>OY856409.1:1765351952-1766551952 GCA_963693085.1 Alisma plantago-aquatica
GCCACGCAGCTGAGGCGGAAGGTCTCTCAGATGAGACGGAGTGTCGGGAGGCAGACGGCGGTGGCTGCGACGAAGATGGTGCCCCCCGCTGTGGCTGTACGGAGGCTTCTTCAGTAATAGACTCCACCGTGGCATCCAATTCCGCCTCCGTCAACTGGGGGTGGCTGTTTCTTGGCTTCCTTTGGTAGGGGATGACACCCTTAGTCTTCTCTACTGCCTTCCTCGCAAACTTCTTCATTCTTGCTCGAAAACTTAAGTAGATGTGTGAATTTTGGGATTTGCCCCTAGGTCCAATTCTTGGATCCCTAGGTTGCCTCCCATCTTCCTACATCTTAATCAATCTCCCTAAACCTAAGTGAGAGATCTAAGTAGCTAGATTAGATAATTCTAGTGCAATTAGCATGGAGCCTTCTCAAGGCTAGAATGTGGGGGAATTGGGGTCCAAAACCCTAATCTCACCTCCCCATTACTACCCTCGGCCCCTAATTTCCCTAGGAATGCCTAATCTGGAAACCTAGACTTGACTAGACTCTAATTGAATTGAACCTAATCCCTAACCCAATTGAGCCTCGTAAGGGTAGTAGGGGGTGTTAGGGACTAGTTCCCCTATACACAGCCTAGCATATCCATGGCCAGTTAGTATCTTAGGTTAATCCATTAGACTCTAACTTGTTGTTTGGTTTGGATAATCTAAATGGAATCATAATGTTCACATGTCACCCCCCAACTTAAGTGATAAGTTCATACCCCTAAACATCCCACACATCTCTTTACTGCTTAAAACCCTAGATTTGTGCTTGCTTAGATTAATTAGTTCTTTCCTTGCTTAGTTAGCTTCTTGCTTTGCTCTTGTCTTGTTCATGCTAGTGTAGCTCTTTAATTGCTCTTTTACTTCTCTCTTGCTTGCCTTAGTGTAACTTGCCTTTTCATACCTAGCTTAGTCCTTTCTTTCCTGCTTAGTCTTAATCTAGTCTAGGGTTAACGTAGATTTCATTCTTGCCTTTAACTACTTTCTTGTTCATCCTTAGTGTACAATCAAAACAACCTTTAAACCCTTAACCCTAGTCTCCACAGTAGGGTAACGACGCCAGAAAGCTTGGTGCGTCCCCCCTAGTGGTGTTTTTACACCCCACGAGGTCGGAGCGCACGGGATGTGGGATCTTATGCTTTCGAAATTTATAAACCTAACTAACACACCTACATCTACTAAAACACCTACACTCGCAAGCGCATGGGGTCGTGTCGTAGTATAGGTAAGCGGCAAGTATAAGGTCGATCCATAGGGAAAAGAGGGGGCACTAGAGCTAGGTTAGTTTGGCTAGGTTCCTACTACGGAGACTAGGGTTAAGGGTTTAAAGGTTGATTTTATTGTTAACTAAGGATGAACAAGAAAGCAGTTAAAGGCAGGAATGAAATCTACGTTAACCCTAGACTAGATTAAGACTAAGCAGGAAAGAAAGGACTAAGCTAGGTATGAAATGACAAATTATGCCAAGGCAAGCAAGAGAAAAGCAAAAGAGCAATTAAAGAACTAAACTAGCATAAACAAGGCAAGAGCAAGGCAAGAAGCTAACTAAGTAAGAAAAGAACTAACTAAGCTAAGCAAGCACTAAACTAGGGTTGCAAGCAGTAAAGAGAGGTGTGGGCTGTTTAGGGGTATGAACTTATCACTTAAGTTGGGGGGTGACATATGAACATTATGATTCCATTTAGATTATCCAAACCAAACAACAAGTTAGAGTCTAATGAATTGACCTAAGCTACTAACTGGCCATGGATATGCTAGGTTGTGCATAGGGGAACTAGTCCCTAACACCCCCTACTACCCTTACGAGGCTCAATTGGGTTAGGTTTAATTCAATTAGAGTCTAATCAAGTCTAGGTTTCTAGATTAGGCATTCCTAGGGCAATTAGGGGTCGAGGGTAGTAATGGGGAGGTGAGATTAGGGTTTTGGACCCCAATTCCCCCACATTCTAGCCTTGAGAAGGCGCCATGCTAATTGCACTAGAATTATCTAATCTAGCTACTTAGATCTCTCACTTAGGTTTATGGAGATTGATTAAGATGTAGGAAGATGGGAGGCAACCTAGGGATCCAAGAATTGGACCTAGGGGCAAATCCCAAAATTCACACATATAATTCCCATGTAGCTTCATCTACACCATAATTCCTCCAAGGACCTTCAGTAGAGGTATCTCCATCTTTCTAAGATTCTAAATTCTACAATCTAAAATTTGTATAGAACAAGTAACATACTAGATGTCCTCTCTTAGTTGTACTGGCTATGGATCTATACTCTTTTTAGTACCTAGATGGCACTTCTTCAACATGGATATATGAAAGACATCATGAAAATTGGCTAGCTTGGGAGGCAATTAAAGTTTGTACGCTACTGGTCCAATACTCCAAATGATTGTCTAGGGACCCACCTAGGATTTAGTTTTCCTCGCTTTCCATATTAGGAGGCAATTCAAGTTAATATGGTACTAGTCAAATCCCCTAAATGATTGGATAAGGACTCATATATATAGAAGTTATTTTGCCTTGCTTTACTAACCTTATTACATCTTTGTATGGTGACAACTTCAGTAAATATAATCCCCAGGTGGATGCCGCAGGTGTTGGTGGCTCACGATTCTGAGCATGAGGCTGATCGTGTAATAGGTCATGGGGATCATCATCCCACTGCAAGTTCAGTCGTGGTCAAAGTTGGGCACGAAGGGGGGCAAGTGGTATAGGTCGTGGGAGAGGGGTGTCACTGATGTCTGCTTGGCAACTTCCAGAGGTAGAAGAGGGTAAGGTAGCCATCCGATCCAATCCTCGATGGCTGAGATCTCACCACAGAGCCAACCCATAGATTGCTGACTCAAAGGCTCGCATGACATTTATGTGTCATGGGCCTTAGAGTGGCTTTAATCCAAAACTATATGTTTGATGGTCAAAATCTTATTAATTTGATTAAATCTTAGGTGTAAACTTTGTAAAATCATAGAGGGAGCTAGGAATATCAGATTGACATTAAAATTGAACCATAGCTTCATTATAACTAATCCTAGGTGTTGGTAAAGTTTTAGCTCGAAATTCTAATCTTTGATTGATGAGATTTCTTTCCTTGAAACTAGGGTTTAGGGTCAAAATATTATAAAAGGATAGGTATAAAAGAGTATAGAAAAGCCACTTTATCACAAGAGTTATGGTACTTTTGGTTATTATAAAAAAATTCATTTGTGGGAAACTGCTAGTCGCCTATCGATAGTTGCCTACCGATGGTGCCAACCAACGATCCTCCCACCACTAGTCGACAACTGATGAAAATGAGTTGCGCCACCTCCCAGTACAACTAATCATAAAAAAATCCATAACTTTTGATATACATGTCAAAATTTGACAAAATTTATCCTACTAGATTTGTATTTCAATTTTTCACACAATCAGAATGCTAGACTACATGAAAGGCATACAAAAGGTGTTTTTTGATACAACTCTATGGATAAACGTGAAGAATAGGGGGAACCAAAGACCTAGCTACATATCCATCA
Source organism: Alisma plantago-aquatica (assembly GCA_963693085.1). Lineage (NCBI taxonomy): Eukaryota > Viridiplantae > Streptophyta > Magnoliopsida > Alismatales > Alismataceae > Alisma > Alisma plantago-aquatica. The sequence goes on from OY856409.1 coordinate 1,765,355,493, forward strand.
TGGGAAGTTAGTTTTAGCCATAAAATCCCTCTCCATTGCTTGAAGTCTGTTGTATGACTCATCTGAGGTTCTCTTTTACCTCTCCTTTTCATCATCTTCTTCTTCCTCTAGTTGGTTCTATTTGAAGCAACATACCTAACATTAGGCTATTTGAAGGTGGATTCTGGAGCATTTAGCTCAAATTCAAGATGAGTAGGCCAAAATTCGGATATACTATGCCTACATTCAAGATTGGTAACCTAGGATTAGATCCAGGTGAGTGAATATTCATCTTTCTACCCTAATTTAACAAAAAATAGTTTAGAATTGCAAGGAACATGTATGTCCTTGTACGATGGTCATCATTTTCTATTTATTGACCCAAAATATGAAATTTTTAGTTGAATTGATTGTTTATCATATTTAATATGTGTTACATTTGCATTCTATTTTGTAATAAATTATCTATAAAATTGTGATGAGTCCTAATGGTGGAACTAGAGGCACCAGACTCCCGAGTTTACCCTAATTTCTATAATAATGGATCACATTATGAAACTATGATCTAGTTCATGGTTTTCGCCAATTGAATACTGAAGAATTTTAAAGAGTAGTTTACTCTAATATTTATCAGTATGCTCAGTTTATTCATTCAAGTATTTTAATTTATTGATGCATTGATATAGATTAGGTTTGATGTTTGAAAAATTGAAAATACAAGCATTAAGTACCTAGTTAAGCTAAGAATAATATAGTAGTAAATATATCAATGGAACTAAAGTATTAACTAGACATTAGATGTCTTGAACAACATATGAACTATCATAGAGGTTTGCACTGTGACAGAGGAAACATTCTTGTCGAATTTCAAAGTCTAGGATGAAGTAGCTGGAGCATACTATAGAGGTACAATGGACTAAACCCACTAAGGACAATCTCCTTAAAATAGTGAGGTATCCAACATCAAGCGGATATTCTAATGGTACCCGATACAATGTAGTTGTATTATATACTATACATCGAGTTAGTTCCTGTAGAAGTACTAATATAGGTAGTAAGGCCACACACTTTGACTCTTGGCCTGAGTACCTAGTTTTAGAAGAGAATTCCAATTTATCCATACAACTATGTAGCCATCGAGGCCATACATGGAGAGGCTCATTGCAAGTGGGGGACTCGTTTAATATATTTAGAGTCCCATGTCTTCCCTAAGACTTATACAATGAGATCATAGTTTGATGTGATACTTTCACATGATGTATAGTACACTTCAAGTGGGTCTAGAGCATAATATGCAAAATTGAAAGATTAATGAAATGATTAAGTTGATTTACTTATTGTAAATATTAATAAGACTCGTTCCATGTCGTATATAATTTTCAAACGCCATGATTATGTTTTTAGTATTTAATTCAATTGTTGACAATATGTATATGGATTATCATGGTTTCTTGATGACTTCCACGAAATAACCAATAACTCACACACTCTATGGTAATATTTTTGAAGTATATGTCCAACTCAACAATAGTCAAAAGTAAGTTTTCATCATGATTGGATTAACTGAGGTATTAAGAGGAATAGTTAGTTTCATTAGATGGTCTCCTATCCTTCCTATGGTACTAATAATGTGAGAGTGAGAATTGTGAGCAATTTTGTAAAATATCATATTTACATAAAGCCTTTATTATGTTGTAAAAGTCAAACTTAGTTGTGAATTTGTGATGGTCATGTTTTATTTAGATGCTACCTAGAAAGTTTATGGATGCTTCATGAGTTCTATAGATATAAATAAAGAAAAATTTAAGGCTAATTTTCAAGTTATTAATTTGAATTGGATGGCATGTCAAATTTCACCTTGACTGGCTTAAACAATGAATAGTAGGTTTGGTCATGTCCAATTCTTGGTATTAAATATTAGGTTTGGAACAAAGGTGGTAATATACCAACATGATTAGAGTAATTTCCTCTTTGAACTATACTTTTTCTTACATATATGTTTTTATTATGGATATGCAAATGGGAGGAAGAGGACGTTGTCTTGGATCTCAACAAACTTAGAGTCATTATGACCCTGGCCCTTTGAAAATGGTTTAAGATAAAGAATATAGAGATGGGACAATTAGGGTGTGTCATATGTTTTTGAAAATAGAAGAGAAATATAAGATGGTCAACATGTCTTCATCTTCTAGTAAGGACCGATTGAGATCCTATGAACTAGTTAAGAAGTTTGACGTAACTGAGATTTCAGGGACAATAGACCCGATTGTAGTAGATGTGTGGCTCCAACAACTAGAAAATATTTTCCACGCAATGGAGTTATCAAAGAACAAACAAATTACCTAGGTATCTATCTACTTAAAGGAGATGCTAAACTGTAGTAGTGTAGAGTAGAAGATAAGAGGAGACATGCAAAAATGACATGTACAAACTTTGTCGATGAGTTCCACCGGAAGCATTTCCCTCCTACCTTCTTGAGTGACAAAATTAGACATTTGGAGAGTATTATATCAGACAATATCACAGTTGGTGAGGCAATATTATATGATATTGGTTAAATTTTGTCCAAAACTTGAACCCGATAACATATAGAAATGCGGGAGATTTCAAGTAGGTTCAAGATCAAAAATCAAATACAATATATCAATAGTTGGATTAAGGTATAGAGACAACTTTGGAGAGTTTGTAGAGGCAACAAGATTAATTGAAGACTCAATTAATGTTGACAAAAATTCTAAGGGTAAAAAAATATATAGATATCTTGGTAGTGGAGGGAAAAGTAGTGGTAGATACATAGGAGGTGGTGGATTATTTTCTAAAAAGACAAGGTCTTGGTTGTTCTAGAAGGCAAGAATTTGGTTCAAGCGATGTTGTATCCTCTCATAGTAGTGGAAGAGCTATACCTAGTAGATGGAACACACCATCTGGGTGGGCACCTTCATCAAGGCCTTCAAGGTCTTCAACATTAGTGATAGGTCTATAGAGACAAGATACAATCGTATGTGATACTCGTGGTAGGAGAAACTCTGATCAATGGTGGGTAACTGATTTTCAAGAATGTCACTACTATGAACATACATGACATTTAAGAAAAATTGTCTTAAGTTTCAACACACAACGACACAGAGTTCACAATCACAATTTCAAACTCCATAGAGACATGCTTCAAGAAGGGGAGAAAGTTCTTTAGTGGCCTTAGTCTCTAGAGATAAAGCACCCTAGTAGTAGTACTAGACAATGAGGACATTGTGGTAAAGGGAGAGATACATGTATTATTTCTCTTTGACTCAACCAGATTAGTCTCGCCCAAAGTTGTTGCAGGTGAGATGCTTCTCAATAACAACATGTCAATCACAACTTTGATAGGTTTTGGTGCGACACATTCTTTCATACAAAAATCACCAGTTAGTTGATTAAATCTATTAACTCAAGATTTATCTAGTGATAAACTGTTAACAGTACTATCTGGTGAGATAATGATTTTAATAGAAGTGTGTCCCAGATGTCTCATGGGTTTAGTGGGTATATCACAATGACTAATTTCATACCCTTAGAGATTTTTTTTAATAATTTTAGGTATGGATTTCCTTGAGACATCCCACGTCCAACTGGATTGACAGAAGAAAGTTGCTATTTTTCAACAAGGTGGCTTTTCATGTGCCTTCACTGGATACAAAATAGTCTTACCCATGTGCATATTATCAACTACTATAGCTGATAAGATAATGAGAAAAGGGTGTGAGGAATTTTATGATAGACACAAAGGCAGAGAAAAGAACAATCAATATAGGGGATGTTCTGATAGTATGTGAGTTCCTAAGTGTCTTTCCTGATGAGTTACTAGGTTTACCTCATGAGATCGGTGTTGACTTTGATATACAAATCCTACCAGGAAATTACCCAATAGCATTTCCAGCATATTTAATGGCACATGCAAAGTTAAAACAGTTAAAAACACTATTAGAAGAGTTACTAGATAAGAGTTTCATTCAATCTAGTACATCACCTTGGAGAGATCCATGGTTTTTGTGAAAAAGAAGGATGGAAATATGCGGTTGCTGCATCGACAATAGGCAACCGAATAAGATAACCATAAAAAACCATTTTCCTAGTATTGATGATCTATTTGATTAGTTGCATGAAGAAACAATCTTCTCAAAGTTGGATCTCAGGTCAAGTTATATTTAATTGATGATAAAGGCATCGGGTGTACCTAAGTCAACCTTCATAATAAGGTATGTGTGTTATGAGTCTGTAGTCATGTCTTTGGACTAACAAATGACCCTGTAGCTTTTATGGACATGATGCATAGAGTTTTCATGCCATACCTAAATCAACCTATAGTAGTGTTTATAGACAACATTCTTACATATTCCATAGATGTAAAGAAACATCAGCATCATCTGAGCATATCCCGTAAGCTCAGACAACATTAGATTTATGCTAATATAGCAAATGTGAGAGTCTAGTTTGTTGAAGTTTAATTTTCTTGGACGTTTCATATAAGGAGGAGTCACTGTAGACCATAAGAAGGTAGAATATATTCTTCAATCGGAGCAACCTGCAACTCCTACTGAGATAAGAAGTTTCCTAGGGTTAGTTAGATATTACAAGAGATTTATAAAGAACTCTAGTTATATTAGCAACACCTCTTATGTGTTTAACAACGAAGGATATGCCTTTTTTGGTACAAAACATGTTTTTATGACATTAAAGAAGTAAACTACAACATCAAATTTGAATTTACCAGAAGTTGACAAGGAATATGTGGTATTCTGGATGCATCTAGGAGATGTTTAGGACATATTCTTATGCAAGAAGGAAAGGTGGTGGCCTATCCTTCTAGACAGTTTAAGAAGAATGAAGAGAATTATCTTACACATGATCTCGAACTGACGATAGTTATACATGCCTTAAAGACATGGTTCCATTATTCTATGGGGAGTCATATTAGGTCTTTTCCAACGAGAGTTTAAAGTACATATTTACACAAAAGGATATCAACTTGAGATAATGCAGATGGTTAGAGGTTGTCAAGGACTATGATGTTACCATTGATTACCACCCCAGGAAGGCCAACGCTATGGAAGATGCTCTGAGTAGGAAATGACCTACAAAATGCTTTCTATGGTATGTGTAAGGAGAGATCTAGTGGTTAGAATGAGAGAGATAAATTTTTGATTTGAGTGTGTCTGAATAATGTGGGTTTATTGCACATATACATGTTAGACCTACATTCTATGACCAAAATAAAGAGCTTCAATAGAGTGATAGTGAATTGAAGCATATTATGCATGATACGACAAATAGTAAGAGAACAAAGTTCATATATAGAGATTATGGGATGTTGTATTAGTAGAACAGATTGTGTTCCAGATGACATTGAGTTAAAGAAGTAAATTCTTGAGGAAGCTCACTCTTCCATGTGCAAAATGTATCCCACGTAGTATCAAGATGTTAGAAACATCAAGGAATTGTATTGGTGGTCATGTATGAAGAAAGTTATGAATGAGTATGTAGCCAAGTGTGGTGTGTGCCAACAAGTCAAGACTGAACACCAAATTTTAGTAGGTACCATGAAACTCTCCCTATTCCTATTTGGAAGTGGGAACATATTACTATGGACTTTTTGGTAGGGTTACCTCAAACATCACATGGATTTGACTCTATATGGGTGATTGTGGAAAGATTAACTAATTATGCTGCTTTTCTTCATGTTGAGTGAACTTGGGACACATCCAACTAGACAAGGCCTAAACTGATGAGATAGTTATATTACATGGAATACCCATCACTATTAAATCTAATAGAGATCACAACTTCACACCAAGATTCTGGAACCAACGACATCATGCCTTGGGAAAATGTTTGAAGTTAGTATAAATTTCACCCTCAGATGGATAGTCAAAATGGAAAATTCAAACCTTAGAGGACATGCTGAAGTATGTGTATTATAATTCAGTCATAGTTGGGATTATCACCTTAGTCTTACGAAGCTTGCCTATAATGATAGTTATCATTCCATCTTGGGCATGGTCCCTTATGAAGTCATGTATGGAAGAAAGTGTATATTTACTATTTCTCGGTATGGAGTTGGTGAGAGATATATCTAGGTCGAAAGTTAGTGGAAGAAACAACATAGAGGATTTATGCGATCAGATAATAGTTGAAGGATGCACAATATAGACAAAAGGTCTATGCAGAGAAAAGGCATAGACCTCTTCAATTTGAGGTTGGGGATTATATTTACTGAAGTTGTCACCATACAAAGATGTAATAAGGTTAGTAAAGCAAGGAAAAATAACTTCTATATATATGAGTCCTTATCCAATCATTTAGGGGATTTGACTAGTACCATATTAACTTGAATTGCCTCCTAATATGGAAAGCGAGGAAAACTAAATCCTAGGTGGGTCCCTAGACAATCATTTGGAGTATTGGACCAGTAGCGTACAAACTTTAATTTCCTCCCAAGCTAGCCAATTTTCATGATGTCTTTCATATATCCATGTTGAAGAAGTGCCATCTAGGTACTAAAAAGAGTATAGATCCATAGCCAGTACAACTAAGAGAGGACATCTAGTATGGTACTTGTTCTATACAAATTTTAGATTGTAGAATTTAGAATCTTAGAAAGATGGAGATACCTCTACTGAAGGTCCTTGGAGGAATTATGGTGTAGATGAAGCTACATGGGAATTAAGTTCAGAAATTGATGCTCACCCACAACGACATCAATCATTGGCACACACACTAAAGTTCGCCAACCGAAGGGTTGCTCACCACTAGTCGACCATCGATAGAAATGAGCTATGCTTCCACCCAACACAACCAATCACAAAAAGACCATAATTTTTGATAATACATATATCATTTGACAAAATTTATTTCATTGGATTTATATTTAAATTTACCACGCCACCAAGACCCTATATTGTAGAAAAGGCGAACATAAAGGCCACTCCTAGGGAAAATTTAGGGAATAACATGGAGAATAGAGAGAATCGAAGACCTATACATAGATCCATTGTGGCAAGTTAATTTTAGCCATAGATTCCTTCTCCCTTGCTCTTTCCCTTGCTTGAAGTTTGCTATATGACTCATAGAAGGTTCTCTTTACATTCCATCTTCATTTTTTTCCTCCAGTAAGCACTATATTGAGCCAAAGACCTAATGTTAGGATGTTTGAAGGTGGATTTTGGAGCATTCATCTTGAATCCGAGCTGAAAAAGCCAAAATCCAACATACCATGCCTAGATTTGAGATAAGTAACCTAGGTTAGATTTAGGTGAGTGCAAAATCATCTTTTAACACTAATTTTACAGAAATTATGCCAAAAATCATAAGGAACATGTCATACCTTGTATGGTATTAAAATTTCTAATTTATTGAGACAAAATATGATATTTCAGTTGAGTGATTGATTGTTTTGGCATATTTGAGATGTATTACAGTTGTGTTGAGTTCCAGAATAAATTAAATAAGTAACTGTGGTGAATCTTAATGGTGGAATTAGAGGCCCCTTGCCTTGGGGTTTCCATATTTTCCACAAGTTGAATCATAATATGAATTAGTGATCTAGTAGATGGTTGTTTCCAGTTAGATGCTTATAAGGTTTAAAGAGTAGATCATTCCAATATTTCTCAGTATGCTCAATTTATCAATTTAAGTATTTTAATTTATCGATTCCAGTGATTTAGATTAAGTTCAATGTTCAAAACATAAAAATAGAAGCCGTAAGTATTGAGTTAGGCTAAGAAAAAAAACTAAATCTATCAGTGGAAATAAGTATCAACTAGACTTTAGATGCCTTGAATACCGCAAAATCCATCACATAGGTCCGCATCGTGAAGGAGGAAATGTATGTATTGACTAATAGAGTCAGAAATTACGTATCTAGAGTCTAATGTAAAGGTAAGGGGGACTAGGTCCAGTGATGATGATCTCCTTAATATAGTAAGGTACACAACATCAATCAGAGATTTGGGTGGTACCCAGTGCAATTCATTTAATTCAAATATTGCTCAGTGAGTCAGCCGTTATGAAACCACTGATGTAGGTAGTTAAGCCAAATGTTTTGACTCTATCTGTGTACCCAGTTTTATGGGAGTCCAATTTATCCAACCACTATTTAGCCATTGAGTCCAAATGTGGGGAGCCCTATTACAGAACATGGAGTTAGTTTAGTAGAGTTAGAGTCTCAGTTCTACTCTAAGTCTTGTACTGTGAGATCATATTTTTCTACGATACTTTTACATATCATGGTACACTTCATATGGGTCCAGGGTATAATAAAAGGAATCAAAACATTAATTAATGAATTTAATTAATTTACTTATTGCAATGATTTCTAGAATCGTGCCATGTTGTATGGTTTATAATTGTGAACTTCCATGCATATTTTTTGTATATTTAATTTGATTAATAATATATATTTGAATTATCATAATTTCTTGAGTATGCACGAATCTAGTAGCTCAAACACTCTATTTAAACATTTTTAGGTACATGTCCATGTCAACATGACCAATCAGATTTAAGTTTTCATTATGAGCAGATTAGTTGAGGTCTTAAGAGGAATATCTAGTTTTGCTAGATTGTCTCTTATTCTTCCTCTAGTGTTGTGAATTTGAGTGTAAGGATTGAGAGAAATTTTGTAATATATTATACTTGATGTACATTAAAGCCATAACTCATTTCTTTTTGTTGATTATGTTGTAAAAAGTAAACTCAATTGTGAATTTATGATGCTTATATTTTATTCAGATGGTACCTATTAAATTTATAAGATGTTTTGTTAGTTCTATAAATTTGAAGAAAGAAAAATTTCAAGCATATTTTTCACCTAGTGATTAAAATCATATGGTTAGTCTAATCGCACCTTGATATGATTTAGACCCTAGTTACTGGATTTAGTCCGCATCAAAATATGTGGATTTTAAGTTGTCAACAATGAAGTAAGGTCAATAACAACTCGTCTATGTTAGGTTATTGTCTTGGATAAGTTTATAGTGGCCACACCTTGATCATTGAAGCATGGCAAGTATCAGAGACCAGTATAGGACACTGGCAACTTGACCTTGATTTTCAAGAAATTTACATCTTGATTCGTAAAGTTGGCTTCTAAAGAGATTTTTGGAGGGTAGCGAGTCATGCAAGTCGTTTGTGATGGTCGAGTAACCACAATAGGAGTTAAAAAGAAGATGATGCCCCTAAGTAGAACCATGGAGGGTAACCGCTATTGGGTCTAGGGTATCTAGTGAAGAGACAAATGAATTTGGAGTAGCTCGGGAGGTGGTATAGATAATGACTTGGAACTATCACTATTAAGCAACTTTGGACATAACATTGGAAGGTCACCAATGACTAGCTAGTCATCACTGTGAGATTTCTGACATGCAACTAACACAATTCTAAATCTCGTCTCTTTTAATATCACTAAGGTATCAACTATACCATATTTATAAACCTTCCCTTGAACTTTGCACTATCTTTGTCACTAATTATTTAAGTGGAAATTCTTTAGCTTCTTGGAGAGTTTAAAAGTAAATAAAGAAATTACAAGGAAACATGGGGGAAAAGGAAGGGGACACAATCTCTTCCACCCATAATTTTGGTTGTGAGTTTTATTCTATTCCACCTTATACTGCATTTCCCTTTCCCCTTCTATTTTGCATTCGAACTTCCTACCCTCTACCTTTACAAAGTGAAATAATAACTCTACCTTAAACCATTGTCATATCCAAATGTGGTTCTCTATTCATCCTCTTCAAAAGAGAAGCCTTTTCTTCTCCAACCTTTGGATATAGAAGGAGGTTTCATAAGGGACAAGAGTTGTCTCTTGTAACTTTTTTAGAGTGATGTTTGGCAAGTGAAACATTTAAACTAACCAATTTAATCAATTTTCTACACTTCACTACATGGAACCTACAATTATAATTATATTCTCATTATGGCTATGCCATAAGTTCTCCCTATTGACCCCAACACTACAGTGCTAATTGCATATTTTGTTGATGAGATAATCATTTCATTTGACCACATCTAATAAAATCATTGAATTTGTTTCGGATAACAAGACACAATCCAAATATCACCAAATTACAAAATACCAGATTCAAAGATCAAATCAAAGACATTCAAAAACATCAATCTATTGAAGAACATACATATTTTTTATGTATCTTTGTTGTGACTACTACAATTACTTGTATGTCTTGTAAATTACATTCAACTTTGTAATGACTTGTTTAAATGAACTCAATGAACTCGAGTGCTATAAAACCCTAATCTAATATGTTATTTGGTGAAGAATTCATGATATCATTCAACCATCAAAACTTTTAGATTTTTGCTGATGCACCCATGTTGGTTGAAGATTCTTAAAAAATATTGACCCAACAAAAAAATACACCTGAGATAGAGCATCTCATTGAATGAATATCCTATAGACTTATGGAACCAATGCCATCTTCTATTTACAAAACACCATGTATTAGCTAAAGATTTTCTCATAATCTTCTTCCGAATAATTTTTGTAGTTAAAAATAAAGCAGACATCAAATGAATATATGGTTTTAAATCTTTATATGACTATCCTAAGACTTGTGCCTAATGAATACATGTCAGATAATTTTTTTCCAGAATCTCCTAACATTCATTCTTTGGATAAATTTCTCTTTTAGTTCTTAGCTAGCATTTTGAGGAGTAGAGGAATTGGAAAATTTGGAATTCTACATAGTCCTTTAAAATGATAAAATTCATCCCAATCATGTATATTAGCTAGCATGCACCCTCTACTATAAATATAGGCACTTTAAGAGCTTCCCAAGGATGCCAAATGAGCAATTTGCTATCATTGTAATATTTTGCCTCATACAGTCCCTTATCACCCCCCTTTATCTAAGTTACTTTCTTACTTCAATGAGAGTGTATACATAGAACCATAAATATTTGTCATTTGTGATACTCTCAATTTTATTTCCCAATCACATCCTACTAAAATTTATTGAATCTATTCCTTGAAAAAGAAAGGTGTATGACAAGTGGTCCTTAATAGGAGTAGGCTGGTAGGTTTTTGGATCTTTCCCTAGAGATATATTTAGCTACTTTTGTCTTAAAATGAGATTTCTTAGTGCATGCTCTAATACATGGTGCATCTCAAACAATTTTGAAATCCAAGTGGGAGAGACTGCATGATAGTGAAGTTTCGATACATCAGGATATAACTACTATAGACAATGGTATTTATTTTTTTATTTTTCTCAATACCTCTTTCTTTCTTATTTTACTTATTTGTGATATGATTTGAATGTCTAACAAGTTTAGTTATAGTTTTTATTACATTGATTGACCCTCTCTTGAGCCTAGGATCCTACATTGCCATGTTTCTTGTATGATTTCATGTTTATTGAGTTTCTACTAATACTCCATCACGGTTGTTCTCATACTTTTAGATATGAATTACTTTGACGTCATCTTACATATGGATTGTCTGGATGAGTATCAGTCTGTTGGTAGAAAGAAATGACCTTTGAGGAACTTTATATGTCTTCACTAGAGACATGAAGGTTTTGTCTAAGTTTTTGGTGTTGGCAACAATAATGAAAAGATGGGGATCTAGATGTTTGAGGCTTTTCAAGAACATGGTGTGGATGCCCATACGGAGAAACTCAATTTGATGAATGTACCATTTTTTCATGAGTTTCTTGTAATTTTGCACGAACTCTCATGAATTTCTCCATAAGGGATATTGAATTTAATATTTAATTGTTTCAAGATGTTCATGCCATAAATAAGTTAGTCTATCACATGGAAGTAAATGAGTTGAAAACCAAATTGAAGGATTTGTTATATTAAGGTTTCATCTAACCCAAAACTTCACCCTAGGGAGAGCCTTGATGATTAATGAAGAATAAGGATGGACCATGTGACTATGTATCGATTGTAGTCACTTGAATAAGACAACAATAAAGTCTAGGTACCCTTTTCCTATAGTTTATAATCTATATAATCAAATTAGAAGAGCAATACTATTTTCAAATATCAATTTGAGGTTACAATATAATCAACTCAGGATCAAGGTGGAATGTGTAACTAAGCTAGTGTTTAGGTCTATGGCATACATTTAAGTTACATGTCAATCCTTGTGGGTTGACTAGTTCCCTAGGTAAGTTAATGGATACCTCAGACTTCATTTTTAGGCTAGTTCCTATGAATTCATTGTAATTTTCATAGATGGCACTTAGATCATTCCAAAGATGTGGAATTGAATAGAGCACTAAAAAGGTTTACTTTGCATTTTCTTAGGCAACATCATATTTATGTCAAGTTTAATAAGTGTGAGTTCTTGTTGGAACATGTTTCTTTCTTGGTCACCTGATTTTAGGTTCAAGAATCAGAACAGATCAAAATAACATGGATGTTTTTGCTTCACTTGGAACAAACAAACAATAATAATGAAGTTAAATTTTTTTTCCAATTTGTCTAGATAATATTATAGTATCACAAGAAAACTTAGCATCATTGTAGTCACTCTCATCGTGTTGGAAAGAAAGAATTTGCTGTTTGTGTGGTCAAGTATTTTTGAATAGAGATTCCAGTGGCTGAAGAAGCGGTTGACCTCATAAGAAGTGGTAACCTTACCCAAGGGAGGAAAATGTTATGTTATCTTCTATGATGCATACATTCAAGGTTTCAGATGTTTGTTGGTGTAGGATGGCAGGGTGATAGCCTACACTTTATGATGACTCAAGAGGAATGAAGATAACTATCCTACCCATGACCTTGACATGGTGGAGATGGTACATATAATTAATCATAATCTCATAATGAACCACTTAAATAAAAATAGTCTAAAATATATGCTCGCTCATCAATAGTTAAATCAAGGAAGAGGAGGCTGTGAAATGTGATTAAATAATAATAGTATAAAATATATCTTCACTCACAAATAGTTGAATCCGAAGAAGAGGAGGTGGTTAAATCTGATTCAATATTATGATCTATACTATGAAGGTTAAACTTGAGGTATATGCTCTTCTTACAAAGTCATCGTCATTTGATGTGCTTTCTTTGATTCATGAAAAATGAAGTGTGCTGTTGAAGTTGAGAGACATGGACATAAAATTGTGTGCTTATCTTTAGGGTGGCTTAGTTTACCATTTTTATGAGAAGACTAAGTTGTTTTAGCATGGGAAATAATAAAATACAAAAAGGATGCTTGAGATGAGCCACGAGAATTGGTAGGAGTTCCAAATTTCCAATAATGTTTTTTTGTATATATAGAATAGGTCATGCATCCTAGGTAATAAGGATATGAAGTGATACATATTAGAGGAGACATATTCTTTGATTTATGTTATACATCCTAGAAACACTAAGATGTATCACCACCCGAGGGGCATGCTTTAGTGGACATGCATGAATAGGGATGTATCTGAGCATACTCCAAAATGTAATGTCTTACAACAAGTGAATACTAAGCACCATATACCAAACGAGATGTTTCACACAATTCCTATACATGATAAATCACATCAATGTGGACTTTGTAGGCGACCTACCAAGAAAAAATGGTGGAATCAACTTGAAATAGTTGATTTCTGATTGATTACCAAAAATAAACCACCCCCTTTTAGCTAAGTCTACTGTTGATACATTGGATCTTTTGAAGATATGTGTGAATGATATTCTCCAATTTGTATAACATCACATCTTCTATCATTTTAGACAAATATCTAAAGTTCATATCTAAGTATTGGAAGAAGTTAACAATATGTTAGAAACAAACTTGAAGTTTTAGCACATGTCTCCTCCCTAAATGGAAATCTAGTCTGACACCATTTATACATTATAAGATATGTTTATATATTATGTCATATAATCTTATGGAGGTTGGTATTAGTGCCCAACTATCATATATTTTTCCTACAAAAAAACTATCACCAAGTTTAGGCATTCTCCATTGAAGCTTTGTATAAGAAGAATTGTATACCTCCTTTTTTATAGTAGAAGGTTGGCAAGAAGAAAATTTTGGGTCCATATATCATACAAGAGATTGTAGATGAAATTAAGGTGATAACACAATAATTGAAACCATCCCTAGATAGACATATGGATATGTTGAGTGACGACTTAAACCATGAAAGTTTTTGGTTTTATATGATTATTATCTACAATTTTCTCCCTAGAAGGGTATTGAGTTTTAGAAAACAAGGAAAATTATCACTAAGATACATGGGATCTTATACCCATACTTGAGAGTATTGTCCCAATGTCATATCGATTTTATTTACCACCTAAGAAATCTAATACACATGACATGCTTCACGTTTCTATGTCAAATTAGTGCCACAATGTCACTGAGATGATTCTTGATGAAGAGTTCGTGCAATTACGTGAAAACATTTTGTTTATATGGACAATTCATATCCTTTACCACAAAATTCATTAGATAGGTAAGACAGATATACAACTTCTAAAGCTTCTATGGAAGAATCACGAAGCCATAGATAAAACTTGGGAGTTGGAGTTCAACATATGTGACAATGATCCTTACCTCTTCTAGGAATTTTCATATGAATCATTACAAGAGTGGCATACTATTATGGCCCTAACCCTAATGATTAATAAATGTTGAACCATATTCATTTATTTATTTATGATTTATGGTTAGACAACATTAGACAAAGTGTACTATTTGTTTAGTGATCATGTAGTGGAATGAGAAAATCTTGTAGCTACCTGTCTAAAGTAAAAGATGATAAGATTTGGTTTACATAGCAAAATATATCATATATGAATATTACTATGAATTATATATGGATGAAATCCTAATTAAGGTATAAAATAAAATGAGGTCTAAAATTAATTAATGATAAAAATTGTAGTAAGAAATTTTTTAATACTATCTGAGAAAAGATGTGGTAATCTTTTTTCAAAACAATTTGAGTAACTCATGGTTTTAGTCAGAGTTGACTTAAACATAGAAATTTGATTGAACTATTTTGGTATGGGTGTGGGTCAAAACATACCTAGAGATATCAGTAGCTATTCATCAGTTGGAAAAAAGTGGTTGGACCAATTTAACATTGACAAGTTGATGTGGACCTTGGTCCAGGTCGACATCTGTCACGGTCGGTAGATGGTGATCAACTAACCTAGTGTTGGGATGGATAAATACTACCCAAAGAGGATTGATGTTGATCCATTATTATAGGGTCGATATAGGTTAGCAATGCTCATCATTGACCAGATTGGGTCGATGCAACATGTGGATGGTGTCTAGAAGTCAGTCAAATTGCTAAAAGGTTGGCTAATCTATTCACCGTAAACCATGGAGTCATATATGGAAGGATAAACTATGATAGAAATCAAAGGACGTTAATCTAACATATAAAAACCAAAATTTGAGCCTCTAATACCATGTTTTGACCTTTAAACACTAATTTTGGTAGCAATATCTAGGTGATCTAGAGCATTCTAGAGAATGGGGGGAAGAACAATGATAAGCTATATTAGGTCATGTTAGATCTAGTTAGTCTTTGTTTCCTAGATCTAATCTCTTCCCTTTTACCCACATGCAAGTGATGAATCTCTAAATGAAATTCTTGATGACATTCTTTCTTCTCTTCTTTTCTTCTTCTCTTCCTATCCTAAATTTTCACCAATGTTTTCTTGCTGGTACGATGTTGTCTGAGGGAAAATTTTGGATTTTCACCTAGTTCAACATTGGGAGCAGGGATTTCAACTTCCATCAAGGTTTTAGATTTATATATTATTGTAATTCATACTTATGTCATAATTAGTAGTTTGACCGTAGAATACAAGAATATAGCGGTGACATGATTTTCTTAGCATTCTTACATGCCATTTCATGGATTTTTGAATGAATTGGTTCTTGAATGCACTACATGATGTAGCAATTGATGAATCTGATATACCTCAATGTTATGATCTTAATATTATCTCCATTAAGTATTCTCTTTTTAGAAAAATCCAAATACTCTAGATTTAGGCATGTTTTCCATAGTTTTAAAAATATTGTGTAATCTTCCATAATATGAGAATCAATATTTGTTTCAGTATGATTTATTAGTGGATGAGACATTCATATTCTTATTGAATTCATCAACATCATAAATAAAAAGAGTAGTTACATTGTCAAGAACTCCTACAAGTTTGCATTCTCTTGCTTTGTGTCGACTGTGAGCAACTAATAAAATTGAATTATAAATATCTAAGAATATGAAGTGGATGATATGCATTTTAACTATTAGACCTATCGTTACCTTAAATATATAGATATAATCACACATTACAGTAATGAGATAGATGAACTATACTTCTTAACTCAAAGATACCATTATGAAGTAATGACTATCACACTAATTATTTTTGTTGTAATCTAATTTTGTAAGTTAATGCATTCTCGTGAATCAATGCATCAATTTATTTAATAAATTAAGACCGATTTGTTATATCTTTTTGAGTGCTAAGATACCTTAACAAGTTTAGTTGCATTGTTTCTCTTGCTTGGTTCTACCTAAACCCTTGAAATTTTGTATTCCTTCCTTATAAACTTAGTATCTATTACAAATGATTCATAGAGTGTGATTTCACTTGTTAATCCAATATCTGACATTGTAGTGAAAACATTTTTAGGTCATAACCAGAAAGATGAGTCTACAAAAGAAGGTTATATGTATTTCCTTCCTTGAAGAAGTATGCTATTTTAGTAAAATATATGCTAGTAGAGTACAAGGTCTCTCATTCACTCAGGTTTTTGGAAAAGAGGACATTTTGTAATTTCTTGAATTTCCATTTTCTTGATGAAATGTTGTAATAAATGTGGTGAATTTATTATTTCTAGAACATATGTGTCTTTAATCATGAGAATTGAATCATGTACATTAGTTGTTATGTTTGTACTTTGATTAGTTTTTAAAATGTATGCACCAATGCATAAAGAAAAATTATTTGTTGCTTAGTTTACCCTATTTTTGACTGGGTTAGTTTGACCATTTCCTATGCCATTTTAAGGCAGGTTGACCCAATGGAGATATCAGGCCAGAGTCTCTAGTTTAACCACCTAGTCGGATTGATTGATATAGCAACATCATAATGACATTACACACACAACACACACACAAAACGATGTATATATATATATATATATATATATATATATATATATATATATATATATATATATATATATATATATATATATATATATAGTTATACAACCTCCAAATGGAACTAAATTGTGTCTTCATTGATCATTTGAAAATTTTGAATATGAGTGCATAGCACATAAATAAAAAAACTAATAGGTTCATGCATATTGAAAATGAATCATACATGGTTCATAACTCATAATCTCATATTCTCAAATTTCGATACACAAAAAAGACTATCAAGTATAGAGTTCATCCATCATCAAGTCAATTGTTTTGGAACAAAATGATCGCACATAAATACAAACTAGTGAACTACAAAGACATCATCAATAATCTTTCATCAATTCCTCATCTCCATCTTCATCCTCATTGCCATTCCCATCAACATCATCCACAAGACAAGACTAACCAATGGAATATGTTGGTTGTCTTCTTTATTTCCTATCAATTATATAACTGCATCAGAATGTGATACTAATACTTGTACTCTAATTTTCAATATGTATGGTAATGCTATGGATTTTATCTTCTTGCCCGTTTTCTTCTATTAACATTATCCTCCTAAAGTTACTAAAACATTTCTTCAAACTCATCATTATGAAGAAAAGATGGATCTTCATAATACATAACCCTATCCTCACTGACTTTAATTGCACCAATGCCAATAGGAAAATTTTTTGTTTCTATAATAGATGTCTCCAAATTGTTTACCGTTAGTTAAATTTACTCCTAAAATTTTGCACATAGAGTTACTCAATTATATGAAAGTATGTTATGGAAACGTATTGAATTTTAGGTTGCATCTAGTGTATACTAAATAATTATACCTTTTGATGCTCTAATCTATTCGACCTTTTAGTGTTGTTATGGTCAAATGCACTCCCATTTCATTCACATCCATATCAACTACAAGTTTGTCTTATGAAACATACTACAATCTTTTTTGGATTGGCATCCTCATTCACAAATACTTTATAGCACTAGCCTACATATTATCAATAAGACATTCATATGTGTATAATTTGTTAACTTGTCAAAAAAATAAACATATAACTACACTAATATCGTAATACATGTCTGTTTCTCATTTATGGACCAAAGAGCCAACTTTCTCCCAAAGTTCCCTTATTTTTTGAATTTCTTAAATTACTTTGTAACTTTTTGTAGGAGAGACATATTACCATCAATCATCTTTTCAACAACATCACAGATTATATTTGTAAACTGAGGGCGCACACAAAAATTAATTGTATCATTATATAAATTAGAGTTAAGCGATTGGCCAATAACATGCAAATGTCTATGCAATTGTTTTTCCCATCTTTCACTAATGACTTCCCAATAGCGAGAATACCATTTCTTCTTATTTGGAAATAAAGTTCTTATTGCCTCATTTTCCCTATCCAAAACATCATACAAATAACACATGGAAGGTATTTCATTTGAGTCTATTAGCCTCAACACCCTAGCTCATATGCTTTGGTGATAGTAGACCAATTTCTTACAGAACTCCTGCTTCATGATTTCTCACACTAAGTTTCTATTATCCTTAGAATATCTAGAATCCTAAAAATCCTTGCTAAGGATAACACTTTCCAAAGCATTCTTATGGGCAAGCAAACTTTACACAAGAAAGTTTAATTTTGCAAACCTTATAGGACATTGGCAAACTAGTTATGTCCATTCCCCCTTCTTCTGAGTAGATGTGACACACACAAACACACACACACACACACACACACACACATATATATATATATATATAATATAATATAAAAATGTGGCTATCTTGGAATCTTGACAAACCATATCTTATATTAATGGCATAACACCAATGTATTTGAAGAGTATATTCAAACAATGTGCTGTGCAAGGAGACCAAAAAATATGAGGGTATTCATTTTCAAGTAGTTTTTATGATAATACATAATTTGATGTGTTGTGAGTTACAACATGAACAACAAAATTAGGACAAACATATTCTATCATGTCCTTGAATAATGAAAACAAGCTAAGACTAGTTTTCAACAACTAGTAGCTTCCATAAATATTACAAAAGTTGTCCCGTTAAGCAATATGCAAAGAAATTGGTCAATGTCTTGCTTCTCGTGTCTTTCCATCCACCACCTGTAATTTTACAACCTATCCCACTCTAGTATTTATGAAAAAAATCCACAAACAACTCCATTTCCTTATTTCCCTTCAAACAAGTCATTCAAAACTCACGATAAGAGCGTCTGACAGTCATAGGATGAAAATGAGAGGAGTTAATTGTGTTGAAAGGAATTATTGTATCACAGAACCACTTGTAAAATTGTTGCTTTACATGATACTTTGCTTCTTGATACATCAACACACTCCTCATGCATGGTTGATCACTAGATCTAATCCTAGGAGAAAAGAAGTGAGAAATTATTTTCATATTTGATTGGATTTTTAAGATTCAATATCCACCATAGTCTTTCCCCTAGTGGAAGAGTTATCAGTAACTTCAAAACTACGAAAAATACCACTAGATTGACTACATAATGCATGCCCATATTAAAGTAAAGACTCATAGTATTGTGCCACTTTATTTTCCTCTCCTCTATTTCCTTAAGAAATTCCTACATTTGTTACTTAACATCATGAGGAACTTTTCTATAGATCTGTATATCACCATATTTTCCTATCAAGTGGTTCTTCATTTGATTTATCCCCCACCTTTGTGAGACTTCCCTTATTAGAAACATATCCAAATCTCCTTTGCACTAATGGGGTAAACAAGCTCATTTACATGTCCCCAAGAAGGATCACTCTTTCCTCATGCATATTGACTTGTTGGAACATTAAGGCCTTGTGATGTTGACATATCTAGAAATAACACAAAACAGAAGGGAAAAATAAAACAAGTTGATCACTTGATTTCAATAGAATATCACAAACATCAATCATTCATGGAAAAACAAACTAGAATAGGTAGTACACACAATACAATAAAATTAGTGCTGATGAAAACACACATAACTAGTGTGATGTTTAATATATCCAAGAATATATGATTCAATTTAGGAACAATAGGATTATAAATCTTTATTATAATCAAGTAGAAATATATTAGGAAATTTGAATAGGATAACTAACCAGTAGTGAGATCCTATACTTTAAACAAAATTGTAAAAAATATATGAACCTATATGTCACATGCAGAGTATTAAACCCAAATAGAAGTAATTAGACTTTTAATTTCACAAAAATAGCAGCAATAATACCACACAATAAAACCTTCACCTCCTACTCCATGTTTAAATCTTGAAGATAAATGGAAGCTAATAGAAGGAGATAGAAGTTTCAAGGTAGAAATAAAAATATTAGGAAAAAAGAGGTAGGAAAAGGAGAAATAGGGGGAAGACTAGAAAAATGGAGCACCTGGTGCTACATGCTAGAAGAGTACCCGATTGTTGGTTCAACCTTACCTGGCTGCATCAATGTCTTTGGCCAGACTTCAGAGCGGTTGGGGTAAAGAAGGAGTCGGCTTCTAGAGAGAAAGGTATTTGAGTAGTAGAGAAGCACGTATAGAGAGCACTGACAAAAGTAGCTCCTTGAAAAGAGGACATGACACATTAATTTTTAGTCACTTTTCACATGGTATTTTTCATGCATTTATCATATATTTGTTTGGTTACATATATATATATATATATATATATGCATATATATATATATGCATTATTTCTCATTATTAACATGTGAATCACTATTGCATCAAATACTGAGTATTTCTAGTGAATCATGCTAAGATTACCATTTATAACTAGGACTTATGTTATTTTCCTCTTGTTCCAGGTTAACTGAACACTTACATGACAACTCAGTGCTACCAACATGTGTGCCTATGGTACCGGCAATACATAAAATTTCAAGATAGAAATTCAAAAATCGTGGCACTACCAAGACCACTCTCAATTCTATTGAGCAAGAAGTCAATGCTATCGAAGATACGAGTCAGTGCTACTGACTCACCATCCAGGGAGAATCAATAACTGAGTTTAGTTGCATAAGTTCCATTAACTTATTAGTCAGTGGTACTGATTTTAGCAACTCAATGCTATTGGCACACTTGTCGATAGTAGTGACATAGATTGAGGGTTTCAAGTCAGCCGACAACTCGGTGCCAGTGACACCCTATTAGTGGTACCTATATTACGTGATCGGTGCAGATTGAAAATCACATCAGATCCAAAGACCTCACTTATGACCTAAGGGGAGTGCGGTCAAAATAGGGGATTACATTCTATCACATTGCAATAGAGAATGAAGTCAGGAGGAGGATGTAAAGGAGATAGCCACGAGCCAAACACTACAGAAAATTCTAGAGGGTAGATTTGTGGCTGAAATGTTGCAGATCGAGGCATTCACCAGAGGGGATCGCCGAGACAACTTCGCCAGAGGTTCTTACATTGGTTTTCTAATTTTTATCCTATTTTGTCCCTCTTCCTCTATTTATAAGATGTTATCAATCATGGAGAACAAAACCCTATATTCCTTAGTACCCTAGAGTATCTTGGTATTGCTTTGTATTTGAATTTTATGAATTAATAATCTTTTTCCTTAATTCTGGACGTGAATCTATGATCTCTTATCAAATTGTTTATGTTTGATCACCATAATCAATATAATCGACCACTAATTTATCTGAGATAGGGATTAAGTATTGGAAAAAAAAGGTCCAAAATTCCTATATCACACCCAAGGAGAGGGCTTATGGCTAAAAGGAACAACCTAGAGATATCGATAATGTACCTAGCTAATTCCTAAACCACTACAAGAGTGAGATTGATTTTAGTCTAGGTAGTGTATTACGCCGCGGGAGTGGGTAATATTTTCTACATGTCTTTAGTCTAGAATTAAAGGTGAATAATTATTATGAAATAAAATTTGAATGTAATGCATACCATGGTGAAACCATAGTCCTAAAGAATCCATCCATTCCTGATCACAATCATTTAATTTATATTTAAGTCCTTGCTCTTAGTTATAAAACAACCACTCAACCATTTTTTCTAGACCTAGTTTGTTACATTACATTTAGTAATAGTCTCTGGTCAATGTCTCCCTGAGTTTGACACTCGTGCCTTATAGGCATGTATTACACAATGCGTACACTTGCATATTACACACATAGTTTTAGCATGTCAAGATTTTAGCACTATTGCTGGGGAAACAACAACATCAACACTAAGAGTGTCGCAACCAGTCAGTCTAAGCCATTTTCCTTTCTGTTATTTATTTTTAATATTTTCTTTAAAAAGGAGTATAATTGAAAATTTCTTTTTTTTGTTGACAATTCACTGTATTAGGTATCTCACTTTGCCATTTATTTTCAGGTACTAGTGTATGGTTCACACTAGAGCCATCAATTTTTGAGAGACAATTCCACCGACTAAAGGTTAAGAAGAGATCTTTTGCAAGGGGTGAGAGTTTGGAGTCTCATATGAGAAGTTGAGCCAAACTCTACCACCACATATAGAACAAGAGCAGACAACAACTATGGACCCGATTGTTGAAGATCATGTTGAGGATGTTCCTAAGGAACATATAGTCTGGGAGAATATAAAGACATCTTCATCCACAATGCAATTGGGACCAATCAAACATCAAGTATTTAATGTGGGCTGCTACAAGATAGATCCCCGATTGAGGGCATCTATCAAGTCACAATCATTCCATGATCACAACATGGAGGACCCAATGGCGCACATAAACATCTTTGTGAAATGCTATGACATGCTAAAGTTGGACAAGGTTCTAGCCATGGTGATATATCTAAACATGTTCTCCTATTCAATATTAGATAAAGCCAATGTGTGGTTCCTTATTATACTGCTAGAGTCCATACAAACCTGGGAGGAGATAATAGATGCATTCTTTGAGCGATATTTCCAGCCATAGGAGATGAATGAACTGGTGGAAAAGATCCATAAATTGAAGAAACATGCATAGGAGTCATATTTAGAATCTTGAGAGAGATATCAAAATATACTCAGGAAGGTCCCGCATCATGGGATTAAACTGTATGAGCAGGCAAAGACATTCTATTATGGCCTACATAAAGGGGAGAGGACTACTCTTGACCATTCATGGACATGATTCTATCTAAACAACTAGGCTAGAAGACATCATGGGATCTTGAAGAACATGACCAAGAACTAGTCCTGGGTAGAGGAGAGAGAAGCACCTATAATAATTAAGAGTGATATGGAATCAAGAGTGATTATGGAACTCAAGGATCAAATGGAGAGGCTCATAAGGAAGCTTGAGTATAAATCTGACACCTCATTTGGAGGTGAGGAGGAGGAATGCATGTTCATGCGATCGTAGAATAATAGGGGCAACAATGAGTACTCGTGGAGGAGGGATCCAAAATTCTCATGCAAGGATCCTAATAATTTCTAGCAGGACCCATCTCAAGTTAAACAGCCCAAACAGTAGAAAGACAAGACTTTGAGGTCCTAGTAATATAGACAAGATTGATATATATAGGATTGAAGGCATGATAGGAGACTAGTGAGTCAGAACAAGGCCTTAGTAGACCAGACAAAAAGAGAGTAGAAGAATCAAGTGGCTTAGATTTGCAACATTGAAAATCATACCTGGAAGTAGAAGTGGCATCCATCAAGAAGTCCAATCAAATGGTTTCTAGTAAATACAAATATCCCCGTAATAACCAACATCTAAAGGTGGTACTTCTCTACAGTAGCAAGGTTTTGATAAAGGAGCAGAAAGCATCTAGAGCACTGCTCCACACCAGCTGACACTAGGGCAGTGATTGACACTTTCTCTCTAGAGTAGTCACTAGACACCAAACCTTAGGAGGAGGCCACAGAAGAGGAATTAATTGGGTAGTTAGAAGCCAAGTAGGAGTCTCACATCCCACCACATCAGCACAAAAATGTGACTCTAGTACCATTTCCTAATAGCTTGAAGGCCAAAAAGGTTGATCAATAGTTTAAGAATTTTTCTGGACATGTTAAGGAAGATTCATATCAACCTACCCTTTGTTGATTCTATTGAGCAGATTCACTCTTATGGCAAGTCTTGGAAAGATATTATCAACAAGAAGAGGAGGATAACATATTTTGACGTATTGGTCTTAAGAAAAGAAGTCAATACCTTGATATAGAGAATGCTACTACAAAAGAGATTGGATCCAAGGTGCTTCAAGATACCATGCTACATCGGCAAGGCCAAGTTTGCCGACACACTATGTGATTCCAAGGCAAACATCAATCTCATGCCACTCACTACAGTTAAGAAATTGAGACTCAGAGAATCAAGGTAGATAAACATGACAATCTGGCTGGCAGAAAACTCAGTGGTGAGGCCAATAGGCATCTGTGAAGATGTTCTGGTATAGGTGGACAAATTCATATTTCCAGCAGATTTTGTAGTCATGGCAACAAGCTACTCTCAGACAAGCCGTTCCAAGCCACATTAGATGTAATCTTATATATGGGCAAAGGAAGATTGATGCTAGGTATTTAGGATGATCAGTTTGAGATAATGTTGTCTAACTATCAACCAACAACCAAGGAATGTCACACGATGAGACATTTAGGAAGTGAGGTGTCCCTACTTGGGGAAACTATTTCTAGACATGGCCCATGCCATGAAAAAAGTAGACAAGGGTACTCTAGCTGTGATATTACATAACATATAAGAAAATGTCTCTAACAAAGGCTGTAAAGTACCATGATGAGACAGACAAGGAAGTTTACCCGATGATAGTTTTAGATGTGGTCTCTTTTGCCATCATGCATGCATACCATCAATTACCATTAGAAGCTTGTCTAATGAATTTGGTGTAAGATTGTACACACTACTATTCATTGGATGAGTATGTCTTGTTTCTAAAAACATTGCCTTCTTTCTATTCAAAAGACTATGAAGACTTGGGATCACCATACTACCTTTAGTCCCATCCTTGAAATGTCCTCTTGAACAATAATTGAAGCAACTACTGTAATACTTGAAGTAAACATTCTTGGAAATGGACAACAAACTTCCAATAATAATTCCAACATCACTGAGTTTAGAGGAGGAGGAGTAGTTATTCATCATTATGAAGAATCATTGGGCTGTGTTTGGGTGGTCCATTGTTGACATCATGAGGATTTCCCCTAGACTATGTCAACACAATATCATATTGAAGAAGGAGCAAAACCTATAACACAAACACAACAACATCTAAATCCTATCATGACGAAGGTGGTGAAAAATAGGTAGTTAAGATTCTATTAGCAGGTATAATTTATTCTATTTTAGATTCTAAATGGGTTAGCCCAACTCAAGTAGTTCCTAAGAAGGGAGGAATTATGGCCACTAAAAATTTGGAAAGTGAGTTAGTTTCTACTAGGTTAGTGACCAAGTGGCAAGTTTGTATATAATATCTCTAGATAAATTCTTCCACTTTAAAAGATCATTTTGCTTCCATTTATTGATCAAATCCTTGAGAGGCTCATTGGCCAATCACAAATTTAACTTTTGGATGGTTACTCAGGCTACAATCAAATTTATATTACACCATAAGATCAAGAAAAGTCTACCTTCACTTGTCCCTATGGTACTTTTTCCTACCGCCATATGCCCTTATGTCTTTGTAATGCTCCAATGATGTTTCAAAGATGTATGCTAGATATTTTTTGGATGTGGTAGTGTGATGTCTTGAGATTTTTATGGAAAATTTTTTGGTCTATGGAGATTCATTTAAGGACTACCTTATCATTCTTGGAAAAATGTTACAAGGATGTGAGGAAACTCATCCAGTTTTGAATTGAGAGAAATTCTATATGATGGTGGGTGAAGCGACTGTGCTGGGACACAAGGTGTCCAACAAATGGATGGAAGTCAAGCCGGTAAAAATGAAAGTGATCTCTAAGCTACCTCACCATCATTGCTGAAGGGAATAAGGAGTTTTTTAGGACATGCCAAATTTTATCGACACTTGCATAAAGGATTTTTCAAAAATTACTAAGCCACTTTCTGAATTGTTAGAGAAGGGCACTGAACTTAATTTTGGCGATCACTGTTTGAAAGAATTTGGGATTTTGAAGGAGAAGTTGATTTAGACACCCATGGTGGTGGGTCTAGATTGGGGCCAACCTTTTGAATTAATGTGTGACACGTCACATTATGCGATTGGATCTGTTTTAAGACAATGTAAATATCATGCTCTTTCTATCATTTACTATGCATTTGAACACTTAATGATGCTCAATTTAACTGTACCACCATAGAAAAGCAACTTTTAGCCATTGTTTTTTCCTTTGAAAAATTTAGACAATATTTAATAGGGACAAAGGTGATAGTGTGGACTGACCATGTAGATATTAAGTATCTTTTGCAGATCCAAAGGATGCTAAACTGAGATTGATTTGATGGATTTTGATACTACATGAGTTTGATATAGATAATGTAGTACTAAATCATTTGTCTTAGTTAGAGAGAGTGAATGGGTCAGGGCTAGAGATACTAATTATTGATGATTTCCTCAGTAAGAAACTTTTTTCTATGAAAGACAATGATCCCTGGTTTTCATACAAAGTGAATTTTTTAGCATATGGAGAAATATCGAAAGGCTGCAGATATCAAGAGAAGAAGTAATTCTTCCATTCCTTGAGGTTCTATGTGTGGGGTTATTCTATATTACTTAAGTAGTGTAGAGATGGCATGCTGAGGAAGTGAATTCCTAAGTGTGAGTTTGAGAGCATACTTGCATTGCCACTCTCTACCCTTCAGGGGACACCGCATGATCTCGAGGAGAACGACTAAGGTCTTGGAGAGTGGATTTTATTATCCATCTTTTTTGAAGGTTGTGTATGATTTTGTGTAAAGGTGTGGTGCATGTCAACAGTCAGGCAACAAATCTAGAAGACATGAAATGCCCCTGAATACATATCACGAAGTTGAAGTTTTTAATATTTGGGGCACTGATTTTATGGGACCCTTTGTGTCTTTGAACTCTTATCTTTATATTTTTTTGGAAGGTTACTATGTGCCAAAATGGGTGGTAAAGCAATTCCAACCAGAAACAATGATGCATATGTTGCAAGTCAATTTGTGAAGGACCGTGTTTTGTGTAGGTTTGGGGTACCCATAGTGATCATAAGTGATGGGGATCTCACTTCACTAATAGGAAATTTGGAGCATTATTGAGTAAATATGGAGTTAAACATAGAGTAAGAACACCATACCATCCCCAAACTCAAGGCCAAGTTGAGGTGTCAAATTGGGAAATCAAAATGATTCTATAAAAGATCATTTCAACCAATAGGACAAATAGGAGCATGCAACGGAATGATGCTCTATGGGCTTAAATAATGACTTTTAAGATACCTATAGGAATGATGCCTTATAGGGTAATTTATGGGTGGGCATGCCACTTGCATGTGTAACTAGAACATAAAGCCAAGTGGGCCTTGAGGAAACTAAACTTTGGTCTATCAGTGTAGGGAAGAATCATAGATTAGAACTGAATGAGATGAGATGAGATTAGGCTGGATGCCTATGAAAATTCCAGAATATACAAAGATTAAATTAAGAATATCCACGATTGCCACATTCTTCATAGGGTGTTTCTAGCGAGTCAACAAGTATTATTGTTTATTTTGAGGATGAAATTACACCCCAAGAAGTTTAGGTCCCAGTGAAGTGTCCCTATGTGGTATTTAAGGCATTCCCTCATGTTGTAGTTGAAATTAGTGATGGTGATAAGATCTTATTGACAAATGGACAACTCCTCAAAAACTATTATGGAGGAGAGGTGGTCCATGAGGATGAGGAATTGAAGATAATTGAGATTCTTTAACAAAGGTTGTAAAGTACCTTGATGAGCCAGAAGAGGAAGTGTATCAATGATAGTTTCAGATGCGGTCTCTTCTACTATTATGTAGGAATACCCTCAACTACTGTTAGAAGCTTGTCTCATGAATATGGTGGAAGATTGCAAACAATACCATTCATTGGAGGAGTATGTCTTATTTCCAAAGACATTATTGTACTTCTATTCAAAACATGACAAAGACCTAGGAATGCCTCCACCACCACTTGTGCCATCCTTGAAATGTCCTCCTAAACTGGAATTGAAGACACTATCGCTGCACTTGAAGTACACATTCTTGGTAGTGGATATCACACTTCTAGTAATCATGTCTTCATCACTGAGTTTAGACAAGGAGCATCTACTCATCATTACAAAGAGTCACCAGGATGCATTTGGGTGATCCATTGATAACATCTAGGGGATTTTCCCTAATCTATGTTAACACAAGATCGTGATTGAAGAAGGAGAAAAGCATGTAGCACAACCTCAACAACATATAAATTCTATCATGGCAAAGGGGGTGAAAAAAGAGGTAGTAAAGATTCTATTGGTAGGTATAAGTTATGCTATTTCATATTCCAAATGGGTTAGAGCCCAAATCAGGTAGTTCCTAAGAAGGAAGGAATCACAATCACTACAAATTTGGCAATTGAGTTAGTATTTACTACGTTAGTGACTGGGTAGAGAGTATGTATTGATTATCACCGATTATATTCTACCACTTTGAAAGATTATTTTTCGCTTCTATTTATTGATCAAATCCTTGAGAGGCTCGTCAGTGACTCACACATTTGTGGTTGGTTACTCTGGATACAATCATATTTCCATCAAATCACATGATAAAAAAAAGTCCACCTTCACTTATCCCTATGATACTTTTTCTTATTGTCATATGCCCTTCGGTCTTTGTAATGCTCGAATGACGTATCAAGATGTATGCTCACTATTTCTTCAATATGGTAGAGCGATATCTTGAGATTTTTATTGATGCATTTTTGGTATATGGAGAGTCATTTGAGGACTGCCTTGCCAGTCTTGACGAAGTGTTACAACATGTGAGGACATTCATCTAGATTTGAACAGGAAGAAATGCCATATGATGGTGAGTGAAGGGATTGTGCTGGCACACAAGGTGTCCAACAAAGGGATGGAAGTTGATCCAGTAAAAATAAATTTGATCTCTAAGCTACCTCCACCATCCTGGGTTAAGGCATAAGGAGTTTTTTGGGACATGTCGTATTTGATCGACACTTCTAAAGGATTTTTCAAATATTACTAAGAAACTTTTCGAGTTGTTAGATAAGGACGTTGAATTTAATTTTGATGATAATTGTTTATAAGTGTTTGAGATTTTGAAGGAGAAGTTGATCTCCACACCTGTGGTGGTGGCTCCAGATTGAAGCCAACCTTTTGAATTAATGTGTGATGCGTCAGATTATGTTGTTGCAGCTGTTGTAAGCCAACACAAAGGTTATGCTCTTTCTATCATTTACTATGCGTCTAGAACCTTAATGATACTAAACTTACTTATATCACCACAGAAAAGGAACATTTGCTTTTGTTTTTGACTTTGAAAAATGTATACAAGATTTAAAGTGGAAAAGGTGATAGTGTGGCCTAACCATGCAAATATTTAGTACTTTTTGTAGAAGAAGAACGCTAACCCGAGGTTGATTTGATGTATTTTGCTACTATAGGAGTTTGATATAGAAATTTTTTGGCTAAATTGGATATTAATATACCCTTTGTTTTGATGATGACAAACATTTCACACTTGTGGATCTAACATGTTATTTGAGTATTTTAGGGTTCGAAGGAATAATGAAATCCTACTAAGTGGGAAGATGAAGATCAATGCAAATTTAAGAACAAATGCGCATAATTGTATAAATTTCATGATTGTACTCATATGTAAACACTTGTATAAAATTATAATGTACAAGTACTTAGTCATCATCTAAATCAAGCGTTAGATCTTCCCTACCCACTTATAACCCTTAGATATGTTTCCCCCAAAGTTAGAGTCACCAACACACATTGAAACACACACTTAGTAAGTGACATGGGCACCCTCGGTCGAAGAACTTTTCGACCAAGATACACTGATGGGAGTTCTTCTCAACTGAGAACCACCTCGGTCAAAATTGTGAGCACTGTTCAACAACTTATACAATTGTGCTCTAAAATAGTCTTCGATCAAAAATAATCTTGACCGAGTAAGCAACAGTCTAGAGGTTGTGATCATTAGACTGAGTGGTTGATAGTTGGGAGTTGAAAATAGATGTTGCAAAAAAATTTCCTTAAACCCAAGCTCGGTCGAAGAGAACCTCGACAGAGACACAGTTTGGTCGACCAAATTGTCAACCAAGTAGGGTTCTGGATTGTTCTTTTCATGAACGAACAAATTAACAATTTCTACCCAACTAATGTACACCTAATTACTAGTTAAGCACTAAGAACACTCGAAACACTCCCTAGAACGTCCCTAGACACTTGAAAACCATTCCTATAAATAGGAGAGGCCTTAGGAACCTAAATCACCTAAGTTACACTTGAGCATTCACCATTGAGAGCAACAAAGCTAGAATTTACTTGTCGTCTTCATCCTTGTGCTCTAGAGTTGTGTCCTATAGTTACAATATCCTAGCCACCACATATAGCCACGTCCATCCTAAGTGTATATGAGATCTAAATGCTTGATATAGGATCAAAGCATTGTACTTCATTGGATAAGTATTTTCTATCTTCCAATCTATTTCTTCTATATTGTATTTTGTTCTTCTTGACTACTCCTAGGGTTGGAGGCTGTTAAAAGGAGGTTGCTTGGTGCTACTTCAACAAAGTGAAGGTTGCTCCAAGGTGTGCTTGAGATTACTTCAAGAAGGCTGCTTCAAAGGAGGTTGGAGCTACTTCTAGGTGAAGGCTATCTCAAGGTGGTGGAGCTACTTTAAGGTGGTGAAGGCTGCTCCAAGGATTGCTCGTGGTTACTTCAAGAAGGTTGCTTCAAGGCGGTTGAGGATACTTAAAGGTGAAGGCTACTTTGAGTGGAAGGTTATTGTATTTTATGTAACATCCTTGTGAGGTAATAAAATAAATCACTTTCAAAATCCCAATTGGAAACAGTTGGGTAGTGGACTGACAACCTTTGATTCAAAGGCTGGAACCACTCAAAACTGAAGTGTCTTCCTTGTTTTCCCCTCCTTTGGTTGAGTGCTTTGATTTTTTAAATTATCCAAAAATATCTATTCACCCCCTCTAGATCTTTCAATTGGTATCAGAACATGTCTTCAATGAGCCATAAAAGGTCTTGAAGAATGGGGGACGGTGTACTTCACAACCTCAACCTTGAAGGAACCTACGTGAGTCGGCCACCACCCTTTTATGGAAGCAACTACACCTAGTGGAAAAGAAGGATGCAATTTTACTTTCAAGTTATTAGATTAGACCTTTGGAGGATGGTATCTACACCCTATGTACTTCCCACAACGGAATATGCAACATGGGATCCAAATACAGTAAAACAAGTTCAATTAAATGCAAAGGTGGTAAGCATTTTATATTATTCTATTTTTGTAAGTGAGTTTAATAGAATATACTCATGTGATACGGCTTATGATATATGAAATAAACACTCCATAACACATGAAGGAACTACCCCAAGTTAAAAACACCAAAATTAATATGCTTAAATAAAAGTTTGAACAATTTCGTATGTTACCTAATGAATCTATTAGTGAAATGTATGAAAGATTTTCTTCCATTGTTAACAGTTTAAGTGCATTAGGCAAGTATATAAATGAATAAGATCAAGTGTCCAAAATCCTTATATCGTTACCTCCAAGATACAAGCCAAAGGTGACGACTATTGAAGAAGAAAATGATCTCACCACATTGAGGATGGAGCAACTCATTGGTAATTTAGAAACTCAGAGGTCACTCTTAAAGAAGAAGAAAGATTGGAATCCGAACACAAGATGGAGAAAATGAAGGACATTTCTTTTAAGGTGACAACTAAAGAAAGTAATGAAACAAGTGAAGAAGATAGTGAAGAGGAGGCACTCATTGTAAATGGTAAGCAATATATAAGATTTAAAATTAACAAAAGTTCTTTTGTTTCTTCCTCTTCTTCACTTAGGTGCTTTGAATGTGGTAAGAAGGGACATTAAAAAATGAGTGTCCCAAAGTCAAGAAGGGAAAGAAATCTTCTCTCAAGAAGAAAGAAAAAGCCTACAAAGAAGATTGGGATGACTCAAGTGAGGATAACAAAAGTGAGGAGGAAGCGGAATGTCTCATGACCAAAGAAGACACGGTATAATGTTTCATTGCAACAACAAATTAAGATGAAAATGAGGTAAGCCTTCTTGATTTATCTAAATAAGAGTTAGTCACTAGTATTGAAGAATTACATGATAAATATGTTGATTGTAAAAAGAAATTAAAAAGGCTTACAAAAACCAATGAATATTTGTATGCTAAATTGAATGATCTTACTTTTGAAAGGGAAAATCTTATGTATGAAAAAGCTACTTTGAAATCATCTATTAATAATTGCCATAATACGTTGCTTGCTCTAGAAGCTAACAATAATTTTCTTTGCCAAGAAAAGGTTGAATTGTTGGCTAAGATAGATGATCTTCAAACTCAACCTATTCTATGTACTCATTCATATTATGATGCTATTGTCAAAGAAAGAGATAGTTTGTTATCTAATCTAGATCGAGCAAAGTTAGACATGAAAAAGAGAATGGATGAAATTTCTAAGTTATAAAAGGATATTAATATCTTGAAAAATAAAGATATTCTTGATAAAATCCTAAAGGACTCATGTGGCCAAATTGGGAGGAGAGGTCTAGGATATGTGCCTAAAGATAAATCTTATCAAAAACCTAGACCTAAAAAGATTCAAGTACTCAAAACCAAAGTCATGTATGTACCTAAAAACAATCCAGCTCATGACTACAATGTTAAAAGAGAAATAAAATTGATTTCATATGTTGTTAGTATTGCTTACGTCTTGGTCGACATTATTCATTTTCATGCTCTTACAAGAAGAATAAGGATAAGGATCTAGTTTGGGTTCCAAAACCTCAAAATTAGAAATGTGGAACACTTAGTTGAGATCTGACCTAAAATTTAATTTTAAAATCAAATCATCTTATCTTAACTAAACAAAGCTTTAATTGGCATATTTTTATATGATTTGATTGGAAATAACAACATGATTTGCTTAAAATTGATACAACACGTAGAAACCCTCTTGGTCGACAAAGTTCTCGACTGAGACTCTCTTCGGCTGTAAAGATAGTTGACCAAGAGTGGTTTTGTCAAAAAAGTATTTTATGGCAAATCATTCTAGCTGACACAATAGCTCGACTAAAATATCATTTAGTTGATGAATGTAAATATAATGTAAATATGCTAACATAAAATATAACATCATTAGATGAATGTAAATATGCATAAGGTTGATTGGTCATTTATACTAACATAAAATATAATGTTACATCTTGGTTCATTCTAAGAATAAAGCTGCAAGAATGAGATATCTGTAGAAATGCCTCTCGATCAAAAAGGAATTTGACCGAGGGGCACCCTGGTCGAAGTCATGGTCGACCAAAAATAAGCCTGACAAAAGTGCTTATTTATAATCATTTACTTGCACCCAACATTGACAAATTAAATATGTAATTTGCTTAGAATAAGAGAAAATTTTAAGATACTACAACAAAAAGATTGCCTATACAAATTGACTCATAGTCTTACTTAACCAATTGTTATGATTTGAAATACCTTAGTATCTTTAAGTTCACTTTTGTTATAAGATTAAGGGGGAGATCACAAAATTCTTGAATATAATGTATATCTTGCTCTTAATTTATTTCTCTACACCAATTAGGGCTTAACATCACTATGAGCCTAAAGGAACCTCATATCATTTTAGGGCTTAAAATCCCTTGTAAATGGTTGATAAATATATTTATTGATCCCACCATGAGCCTAAAGGAATCTCATATCATTTCAAGGCTTAACATCCCTTGCAAATGGTTGAGAAAGTAATCATTATCCTTGAATTGTGGTTAAATTTGACATTCTTTTTGAAGCAAATAATTAAGGGTGAATAATCAATCAAGGGGGAGTCTTATTGGCTTATACATATGATTATATAACTTTCTTTTTGAAATGAAAAAGGGGGAGAAATAATAAAAATAAAAATAAATGAGTTTCATGTTCTCTTGGCTTGACAATAAATGAGGTTCATGATCTCTTGGCTTGACATTAAATGAGTTTCATGTTCTCTTGGATTCTAAAAGGAGGAGATTGTTGCTTAAATTGGACATTAATATACCCTTTGTTTTGATGATGACAAACATTTCACACTTGTGGATGTAACATGTTATTTGAGTATTTTAGGGTTCGAAGGAATAAGGAAATCCTACTAAGTGGGAAGATGAAAATCAATGCAAATTTAAGATCAAATGCGCATAATTGTATAAATTTCATGATTGTACTCATATGTAAACACTTGTATAAAATTATAATGTACAAGTACTTAGTCATCATGTAAATCAAGCGTTAGATCTTACCTACCCACTTATAACCCTTAGATATGTTTCCCCCAAAGTTAGAGTCACCAACAGACATTGAAACACGCACATAGTAAGTGATTCAAAATATAAAATAGGGACACCCTCGATCGAAGAAATTGTCTACTGAGACACACTCAGTCAAAGTTCTTATCGGCCGAGAACCACCTCGGTCGAAATTGTGAGCACTATTTAACAACTTACACAATTGTGCTCTAAAATAGTCTTCGGTTGAAAATAATATCGATCGAGTAAGCAATGGTCTAGAGATTGCAATCATTAGATTGAGTGGTTGGTAGTTGGGAGTTGAAAATAGATGTTGCAACACTTTTGCCTTAAACCCAGGCTCGGTCAAAAAGAACCTCGACTAAGACACAGTTCGGTCAACCAAATTGTCGACTGAGTTGGGTTATGGATTGTTCTTTTCAAGCACGAACAAATTAGCAAATGCTAGTCAACTAATGTACACTTAATTTCTGGTTAAGCACTAAGAACACTCTAGACACTCCCTATAATGTCCCTATACACTTGCAAACCATTTCTATAAATAGGAGAGGCCTTAGGACACCTAAAGAACCTAAGCTACACTTGATCATTCACCATTGAGAGCAACAAAGCTAGAATTCACATGCCATCTTCATCCTTGTGCTCTAGAGTTGTATCCTATAGTTACAATCTCCTAGCCACCACATATAGACACCTCCATCCTAAGTGGATAGGAGATCTAAACACTTGATATAGGATCAAAGCATTGTACTTCATTGGATAAGTATTTTCTTTCTTTCAATCTATTTCTTCTATATTGTATTTCGTTCCCCTTGACTGCTCCTAGGGTTGGAGGCTATTGAAAGGAGGTTGCTTGGTGCTGCATCAACAAAGTGGAGGCTGCTCCAAGGTGTGCTTGAGATTACTTCAAGAAGGCTGCTTCAAAGGAGGTTGGAGCTACTTCTAGGTGAAGGCTATCTCAAGATGGTGGAGCTACTTCAAGGCAGTGAAGGCTGCTCCAAGGATTGCTCGTGGTTACTTCAAGAAGGTTGTTTTATGGGGGTTGAGGCTACTTCAAGGTGAAGGCTACTTTGAGTGGAAGGTGATTGTATTTTATGTAACATCCTTGCGAGGTAATAAAATAATTCACTTTTAAAACCCCAATTGGAAACAATTGAGTAGTAGACTGACAACCTTTAATTCAAAGGTTGGAACCACTCTAAATCTAAGTTTCTTCCTTGTTCCCCCCTCCTTCTTTAGTTGAATGATATAATTGTTTCAATTAACCTTAAATTATCCAAAAATCTCTATTCACCTCCCTCAAGATCTTTTAAAATCAAGGTTAAGGTTGGACCAGAGAATGTAGTAGCAAATCATTTGTCTCAATTAGAGAGAGAGAATGAGTTGGGGCTAGAGATACTGATTGTTGAGGATTTCCTTGATGAACAACTTTTTCCTAGGAAAGACAAATATCACTGGTTTTCACACACAATGAATTATTTGTCATGTGGAGAAATATCAGAAGACTAGGAATTATCAAGAGAAGAGGAGGTTCTTACAATCCTTGAGATTCTATGTATGGGATGATCCTATCTTACTTAAGTAGTGTAGACATGTCATGTTGAGGAAGTGTGTTCCTTAGTGTGAGTTTGAGAGCATACTAGCTCATTGCCACTCTCTACCCATCGAGGGACATCATGCAATCTTGAGGACGGTGGCTAAGGTTTCAGAGAGTGGATTATTGGCCGTCTTTGTTTAAGGATGCATATGTTTTATGCGGAGGTGTGATGCACATCAACGACCAATCAACATATTTAGAAGACATGAAATACCCCTGAATATGTTTCAGGAAGTAGAGGTTTTTGATCTATGGGGCATTGATTCTATGGGACTCTTTGTGTCTTCAACTCCTATCATTATATTTTTTGGAAGGTTACTATGTTTCAAAATGGGTGAAAGTAATTCAAACCCACACCAATGATGCACATGTTGTATGTCAATTTGTAAAGGAGTATATTTTCTATAGGTTGGGGTACCTAGAGTGATCATAAGTGATGGTAGATATTGATGCACCAGATAATTGTCATTTTCACATGCTATTTATTATGGATTTTGTGCACTTATTGTTCATGCTCATATTAATTTGTGTATTATTATTATCATTAACATATGGCACTTAATTACATCATATAAATGTGTTTTTAATGTTTCTGTTAGATTCATTATTATTTGGGAGCTTATGTTTGTTTTTGTGGAATTTTAGGTGAATCTACAAGAAACTACACAATTCAGTACTACCAACTTGACTGTCACTGGTATAAACACTTGGTCAGCTAGGAACAATGAGATCGAGAAAACCCAGTAGTATCGATCAAAGAAATATACACTACCGACAACCTCACAATAAGGATTCAGAATTTCTCAAAGAAATCTTGGTACTACCGACATCAACTCGGTAGTACTAAAACTTGTACATGTGACCAAAACTATCAAAGGTGTCAATAGTACCAACACCCAGTCAGTAGTACCAACACAGTGGGATCAAGAAGATCTAGAAATCATGTTTAACTGATGGTTGGCAATTAATGACGCCCTATCTCACTTCTATGACTTAGGGGGAGTTCGACCAAACCTAATTATCTCATTCTATTCCATTGTACGGTAGCCGAGAGCAAGGAGAGGAGAAAGCAGGTAAGAAAGCCACATTTCAGGAGATTCGAGCACCTCCGTGGATGGATTTGCAACCTAAGGTTAGTGAATTGGCACGTTCATGTGAGGGAGTCATCAGGATCATCTTCTTCAGGGGTTGTTTTAGTTCTCTAATGTTCCCCATGTATTTCTTCTTCTCTCTTATGCATTTGCAAATGGAAATTATGTAGGGCTAAACCCCTTGTTCCTTAGGACCCGGGAGTAGAATAGTTATGCATTGTAATTGACTATTATGCATTAATATATATTTTTCTCTTAATTTCTGGACTTAAATCTATGAGAACATCATGACTTATCTATGATTGATCACCATAGGTAGTTTAATAGACCGTTAATTACTTCGAGAGAGGAATTAAGGATTGGAAAACTCATAGATTTACATATTTTATATTACACCTTGAGTATGGGCTTTCAAATATGAAGAGAATAACCCAGAGATTGGGGTAGAGAACCTAACTAATAACACAGTTTCTATGAGAGTGGGATTGATATTAGGATATGTAGTGAATTATGCCATGAGAGTGGGTAATTAGGTATCTTTGTCCAAGGTTTAGGAGATTAGTGTTGTGGTGTTAATTGCAATGTTAAATGAGGTGAAACCATAATCCTAAAGAATTCACTCCACTTGAGATTAAAACTAGTTATCTTAGATTTTTTTTGCATCTTAGATAATTAAACCTTCACTAAAAGTTTTCATTAGCTTAACTGTTTGCATCGCAATTAGTAGTAGTCTATGGAGAGATTTTATCTGAGTTCGACATCTGGGCCTCTTGGGGCTTATATTACATCGATACATATACTTGTGTTTAACGTGTGGTTTGTGTGTATCAAGTTTTTGGCAT
Source organism: Alisma plantago-aquatica (assembly GCA_963693085.1). Lineage (NCBI taxonomy): Eukaryota > Viridiplantae > Streptophyta > Magnoliopsida > Alismatales > Alismataceae > Alisma > Alisma plantago-aquatica. The sequence continues at coordinate 1,765,393,636 of OY856409.1, forward strand.
CATTGCTGAGGAAATGGAAACTCCATAAGTATGAGTGCTCTGATCGGGAACTCTAGGCTACAACCTTTATTTTCTTTCTATTCCTTCTAAGAGGAATATCAAATATCATCTATTCAATAATTAATATCTGTTCTCACGTTGTTTTCAACAATTTTAGGTACTAGTGCATGGTGCATACGAGAAACACTGATTATGGAGAGTCAACTCTAGAGAGCTCTAGATTTAGTATACAAGATCTTTGGTGCAAAGCACAGGAGTACAGTGACTCAGTGAGTGGAATAATTCAAACCCCAACACTGACTACTCCAACACCTCCATCAGAGGAAGAAGAACTAGCACATATGGTGGACGTAGTAGAAGTACAAACTATTTGGGAGAAGATCAATGCATACTCCTCAATAGATAAACTAGGTCCAATCAAAAGAAAAGCCATAAATGTGGGCAACTACAAGATAGATCCTGGGTTTGTGGCATTAGTCAAGTCATAGGCTTTCCATGACCACAACAGTAAGGACCTGATGACACACATCAACAATTTTGTTGAAAGTTGTGATATGGTAAAGATTGATAGAGTGTCGATGATAATGATTTATCTAAAGTTTTCTCGTCATCACTGGAAGACAATGCTAAGTCTTGGTTCTAGAACCTGCCACCTGAATCCATTGAGAGATGAGAAGAGATGATAGACACTTTCTTTGAGCGTTATTTTCTGCCCAAAGGATAAATGAGTTGGTCAGAAAAATTTACAACTTCAAGCAACAAGCCAAAGAGTCATATTCATAAGCATGAGAGATATTTCAAAACATGCTTAGGAAGGTCCCTCATCATGATATTTATGGCCAGTCAAAGATCTTTTATTACGGGTTGCATCAAGGAGAAAGGACCGCACTTCAAAGTGCAGGAACAAGCTTCTTCCTCAATAACAAGCCGTCCAGGTGTCACAAAATTCCAAAGAACAAGGCTAAGAACCAGTCACGGGGAGAGGAAAGGGAACATTTAACAACCATTAAAAATGTTGGAGAGTCTAAGGTGATTACAACATTGAATGAAAAATTAGACATGATTTCCAAGAAATTATGTCAGAAGGATGGAAGCTCATCTAGAGAAAAGGAAGAAGAGTGCATGTTTGTACGACAGCATAACCATAGGGGCAACGATTATTCCCGAAGGAAGGATCCCAAGTTTTATTGGAAGGATCCCAATAATTTTTAGCAGGATCCACCCCAAGCATAACAGCAAGGAAATGTACAACAACATGAAAGGGGCCCTAGTAAGATAGAGCATATAGAGGACATGCTAGGCAAGTTGGTGAGTCAAAATGAAGTGATCATTGGATAGACATAGAGGGAACTATAGAATCAGGGAGCACAAATCCACAACATTGAAAATTAGATTTTGCAAATAACAACAGAAGTAGCCTAGCTCCTTGAAGAAACCTACTCAACATGGGTTCCCAGGAAACACCGGCATACCTTCTGGAAATCATCAAGTCAAGGCTATGTTTCTACACAGTGGGAAGAAGATTGTGAATCAAAATAAGACTGTCCCAGAAGCAAAGGATGACATAAGACCGAAAATGATTGTAGATATAGCTGAGCCAGATATTACAGTAGAGGACAAGACAATAGATGATGAAACTCATGAACCAGAGGAGACAAAGGAGGCATATCTCCCACCTCACCAAAGGAAGATGGTGACTCCAATGCTCTTTCTAAATAACTTGAAGGTGAAGAAAATGGACCAGAAATATCAGAAAATTCTAGACAGTTTCAGGAAGCTACATGTCAACATTCCCCTAATTGAGAAGATTCCTTCTTATGGTAAATTTTTGAAGGACATAATCAATAATAAGAGCAGAATAGCTAATTATGATGTAGTGGTATTGAAGGAGAAGGTTAGTTCTTTCATTTTGGGAACATTGCCACCAAAAAGACAACATTCAATTGCTTCAATATATCATGTCACATTGGGAATACAAGGTTTGGGGAAGTTGTATGCGACTCATGGGTGAGTATCAACCTTATTCCCTTGACTATCTTAAAAAAGTTGGGTCTTAAGGAGTCTAGAAAGAGCAATATGACCATACAATTGGAAGACAACTCAGTGGTTAGGCCATATAGTATCTATGAGTATGTTCTTGTCAAGGTGGATAGATTATTTCCAGCATACTTTATGGTAATAGAAATGCAGGATGATCACGACAATGAACTACTATGAGGAAGACCATTTCATGCCACAACATACATGATCTTGGAGATGGGCAGAGGAAGAATGACATTGGGGATAAAATAAAAACATTTTGAAATCAAGATGCTCGAGTCTACAAAGACAACTGAGGAGAAAGCATAATGCCACATGATACAGTAGGTCTAAGGAAAGGTGTCTTTATTTCTAGGGAAGCCATTCCTGACATGGATCATGTGCTAAAATAGATTCATAAAGGCACACTGGCAGTGAACAACTTGGAGAACACAAAGGAAATTTCATTGGCCAAGGTGGTTCAATATCCTGATGATGAAGAGGAGGAACGCTGCCCAACAACAATTGATGAGGTAGCTTCTTCCACTCTTGTCCAAGCATATCCACAGTTGCCTTTGGAGACGTGTCTAATGAATGTGGTGGATGACTATACTCGACATTGTTATTTAGAGGAGTGTGTCTTGTTTCTCAAGGCACTACTAACACAAGGCATTTTGAGGACCTAGGACCACCTCCTCCACCATTGATCCCATCTCTACTGAGTGCCCCAGATGTAGAGCTGAAGCCATTGCTTCTGCACTTGAAGCATATTTTCTTGGCATCATAAGAGATGCTTCTAGTTATCATCTAACTTCGTTGAGCATTAGAGAATAGGAGCAACTACTAGTGGTTTTGAAAAACCACCAAGCAGCATTTGGATGGTCTATTGTAGATAAAGAGGATCTCCCCTAGTTTTTGCAACACAAGATTAGATTGGAAGACAGAGCCAAACTAATAGTTCAAACTCAACAATGTCTCAATCCCATCATGACTGAGGTAGTAAATAAGGAGATAGTAAAACTTTTATCTACAAGTATAATTTATACTATCTTTAACTCTAACTAGGTTGGTCCAACCCAGGTGGTTCCTAAGAAAGGAGGGATAATGGTCACAACTAATTCTTCTAGTGAGTTGATTTCTACTAGGTTGGTGACTGGGTGGTGAGTATGTATTGATTACCAACGTTTGAATGCTGCCACTTTGAAAGATCATTTTCCACTCCTCTTTATCGATCAGATTCATGAGTGGCTCACAGTTTGCTCTCACTTTTGATTTCTCGACGGGTATTTCGGAGACAACCAAATTTCTATTGATCCATAGGACCAAGAGAAGTCCACCTTCACTTGTCCTTATACCACTTTTGCGTATCTTCAGATGCCTTTTGGTCTATGCAATGCACCAACTATCTTTCAGAGAGCATGCTTGCCATTTTTTTGATATAGTAGAGCGATGTTTGGAGGTATTCATGGATGATTTTTTGGTCTATGGGGAATCATTTGATGACTTCCTTGACAATATTAATAAGGTTTTACAAAGATGCTAGGACACTCACCTAGTTCTAAATTGGGAAAAATGTCATATGATGGGAAGTGAGGGGATAGTTTTGGGATATAAGGTGTCCAGTAAGGGAATGGTGGTCGAACCGGAAAAAATAGAAGTCATCTCCGAGCTACCTCCACCTTCATCAGTGAAGGGGTGAGAAGATTTCTAGGACATGCCAAATTTTATTGACATTTTATAAAATATGTTTCAAATATCGCCAAAATGCTCTCTGAATTGTTGGAGAAGGACACAAAATTTTATTTTGACGAGCAGTGTTTGAAGGAGTTTGAGGTATTAAAGGAGAAACTGGTCTCCACACCAGTTGTTCAAGCTCCATAATGGAGTCAACCATTTGAGTTGATGTGTGACACATTGAATTATGCAGTTGGGGTTTTTCTAGGCTAACACTGAGATAAGGTTTTTCTATCATCTATTGTGCATCTAAGACCTTGAATGATGCCCAATTAAATTACACAATCACAGGAAAAGAATTATTACTAGTGGTGTTTGCTTTTGAAAATTTCACCAATATTTGATAGGGTAATAAGTCATTGTGTGGATCGATCATGCAACAATCAAATATTTTCTATAGAAGAAGGATGCCAAACCTAGACAATTAGGTGGAGTTTGCTACTACATGAGTTTGACATTGAAATCAAGGATAAGGAGGGTATGGAGAATGTAGTGGAAAATCATTGGTCTAGGCTTGAATGGGTTGATGAAAAGGATATAGGCATACCAGTAGTGAAGGAATTTCCTGATGAGCAGCTCTTTTCCATAAAAAGCAAAGGTCTGTGGTTTGCAAACATTGTAAGCTACTTGGTTTGTGGAGAGATGCTAGAAGATTGGAGATATTAGGAAAAGAAGAAATTCTTCCATTCTTTGAGGTTCTATATCAGGGATGATCCCATTTTGCTCAAGAAGTGTATAGACAATATTTTAAGGAAGTGTGTGCCCAATTATGAATTTGAGAGTATTTTTGCACACTATCATTCTCTACCTACTGGGGGTCATCATGCTAATTCTAGGACTGGGGTCAAAGTATTAGAATGTGGATTTTATTGACCTACACCTTTTAAGGATGCATATAATTTTTTGCTTAGTTGTGATGCTTGTCAACGTGTAGGGAATATCTCCAAGAGACATGAAATGCCTTAAATGTTTTTCAGGAAATTGAAGTGTTTGATTTATGGAGAATTGATTTCATGATCCCATTCGTGTCATCTAATTCTAATTTATACATATTTATTGACGTTGACTATGTATTTAAGTGGGTGGAAGTAATTCAAACCCACACCGATCATGCCCAAGTTGTATGTAGGTTTGTAAAAGATCACATATTTTATAGGTTTAGGATGCCAAGATTGATTACTAGTGATGGTGAATATAACTTCACCAATAAGACATTTAATGCACTTTTGAGAAAATATGGAGTGAGATACAAGGAGGTACTTCATATCACCTGCAAACCCAGGGATAGGTTGAGGTGTCTAACAGGGAGATTAAGAAAATCTTAGAGAAGACAATATCAACCAATAGGACAAATTTTAGTATGCATCTTATTGATGCTCTTTGGGCATATAGGAAAGACTACCAAACACCTATAGGAACCACTCCTTTTAGGTTGCCCGTAGAGTTAGAGCATAAAGCCAAATGTGCCCTGAGGAAATTGAATTACAATTTGGATAATGCAGGGAAAAATAGAATGTTAGACCTGAATGAATTAGATGAGCTAAGGTTTGATGCCTATGAAATCTCTAGGATCTACAAAGAGATTACAAATAAGATCCATGAGTACCATATCTTCATAGAGTCTTCACTCCAAGACAGAAGGTGCTTCTGTTCAATTCTAGGTTGAAATTACATCCCGGTAAATGAGGTCTAGGTGGAGTGGCCCTTTTATGGTAGTCAAAGCTTTTCTACATGGGGAAGTTGATATTAGTAATGGATTTGAGCCATTCCTTATAAATGGCTAAATACATAAACACTACTTAGTGGCAAATTGCCAAGGAAAGAAGAGGAGTTGAAGCTCGCTGAGCTTCAGTGATCTTTTATGCTTTGATCGTCAAGTCTAGGATGTAAAACAAGGGCACTTGTTGGGAGGCAGCACAACCATCTTTGTGTTCTTTACATTTGAATTTGTAGTTTTCTTAATTTTAATTTGCATTTTAAAAGTTTCATATAAAAATGGTGACTTGATCTTTTTAGTTTGGTGTGCAGGATGAGCAAATGTTGATAGTACCAACATTAGTGTCGATAGTACTGACATTAGTGTCAATAGTTTTGATGCATGCACATTATCAACAAGGTTGTTTTTCACAAAATCTCAGTAGTATCGACAACAGTGTCGATAGTACCCGTGCAGACACATGGAGCCCGATAAATTTATTAGTGGTATCGACGACAAGCTCAATAGCACAAACTTTTTGCAGAAAAGGGGTCGAGTTAACTGATAAGGACTCAGTACTACTGACTACCAACTCAACACTATTGATGTCCAACCAGCTCCAGGTTCAAAATACCAAGATAATGCTCAGAAGTATTGAGAAAATTCAATGACTTGGTACTACCGACAAAAAGTTAGTAGTGCCGACACCTGAAGACCTGAATCCGTCGGAGCACCAATGATGATTGTGATTTTTCACATCTGACGGTCGATAGTACCAATTCATCGTGCATATCTTGAATTTGGTACGTCCAACATTCGTCCGTACTACTAACACATGGTGATATGTATTTACCGACAATAATGAATGAGGAGTGTCGATATCAACAGCTGGTACCGAGTTACATGGGTCATGGAGGAAAATTCAGTAGTATCAACTCCAAGTTGGTACTACCGATGCATCGATAGCACACTGGTCAAAGGAAATATAAGGATGGGTGTGTGTATTGTTTTCTTTACACCTTCAACACACTTCTCTCAAGAAAGATTGTGCAAGAAATGTCTGGTGATCAGAGTCTTCTCCAAGCTTCTTTTTCTCCATCCCCTTCTTGTAACAATGTGATGGTGACCAGTTGAGGAGCTTCTTCATTGGGAGGGCATACCTAGTTGATTCCCAAACCAACCATCATCGCCCATCCTAATGGCGATGTAACGAAGATATATGAGGACCTGATGAGGAGAGATATCACCATGACACAATATCGAGACCGTGCATACCTTGCATCCTTGGGATTCACCGACAATCTCGAAAGTGTCTGTGTGTATCAGGAGCTGGTGGGCGATCACCCATTCTTTAGTGATTGGCTCACCTTCCCATAGCTCGTCTATGAGTTCTTGGCCTCGTTGGAGATTTGTTGCATCCCCGAGCATGGGGATGAATGGAGGGAAGACCACATCAAATTTTGTCTCTTCAACACCAATATCAACTGACACTGTGACAATTCAACGCCATCTATGCATGTCCACTGGGTGAAGTACACTTTGTCCCCAACAATTTCGACTTCAGGGGTGCATGGGAACTTTTGGCAGAAGTGCTAGAGGGATACCGCATCAGCTGGCATAACAACTCCATCATCGACATTGAGCACCCATTTTCTCGCATCCTACATCACTTCCACATCAACACCATCTTCTCCAAGTCAAGTCAGGGGTAGGGAAAGACTTAGCGGGTGGATCTCTTCTTCCTCTACAACTTTCTAGAATTAGGATAAAGGAATATGGACTTTGGTTCTTTCTTCCTCCAACACATGATGTCAATGAAGAGACAACTACAGAGGACTCCTCCCATCCATTTTGGAGGACTTATCACTCCAATAGAGACACATCTAAACCTTGATCTCTCCACATCCAATCCTTGAAGGCTGCTCCCAAGTTGGACCTAAAACATTTGAAGAGAGCAATCCTCCTCAACGTGCATCAGGAGAAAGTGTACACATGATATACAGTGGGTGGCCAATACATGGAGAGGGAGCTCCCTAATCTGATCTTCAACTTTAAAGGCTTGTATCACATGAAGTGTCATGTAGAGGATGACTCGAAGGATGATCATGAAGAAGGGATGCTGAGCAAGAGCAACAGTCAGAGCAGAATGAAGAAGAAGAGGAGGAGGCCACCATCCCAATCACAAGGAGGCAGGTCCCCCACAAGCACACTAGAGTACATGGAGCCTCTAGTTCTTCTGCTCCACCACCTACCCAGGAGGATGATCCCTATTAAATGGAAGGTATGTATGACATGCTTTATGTATGTCATGCTTCAAGAGATTTAGCATGGGCAACATCAGCAGACTGCTACATTGGCAGGCACCCAAGGTGTCTAAGGGTGGCTTTACCATAACCAGCAAGCCATCTTTGAGAACAAGCAAATTCTCCTGGCCAACTAGGAGAACATGCATACTCATTTGTAGAGGATGGAGAGCTATCAACATCCATTCTTTGACAACTATTGGAGACTGGGCTACTTTTTTGGATATCCACAACCTCTAGAGATGCCGCAACAGCCCCCCTCATTTCATGACACCTTCTATTCGCACGATCCTACCATGTCATAGCCTCACCACCACCCTTTTTATTGGTACCACTGTTCCACCTCTTAAGTTGGATTTTGACTATGAGAACATAGTCAAGTTCAAGCTTGGGGGTGTTAGAACAACTCTATCCTTTAATTTTTATTTTTATTTTAAGTCTTTATTTTTTAGCTTTTATTTTTCCAAGTTGTAGGATCCACAATCTATCTAGCGTAATAGTGGAGCTTAAAATATGATCCATGTCAATGTCATGTGCTTTTGTGTGTTTGCAATGGAAATTTAAAAGAAAAAATGTGTTCTTTTAACTGGGCTTAGTTTCAATTTCTTGAGTTACATCACCTAGAGGAAGTGTATGGGTTAGTTAGCTTAAGGACATGTTATATGAATGGAATTTTCTATTATTCATGTAATGCGGATGAAGATGGGGTTTGGGCCTGAATTGGTCAAACAATTAACATGACCTTAAATTGAAATTTAAGAAAGAAGTCCTAAGGTTACCCTGTACATAGGTCACTAGAGAGGGATATATCATAGTTCATGAAAGGCACTGTCTCTTAGCTATGTGATTTCATCCATTTTCCACTCATTTTGATCCACCACCTTAAGATGATCAAGTAGCCCAAATTTTTTCCTTTTTATTGCATTGCATGGCATAATAGGTGACATGATAGTTAGTTTCTCTTTAGATGTATTAGTTACCAAACAAAAAGAAAGAAAAAAAATTATTATGCAATTTTTGTGCATTTCGTCTAGTTGCATAACACTTACATGTAGACTGCATGCATTTTTCATCATTCATTTTCACATCATGTGGCTATATTGTTTTCAAATAAGAGTGCAGGGATACATATACATACCCTAAAAAAAAGAAAAAAAGAATGAAATATGTTAAGTAAAGCCCAAGAATAACTTTACACCATGCTACAATAGTGGTCCAATGAAAAAAAGAAAAAAAATCAAGCAATGTTATGAAATAAAGAGGGAGAAAGGATGCCCTAAACTCTTCAGAAAGAAATGGAAACATTCACGTGATGTATTCTCTTATCTACTTCATTATCATCCATTTGATGAGGTTTACAATACATGCATCATTCCACCCATAATATTTGGCATTAGGATTCATGCATCTCTCATTATATTCACCATATAGGTTCATCATGCTTTATTTTTGCATAACCTATTTCATTCTCATCCATTGCTCTTATTGGTAGGCCACAAATATGATTGATCTCCTCATTTACTCTTATAAGGATAACTGCTTCCAAGTAGTTGGTAGTTAGGAAAGAGCAATGTTGATAGGAAATCACATGATGCACCAAGGAATGCCCAATTGACTAAGATATTAATTGTTGTATTGATAGTGTTTCACTGATCTAAGGATGGACATCTTTTATGAATACTTTTGGTCAATTTAGAGTAGTTGATTGTTTAGTGGTCAGTAAAGGCTGGTTTGGAACCACCAAGTGGGGATAGTTGAGAAAGAAAATTCATATGTTATGTCATTTTACTGACTTGTCTCAAAAAAATCTGAGGGTGTGTTGCTCAAGGGTAAGCAACATTTAAGCTTAGGGGAGTTACATGCAATAGATAATTGTCATTTTCACAGGCTATTTATTATAGATTTTTGTGCACTTATTATCCATGTTCATATTAATTTGTGCATTATTATTGTCATTAGCCCGTGACACTCAATTGCATTAGATAAATGTGTTTTTAATGTTCATGTTAGATTCATTATTATCTGGGATCTTATGTTCATTTTTGTGGGATTTTAGGTGAATCCATAAGAAACTACACAGCTCGGTACTACCGACTTGACTATCAGTGGTACTGACACTTAGTTAGTAAGGAACAATGAGATCGAGAAAAGTTGGTAGTATTGACCAAATAAGTTGACACTACCGACAACCTCACAATAAGGATTTAGAATTTCTCAAAGAAATCTCGGTACTACCAACATCAACTATGTAGTACTGACAACTGTACAGGGGACAGTAACTCTCAAAGGCGTTGATAGTATCAACACAGTAGGATCAGGAAGATTTAGAAATCATGTTTAATCCGATGGTTGGAAATTAATGACACCCTAAGTCACTTCTATGACTTAGGTGGAGTTGATCCAAACCTAATTATCTCGTTCCATTCCATTGTACAACATTCGAGAGCAATGAGAGAAGAAAGTGGAGAAGAAAGCCACGTTCTGGGAGATTCGGGCACATCCGGTGGACAGATTTGCAGCTTGAGGTTAGTGAATCGGCACGTTCATGTGAGGGAGTCATTTTGATCATCTTTTTCAAGGTTTCTTTTAGTTCTCTAATGTTCCCCACATTTATCTTCTTCTCTCTTATGTATTTGACAAAGGAAATCATGCAGAGCTAAACCCCTTGTTCCTTAGGACCCAGAAGTAGCCCAATTATGCATTGTAATTGACTATTATACATTAATATATCTTTTTCTCTTAATTTCTACACTTAAATCTATGAGAACATCATGAATTATCTATGCTTGATCACCATAGGTAGTTTAATAGACTGTTAACAGATTTGAGAGAGGGATTAAGGGTTGGAAAACTCAAATATTTACATATTTTATATCTCACCTTGAGAAAGGGCTTAGGAATATGAAGAGAATAACCCATAGATTTTTGTAAAACACCTAACTAATAACATAATTTCTATGAGAGTGGAATTGGTATTATGATAGGTAGTGAAGTACGCCATGAGAGCAGGTAATTATTGCTACATGTCTATTTGTCCAGGGGTTAGGAGAGATAATTATTAGTGTTATGATGTTAATTGCAATGTTAACTGAGGTGAAACCATAATACTAAATAATTCATTCCACTTGAGATCAAAACCAGTAATATTTGATTTATTTTCTGCATCATAGATAATTAAACCTTCACTCAAAGTTTTCATCCACTTAGTTGATCGCATCACAATTAGTAGTAGTCTCTAGAGAGTGTTTCCCTGAGTTCGATATTCAAGCCTCTCAGAGCCTATATTACATTGATACTTATACTTGTGTTTAATGTGTGGTTTGATCGTATCACATATCACTTTACTAATAGGAAATTTGCATTGTTGATAAAATATGGAGTGAAGAATATAGTAGGAATATGATACCATCCCAAAACTCAAGGCCAAGTTGAGGTGTCAAATAAGGGAATCAAGATGATTTTAGAAAATACCATTTCAACCAATAGGATAAACTAGAACATGCTACTGAATGATGTTATATGGGATTATAGTATGACTTTTAAGACACCTATAGGCACTACCCATTATAGGCTAGTTTATGGGTGGGCATGTCACTTGACCATGGAACTAGAACATAAAGCCAAGTGACCTTGATGAAACTAAACATTGATCTATCTAGTGAATGGAAGAAGCATATATTAGAACTGAATGAATTACATGAGATTCGACTAGATGCCTATGAGAATTCTAGAATCTAAAAAGATAAAACTAAGAAGATACCGACCACCACATTCTTCATAGGGTGTTTCTACATTTGAGGATGAAAGTGCACCCATGGAAGTTGAGATCCTGAAGGAGTGGATCCTATGTTGTAGTCAAGGCATTCCCTAATGGCGTAGTTCAAAATAATGATGGTTCTAAGCCTTTTTGATAAATGGACAATGTCTAAATACTATTTTGAAGGAGATATGGTTCATGGTGAAGAGGAGTAAAGCTCATTGAACTTCTTTGACAAATGATATAAAGTACCATGATGAACCAGAATAGAAAGTGTACCCAATGCTAGATTCAGATGTGGCCTCTTCTCCCATCACATAGGCATACCCTCAGCTACCGTTAGAAGCTTGTCTCATGAATTTGGTGTAAGATTGCACACACTACCATTCATTGGAGGAGTGTGTCTTGTTTCTAAAGATAATGTCGTTCTTCTATTCAAAACACTATGAAGACCTGGGATTGCCACCACCATTAGTCCCATGTTTGTCATGTCCTCCTGAACTGGAATTGAAGCTACTACTACCACACTTAAAATAAACATTTGTAACATTCTAGGATTTGAGGCCTCCGAATGATTGGACTATCCATATCATCAAGGTGCACCTCCTTTTTAGGGAGCCCATCACTAAGAACTATGTGGTTAGGCATGCTCATCCCATAGTAGTACTAGGATGGGTAACCAGTTGGGAAGTTGATCTCGACTTGCATGTGAGTGAGGATATAGAGTGTAGTTAATTTCAATGGTGGTTTGTGTGTCCATTCGTCATTCTTGAAAATCTATTATAGTCTTGGGCAGTGGTCCTGAGTGTTACAAATGGTATCGAGCCAAACCCCTCTAGTAGATGGGGCCCACATGGGCCTGTGGCATGTCAATCTTTAAGCCTTACGGTCCAAGCATATTGGAAAGGACTATCCGTGGCAATGGATCCACCCTTGCGCTGGTAGCCATGATTGGAAGATGGGTGTACATGGCCATGATGGATCTACATAGAAATGAGAAAAGATTATGAGGACATATACTTAAGCCTTGATGAGGACGTCAAGAGTATAAGTGGGGGATATTGTAACATCCCAATATTTGAGGCCTCAGATAAAATGATCTTAAAATGAATGAATGGACTACCCATATCACCAAGGTGCACTTCCTTTTCAGAGAGCCCATCATTAAGAACTCTATGGTTAAGCGTGCTTAACCCAGAGTAGTACTTTGATGAGTAACCAGTCATGAAGTTGATCACTCCTTATGTGCGAGTGAGGACAAAGCATGTAGTTAAGGCTAGTGGTAGTCTGTGGGGCCAGTCATTATACCTGAAACTCTACTAGAGGCTTGGGTAGTTATCCCGTGCGTTACCAGAATCTTGGTAGTTGACAACAAACTTCCAGTAATAATTTATGAATCACTAAGTTTATAGGAGGGTCAGTACATCGACATCCCATACACGTCGATATCAACGGATGACACTGACACCCGCATATAGTGATAGAAGTCAGTAACACCAATAAATATAGTGGATGGCATCGATATGACACAAATAGGAAAATTTTCAGCTATAAAAGGGGAGGCTATGGGTGATCTCAAATCACACCCAATGAATTCCCTCTCATTCAGAAGGCACTAGAAGACTTTCATAGACTTCCTGAGCTTACTGGCTTTTTGAATCTACATCAAGATCCCTTTCTTCACCCCTTCTCCTCTTCACAATGATGGCATATAGTAGACAAGCCTTGTCCATAAGCCTTCCCGTTTAGATGGTGTCGAAGCCATGCAGGAATCCCTTCCCAAATGAGGATCTAAAGAAGCAGTACACCAGCTTGATGAAGAGGGAAATTATACCAATGCAATATGAGGATCGTGCTTTCCTCACTAAAGTTGGATTCACCAACAACATTCTCTCAGTCTACACTGGGTAGGGTATGGTGGGTGATCATCCTTTATTTGGTGATTGGCCCACCTACCAGGAGATAGTATGTGAGTTACTCACAACTATAGAGGTTTATTGCATCTCTGAGCATGGGGAAGGTTGGGAGGAAGGCTGGGTCAAGTTTTACCAAGCACTACCTTATGCTCATGGAATTCAATTCCTTATATGACTAGTCCATGGGTGAGGTACTCTTCATGCTGAGTGATTTAAACTTCAACCCGGCTTGAAGGCAATGACAACCCTTCTTCAAGGGCTTGTCATTAACTAGAAATACTCGTTCATGATGCACATCGAGAATCTGTTCGCCCAGATTCTACACCACTACCTGACAAACACCATCTTTGCCAGTTTTACTCATGCACAAGGGAAGGTCCAACAGGAAAACCTCTATGTTTTATGGTGACTTTTGACCTTGAGGAAGGAGAAGGTCAACCTAAGGTTATTCTTCCTTCAACACATGATGGCAGAGAAAACCTCCAATTCACATTGGGGGTTTCTTACACCACTCTCCTTACATCTTCGACTCAACCTTTCCAAGGACAACACACTTAAGATATACTATACGCTTGATTTCAAAAACTTCAAGGAGGCTCACCTTGTCACCAAGTACCAGGGTAGGGTGTACGCCTATTACATCATCAACATATAGATGAAGGAAAGGGCCCTTCCTGACCCCATCTTTTTCCTATGGGGAATGCACTACCTTCAATGGCTTATAGATGATGCAACAATCAAACCAGAGGGGGAGGATGCTGAGGATAACAAGGAAGAAGAGGAATAGTTAGAGTAAGAAGAAGATGAGCCTACTATGCCTTATACACAAAGGCGTCATTTATAGACATTTAGTGATGCTATGCAATATCCATCTTGGCATTCACACCACATTCTATGACGTTATGCAACATCCAACTCCAAAGCTCTACCATATTCATCATTAGGAGTCTCCTTCTCCATGGAGGGTGTGTAGGGATGCTGCAACCCATTCAGTAGGGTCAACAACAACAATTAACCATCTTGACCTAGATTCAAGGTGTTCAAGAGCAACTTCTTCAACAACAACAAGTGATTTACAACAACGATCATGTTCTCTCGGTCAATCAGGAGAACATACACACATGTTTACAAGAGATTGTGTATCATTAGTAGCCATTTTATGACCACTACTGGAGTTAAGGAAACTTTTCTATCTACATGCATCCACCAGATATTCCAGCCAACTGACCAACATTCACCAATACTTTCTAGCCTCTAGACCCATAGATATCGTCGAGAACATTTTACCCACCACCACCATATTGAGCATATGATACCCCATTTCTACCTCTTAGTTTGAGTTTTGTCTATGAGGGCATAGTGAAGTTCAAGCTTGGGGGTGATGGAACAACCTTATCTTGCTTTATTTTCTATCTTGTTTTAGCTTTCTTATTTCCAAGCAAAGGGATCCACAATCTATCTGGTGTAATCATGGAGCTAGTATCATGATTGCATCTATCATTAAAAATAATTTGTTTCGTATTGTTACAACAATTTTAAGAAAGGATAACATCTTTTTAAGATTATTTACAAAGTCTAAGACTACACCAAATGGAGGAAGTGTTTGGGTTAGTCAACATGAGGACACCTTATATGAATGAAAATATTAAGTTATTCAAGACGTGTGTATGATGATGGGGTTTGAGCTAAAACCAACCAAACAAATAATGCCACGTTAAATGGATTTTTAAGAAAGACATTTTTAGGTCATCATATACACAAGTTGATAGGAGAGGGATATATCATAGTTAAGAAATGTATTTGTCTCTTAGTCATGTGATTCCACCCACCTTTCATGATATTTCATTCATCACCACAAGATGATTAAGTAATCCAAATTATTTTTTCTTTACATCATTGCATGACATATTAGGTAGCATGATAGTTAGCTTCATTGCAACTACATTTGAAAAAGGAAAAATATAGAGATATGCTTATCATGTATCAAGTAGACAAAATGTAGTTGCATAACAGATCTCCTATAGATTGCATTTTTCTTTACCATCAATTTTGCATTTTTGTGTAACATGTATCTACGTAGATTTCCCCACAAACAAAGAGCGATTTTATCTACATGTGTATCACTACAATGAAAAAAAGGAAACATCAAAAGAAAGGAATGATGAAGAAAGCCTGGGCATTAATCATAAGTCATGCTAAAATAAGAGGGAAGAAAAAAAGAGAAATCAAATAAAAATGAAGAAAAGGATGTCTTGAACTCAATATGAGTGAAAATATTTTATATGTTATGCACTCTTTCACCCACACTCACCATTAGGATGACACATTTAGTGCATATATCATTCCATCCTAATAGTAGGCATTAAGAGTGATACATTGAATACCCTTCATTCTGTAGATGCATCATATTTTGTTTATGCATAATAATTTGGATGTTACTTGTGATTCTTGTTCATAGACACATATATAATTTCTAGGCATTTCTCTATATGCTAGGACATATATATGGTTATTTGCCTTATTCATTTTTATATGGGGAACTGCTTCCAATATGTTGTGTAGGTAAATTAGAGCAATGGAGATAGATAATCACATGTTGCATCAAGCGTGTGTCCTATTGACAATGATTTTAACTACTCTTTATTAATAATGTTTCATTGGTATAAGGGTGAACATCTTTAATGAACATATTTGGTCAATTCAGAGTAGTTATGTGTTCGGAGGTTGGTAAGGGCTAGTTTGGGACCGTTTGGTGGGGGTAATTGAGAAACATAGTTCATAGCATTTGTCCTCTTGCTGACTCTTTCAAACAGATCCATAGGTAGTGTTGCTCGAGATTGATTAACATTCAAGCTTAGGAGATTTTGATGTATTGATTATTAGTCACTTTTTACATGCTATTTTCCATGAATTTATCACACATTTGTTCATTTAGAGATATATATTTTAATTTTTTTATCATTATTAGCATGTGAATCACTACTGCATCAATTATTGAGTATTTCTACTGAATCATGCTAAAATTACCATTGATAATTTGGACTTATCCCCCCTGTTCTAGATAAACTAGGCACTTACATGACAGCTTAGTGTTGCTGACATGTGTGTCAATGGTATCGATAGGACACATAGTTTTAATAGGGAAATTTAGATATCTCAGTGCTACCAAGACTCGTCTCGGTGCTACCGAGCAAGGAGTCGATGCTACTAAAGATACGAGTGGGTGGTACCAACTCACCATCTAGAGAGCATCGGTAATCAAGTTTAATTGCTTTGATGCCACATACTCACCCGTAGATGGTACTGATTTTAGCACTAAAATTACATCATAACTCACATAAGAAAATTAGTGCTATTGACACACCTATCGGTAGTACGACATAGTTTGAGGGTTTCAACTTAGTCAGAAACTGACATTACAAAATCATTGCAGATTGAAAATCATGTTAGATCCAACGACTCTAACTTAATGATAGCCAAATCTCCACTTATGACCTAAGGGGAGTGTGACCAAAAGAGAGGATCATATTCTATTACGTTGCAATAGAGCACGAAGCCAAGAGAGGAGGAGACAAAGGAGATAGCCACAAGCCAGACATTTTGCACACTTATGGAGGGAAAATTTGCAGTTGGAAGGCTCTACATCAAGGTGTTCATCAGAGGGAATCTCTGAGATGATTTCTCAAGGGGTTCTTACACTAGTTTTCTAATGTTTAGCTTGTTTCTCCATCTTCCTCTCTTTGTATAATGTTAGAAATCATGTGGGGTAAAACCCCACATTCCTTAGGACCCAAAAGTAGCATGATATTGCTTTATATTTGAATTTTATGAATGAATAATCTACTTTCTTCATTAAGTATGTGAATATATGATCACTTATTGAATTTTTTATGCTTGATCACCATAATCTAATTGCTTCGAGAGAGGGATTAGATATTGGAAAAATTATAGGTCCACATAGCCTATATAGTGCATGAGGAGAGGGCTTACGACTAGAAAGAACAACCTAGATGGATCAATAATGCACCTAGTTAATTCCTAAACCGCTAGAGGAGAGGCTTCATTTTAGTTTAGGAAGTGTATTATACCGCACAAGTGGCTAGTACTTGCTACATGTTTTTAGTCTAGAGTTAAGGGTGAATATTTTTAATGAAATAGAATTTGAATGTAATGGGTATAGTGGAGAAACCATAGTCTTGAGGAATCCATCCATTCCTGATCATAGTCATTTAACTTAGATTTAATTCTTCACTCTTAGTTATAATACAACAACTTAACTATTCTTTGTAGGTCTAGCTGATTAGGTTAGAGTTAGTAGTAGTCTTTGGTTAACATTTCCTTAAGTTCGACACTCGGGCCTCATACGCCTGTATTACATGACACCTATACTTGCATTTTACACACATAATTTTAGTGTGTCAGGACACTTCCAGATGTAGGAGTAGGGAACTACATGAATGGAGATTATTGCATGAAGGACATCAACGGAGGCAGCCATAGCAGGCAAAGGTGTTGATGGTGATTAGAGAAGGGGAGAATGCAGCCAATTCCCTAGCCTCAACAAAATTGAGGGAGTGGGGGAGGGAGCTGGGGAGTATCTAGGGTGCACAATAGATGTTGGGGGGGAGGCGTTGTGTGTAAGAAAAAGTGGGTCTAATAGGGACTAAGTCATTTGGAAAATAACCAAATGATTCAATGAACCCGTGACCGGGTGTCTAAGTTGGTAGTTTGTCTGACCAAGTCTCCAATACAATCACCTTTTACCCCCAAAGTTAGGTTTTAGAGGCACCTAGCCCGCCCTATCCTCTAGTTGGTGATTCAAATGGTTGAACCTGCCAAGTTGGGTCAGGTTTCTAAACTCTTCCCTAAGCGTTTAGGTTTCCACAATGATGGTATGACTGGTATGTTCATGATGACGACAAAATAATCTTATTCGATATTGATGATGATAATTTCATGTAACATAATGATATACTATGATTTTTAATGTTGATCACAGTAATTCCATTAATGAATACGATCAGGCATGTTTTGAATGTAAATATTTCTCATTTGTTTCATTAGTTGTATGTAAAAAGCAACATATATGAATTGTACCATGTATGCAAGATAAATCTAGATTGTATATATCCATAATGTTCAAGGTTGTGGCAACACATCCCGCTATCACACAGACAGTGAGGTGTTACGTGAAAACGTGCGGAAAACACCATAAACCACAAATTACCAAAAACATGGGTTAATTAAAACTGATTTCGAAAAGCGGATAAACTAAGAAACTATTACATTTAGGTCCTCATCCTGCAAGGAAACATGTTATATAAACATTTACAAGTCTTGATACATGTCCACAGCTTAGGAGATCAGCTATCTAGCCATCACATGAGTTCATCACTTGTTTATATGTACATAACGGCCCACATCCGGCCAGCAGCAGGATATACAAAGCTTTAACAACTAAACATCGTGAAACAACGTCAAACACCTCCAAGGACCTGAGAGTATAGGGATGACTCTAAGACTCTACTACAACACGGCCAAAACAGTAGCATGTCCATCTCTTGCCTTTTACTGCTCTTCTTGCTGCTCGGCCGCAACTCCGTGACCATCACCACGTCTAGCTAGAACACCTAAAAAGGTTATAAACCAGAGGGGTGAAACACACAGTCCCAGTGAGAAACATAACTCCCTGCCGAAACCATAAAACCAAAGGTAGATTAAAGTAATAGCAGTAGATAACTGATAAAATGTATAGCAAGAGCAGTCTTTATAGCAAAGCTATTCATACCATCAAGCTTACCAAGCTGTACGGAAGGCATACAACCAAAGATCTCTTTATGGAACATGATTAACAAGATAAGATTTATAAGATCTTACCACATAACATAAGGAATGTATAATTAACTACAAGTATAACAAGATCAACTACACAAGCAAGACCTCAATCAATGTTCCGTATTTTGCCTTAAGCAATAAATACTATTCGGCTGGATTATGTATTATTATTATGCCCTGAGGAAGTGAGCCGTACCACTCAGATCCAATCGACGGCTGCGAAACCCAGAGCCGGTGCCATACAAGGTCAATGGAAGAGCCAGACTCCACGACCTCCCACTTCGTGGTCAGTGCACGAAAACCAAAGCAGGACCGCAGTCTCATGCTTAAGTGGCCTCAGCCACAGGGTCATCTCCATAGGCTACCCTTTCTCTAGCCCGCCTCGGTACATGTCTCGACGCTAGTATGTCTGAGCCACGAGCTTGTTCACCGTGCTCTGAGCCATGAACGCATTCATGCTCTATCACACTAAGCCATGGGCCTGTTCACCATGCTTTATATATATATACCGAGTCTGCAACCGCAACTGGACTCGCATCCTCTCTATTTTAGGCTAGGAGAAACCACACCTATTCAATAATATGTGCTTCCAGGTTAACCCACAGGAGAACCTATTTCACCATCACCAGCTCCTGACGATGATGGATCTATGGCCAGGGCAAACTACATGATATATTCCACTGTGATTATTTAGTATATTTTAAGTGGATTGTTGAGGCAACCAAGTTGTAACACATGCAAAACATAAAATTACATTATTGTTACCACCATCACAATATCCTGGGATCTTCATCCCTCATCACAGGAAACCACTACCTATTAAGGCATTCTCATCACTTGGGATAGAATTCCCAGAACATCATCAAAAGATAACACCTCATCTAGGCACTTTAGCCAAACTTAGGTCCTCAGACCAAAACACAGCATGCATGTGATCTCATCATCCAGAGTAACCATCAAGGCAGTGTTACTCAAACATATATACCTCATAGCCCTTTACCTGGCTATGCATCTGTATGAATCACCTGCATGGTTAGTGTGCACAGTCATCATGGATTAACAGAAAGATCATATGATCAACATAGGGTGACATCGATGATTAATATGCTTTATCATTCATGCCTCAACCTGTGATCGTAGACATAGGTCATATCATCAAGCAAAGCATCTTACATGCTTACCATTAACTTAGCATTATTCATATAATCAAGATGATCATAAACACATGTAATGTCATGTCAAGTTACATAGATGAGATCTACTATGACGATTACCATCAAGCATATCAAGGGTCACTATCATAAACCAAACGTGATAGCAAGAAACAGATCTAACATATAGAAGGAACAAGACTCTCACTAGAAGCGCCCACTACCCTCACCAAAGGTGTGACGGTTAGGGAACCCTCACCAAAGGTAGCATCGGGCAGGTTACTTCCCCCATATCGCCCACGACACTATAGCCTCCTATCGGCCAAGCAACTAGCAAGGGTGTCAGGCTACCTTCTCAAGGTGTATCGAGCAACAAGGAACCAAGCCATCTCGTGCACCCATGTGTATCGTGCAACAGGGTCTATCGTGCAACTGAGCCCAAGGGGTGTGTCGTGCAAGGTGTAACGTGCAACAGGATATCATGCATCCAACTGTTAGCGGGCAACCAGAGCATAACGGCCACCAGCATAACATGCAGCTCGGACAGAGAGGCATATCGTGCAACGACACGTTGTGCACTAGGTGTATCGTGCAACGGGTACCAGGCATCCATGTGCAACGGCTAGGGTCACTATCGGGCATCACCACAATGCCATGACGCCCAGCAAGAACTCCATGTTGTCCAAAGGTGTAACGGGTACTTGAGCCAGGCATGTCGTGCAACCAACTGTTATTGGCCACCCAAGGCATAAAGGCTGAGGTGCGACGCCCGACACAAGACCACATCACAACGCCCCACAACATCCAAGGGGATAACAACACCAAGCAACCATATGAGCTAAGGGTATCGACCAGGGAACTCAACCAGGTGCAATGCTCGACACAGCCACAACATCAGGTTGACCAAGGCTATAGACCAAAGAAGGATATCGGGAAGCACCTCCCCCAAAATCATATCGGGAAAGATGCAACCCAACAAGGCCGTCGTCAACCTTAAGCACAAGGGGCATCAAACCCTAAAGGATCAAGAAGATGGATCACCTCTCAACAACCAAGAGAGAGGGGTCTTGCACACTTCTTATCACCAATCGGGAAACACAAGGACCAACCCTAAACAAGGTCCACATCCACTACAAAGCTCACCTTTCAAGTCCATGGTGAGAGGAGGGTGTTGCGCAAGCCACTAGAACACAAGTTCACCTCTCAACTTAAACAAGAGAGGAGTATTGCCCATATTACTAGAAATCAAGCTGACTCCTCTAGACCTAGGAGAGAAAGGGGTGTTGCTCAACAAGAAACCCTAGAACAAGGTTCGGCCAACTAGAAGCAACTAAGCAAGAAACTAAACCAGCAACATACATAACTGATTATGATCACAACAAACATACAAGAACATAGAAGGTAGTATGGTTAGGGTTAGGAGTTATGTAACCAACCTTAAGCAAGCTCCAAGCTCCTAGCACCAAGCTCCAAGCACCACCACAAGAAGGAGAGCAAGGTACTCTAGGGTTCGGCCACCACTAGAGGAAGAAGGAGACTCCAAGACAAGGATCGACCACCAAGATTGCAAAAGAAGAGGGTGTCGTGCACCAAGGAAGAGGGGAAACAAAGGAACTAAAGGGATCCTAACAAGAGAAAGGGAACACATATATAGAAGAGGATGGAGGAGAAACCAAGGTAAGACAAGGCAAGGTGTCGCCCACCTAGGGACACTTGTCCATGAGCAATGCCACCACTCTAACATGCCCTAAACACATGTACAAGGCCATTGCCACATGCAAGCATCAAGCGTCAAGTGTCCACTAGTGGTGACACAAACGAGGTCAAAGAGGTCAAAGGGTCCATGGGTGACACACCTTCACACCATGGCCGACTCACACCCTAGGCTGACACACCTAGGCCGACACAAGGCTCACTTGTCCGACACAAGGTCCAACAAGGCAAAGGCAAGGCACAACAAGGCCCAACAAGGCTCATCCAAGCCCAAAGGAACTCAAGCAACGAGCCCAACCCTTCCTATCATCACCAGAGGAAGAAAGGAGAGGGAGAAACACCTCACAAGGTGACAAACTTTCCCACAAACCCTAGACTTGAGTTAATTGCAAGTAGCACCTCCAACTCTCAACAAAGCACCAACAAACCCTTATCACCACTAAAGGTGATTAGCAAGCAACTAAGCACCAGGGTTAAGCAAAGCAAACAGGATAAGCCCTAAACAGAGGTCAGGGTCCTTATAAGCTATAACCCCCTATAAAGGGATTTCGCCCTCGAAATCCAAAGAGAAAAGCGAGGGATACTTCCTCCTCATCTCTTCCTCAAGCTCCCACGTGGTTTCCTCAATGCCATGATGATGCCAAAGAACCTTCACAAGAACCAGGTCCTTCCTCTTCAACTTCTTAACTCTTCTGTCAAGGATCATCACATGACCTTCCTCGTAGGTCACATCTTCATCAAACTCAACTTCAACCAGTTTTATCACTGTTCTTATATCCAGATGACTTTTCTTCAACATACTAACATGGAACACTGGGTGTAACCTGTGCAACTCTGGCGGCAGCTCTAACATGTAAGATACCTTTCCCATACGTGCTATGACCGGGTATGGCCCCATATATCTGGGTGCTAGCTTACCCTTCTGGCTAAACCTTAGCACACCTTTCCACAGTGAGATTTTAAGATACACTTTGTCTCCTATCTGGAACTCCAAAGGTCATCGATGATTGTCTGCGTAAGACTTCTGCCTGTCCTGTGCCGCTTTCAACTGTTGTTGTATCACTTTGATCTTTTCCATTGTCTGTTGTACTAACTCAGGACCCAAAAGCTGATATTCACCGGACTCATACCAACACAAAGGAGATCTGCACTTCCTATCATATAAGGCCTCATAAGGAGCCATGTCAATGCTCCGCTGATAACTATTGTTATAGGAAAACTCTATCAAACCGAGATGTACGTCTCAACTGCTTAGGAACTGCAAAACACAAGCTCGAAGGAGATCCTCCAAAGTTTGAATAGTCCTCTCAGACTGTCTATCTGTCTGCGGGTGGAAGGCGGTGCTGAACCTTAGTTGTGTTCCCAACGCTTTGTGCAACTGTTCCCAGAAATGACTTGTGAACTGAGGACCTCTGTCGGAAATATCGTTGCTGGCACACCGTGCAAACGTACTATCTCATCTACATATACCCGATCGAGCTTCTCGGTTGTATATGTTGTCTTTATATGTATGAAATGGGCAGACTTCGTCAATTTGTCCACTATTACCCAAATGGAATCACGATTCCTAGTTGTCCTAGGCAGACCAACTACGAAATCCATGGTTATATGATCCCATTTCCACTGCGGTATCGGCAGGGGTTGTAACGTGGCTGCCGACTTCTGATGTTCAACCTTGACTTGCTGACATACCACACATCTAGCCACAAACTCGGATACATCTTTCTTCAAACTGGGCCACCAATACAAGTCCTTCAGACTATGATACATCTTGGTGACTTCTAGATGCATAGCATACATCGACGTGTGTGCTTCCTCGAGCACTAGATTTATCAGATTATCAGCATCGGGGACCACCATCCTATCATGATAGCAAACTAGTCCATCCTCAGACTCATGGAACTCATCAAGCTTTTCGCTGCCAAACTCTGATATGATCAACTACACTGCATCATCTATTTGTTGTGCATCTTTGATCTGCTGTCTCAGCGTAGGCTTGACTTGCATATGTGCTAAAAGTCTTCCTAACAAGGAAACTTCCATCTGCACATTCATCTGCCGCAAGGAAACTAACATATATCGTCTATGGCATACCAAGGAACTCAACTGTGCCTTCTTTGAAGGAAAAGAAGAAGACTTTCGGCTAAGCGCATCATCTACCACATTCACCTTACCAGGATGATACTCGATGGTGCAGTCCTAATCATTGATTAACTCCATCCAATGACGTTGTTGCATTTTAGCTCATTCTGTGAAAAGATGTACTTTAGATTCGTATGATCTGTAAAGATCTGGCATACCTCCCCGTAAAGATAGTGTCTCCAAATCTTTAACGCATGAACCACTGCTTCCAACTCCAAATCATGAGTCGGATAGTTATCCTCGTGTTTCTTAAGCTGTCGCGAAGTGAAAGAAACCATATGATCTTCCTGTATCAGCACACACCCTAAACCTTTCTTGGAAGCATCACAGAAAACAACTTGGCCCTTTCCAGGATCTGGTAGAACTAACACTGGAGCACTAGTCAGTTTCTCCTTCAAACTTTGGAAAGCTTGTTGACAACGATCATCCCAGACAAAAGGTACATCTTTTCTGGTCAACTTTGTCATCGGTAATGCAATCGTACTGAAGTCTTTGATAAACCTCCGGTAGTAACCTGCTAATCCCAGGAAACTATGAAATTCTGTCGGCGTCTTCGGTTGTTCCCATTCTACAACAGACTCCACCTTCTTTGGATCCACTTTGACTCCTTCTGCAAATATCACATGACCCAAGAAAGTTACTTCTTCCAACCAGAATTCACACTTACTGAACTTGGCATACAACTGATGTTGGCGAAGAAGAGTCAACGCTAGTCGAAGATGTTGCTCATGCTCTTGCCTGTCCTGACTATAGATCAGGATGTCATCTATAAAGACGACAACAAACTGATCTAGAAATAGATGGAACACTCCGTTCATCAAATCCATGAAAGCAGCATGCGCATTGGTTAGCCCAAACGGCATAACCACAAACTCGAAGTGACCATACCTAGTCCTAAAAGCTGACTTTGGTATGTCATCCGCCTTAATCCTCAACTGATGATATCCGGATTGTAGATCGCTCTTTGAAAACACTGTAGCACCACACAACTGATCGAACAAATCATCTATCCTCGGCAACTGGTACTTGTTCTTGATCGTGACCTTGTTCAACTGTCGGTAATCTATACACAGCCGCATCAATCTGTCCTTCCTCTTAACAAACAACACTGGAGCACCCCAAGGCGATGTACTCGGTCGGATGAAACCTTTCTCCAAAAACTCTTGCAACTGCTTCTTAAGCTCTGCCATCTCTACTGGAGCCATCCTATACGGTGTCTGTGCAACTGGTTGCGTTCCTGGAACCATATTGATCTCGAAATCAATCTCTCGGGGTGGAGGAACACCAGGGAACTCATCAGGAAACACATCCGCAAACTCTCGGACAACCGTCACCTCCTCAAGGCTAGGACCTTTTGCCTTAGTATCCACAACGTGAGCTAAGAACGCCTTACATCCTTTCCGTAACAACTTTTCTGCCACCATGGCTGACACTAGACATGTCGGAAGAATCTTCCTATCTCCTTGGAAGATCCACTTCTTACCGTCATCATCAAACACAACCTTCTTGGAACCACAGTCCAAAATAACCTTATACTTCTCTAACCTATCCATCCCAAGGATCACATCAAAACCATGCATATCAAGTGGTATAAGATCCACTTGTATACTATGTCCTGAAAAAGATAAGACACAAGATGGATTCTCCTCTAGAAGTATCGAGGAACCATCAAGAGGGGTTTCTAACAACAAGCTATCTTTCTTACAACTAATAGATAAACGACAGTTTTCAAGCATACTATAGGCGATAAAAGAGTGTGTAGCACCCGGGTCAACTAGAACAAATATAAAGCAAGAAGAAGACAAATCATAATGAAATAACTCCATCTGACCTGCCACCACTCGCTGGTTGACTATCACCTCCGACTGACTCATAGCATAGAATCGAGCCGTTACTTGTTGTCCACGTCCTCTTCTTCCTTGAGAAGACAACCCCGCTTGCGACGCTTGACTGCGTCCTCACCCTCTGCTACTAATGGGCTATTGTCTATCTGATCCTTGTTGATTCTGCCTCAGTTGTTGCGTCACTTCAATATCTCTACTCGGGCAATTTGACTTTAAATGCCCTGTCCGACCGCAGATATATCATGCCTTAACTTCAAACAGTGGCCTAGATGGCCCTGTCGCTGCCACTGAAGCTGTACTGTGTGCCTTTGACGGTGAAGAAACATAACCTCTTCCCTTACTTAGAGACCACTGCGATGGTACACTGGAACCTCTCATCACGGAAGGTGCTAAAAACCTTGACTTCTTGAAGCCACCAAACCTCTATCCCTAGAACTGAGAAGGCCTCTTCTTAGACGTGGATTCTCTTTTCTCCCTCATTGACCGTTCGATCCTCCGGACAGATTCCACAAACATAGCAAACCGCTCTCGGTTCTCCAACGTAGAAGCAGGTGTTGTCAGCTCATCACTTAGACCTTTCTCAAAACGTTTGATATGTTCTTCATCTGTCGCCACCATGTGAGGACAAAACCTCAACAAGTCCATGAACTTAGCCTCGTACTCGGTGATGTTCATCGTTCCTTGGCGCAAGCGCTCAAATTGGCTGATCTTCTCATCCAGATACGTCTTTGGAAAGTATCTGCTGACGAACTCACGCCGGAAAACCTCCCAACCTATCACCTCACCAGGCCTCTTCTCCTCCTCAATGGTCCACCAGTGACCAGCACTACCCTTCAGAAGGTAACAGCATGCTTGACTTTGTCTGCTTCGGGGATGTCGAGGATCCGGAAAGCCTTCTCTAGACTTGTCAGCCACATATTTGCATCTGTTGGATCACCCGTTCCAGCATAATCTGAAGCTCTGACTCGGCGAAGCCGCTCAAAGGTCTTCCCAATACCCGATGTTTCACCATGGGGAGCATGTGCTCTTGGCGAAGGCATTGGCAATCTCTCTACCATGAGATTCATCGTAGCCATCATCTGCCCCATAAGCTGTTGATAGGCAGGGTTTTCGAGAATGGCTGGGTCAGGTTGGGGAACCTCAGACACCCGATCTTCATGTGCCTGCCCTATAGCTCCATCAACTGATGCAGCATCGCTGTTCTCGGCAGCATGTTCTTCATGGTTTCCAGACATCTTGGCCTTTTCTTCTGCTGAGGGAAGAAGATGATTGTAAGAAAATCTGGAAGACTCACAAGAACAGACACAACCTAGTCCTAAATCCTTGTAGACTCAGCAAACCTAGAGCTCTGATACCAAAACTTGTGGCAACACATCCCGCTATCACACAGACATCGAGGTGTTACGCGAAAACGTGTGGAAAACACCATAAACCACAAATTACTAAAAACATGGGTTAATTAAAACCGATTTAAAAAAGTATATAAACTAAGAAACTATTACATTTAGGTCCTCATCCTACAAGGAAACATGTTATATAAACATTTACAAGTCTCGATACGTGTCCACATCTTAGGAGATCAGCTGTCTAGCTATCACATGAGTTCATCACTTGTTTATATGTACATAACGGCCCACATCCGGCCAGCAACATGATATACAAAGCTTTAACAACTAAACATCGTGAAACAACATCAAACGCCTCCAAGGACCTGAGAGTACAGGGATGACTCTAAGACTCTGCTACAAAATGACCAAAACAACAACATGTCCATCTCTTGCCTTTTACTTCTCTTCTTGCTGCCGGCCGCAACTTTGCGACCACCACCACGTCTAGCTCGAACACCTAAAAAGGTTATAAACCAGCGGGGTGAGACACATAGTCCCAGTGAGAAACATAACTCCCCGCCGAAACCATAAAACCAAAGGAAGATTAAAGCAATAGAAGTAGATAACTGATAAAAGGTATAGCAAGAGCAGTCTTTATAGAAAAGCTATTCATACCATCAAGCTTACCAAGATGCACGGAAGGCATACAACCAAAGATCTCTTTATGGAACATGATTAACAAGATAAGATTTATAAGATCTCACCACATAACATAAGGAACGTATAAGTAACTGCAAGTATAACAAGATCAACTACACAAGCAAGGCCTCAATCAATGTTCCATATTTTGCCTTAAGCAATAAATACTATTCGACTGGATTACATATTATTATTATGCCCTGAGGAAGTGAGCCGTATCGCTCAGATCCAACCGACGGTTGTGAAACCCGGAGCCGGTGCCATACAAGGTCAATGGAAGAGCCGGACTCCACGACCTCCCACTTCATGGTCAGTGCGTGAAAACCAAAGCAGGATCGCAGTCTCATGCTTAAGTGGCCTCAGCCACAGGGTCAGCTCCATAGGCTACCCTTTCTCTAGCCCGCCTCGGTACAAGTCTCGTCACTAGTATATCTGAGCCACGTGCCTATTCACCGTGCTCTGAGCCATGAACGCATTCATGCTCTATCACACTGAGCCATGGGCCTGTTTACCATGCCCTCTATATATATCCCGAGTCTGCAACTGTAGCTGCACTCACGTCCTCTCTATTTTAGGCTAGGAGAAACCACACATATTCAATAATATGCGCTTCCAGGTTAACCCGCAGGAGAACCTGTTTCACCATCACCAGCTCCTGACGATGATGGATCTATGGCCAGGGCAAACTACATGATATATTCCACTGTGATTATTTAGTATATTTTAAGTGGATTGTTGAGGCAACCAAGTTGTAACACATGCAAAACATAAAGTTACATTATTGTTACCACCATCACAATATCCTGGGATCTTCATCCCTCATCACAGGAAACCACTACCTCTTAAGGCATTCTCATCACTTGGGATAGCATTCCCAGAACATCATCAGAAGATAACACCTCATCTAGGCAGTTTAGCCAAACTCAGGTCCTCAGACCAAAACACATCATGCATGTCACACCCCGATCTCTCACTAACCACTAATCACGAGATTAGGGCGCGACGGAGGGATTATCACATAAACAAATAACTGAGAACTTTTTCTTTTTAAAACCTCGTAATGATATCCGGATTATTGATGTAAACTAA
Organism: Alisma plantago-aquatica; assembly: GCA_963693085.1. Lineage (NCBI taxonomy): Eukaryota > Viridiplantae > Streptophyta > Magnoliopsida > Alismatales > Alismataceae > Alisma > Alisma plantago-aquatica. The sequence goes on from OY856409.1 coordinate 1,765,422,862, forward strand.
AACAATAATAACTATTGCGGAAGCATTTCAATTAAACTGGCTAGAGAACATAAACATAGTTTACAACATGTAACATTGTTTAACAGAAAGTAAAACATAACAGTTAATTTACATCTTTTACACATTCGCCATACATACTCTCTCTCACCCACACCATGTCCCAAAGACCGAGGGGAAGGGACTAAGAGACCACTATCTAACTAAACTAATTACATATACCTTCTACTGATTAAGCGTTAGGACGAAAGGATCCTTCAGATTCCTGCTGCTGACGATAACCTGAAAATGTTTTGAGTAGAGGTATGAGCCTACTCGCTCAGTGAATAGCCTTTCATTTAGCTATCACTAAACAACTCATCAGGTTTATAGAATTGAAATAAACATAAATACAGTACAAGCTGGGCATTTCTAATGACATAGCAGATTACAGAATATAATCGCATTTCTATGCAACAACAGGTAATTTAGACCAATAAACAGATATAATGAATTGGCACAAAAGTTCGGATATATTAATTTACTGTGATCCTATATGATTACATAATTATATTATTATTATGCCCTAAATATATGCAGTGTACTCTGCATATAAAGATCCGCAGCAAGTTCATGCTACGGTCCCACCGTACAAGACTTAGCGACACACCCGGGAAATGCTAAGTCTGACTGCTGTCCTGGTCTGCTACAGGACTCTCAGGCTCACACGGCCTCACTGCACTCTCAAAAGAGTGTACTCTAGACTCCTCCTTGAACCTGAGCACACAGGCGGAGAGTCGGGGTTACCACCGTGACACACGCACGGATTATTGTTGAATAACCCCCATATACTCCAGTGCTACCGTGACACACGCACGGATTATTGTTGAACACTGCCTTTCTGCCCTCGTGCCACCGTGACACACGCACGGATTATTGTTGAACACGAGTCACCGACCATCTAGACACACGCTAGGTAGGTCGTTTCACCCCAAGGTGCAGACCTCACGAGGGGTTCTACGGCGTTAGGGCACCTAAGTCTATTAACTGATTAACAAATAAACATTTAAACAGGAATATCACATTTACTGATTTCGTATCAAATCACAATACACTGTCATTCTAAACCGACAGAGCAATATATTTCAAATCATTGTAATTTCTGATAAATTCTCATACCATGCATTCAAGCAAATTAGAAATGCATAAATAACCCAACTTATTTCAATTTGGCACATACATAGTGAATTTACGTAATTGAACATCTTATTGCACAAATTAAAGAAATTTACTTCACATATGAGAATCATACTCAACAATTATCGATTCTCTAAATTTCTCGAAAAACGTGCACATTAACCCAAATCCTGGTTTGTGCATCACTTAACTCAATTAAGAGTTAATTACCTATCACAACACAATTTAATAACAATACTTGAGAATTTCTGGTAATATTTCAGAGAAATGTGCCATTTCATGTAAATATCAATTTACACATATTAACGTCAAAAGATATATACAATTTAGGGTTTTATTGCATATTTTATTTATTCATATCTACTTTAAAATCGTACATCTGATAATTTATCAGAAATCTTCATTGTTTGGGTTCATACCCAAATTATACCATTTTCAGACATGAGTTTCTAATTTCAACATTCAAATGAGCAATTTAGGTTCCAATGAACCATATAAATCTACCGATTCAATCCACACTGATCAATTGCTAAATTTAATCATATAATAGCGTCTAGAAGCAATTTATGAAATAAAAAGTCGGGCGACGCCAAACGCTGCCCGACGCCTGATAACGCCTGTTATCAGCGTAATTCGCGCACATAACTGGAAATATTCAAACGCCTGAGTTTATTAATGATAAATAAATGAAACCCCACTCACAGTGATTTGGTCTGTCAGGATTTGTCTGGAAATGCGTCCAAAGTCCGGGTTCCGATGTTTGTTGGATTATCTTCAATATTGGATTTGCCCAAATTGAGTCTGCCGCTTACAGCAGCTCAACACACAAACGATCAGCTTGGAGAAGAGCTCGACTAGGAGCTGCTCGAGGCTTGGGGGCTGCTGAATCAAGATCGATCATCACGGTCGGAGTCACTGGCACCGTTTTCATGGTGTTGCCCGTGCCCTAGCAGCCTTGGCTGTTGCGGCGTAGTGGATGGAGCGCCGCCCCTATAGGTGGGCGCAATAAGGTGGAATAGAGGAAGGGAAAGGTGGAGGCGTTGCTTGCTGGTTTGAGGTGCTCTGGAGCCACCCTTCTCTTTCCTTTGTTGTTGGTCGCGCACACAGCTGCTATTGTGCAGCAGGTCGGCCGCCCTAGCTGCTGCTAGGTAGAGGCGTCGTCCCTTGGTGGTCTGTTGATGGCTTGCAGGTGGGCGAGGTAAAGGATGAGCACTGCTCCCTTTCTAGCCTTAGACGGTTGTGCTTCCTCCTCTGCTGGTCGAGTACCTCCGTTGGGCGCCGCACTTGCAACAGGTCGGCCGCCCTAGCAGATCAAGCTACTGCTAAGCGCCGCTAGGGCGAGCTAGGGGAAGAAGGAAGGAAGAAGAGGAGTGGGCGGAGGTAAGGAGCTGTGGGACGAAGCCAAGTGCCAACGATCGCCCCATCCTCCCCCAAATCGCGCGCCTAATCCTTCCCTGCTGCTCTGGGTCGAGCTACCTGGGCACCGCTTTTGCGGTCCTATTCCATCGGGGAAGGAGAAAGGATAAGCGAGAAAGGGAAATAAAGGCAAGGGAAAAGGTTAATAACTTATTAATGGGAAAATTGTAGAAATGGTCCAAAGAATATATAAATGCCATAACTATGGCCTCGGGGGTCCGATTGAAATGATTCTTCTTGCAACGTTTCAAGCATGAGGTTCTCTACACCTTCAGAGCATGAAATCATCCAAATTAATTAGTAACACCTGATCAAAGTACTAACTGCATATGTATACTTAATTCAACTTAAATCATCATAATGATGTACTAATCGATGTGCTTACTAGTTAATTCAGAGTGGGTCATAACAATCTCCCTCCCTTATAAGAATTTCGTCCCGAAATTCCTAAAAGAGAAAAGGAAACTTGTTACGCATCTCTGACTCAAGCTCCCACGTAGCTTCCTCTAGGTTATGATTCCTCCACAAAACTTTCACCAATGGTATCTCACGGTTCTTAAGCTTCTTGATCCTCTGATCAACTATCTGGATTGGTCCCTCAACATAGGACACATCTGATCTAAGCTGTGCAGGTTCTGGGTCAACTATCTTTTCCGTACCAGGGTAACATTTCTTAAGCATAGACACATGAAACACATCATGAAGATTTGCCAACTCAGATGGAAAATCCAACTTGTAAGCTACAGGTCCCATCCTCTCAACAATAGGATATGGGCCCATGTACCTAGGGGTCAACTTACCCCTCTTGCCAAACCTTAACACTCCCTTCCATGGTGAAACTTTCAGATAAACCTCGTTACCAACCTCAAACTCAAGAGGTCGACGTCGTCTCTCTGCATAACTTTTCTGTCTGTCCTGAGCAGCTTTCAACTGCTCCCTGATCACAGATATCTTCTCTGTAGTCATATCGACTATCTCAGGTCCAAGAATTTCTTTCTCGCCAACCTCGTACCAACAAATTGGTGATCTACACTTCCTGCCATATAGAGCTTCATATGGGGCCATTCCAAGACTAGAATGGTAGTTGTTGTTATATGCAAACTCTATCAGGCTTAAGTGTTCTTCCCAGTTACCTCTGAACTGCAGAACGCATGCTCTCAGCATGTCTTCAAGAGTCTGAATGGTCCTCTCAGATTGACCATCTGTCTGCGGGTGAAACGCTGTACTAAACCTCAGCTTTGTGCCCAACGCACGATGTAACTGATTCCAGAATCTAGATGTAAACTTAGGATCTCTGTCAGAAATAATGGAAACTGGAATTCCATGTAATCTGATTACCTCATCCACATAAATCTTGGCCAGCTTTGGAACATCAAAGGTCGACTTGACAGGGAGAAAGTGAGCAGACTTAGTTAGTCTATCCACAATCACCCATATCGAGTCCGAACCTCGAGGCATTCTGGGTAACCCTACCACAAAATCCATCGTGATGTGTTCCCATTTCCATTCAGGTATAGGAAGCGACTGCAAGGTACCAGCAGGTTTCTGATGCTCAGCTTTAACCTACTGACACACTCCACATCTAGCCACGTACTCAGCCACATCTCTTTTCATACCAGACCACCAGTACAGCTCTTTGAGATTCCTGTACATTTTCGTGTTACCTGGATGCATAGCATACATAGAAGCATGCGCTTCTTCAAGAATCTGCTCTTTCAGCTCACTGTTCCCAGGTACACACAACCTGTCATGAAGATACAACACACCATCGTCAGAAAACCTGAATTCTGACCTTTTACCTTCCGACATATCCTGCATAACCTGCCACAATTCGTTATCACTCTGTTGCAACACCTTAATTTGATCATAGAAAATAGGTTTGACTTGCATCTGAGCAATCAACCCACTCTGTCCTGTCACATCCAAGTCTAAGTTCAATTTTCGCATATCTACAAGCAAGTCTCTCTTGAAACATGCCATAGAAAATGCATCTGCAGTTGAACTTGACTTTCTACTCAAAGCATCTGCTACAACATTCGCTTTACCAGGATGGTAATCGATTGTCACATCATAATCTTTAATCAGCTCAAGCCATCTGCGCTGTCTCAAATTTAAATCCTTCTGAGTGAAGATATACTTCAGGCTCTTATGGTCTGTAAATACCTGACATGTCTCACCATACAGATAGTGACGCCATGTCTTAAGAGCATGAACTATGGCAGCTAACTCCAGATCATGAGTAGGGTAGTTCTCTTCGTTCTTCTTAAGCTGTCTAGATGCATAAGCCACCACTTTGCCTTCCTGCATCAGCACACAGCCCAAACCTCTCCTGGAAGCATCGCAGAACACTGTATAACCTTTATCTGCCTCGGGCAAAACCAACACTGGCGCTGTGGTCAACTTCCTCTTCAAGATCTGAAAACTCTTCTCACAGTTATCAGACCAAACAAACGGTGCATTCTTCCTCGTCAAACGTGTCAAGGGTGATGCTAGCACACTAAAGTTCTGTATAAACCTTCTGTAATAGCCTGCTAAACCCAAGAAACTTCTGATCTCCGTAGGAGTCTTAGGCTGTTCCCACTGAAGTACAGAATCAACTTTCTTAGGGTCAACGCTAACTCCATCTTTCGAGATAACATGTCCAAGAAATGCTACTTCAGCCAGCCAGAACTCACACTTGCTAAACTTAGCATACAACTGATGTTGCCTCAACAGCTGCAACACTACTCTCAGGTGTTGCTCATGCTGTCCATCATTTCTGGAATAGATCAGAATATCATCTATAAAGACTACAATAAACTGATCTAGGAACGGTTTGAAAATCCGGTTCATCATATCCATAAAGGCTGCTGGGGCATTGGTCAGCCCAAACGACATAACCAGAAACTCATAATGCCCATACCTGGTTCTGAAAGCTGTCTTGGGAATATCAGAAGCCTTTATTCTGAGCTGATGATATCCAGATCTCAAATCTATTTTAGAGAAGATCGTCGCTCCACGTAACTGATCAAACAGATCATCTATTCTTGGCAATGGATACTTGTTCTTAATAGTGATCTTGTTCAGTTGCCTGTAATCTATACAGAGACGCATGGTACCATCCTTTTTCTTAACAAACAGGACTGGAGCACCCCATGGTGAAGAACTGGGTCTAATAAAACCCTTATCCAGCAATTCCTGTAGCTGCACCTTGAGTTCCTTCAACTCTGTAGGTGCCATTCTATAGGCTGGCAGTGCTACTGGATGACTATCTGGATATACCTGAATTTCAAAATCCAGGTCTCTGACAGGAGGTAAGCCTGGCAAATCTTCTGGAAAAACATCAGAAAACTCACGAACCACGGGCACATCATAAACATTGGCGGTGCTTTTCTCTGCTCTGGTGTCAACCACATGAGCAAGGAACGCTTCACATCCTTTTTGTAGCATCTTATCAGCTACAGCAGCTGATACTATGCATGTAGGTATAACTTTCCTGTCTCCAGCAAAGACACAAGAAAATTCACCTAATTGAAAGGTAGCTTCCTTCTTCCAACAATCGAGTTGCACTCGATATGTTTCAAGACAATCCATACCAAAGATGACTTGGAAGGTATTTACATCCAAGGGTATGAGATTAGCAGCAAAGGTATAACCTCTAAAAGATAACAAGCATCCGGGACAGAACTCGGATAAAACTGTTGGTCCACCTAGTGGAACCCTCAACACTAACTCATCTGCCAACTCTTGAGTTAACAGATTAAGTTCATCAACCAAAGAACGTCGTATAAAAGAATGAGTAGCTCCCGGATCTATCAGAATTGAAACTGGTATACTATTAAACAAAAGCATCTCTCCTGTAACAACGTGTGAAGAGATTATACCTTCCTGAGGTGTCAAAGAAAAGAAACGTGCTGAAGCTCTCCCTCTGCCACGCTGTCCTCTTTGACCACTCCTGCCACTAGACACTCCACCACCTCTGGAACCAGAAGCCATAGAAGAACTCGGTCCTTCAGCTGGAGGTTGTCTCTGAACATCATAAAACTGAGACTGAGAAGCTTGTGATGCCGCTGGTTGAAGCTGAGGACAAAACTTCTTTATATGTCCTATCTGCCCACATTGGTAACATCCTGTATAATCTAAGCCCCAACATTGCCCAGAGTGAAACTTTCCACAGGTATTACATACCCGCATCTCCTGTTTCTGTGGACCAGTCACAGAAGTAGATGATCCAGATGGCTGCTCTCTAGACACACTGCCCCATTTCCCTGGTTTGTATCCTCCTCTGCCTCTAGAAGTAGTGACATCCTCAGATCTCTATCTGCCGAAACAACCAAAACCACGCCCAAGTTTAGAGAAGAAACCTCTACCTCCACCTCTGTACCCACTACTCGACTGTCCTCTATTGAAGTCTGCAGATCTCTTCTTAGACTCGGGCACCTTGTCAGCATTCACAGATTCTTCAACCTGCCTAGCAGCCTCAACAAACTCACCAAAGTTCTCTCTGTTCCTCCTGCTAGTAGCAGAAACTGTATGCCGAATTTCTGGCCTTAGACCTTCTTGAAACCTTCTGCATCTTTCTATATTGTCAGGAACAAGCTGCGGACAGAAGTTCGCTAATCGGGTGAAAAGCGCTTCATACTCAGTAACTGACATGTTCCCCTGCTTAATGTTCTGTAACTGCCTGATTTTCTCATTAAGGAAGGTAGGTGGATAAAACTTAAGATGAAACTCTTCAGAGAAATCCTGCCATGAGAGCTCTGTACCTCTCCTCTTTTCCTCCACACTATGCCACCACAGCTCTGCATCGCCTGTCAAAAGATAAACTGCGTGATTAATCTTCTTCTCTTCTGGAAGATCCATCAAGCGAAAGACCTTCTCTATCTGTCTCCACCACTTATCAGCCTCGGCGGGATCTGTAGTGCCACTAAACTCTGTGCCTCCAAGCTTCTTTACAAGCTCATAAGATCGCATCAGATCCTTGCTGCTGGTAGAAGTAGAAGCTCGCCTATCAGCCTTGTACCTCTCTTTGGTTTCCAGAAACATCCTGTACATCCGAGATGCTTCATCCATGTGGTCACCACCACCTGGACCCAAGTACAAAGGATCAGGGCCAACATGGCTCTCGGCCTGATCATCACGATCAAGGCCTCTTCCCGCCATCTGCAATGATATAACAGAATATTTCCTGTTAGAAAACCACAGATAGAAGAAAGACACTTAAACCTTAATCCTATTGGTCTCTTATCGTCCCCTGATCTTGAGTAACTAAGTACTCAAACCTAAGCTCTGATACCAAAACTGTCACACCCCGATCTCTCACTAACCACTAATCACGAGATTAGGGCGCGACGGAGGGATTATCACATAAACAAATAACTGAGAACTTTTTCTTTTTAAAACCTCGTAATGATATCCGGATTATTGATGTAAACTAAAACAATAATAACTATTGCGGAAGCATTTCAATTAAACTGGCTAGAGAACATAAACATAGTTTACAACATGTAACATTGTTTAACAGAAAGTAAAACATAATAGTTAATTTACATCTTTTACACATTCGCCATACATACTATCTCTCACCCACACCATGTCCCAAAGACCGAGGGGAAGGGACTAAGAGACCACTATCTAACTAAACTAATTACATATACCTTCTACTGATTAAGCGTTAGGACGAAAGGATCCTTCAGATTCCTGCTGCTGACGATAACCTGAAAATGTTTTGAGTAGAGGTATGAGCCTACTCGCTCAGTGAATAGCCTTTCATTTAGCTATCACTAAACAACTCATCAGGTTTATAGAATTGAAATAAACATAAATACAGTACAAGCTGGGCATTTCTAATGACATAGCAGATTACAGAATATAATCGCATTTCTATGCAACAACAAGTAATTTAGACCAATAAACAGATATAATGAATTGGCACAAAAGTTCGGATATATTAATTTACTGTGATCCTATATGATTACATAATTATATTATTATTATGCCCTAAATATATGCAGTGTACTCTGCATATAAAGATCCGCAGCAAGTTCATGCTACGGTCCCACCGTACAAGACTTAGCGACACACCCGGGAAATGCTAAGTCTGACTGCTGTCCTGGTCTGCTACAGGACTCTCAGGCTCACACGGCCTCACTGCACTCTCAAAAGAGTGTACTCTAGACTCCTCCTTGAACCTGAGCACACAGGCGGAGAGTCGGGGTTACCACCGTGACACACGCACGGATTATTGTTGAATAACCCCCATATACTCCAGTGCCACCGTGACACATGCACGGATTATTGTTGAACACTGCCTTTCTGCCCTCGTGCCACCGTGACACACGCACGGATTATTGTTGAACACGAGTCACCGACCATCTAGACACACGCTAGGTAGGTCGTTTCACCCCAAGGTGCAGACCTCACGAGGGGTTCTACGGCGTTAGGGCACCTAAGTCTATTAACTGATTAACAAATAAACATTTAAACAGGAATATCACATTTACTGATTTCGTATCAAATCACAATACACTGTCATTCTAAACCGACAGAGCAATATATTTCAAATCATTGTAATTTCTGATAAATTCTCATACCATGCATTCAAGCAAATTAGAAATGCATAAATAACCCAACTTATTTCAATTTGGCACATACATAGTGAATTTACGTAATTGAACATCTTATTGCACAAATTAAAGAAATTTACTTCACATATGAGAATCATACTCAACAATTATCGATTCTCTAAATTTCTCGAAAAACGTGCACATTAACCCAAATCCTGGTTTGTGCATCACTTAACTCAATTAAGAGTTAATTACCTATCACAACACAATTTAATAACAATACTTGAGAATTTCTGGTAATATTTCAGAGAAATGTGCCATTTCATGTAAATATCAATTTACACATATTAACGTCAAAAGATATATACAATTTAGGGTTTTATTGCATATTTTATTTATTCATATCTACTTTAAAATCGTACATCTGATAATTTATCAGAAATCTTCATTGTTTGGGTTCATACCCAAATTATACCATTTTCAGACATGAGTTTCTAATTTCAACATTCAAATGAGCAATTTAGGTTCCAATGAACCATATAAATCTACTGATTCAATCCACACTGATCAATTGCTAAATTTAATCATATAACAGCGTCTAGAAGCAATTTATGAAATAAAAAGTCGGGCGACGCCAAACGCTGCCCGACGCCTGATAACGCCTGTTATCAGCGTAATTCGCGCACATAACTGGAAATATTCAAACGCCTGAGTTTATTAATGATAAATAAATGAAACCCCACTCACAGTGATTTGGTCTGTCCGGATTCATCTGGAAATGCGTCCAAAGTCTGGGTTCCGATGTTTGTTGGATTATCTTCAATATTGGATTTGCCCAAATTGAGTCTGCCGCTTACAGCAGCTCAACACACAAACGATCAGCTTGGAGAAGAGCTCGACTAGGAGCTGCTCGAGGCTTGGGGGCTGCTGAATCAAGATCGATCATCACGGTCGGAGTCACTGGCACCGTTTTCATGGTGTTGCACGTGCCCTAGCAGCCTTGGCTGTTGCGGCGTAGTGGATGGAGCGCCGCCCCTATAGGTGGGCGCAATAAGGTGGAATAGAGGAAGGGAAAGGTGGAGGCGTTGCTTGCTGGTTTGAGGTGCTCTGGAGCCACCCTTCTCTTTCCTTTGTTGTTGGTCGCGCACACAGCTGCTATTGTGCAGCAGGTCGGCCGCCCTAGCTGCTGCTAGGTAGAGGCGTCGTCCCTTGGTGGTCTGTTGATGGCTTGCAGGTGGGCGAGGTAAAGGATGAGCACTGCTCCCTTTCTAGCCTTAGACGGTTGTGCTTCCTCCTCTGCTGGTCGAGTACCTCCGTTGGGCGCCGCACTTGCAACAGGTCGGCCGCCCTAGCAGATCAAGCTGCTGCTAAGCGCCGCTAGGGCGAGCTAGGGGAAGAAGGAAGGAAGAAGAGGAGTGGGCGGAGGTAAGGAGCTGTGGGACGAAGCCAAGTGCCAACGATCGCCCCATCCTCCCCCAAATCGCGCGCCTAATCCTTCCCTGCTGCTCTGGGTCGAGCTACCTGGGCACCGCTTTTGCGGTCCTATTCCATCGGGGAAGGAGAAAGGATAAGCGAGAAAGGGAAATAAAGGCAAGGGAAAAGGTTAATAACTTATTAATGGGAAAATTGTAGAAATGGTCCAAAGAATATATAAATGCCATAACTATGGCCTCGGGGGTCCGATTGAAATGATTCTTCTTGCAACGTTTCAAGCATGAGGTTCTCTACACCTTCAGAGCATGAAATCATCCAAATTAATTAGTAACACCTGATCAAAGTACTAACTGCATATGTATACTTAATTCAACTTAAATCATCATAATGATGTACTAATCGATGTGCTTACTAGTTAATTCAGAGTGGGTCATAACAATGCATGTGATCTCATCATCCAGAGTAACCATCAAGGCAGTGTTACTCAAACATATATACCTCATAGCCCTTTACCTGGCTATGCATCTGTATGAATCACATGCATTGTTAGTGTGCACAATCATCATGGATTAATAGAAAGATCATATTATCAACATAGGGTGACATCTATGATTAATATGCTTTATCATTCATGCCTCAACCTGTGACCGTAGACATAGGTCATATCATCAAGCAAAGCATCTTACATGCTTACCATTAACTTAGCATTATTCATATAATCAAGATGATCATAAACACATGTAATGTCATATCAAGTTACATAGATGAGATCTACTATGATGATTACCATCAAGCATATCAAGGGTCACTATCATAAACCAAACGTGATAGCAAGAATAAGATCTAACATATAGAAGGAACATGACCCTCACTAGAAGAGCCCACTACCCTCACCAAAGGTGTGACGGTTAGGGAACCCTCACCAAAGGTAGCATCGGGCAGGTTACTTCCCCCATATCGCCCACGACACTCTAGCCTCCTATCGGCCAAGCAACTAGCAAGGGTGTCGGGCTACCTTCTCAAGGTGTATCGAGCAACAAGGAACCAAGCCATCTCGTGCACCCATGTGTATCATGCAACAGGGTCTATCGTGCAACTGAGCCCAAGGGGCGTGTCGTGTAAGGTGTAATGTGCAATAGGATATCATTCATCCAACTGTTAGCTGGCAACCAGAGCATAACGACCACCAACATAACGTGCACCTCAGACAGAGAGGCATATCATGCAACAGCGCGTTGTGCACTAGGTGTATCGTGCATCCATGTGCAACGACTAGGGTCACTATCGGGCATCACCACAATGCCATGACGCCCGACAAGTACTCCATGTTGTCCAAAGGTGTAACGGGTAGTTGAGCCAGGAATGTCGTGCAACCAACTGTTATCGACCACCCAAGGCATAAAGGCTGAGGTGCGACGCCCGACACAAGACCACATCACAACGCCCCACAACATCCAAGGGGATAACAGCACCAAGCAACCACCTGAGCTAAGGGTATCAGGTAGGGAACTCAACCAGGTGCAACGCTCGACATAGCCACAACATGAGGTTGACCAAGGCTCTAGACCAAAGAAGGATATTGGGAAGCACATCCCCCAAAACCATATCGGGCAAGATGCAACCCAACAAGGCCGTCATCAACCTTAAGCACAAGGGGCATCAAACCCTAAAGGATCAAGAAGATGGCTCACCTCTCAACAACCAAGAGAGAGGGGTCTTGCACACTTCTTATCACCAATCGGGCAACACAAGGACCAACCCTAAACAAGGTCCACATCCACTACAAATCTCACCTTTCAAGTCCATGGTGAGAGGAGGGTGTTTCTCAAGCCACTAGAACACAAGCTCACCTCTCAACTTAAACGAGAGAGGAGTATTGCCCATATTACTAGAACTCAAGCTCACTCCTCTAGACCTAGGAGAGAAAGGGGTGTTGCTCAACAAGAAACCCTAGAACAAGATTCGGCCAACTAGAAGCAACTAAGCAAGAAACTAAACCAGCAACATACATAACCGATTATGATCACAAGAAACATACAAGAACATAGAAGGTAGTATGGTTAGGGTTAGGAATTATGTAACCCAGCTTAAGCAAGCTCCAAGCTCCTAGCGCCAAGCTCCAAGCACCACCACAAGAAGGAGAGCAAGGTACTCTAGGGTTCGGCCACCACTAGAGGAAGAAGGAGACTCCAAGACAAGGATCGACCATCAAGATTGCAAAAGAAGAGGGTGTCGTGCACCAAGGAAGAGGGGAAACAAAGGAACTAAAGGGATCCTTAGCAAGAGAAAGGGAACACATATATAGAAGAGGATGGAGGAGAAACTAAGGTAAGACAAGGCAAGGTGTCGCCCACCTAGGGACACTTGTCCATGAGAAATGCCACCACTCTAACATGCCCTAAACACATGTCCAAGGCCATTGCCACATGCAAGCATCAAGCACCAAGTGTCTACTAGTGGTGACACAAACGAGGTCAAAGAGGTCAAAGGGTCCATGGGCGACACACCTTCACACCATGGCCGACACACACCCTAGGCCGACACACCTAGGCCGACACACCTAGGCCGACACAAACATGGTCGACACACCTAGGCCGACACACCTAGGCCGACACAAGGCTCACTTGCCCGACACAAGGTCTAAAAAGACAAAGGCAAGGCACAACAAGGCCCAACAAGGCTCATCCAAGCCCAAAAGAACTCAAGCAACGATCCCAACCCTTCCTGTCATCATCAGAGGAAGCAAGGAGAGGGAGGAACACATCACAAGGTGACAAACTTGCCCACAAACCCTAGACTTGGGTTAATTGCAAGTAGCACCTCCAGCTCTCAACAAAGCACCAACAAACCCTAATCACCACTAAAGGTGATTAGCAAGCAACTAAGCACCAGGGTTAAGCAAAGCAAACAGGATAAGCCCTAAACGGAGGTCAGGGTCCTTACAAAGGTAGTCTTTCTAAATTGGAAATAGTAGTGAAGTAATTCGAATGTGGAATATCAACCCATGCCAAGACGCACTACTCGTAGTAATAATCATGAGACATGTTAATAAACAAGATACATGTCCAAGCAAATGAATGAATAAGTTGTGTCCTTGATGTTATGGATACATATATGGTTCCTTGATTATATATATTATGAATGTTATAGGATTCATACTATATGATTTTATGATCACGAAAATTCTCATATATGCCTTAATATGTTTACAAATAGTGTAGGATTGTTCTTTGACTCCAATTCCACAACCTCTACAAAGACCATGGGAACATGACCCGAAGGAGAGGTCAAGCTAATTTAATTAAATCCATTGTAGCTTTTCCTTTTTCTCAAAATATAGATGTTTAGATAATAATAAATACAACACCATTTTCTTGATATTCTCATTTATATTAATCAGTTCAATACTTCCTTCCACCATTGAGCATACAAAAAAATTACAAAAGAAATTTTATACAATCTTTACATATATTGACATAGATGACAAAATTACATATCTTATATTACTATGACTCTCTTTTACACAATGAAAGGATCTAAAGTAGAATCCAATAAAAACTTATTGAACAATATTCTAATGGATTATGCTAATAACCTTTGGCAACATAACTTCTTTGAATCGTTTCTATATCCATAAGAACACACCAACCTAAAAATTTTTTTAGTAGAATGCGAGCTTTTGACTCAATCAATAACGATCTCCACTCTATTAGGACAACCTCTCTCTCACTAGAGTTAGTTTAAAACCTTGATTTTAGAAGTCTAATGACCCAATACATTCCTCATGAAGAAACATACCTCAAAATAATTAAGTCCTATCCAAGGTCCAATAAAAACATTTGTAGATCTTGAAACCCTAGATGATAGTGAAGTGGTGTTGTAGGGAAAGGTAAAACCCTATTTGATGACTGCTTCTTACACAACATGAGATACGTTGGTGGGGCGGGAGGAGGAACACTATGTGTGCCTCAGTCACCACCATCATGGCCAATGGAACGACATCACATCACATATCTAATATGGAGGCCTCCACATGCACTGCAGGAGCAACACAACCAGTGGGGGTTAGAGTAGGGGAAACCACTATCATCAAACTCTAGAACTCCTCTTCCATTAACACAATGGGAGGTAAATATCGCCAACATAAAGAAGACAATAGGTGACATACCTGCATCCCACGATTACCACTAATAATGAGATGTGGGCATGAGATTGTGGATTTAACGTAATACAAATACACCCTTAACTTTTCTTTTCTTAATTGCTTAAAATTAGCTTAAAGGAAAAATCTTTTAACTTAGAATAAACTAAAACCTTACTAACTGCGGAAGCAACTACTATTTACATTACTAGATAGATAAAGCAGATTTACACGTCATATTACATTTTTCATGCAGAATATAAAACACAACATATAACTTAAAACTAGTTTACATATTACATTACATTCTCTCACTACCACACCACATGCCCAAGGACCGAGGGAAAAGGACTAAGAGACCTCTATCTAACTACGAACTACCTTCTAAGAACTTGGGTGGTACGATCCTTCAGCTTCCTCGTACTGACGCTGACCTAAAAAATATTTCAGTAGGTTGGTGAGCTACTAGCTCAGTGAATAGAATTTCACCCAACCATTGTAGATAACTCATTTTATGATTATTAATTGGAATAAAATACAAGATAATATTGTACTGAGCAAATCTAAATAATATAATTTAAATGATAGGAGATATCAACATTTCATTAAGATAACAACTACTGCAAAGTTGTAGATACGATTAAATAGCAGAGAATACTAACATTTCATTTAAAGGACAACTGTTGTGAAACTAACTCAAATCTTTCTTAACTCTTTAACTTATAAGAAACTCAGTGAACCTATATGAACATATTTTATCTTATGCCCTGATCATATACAGTGTACTCTACATATGAAGACTCGTAGCGAACTACAATCCCACCGTACAAGACTTAGCTTAAAACCCTAGAAGCTAAGCCTAGAACAGAATATGGCTCTGCTTGACACGAAATGTCACATCTGACTAAGGCAGTTAAACAACTGGCCTTTAACTATACCTCTCCTCTAGGCTAAGTACACAGGCGGAGGGTCTGAGACGCCCTGTGGGCCTCATCTTGGTACGCTCTGTGGGTACCTCTGAGTTATCACTGAGATCTCGGGTTCATGTTGGGTAACCTATCTTCTCTTAGGAGACTTCCTCAAGGGCTTCGTCTCCCCCACACGCTTTGTGAGTGCGTTTTGATCCCCATATACTGGTCGCTGCAAGGGTGGACCGTTTCCTCCCTACAATGCAGACATCCGTAAGGAATCTACGGTGTTCAGGGCACCTATGTCTATTATTTTATTATTCTAGAAAAGCTCTTACTACATTGCATCTCTCTCTTACTTATTCTTGGCTTTGGTATCTCTATGGTACTGAGTCTATTTATCTGAAACTTATAAATACAACATGTATATCATTTCTAACTTGGCAGTGCAATGTGCTCAAACACTGTAATTTACTGAGAAATCAGCATTATTATACTTGCAGGCAGACTACCATTCTTAAATAAAAAGATGACATGTCCACTTGACATTTATACACTAAATTCATGCAAGTGAACCTCTTAATACACTGATAAGAGTTAATTACTTGACATATGTAAAATCATCAGTAACATCTGTAATTTTTCTAAAATTCCTCAAAAAATGAGCACATCAACCCAAATCCTGAGTTGTGCATCACATAACTCAAATAAGAGTTAATTACTTATCATGGCATGAATTATTGAATAACTGAGAAATTATTTGGATATCCTTGACAAACGTGTCAATTCATATTAATACTATATCACACACATTAATTATAATCGAGAGCATGCAACTAGGTTTCCATTGAACATTTTCATGTCGTCATCATTTCTTTGAAATCATGCATCTAGTAAACTACAAGAATCATATAAACTATATTTATTCCAAAACTGTACAGCTACTGTAAACCCTAGATTCGTGTGCTACTGTATTCCACTTTTAAATTGAGCAATTTAGATTTTGATCAATCATATAATTTCACTAACCAAAACCATACAAATCAATTAATAAACCAAATCATGCAAAATGTGATGAATCGAATCATGCAATAAAAGTCAGGGGATGATGTCACTTCCTGACACCTGGGTAAGCGATGTTACCCGTGAATAACGCAGGTCGAACCAAAATTGTCCATTTCATGGAGTTAATACTTGCTTTAGGGAGTGAAATTCTACTCACCGCAGGTTGAGGTAATTCAAATTCAACAGTAATCTGTCCAGAGTCCATTTCTGAGCGTCAGTAGGGTCGTCTTCTAACTTGGGACAGCCCTGGTTCAAACGTGACACACACACAACTCCTTGGTTTGGGTGTTGCTTGTCGTTGCTTCATGTTTAGACCTCAAGGATGAGCTAACAATGTTGTTCCTTGGTGTTGCCTCATGCCCAAGGTGGCTATCGGTTGCAATTGCAGCTGCTATGGCTCAGACTGGTTGGGGCACCACCCCTTGCTACTTGGGCGCCGCTCATGGTGGCTGGGCACCACGATTGGGTGAGGTAGGAGATGGACAGAGCTCGATTGCTTCCTTTCTAGCCCTAAACAGTCGCCCTTCCGCCTCTGCTGGTCGGGCAACACTGCTGGGCGCCACACCTACAACTGGTCGGCCGCCCTAGCATGTTGGGCACAGATAGGCGAGGAAGAAGAAGGGAAAGGAAGAAGAGAAAGAGGAAGAAGAGGATGGAGGGGTTGGGCGCTGCTGATCGGAGCTAAAGGGGCCAAGACGCCCCACCCTTCCTCTGTTAGCCCACTGATCGGGCACTGCTGGTCGAGCTCTATTTGGAGTGCCACTTCTCAAGCGGTTACTGGATCGATCGCGTGAAAGAGATAAGGGAAAGGGGGAAAGGGGTTATAGTAAATGGGTAAATTGCTATTTAGGTCCAAGAAATTTAAAAATGCCATAACTATGGCCTCGGGAGTCCGATTGAAATGATTTCTTTTGCAAAGTTTCAAGCGTGAAATCCTTTACAACCTCAAGGCAAGAAATCATGGTAATTAGACAATAACACTAGATCAAAGCACTAACTATATCTATGAGTACTTAACTCAACTTAATCAACTTAATGATGTACTAAGCGTTGTGCTTACTGGTTAATCATAGAGTGGGTCATAACAATCTCCCTCCCTTCTAAGAATTTTGTCCCAAAATTCCTAAAAGAGAAAAGGAAACTTGTTACGCATCTCGGACTCAAGCTCCCACATGGCTACCTCTAGGTTATGGTTCCTCCACAAAATTTTCACTAACGATATCTCACGATTCTTGAGCTTCTTGATCCTCTGATCAACTATTTGTACTGGTCCTTCAACATAGGACACATCTGTTCTGAGTTGTGTAGGTTCTGGGTCCACTATCTTCTCTGTACCAGGGTAACACGTCTTCATCATCGATACATGAAATACATCATGTAGATTAGCCAACTCGGATGGCAAATCCAACCTGTAGGCTACAGGTCCAATCCTCTCAATGTCAGGATATGGGCCCATAAACCTAGGATTCAGTTTGCCTCTCTTGCCAAACCTCAACACTCCTTTCCATGGTGAAACTTTCAGATACACTTCATCACCAACCTCAAACTCAAGAGGTCTACGTCTCTTCTCAGCGTAACTCTTATGCCTATCATGTGCAACTTTCAACTATTCTCTGATCACTGTAATCTTTTCTGTTGTCAAATCCACTATCTCTGGTCCAAGAATCTCTTTTTCACCCACCTTGATCTACACTTACTGCCATACAGAGCTTCATACGGGGCCATACCAAGACTGGAATGGTGACTATTGTTGTATGAAAACTCTATAAGGCTCAAGTGTACTTCCCAACTTCCACTGAAATGTAAGAAATATGCTCTCAGCATGTCCTCAAGAGTCTGAATGGTCCTCTCTGACTGACCATCCGTCTGCAGGTGAAAAACTATATTGAATCTCAACTTTGTTCCTAAATCATGATGCAGTTGATTCCAAAACCTGGAGGTGAACTTAGGATCTCAATCTGATATAATTGAAACTAGAATACCATGCAGCCTGACTATCTCATCCACGCATATCTTAGCCAACTTTGGGACATCCAAGGTTGACTTAATAGGAAGAAAGTGAGCAGAATTAGTTAATCTATCCACAATCACCCATATCGAGTCACAACCTCTAGGCGTCCTGGGCAACCCTACCAGAAAATCCATTGTGATATGTTCCCACTTCCACTCTGGTATAGGAAGAGATTGCAAGGTACCTATAGGTTTTTGATGTTCAACCTTAACCTACGGGCACACACTACCCCTAGACACGTACTCAGCTACATCCTTCTTCATACCTGACCACCAGTACAACTCCTTAAGATTCTTGTACATCTTAGTGTTGCCTGGATGCATAGCGTAAACATCGATGCATGCACTTCCTCAATAATCCTTTCTTTCAAATCACTGTCTCTAGGTTCACACAACCTATCATGCTGATACAACAAACCATCATCTGAAAACCTGAACTCTAGTCTTTTTCCCCTTGTCATGTCCTCAATGATATGTTGTAATTCACTATCACTCTGTTGAAGTTCCTTGATCTGATCATAAAAAGTAGTCTTGACTTGCATCTGTGCAATCAAACCACTATGCTCTATCACCCCTAAGTCTAAGTTCAACTTCCGAATCTCTACTAGTAGGTCTCTCTTGAAGCATGCCATAGAGAATACATCTACTGTCGAACTTGACTTCCTGCTGAGGGAATCTACTACCACATTCGCCTTACCAAGATGATAATATATTATCACATCATAATCCTTGATCAATTCTAACCATCTCCATTGTCTAATATTCAGATCCTTCTGGGTGAAAATATATGTCAAACTCTTATGATTCATAAACACCTGACATGCCTCACCATAAAGATAGTGACGCCATGTCTTAAGAGCATGAACTACTGTAGCTAAATCCAGATCATGTGTCGGGTAATTCTCCTCATTCTTCTTAAGTTGTCTAGATGCATAAGCTACTACCTTGCCTTCTTGCATCAACACACAACCTAAACCTCTCCTTGAAGCATCACAAAACACTGTGTAGCATTTACCCGCCTCGGGTAGGATCAACACTGGTGTTGTAGTCAACTTCTTCTTCAAGATCTGAAAACTCTTCTCACAGTTGTCTGACCAGACAAACAGTGCATTCTTTCTCGTTAAGTGTGTCATAGGTGACGCTATAACACTAAAGTTCTGGATGAACCTCCTGTAATAACCTTCCAATCCTAAGAAGCTTCTGATCTCAGTAAGAGTCTTAGGCTGCTCCCACTGTAGAACAGACTCGACTTTCTTAGGGTCAACACTTACTCCATCTCCTGAGATGACATGTCCAAGAAAAGACACCTCAGCTAACCAGAACTCATACTTACTGAACTTCACATATAATTGGTGTCGTCTCAATAACTGTAATGCTATCCTCAGATGCTTCTCATGTTGCTCATCATCTCTGGAATAGACCGAAATATCATCTATGAAAACCACTATGAACTGATCCAAGAACGGCTTGAAAATCTAGTTCATCATATCCATGAAAGTTGTTGGGGCATTAGTCAGTCCAAACGACATGACCATAAACTCATAATGCTCGTATCTTGTTTTGAAAGCCAACTTAGGAATATCTGAAGCCTTTATCCTCAACTGATGATATCCAAATCTCAAATCTATCTTAGAAAAGATCGTCACTCCACGCAACTGATCAAACAAGTCATCTATCCTTGGAAACAAGTACTTATTCTTGATGGTGATCTTATTCAACTATTTGTAGTCTATACATAACCTCATAGTACCATCTTTCTTTTTCACAAACAAGACTGGAGATCCCCATGGTGAAGGACTAGGTCAAATGAAACCCTTATCCAGTAATTCCTGTAACTGAATCTTGAGTTCCTTCAACTCTGCAGGTGCCATTCTGTAGGCTAGTAGTGCTATAGGTTGACTACCTGGCAACACCTGGATCTCAAAGTCTATCTCTCTTTTAGGAGGTAGACCTGGAAACTCATCTGGAAAAACATATGGGAACTAACAGACCACTGGCACATCCCATAGACTAACTGTGCTCTTCTCAGCTCTAGTATCTACTACATGTGCCAACAACGCCTCACAACCTTTCTACAACATCTTATCACCTACAATGGCTGATATGATACACGTAGGTAAGTCTTTCCTGTCTCCAGAAAAGACACAAGAAAATCCACCCTGTTGAAAGACCACTTCCTTCTTCCAACAGTCGAGTTGAACTCGATACGTCTCTAGACAATCCATACCCAAGATAACTTGAAAAGAGTTAACATCTAGGGGTATAAGATTAACCGCAATGGTGTAACCACCAAAGGTCAACAAACACACGAGACAAAACTCTGTCAACACTGTCGGTTCACCTAACGGAACTCTCAACAACAACTCAACTGGTAACTCCTGGGTTAACAGGTTAACCTCACAAGCTAAAGAACTCTGTATAAATGAGTGAGTAGCACCCGGATCTATCAAAATTGTAACTGAAATGCTGTTAAAGAAAAGCATTTCTCCTGTAATTACTCGAGAAGAAACAATACCTTCTTGTTGTGTCAGAGAGAAGAAGCGTCATGAAGATCTTCCTCTCCCACGATGTCCTCGTTGTCCTTCCCTAGCACTGGGTGTTGTACCACCTCGAGAACCTGAAGCTATAGAGGAACTTGCTCCTCCAGCTGGAGCCTGTCTCAGAACATTCTAGTACTGTGACTGGGAACCCTGAGATGTTGACTGCTGTAACTAGGGGCAATTCCTCTTGAAATGTCCCATCTATCCTCACTGATGACATCCTTGAAACTCTGTTCCCTAACACTATCCTGAGTGTGGTCTTCCACAAATATCACATGCTCGCGTCTCTCGCCTCAGTGGACCTGTCACTAAAACCGATGATCCAGAAGACCTAGTTGGAGGTGTCCATGTAGACTGTATACTCCATCTTCCATAATTGGGTCTTCCTCCACTTGATGAAAAACTAGATCCTTGTTTACCAAAACAATCAAGTCCTCGTCCTATCTTAGAAAAGAAACCACCACCACTTCCTCGGTGACCACTACTAGGTTGTCCTCTGTCGAAGTCTCCGTGTCTCTTTCTATTCTCATAATGCTTATCAGCATTCACAGACTCCTCTACACGTCTTGTTGCCTCATCCACATCATCTCCACCACCTAGACCCATCACTTGAGGGTCAGGTCTAATGTGGCTCTCAGCTTGGTCCTCATGACCACATCCCCTTCTTGCCATCTGTAATAGTATAACAGAACACTTCCTGTTAGAAAATTGCAGTTAGAAGGAAAACACCTAAGTCCTAATCCTATTGGTCTCTTATCATCCCCTGACCTTGACTTAGAGTAACTACGTACTCAACCTATGCTCTAATACCAAAAAGTTGTCACGCCCGCATCCCACGATTACCACTAATCATGAGATGTGGGCATGAGATTATAGATTTAACGTAATACAAATACACCCTTAACTTTTTTTTCTTAATCACTTAAAATTAGCTTAAAGGAAACATCTTTTAACTTAGAATAAACTGAAACCTTACTAACTGCGGAAGCAACTACTATTTATATTACTAGATAGATAAAGTACATTTACACGTCATATTACATTTTTCATGCGGAATATAAAACACAATAGATAACTTAAAACTAGTTTACATGTTACATTACATTCTCTCACTACCACACCACATGCCCAAGGACCAAGGGGAAAGGACTAAGAGACCTCTATCTAACTACGAACTACCTTCTAAGAACTTGGGTGGTATGATCCTTCAGCTTCCTTGTGCTGACGCTGACCTGAAAAATATTCAGTAGGTTGGTGAGCTACTGGCTCACTGAATAGAATTTCACCCAACCATCACAGATAACTCATTTTATGATTATTAATTGGAATAAAATACAAGATAATATTGTACTGAGAAGATCTAAACAATATAATTTAAACGACAGGAAATATCAACATTTCATTCAGATAACAACTGCTACAAAGTTGTAGATATGATTAAATAACAGAGAATACTAAAATTTCATTTAAAGGACAACTGTTGTGAAACTAACTAAAATATTTCTTAACTCTTTAACTTATAAGAAACTCTGTGAACCTATATGAACATATTTTATCTTATGTCCTGATCATATGCAGTGTACTCTACATATGAAGACTCGTAGCTAACTATGATCCCACCTGACAAGACTTAGCTTAAAACCCGAGAAGCTAAGTCGTGAAACTGAATCCGGGTCTGCTTGACTCGAACTGTCACATATGACTAAACAGTTGGCCTTTAACTGGACCTCTCCTCTAGGACGAGTACACAAGCGGAGGGTCTGAGACGCTCTGTGGGCCTCATCTTGGTACGCTATGTGGGTACCTCTGGGTTACCATCGGGATCTCCGGTTCATGTTGGGTAACATATCTTCTCTTAGGAGACTTCCTCAAGGGTTTCGTCTCCCTGCATGCTCTGTGGGTGCGTTCCGCTCCTCGTATACTGGTCGCTGCCAGGGTGGATCATTTTCTCCCTACAGTGCAGACATCTGTATGAAATCTACGGTGTTCAAGGCACCTATGTCTATTATTTTATTATTCTAGAAAAGCTCTTACTACATTGCATCTCTCTCTTACTTTTTTTTTAAAAAAAATTGGCCATTCTATTCATCCCGTGGCCTGGGCTCGATCCTGGGACCTCTCACTAACAACTTGAGTGTCTAACCATCTTGGTGTCTTATTCTTGGCTTTGGTATCTCTATGGTACGGAGTCTATTTATTTGAAACTTATAAATACATGTATATCATTTCTAACTTGGCAGTGCAACATTATTATACTTGCAGGCAGACTAACATTCTTAAATAAATAGATTACATGTCCACTTGACATTTATACACTAAATTCATGCAATTGAACCTCTTAATACACTAATAAGAGTTAATTACTCGACATATGAAAAATCATCAGTAACATCTGTAAATTTTCTGAAATTCCTCAAAAAATATTCACATCAACCCAAATCCTGAGTTGTGCATCACATAACTCAAATAAGAGTTAATTACTTATCATGGTATGAATTATTGATAATAATTGAGAATTTCTTTTGATATCCTTGAGAAACGTGTCAATTCATATTAATATTATATCACACACTTTAACTATAATCGAGAGTGTGCAACTAAGTTTCCATTGAACATTTTCATGTCGTCATCATTTCTTTGAAATCGTGCATCTAGTAAACTATAAGAATCGTATAAACTGGATTTATTCCAAAACTATACATTTACTGTAAACCCTAGATTTGTGTGCTACTGTATTCCACTTTTAAACTGAGCAATTTAGGTTTTGATCAATCATATAATTCCACTAACCAAAACTATACAAATCAATTAATAAACCAAATCATGCAAAATGTGATGAATCGAATCGTACAATAAAAGTCAAGTGAGGGTGTCACCGCCTGACACCTGGGTAAGCGCTGTGATGAATCGAATCGTACAATAAAAGTCAGGTGAGGGTGTCACCGCCTGACACCTGGGTAAGCGCCGTTACCAGTAAATAATGCAGGTCAAACCAAAATCATCCCTTTCATGGGGTTAATACTTGTTTAGGGAGTGAAATTCTACTCACTGCGGGTTGAGGTAACCAAAATTCAACTGGTAATCCGTCCAGAGTCTGTTTCTGGGAATGAGCGGGGTCATCTTCTACCTTGGGACAACCCTGGTTCAAACGTGACACACACACAGCTCCTTGGTTTAGGCGTCGCTCGACGTTGCTTCATGCTTGGACCTCAAGGACGAGCTAACGACATCGTTCCTTGGTGCTGCCTCATGCCCAAGGTGGCTATCGACCGCAATTGCAGCTGCTGCGGCTTGGACTGGCTGAAGTGCCGCCCCTAGCTGCTTGGGCGCCGCTCATGGTGGTTGGGTGCCGCGATTGGGCGAGGTAGGAGATGGACGGAGCTCGACTGCACCCTTTCTAGCCCTAAACGGCCGCCCTTCCTCCTCTGCTGGTCAGGCAACACTACTGGGCGCCGCACCTGCAACTGGTCGGCCGCCCTAGCAGGTTGGGCATAGATAGGCGAGGAAGAATAAGGGAAAGGAAGAAGAGAAAGAAGAAGAAGAGGACAGAGGGGTTGGGCACTGCTGATCGGAGCTAAAGGGGCCAAGACGCCCCGCCCTTCCTCTGCTAGCCCAGCGATCGGGCGTTGTTGGTCGAGCTCTATTTGGGGGCGCCGCTTCTCAAGCGGTTCCTGGATCGATCGCGCGAAAGAGATAAGGGAAATGGGGAAAAGGGGTTATAATAAATGGGTAAATTGTTGTTTAGGTCCAAGAAATTTAAAAATGCCATAACTATGGCCTCGGGGTCCGATTGAAATGATTTATTTTGCAAAGTTTCTAGTGTGAAATCCTTTACAACTTCAAGGTAAGAAATCATGCTAATTAGACTGTAAAACTAGATTAAAGCACTAATTACATCTATGAGTACTTAACTTAATCAACTTAATGATGTACTAAGCGATGTGCTTACTGGTTAATCATAGAGTGGGTCATAACAATAGGACTATACATGGGTATGTTAGGGTAGGATCAAGGTTTATTCTTATTTTTACCTACATAAAAGTTGGTTAACTGGTAGGGTAAATATCCTTTCCTTAAAAATCATTACCATGCTCTCACTTGTACCAGTTTACGCGCATGGTAAATTGATAGAGAAGTGATGAAATAGGTAAAGCAACATAAAGATAGCTATATGATGTTTTTAGTGATAATTGATATGATATTCCATCAGACACAAGACAGCCGTAAGTTAATTTTAGACAATAACAATGATTATTTTTTCTTGATTACATCAAACATACTAATATTAACATCATATTTGTTGTTATAAACACGCTATGACCTTTTTGGTGTATTATTTTTTATCGAGGGATTCTTTTTCTTATTATGTAAGATCATAAAAAATATGACACTACCATTTATTTAGTAAAGTTTTTCTAATCAAATAATAGTACGAACTAAGAGAGTAGCGAAGAGATTTGTTGAAATTTTTAGTAGGTGTTAATAAATGTATTAGAGTTTGAGACTATGAATTCAAATTTATACTAATGGGTGAGTTGGTGAAGTGAGTAGAATAAAACTCCTTCTATTATTTTACTTTATTAAGATGCGCATAAAATAGATAAACAATAAACGAGTGGTGGGTTAGAAATAATTACCCTTACCTCACCATACAGGGTACGGGTAGCGGGTAAACCACTGAAATCATACTCATTTATAATCCTATATGGCAGTAAGGTGTGACTGTATCCATCTTGCTTAGGATCATTGCGATGACAAGCCAGATCTTATCTGGCTCAAGGCCTTGGTCTCTCCATCCTTGCACGTGACCTGACGCCGGCCTCACAATTTCGGAAGGGATCAAATTTCCGCCAAACAGCAAGTTGGCCTAATGAAGGCTAATCGTGCTTGCATTCATTTGAGGAGTATTACGTCCGAAGCCGAAATGACAGGTGGTGGAAGACTATCGTTTGATCTGGCAACTCGTATACTTGTTTGACGTTAACAGGGAATCCCACTCAACAAGCTGTTATATATCTGTTCACGTTATCTTTATTTGTGAGAGTAATCACAAAACTTTATTTGTAACTACCTGGGTATATCCTATTGTAGAACCGTATAAGCACACCAACTATATTGACTGCAAGTATTACGTATATCTTGTTGTGATGTGGTTTGATTTCGTCCTTTCCACCGTCATGCATACGTATGACTACTATTCATTGTCTTGTTAGGATTTTCAGTTCGATATTGCATATAGATAAATTCGATTATGCTTTTATCTATATCCCGACATAATATTACTACAGCCAACTGCGCATATCCTTCCACACGAACATGATGCCAATATCATGTCAAATACAAGTTTAAGAACCATAACAACCCATCTCCAACTTCAAGCACGCCATCAATCCATATGTCAAAGAAATGTCCAATTTCTATAGTCCTAGTCATCATTTGAGTTTGATGTCAACCTGTGTAAGCTCGAGATACCATGAAACTCTGTCAAATGATCATATTTAAATTGAACCAGTCGCTGAATTATAACCGGAAAAAGATTTTTTGATTCACCCTTAAATCATATCAACCTAATCATTGTATGCGATCACCATATTTGCATTGTTTAACCATATTTTATTAACATTAATGAACCTTATTTGCATAAACATAAAAGGATCACTTGAAATCGAGATGCTTTCATCCATCACTGATATTGATAAAGTTGCTTAAACAAGTTCTAAAATCATCAACAAGGGTTTTAAGCTGCCCTACAACACCAATTCACCCTCATCTAGAGTTTCAAGATATACAAACGATGTTGATTGAACATTGATAGGGTTTACTTATTTGAGGTTTGTTTCTCCATTAAGAATCTATTGGGTCATTAGACCCCTAAAATCAGGATGTCACCGTTGCATCTTGGTTTAGTTTATAATTTACTTGCATGAGAAGTAAAAACCAGCAAAAGTAAAAGGATCGATAGATTGGAAGTAGAGAAATAACTTTAAGGAATGTGATTTCTATTGGGTAGAATATAAAGTAATGAAACACCAAGTAACATTCTAAGAGTAAGAGCAGACTCTCATATACCACCTTACCAATTTTGTCTGATGCAAACACCATTTCTCAATGTTTTCTTCTAAAAATTCATAGTATCACATATTTTACCAACTCTTGAATTTGTACATAATCCTAAACCCACTCAGATTGTACCATACAAGTGAAAGTCTCTCACCTAACATGATAAATCACCATAAAAATATGAAGATGAAACATGAGATCCTTAATACTAATAGTGAACTCACTGCTTCACGATAAGGAATTCCATGTATGGACTCAGGGGGTTAGACTAGTTGACAATCTCTTTGGCCCCTAGTCCTTTGTAAAAGGGTTCAGAACCCTAGGCTCATCAGACAACTAAAAATTCCTAATGTAATGATACCCAAAGGTTAAGACATTATGTGGTCCCAAATGAGTAGGATACAATTATTATCCCTAGACTTACTCATTCAATTTGGGTAGACTGAGTTCTGTAGCTAGTTGTGGGCACCACTTTGCCATTGAAACTTGGTACATTCAAGCTCTCTTGTTAGTGTTGGGTACCGTTGGTTATCATATGACTCTTTGGTTACTATTGGATAACCCCAAATGTATTTGATAGATCATCCTTGCTGGGATAATCCCATCACCAAACTGATGTTCTTCACCTACCTCATCTTGGAACCTACCTTTCAGTATGCGTGTTTCCTTCATCATGGTACAAACATTGATGACCTATAAGATGGTCAACCTTGTACTAGCTTCATATAGACTTTGATGTTTCCTTGATTTGTTTATTAGCAAATGAGGTCTAGTCCCAAATTCATTTGTCCAAACTTTATTGTTGATGCTTAGAACAATAAATAGAAGGGAATACTAAAATTGGAATAATATTTCACACCCACTCTACTACATATCATAATCACATTACTAAAATTTTATTTTAACTTTGTTCATCCCATTTCTAGTTTTATAACCTCTTTTTTATCATGGCCTTATTTTAATCTAAAATATCTTATGTCATTATCACATTCTCATTTTTATTACTTAATTTATATTTGAGAGTGAATTTGTTGGTGAACCAACCTCAATGGGACTACTCCCCTGTCGGGAAATATGGTACAGAGTAGGCAGCATAATTTAAAATTTTATTTCCATATTCCCATAAATAGTAGATCACATCAATAACTATAGTGCAGGAAGGATGGTATACATGGTCCTGGAGCAAGTCCAACAATAATCCTCGTCATTGTAGATGCACAACTCTGAATCCTAGTTGCACTGGGACTCGTCTGACTGCTACACCTCCTAGTCTACACCACAAACTGTAGCCACGAACGTCATCTTCTTCAGCAGCTCCTCTTGTCATGGACTATTGATTGACGCTATCCTCCAAGCGGCAAACAACAACTTCCCGCCTCGATGGTAGTCCACACGAACTGCCTAGAACTCATGTCGTTATTATGGACCGAACAAGAAGGAGTTGTCCCTCTCCATCAGTGTACTAGTCACCAACTTGGTCTCCCACAATGACAACTCTTAGTTTTTCTCTCCCGTGGTTATCCCTCCCTTGACGGGTAGCACTTGTCTGGGCTCTTGTGGTTAACACAACCAAAGAGGACAATAGTTGACATAGGAACTGATTCTCAGTTGTCTATGTTGTAGTTGTACTTTGAGAATCCCCCACTAACCATCTATATATAGGAGGGGTTAGGGTCATTTTATTATCTCATAATAGAAAAAACTATATAAATTGGAAGCTTGCCTTTTATTAATAATCAAATCATTTTTACATGATATCCCATTACAATCATCATATGATTAGTTCTCTAGGCATCATAAACAATAGACTCACACTTGCACTTAGAGCCAATCACCCACGAATCTTATTCCGAGTGACCTTACATGACCATCATGCTTCTACTGTGAAAGTGCATTAGAAAAGAGATCAACAACGTTGTTCTCAGTTGATACTTTGCAAATCTTAACATCTCCTCATTGTACAATTTCTCATATGAGATGATACCACATTTGTATATGCTTTGAGAGCTTATGCGATTTGGGTTCCTTAGCTTGCACAATAGCTCCATTGTTGTCACAATATAGCTCGATTGCCTCACTAATGCTAGGAACGACCCCAAGTTTTGTGATGAACTTCTTGATTAATATAGTCTCCTTTGCTACACTCAATGCAACAATATACACTGCCTCTATTGTAGAATCGATAATGGTTTCTTGCTTAGAACTCTTCCAACTCACAGCTCCTGATTGCAATTTGTAATCATTTTGATCAGTCTGGAAGCTTGCATCGGTGTAACATTTTACCACCAACTCTTCCTCCCAGCCATAGACCAAGAACTGATCTTTAGTCCTTCTCAAGTACTTCAGATGTTCTTCATGGCTATCTAGTAAGCATCACCTGGATCTGATTGATATATGCTCCTCATGCTCAAGACATACGAGACATCTGGATAGGTACATAACATTGCATACATGATTGATCCAATTACTGAGGCATATTGAATCACACTCATGCATTCCCTTTCTTCACAAGAATTGGGACATTGAGCTTTAGATATGGGGACACCATGACACACAGGAAAGTTTCCTCTCTTTGAGTACTTAATGTTGAACCGCTTCAACACTTTGTCAATGTATGTGCTCTGACTTAGTATAAGAAGTCTTCTAGATATATCTCTATAGAAATTTATCTCCAAGATGTAGGATGCTTCTCCCAAGTCTTACATAGAGAATGTATTTCCTAACCATGTCTTTACCTTGTGTAAAGTAGGGGTGTCATTCCCCATCAATAGTATGTCATCTACATACAATATGAGGAATGTCACTATACTTCCACTAACCTTCTTGTACACACAAGGTTCATATTTATTTTGAGTAAAGTTAAACCCTTTAACTGTCTCATCAAAACAAAAATTCTAGCTTCGAGATGCTAGCTTCAATCCATAGATTGACCTTTGTAGCTTGCCGACTTTATTGGAAAACTTTGGATCTATAAACCACTCAGGTTGTGTCATGTACACATCCTCTAAAAGATTCCCATTAAGGAATGCAGTTTTAACATCCATTTGACAAATCTCATAGTCATGATAATCTGCAATAACAAGCATGATCCCGATGGATTTAACCATGTCCACTGGAGAAAAGGTTTCATCATAGTCAACACCTTGAACTTGTCTGAAACCCTTTGCAACCAATCTACCCTTATAGGTTTGAACTTTTCCATCCATGATGGTCCTCTTCTTGAAGACCCTCTTGCACCCTATGTGTTTTTCCCCTTCAGGTGGATCCACTAAAGTCCATACTTTATTGGTATACATGGATTCCATCTCAGATCTCACAGCCTCAAGCCATTTCTCAGACTCTGGTCCCTCTATAGAATCTTTATAGATTATTGGCTCATCATCTATGACCAATACACTTCCTTCCTGAGTCACAAGATATCCAAATCTCTCAGGTTAAAGGTGTGTCTTATCAAATCTATGAGGTTCCTGTGTCACCCGAGGAGTTTGAATCTCCACAACACTTTGTGATTCTCTGAGTTCCTTTGGTTCATCTATCGGTTCTATGTTCTCTTGTTGGTCTCAACCTTCTTCTATTTACACTTTCCTCCCATTGATTCCTTTGGAAATGAAGTCCATCTCAAGGAATGTAGCATCCCTGGCAACAAACAATTTGTTTTCAGATTGGGAATAAAAGTAATATCCTCTTGTTTCTTTAGGATATCCAAGAAAATAACATTTATCGGATCTTGGGCCAAGCTTTTTAGGATACATTTTCTTGACAAAATCTTGACAACCCCAAATCCTCATAAAAGACATATTGGGGCACTTCCCATTCCATATCTTATATGGTGTATTTTGAACTGAGTTAGATGGTACTCGTTTTAGTGTAAAAGTGGAGGTTTCAAGAACATAACCCCATAAAGAAGTCAGAAGATAAAAAAAACTCATCATAGATTGCACCATATCTAACAATGTGTGATTCCTTCTATCTAATACACCAGTATGCTGTGGTATTCCAGGTGGAGTCCATAGGGATACAATCCCATGGGATCTCAGAAGGTCCTCAAACTCTTAGCTTAAGTATTCTCCACCTCGATCAGAACAAAGTGCCTTAATACTTTTGCCAAGCTGGTTCTATAATTCATTCATAAACTCTCTAAACTTTTCAAGAGTTTTTGACTTGTGTCTAAATAAATAGATATAGCCATACCTACTGAAGTCATCAGTAAAGACAATGAAGTACTTGTACCCACATCTTGCATCTGTTCTACAAGGGCCACATACATTAGTATGTATGAGTCCTAATAGATCATTAGCCCTTTCACTCTTGTTAGTAAAGGGAGTCTTGGTCATCTTGCCCAACAAACAAGATTCACATGTCTCTATTGATTCAAGATAAAAAATAGTCTAGATAACCATCCTTATGGAGTCTGGATATGTGTTTCTGATTTATGTGCCCCAAACGACAATGCCAAAGGTATGTTTGGTTTGAGACATTGAGTTTTTGCCTTTTGGTATTTACATTATATACACTTGTCTCTAGATCTATCAAGTATATACCATAAGACATATGGGCACTGCCATAAAACATCCTATCTTTACTAATAGAACATCTTGCATTCTTTATAAGAAAATTGAATCCATTCTTGTCTAAACAAGATACAAATATGATGTTCCTATTAATGGGATGTACGTAATAGCAGTTCTCTAACTCTATTACAGGCCCACTAGGTAGATGTAACTCATAGGTTCCATTTGTGTTGGCCACAACTCTTGTGCCATTTGCAACACGCAGTAGGCAGAGATAACTCATAGGTTCCAACTACGCTGGCCGCAACTCTTGTGCCATGCAACACGTATTTCAACATCATTTTTCTTTAAAGGTGTACTTCTTTTAAGATCCTTCACATTTGAGCAAATGTGTGATCCACATCTGGTATCTAGTACCCATGATGAGGAAGTAGTAAAGTTAACCTCAATAACGTATACACCAGAAGTAGAGATCTCAATCTCTTTCTTCCTAGGTTCCCTTACCCATCTCCTAATTTTGAGTGTTGAAGACTTGGACCTTAGCTTTGCCACATAACACTTCTTGGCCTTGCCTTTATCCTTGGACTCAACTCTTCTTATCATCATCATAGATTTTT
This sequence comes from Alisma plantago-aquatica, assembly GCA_963693085.1. Taxonomy (NCBI): domain Eukaryota; kingdom Viridiplantae; phylum Streptophyta; class Magnoliopsida; order Alismatales; family Alismataceae; genus Alisma; species Alisma plantago-aquatica. Next base: position 1,765,455,282 of record OY856409.1, read on the forward strand.
CCTTCTTCAATTGTTCTTCGACACTAATCAAGATGTCAAGCAACTCTGACAACGGTCTAGCCATGTTACTCAAGTGGTAACACTCGATAAACTGGTTATATGATTTAGGCAAATATTGAAAAATCAAATCTATGGCCAACTCTTGACCTAAAAGAAATCTCAGTCTTTCAAGATGCTTCATATGTCCAATCATATTGAGCACATGAGGCTCAACGGGATATCCTTCTATCAATTTGCACTTAAATAGAGCCTTAGAGACATTATACCTTTCATGCTTATCATGTTGTTTATGAAACACACAGTTCATACAACCCAACATAAGGTTCTTGATGTTCACAACATCATTGGCATGATTCAAATAAGCATCCATGTTAGTCTTAGGAAAATTTGGAGTGGATACTGGCAGTGGTATTTCAGGATCATGCAACACTTCTCAAGGTCCTGAACCAATTTTGGAAATAAATCCCATTTAATTCATCCAATCACAATGTGGATTTGTTTGTCATTTGATTCTACAAGAGATACAATTTGCATTTGTCAAAAACCTTTTGATTTGCTTTGATTTGAAAATTTTGACGATATAATTAGGTCTTTAATTATTATCACTCCCACTATTTTATTCGAATTGATAGCCCTCAATATCAATTCAGAATATTATAGTGTACAATATTGTAGTGGGCCAGATCTAAGATGATTCAACTATGATGTGATCAACACCACAAACACAGTCAATCATCAAGGTAGGCAACTCATGCCAGTTGCATCATATGCAGTTCTGGATAGATGATATGTGCAACCCCTTGTCATAATCATCTACATGCCTCTGGGCTTAGACGCTTTGAGAATCACCAGTCAAGCCTGGCCCAAAAGGTGACACAATAATAATGCACCCCATGGAGGTGGAACCTACATCATTATCATCACACTTCCACGAGATAGACAGTGCACCCTGCGGATGTGGAACCTATGTTTAGTCGATCAAGCTTTTCATGTGTGTCGCTTTTGGAAAGCATCCAAGACTTGATATTTTAATTGAGGGATTTTTATAAGTATATACATATACTTTATCCAATCACCACATATATAGTACATATCATATACATGATATATCCCACAAAAAAATGCAATAAGCAAAAGTGATGATTATGCCCAGTCCTAATGTAATCCCTTGGAGCCACAAGGAATTACGATCATCTAGGTCTACATCACATGCATAAACCTATTGTTGATGAAGATCTGTGCTTTCCAATCTGGGTTGATCGGTTCAACCCTTGAACTGATCGGCTCACCTCCTGAGTGGTTGTTAGGTCATCTCATCAATCGTCTGGACCTTTTGTCCATCATCAGCTAGCTCCTCCAGCTGATTGGTTGGGCCCACCAAGAGATTGGTTCGGCACGTCCACTATGCCCTCCAAGGTCCTTCAGTCGGTTAACTCATCTTTGGGATGTCTTCATCTTTGTCATAACAGGAAAGCAAACTATCCTACTTTTACATGATTATAGGGAAACCCCGAGCTACATTTGACGGGAGCAAAGCTAGAAGAGAATTAAATTTACATTGGGAAGATGAGATGGAGGCTTGGTACACAAACCAAGATAAACGGATAAACCAAACACATACAACCATGCACAAATAGTTGTTATTGGACATAACCATGCTACACATCCACCATCAAAACCATTTTAGGACGACACATGTAGATTGCATATATATATATATATATATATATATATATATATATATATATATATATATATATATATATATATATATATATATATGGTTGTTCATTCGTTACCCACGCGGCTAGCCAGATTTTCGCTACCCGCTGGAGTAACTCTGAGAGAAAAAGAGTAACTATGCAGAAAATACACAGTCAGTAAATATATGGACAGGTTTTTTTTATTTTGGGGGGGCAAATGATATTATTTTTGGATCAATTTTTTTGGGGATCTAGATAAAATACTCCTCTACAATTACGAGAAAAAAAATTAAAAAATATATAAGGAAGTGTGAGCGGGTAGCTACCCATGCGGGTATTAAAGATAATCCCTATATATATATATATATATATATATATATATATATATATATATATATATATATATATATATATATATATATAGTCAGGCTAGAATACACTCGAGTGTATGGATCCCACGAATACACTCAAGTGTGTTTTCATATCAAGACTATTGTTTTGCAAAATTTAAACCATTTATCTTCACCATCATACTATAACTAGGCTACATACAAATTTCGAACCCATTTGGATGAGTGTAAGTCACTCATCCAAGGGCAACAAAATCATCGTGCGAAACTAATTTGAAATGCATAATTTTTGTGGTCTTCATAACATGAGCTATACATATCCAAATGTGCTCAAATTTTTTGTATGAGTTGTTCACGAGATGTTTAAGAAGATCAATGGATTATATTTTCAAAAAAAAATTGCATCATGAAAAACTACTTGAGTGTATTCAGCTCCGGATACACTCGAGTGTATTCTAGCCTGACTCTCTCTCTCTCTCTCTCTCTCTCTCTCTCTCTCTCTATATATATATATATATATATATATATATATATATATATATATAAGTTTGGGATTATCATGGTGTTTGGATTTGACAAGATATTATTCGCATAACATGCAATAATATAATGACAAAACTAAAATATGATCATATCGATTATCCCATAATATAGTAAATTGACGTTGGCTTTGATTCCACTATTCGGAAATAAGGTACCAAGTAGGCAGTGGAATTTAAAAATTTATTAGCATATTCCCATAAATAGTAGATCGCATCAATAACTAAATGCATCAAAGATGGTTTAAGGGATATACTTAGTCCTGTAGCAAGTCCAGCAACAATCCTCTTCGTTGTAGATGCACAACTCCGAATCCTAGTTGCATTGAGACTCGTCTAACTACTGTACCTCCTAGTCTACACCACGAATTGCAGCCACGAACGTTGTCTTCTTCAACAACTCCTCTTGTCATGCATTGTTGGTTGACATTGTCTTCCAAGCGGCAAACAACAGCTTCCCGCCTCTATGAGTCCACATAGACTTCCTAGAACTTTTTTCATCCTACTAGACCAGATAGGAAGGAGTTGTTCCTCTCTGTCGGTGTACTAGTCACCAACTTGCTCTCCCACAATGACAACTCTTAGTTGTTCTCTCCCGTGGCTATCCCTCCCTTTACGGGTAGGACTTATCTGGGCTCTCGTAGTTACCACAACCAGAGAGGACAATAGTTGACAGAGGAACTGATTCTTAGTTGTCTGTGTTATAGTTGTACTTTGGGAAGCCCCCACTACCCCTCTATATATAGGAGGGGTTAGGGTCAGGGTTCCCAATCCCCACCAATGTGGGACTAAAGTGGGGAGTGGAAAGGACTGACAGAACTCAAAATTTTGCAATAATTCTAGAAATTGCACAACCTCTGACAGTCGAAATGGCCATTTGGTTGAGCCAGATGGTCATATCGCACATGAGATAGTTGTCTCACACTATGAGATGACCATTTTGTACTTTCTAATTGTGTATGAATTTGGAAAATCAATTCCCATCAATGTTAGACATTGATTTCCTTGTGCAACAAGTGTTGCTCAAGTGAATTAGATTGGGAAACAACTAGAACCTTCCCCGACCGAGATGGACCATCTCGTCCATGTGAGACGGCTGTCTCGCTCCACCTAGACGGTCGTCTGGTGACCTGAGCCAAGCCCGTTTGGTGAGGTTGGTTCGCTGCATTGCCAATTTCAACTCACAACCAGGCCTGACACCCAGACACCTGTCTCAACCCTTGAGATGATCGTTTGACACTTCCAAATGACCGTCTCAACACTTGATATGGGTGTTTGGTAGTATTGTCAGCCTGTTTGTTGTCTGAATCAAATGCCTAAACACTTTAGCACTTAATTCAACTGGCATTCAAGATCTAAACTCCTCTTCTAGGTAAAGACCTATGTGTGTGACCCTATAGGTCTCATATTACGTTGGCAGTAAATGTCCATAACAACTTATGACATCACAAGCAAAGAGTGGTGCCTAGTCGCACATCATTTCTACCCAATTAAATGTAAAAGTTGGGGAACAACTTCAACTTACAATATGTATATGGTGTTACAATGTTTGTATAGTTCCTTTGTCACTGATGTCCAGATTGAACTAGAGGCTTGGAGTAGTCACCCTCATTCTTATTCAATCTTGTTTATTTAACCAAGAGAAGACTGTTTGAGATATATGTAAGCTCAATATCACATATTGACTTACATGTGCATGTCCATGCTTTTCTTAGTCTTGCTTATCAAGAGGCCTAGGACATCACACTCCAGTAGGAGGGATACATCCCATGTCTATCACTCAAATTCAATCCCCATGTGTCAAAGCCACCCAATCATCACTGTTATGACAACCCATATTTCAGGACTGTGTTTGATGATGTCAAAGTGTACCCAACGACATGTGTTGAGTGGAGTGATTTTAGGTCTAAGAACCACAACCGCAACCATCACTGTGAGAGCTTACTATGACTTCCAAGATCATGGCTTCCATGTGTCAGTCTCATGGTGGGTCTTTCTGATACACTGTTCTCTAACATGTATCTGTGTGATTGGTTTGATATTGCCATATCATGACCAATGAGACTCAGTCATCATCTAAATCACACTCTAATATTGTGTGTTATTGTTGTCTATCAACCTTCCACAATACCAACCGATCAAGAACATAATGAGAATATATATATATATATATATATATATATATATATATATATACTCTTAACATTTGTATGATCTCATTTCTCAGGTCCTCAACCTGAAGACATACATAATTGAGTAATACTACTCTCTAGACAATTATCATGTTATTTCATTATCTCATTATTGAACAAATATAATAAATTGGAAGCTTACCTTTTATTAATAATCAAATCATTTTTACATGATATCCCATTACAATCATCATATGATTAGTTCTCTGGGCATACATAACCAACATCCCCATTGTCAACGTATTTAATATAAAGTAATATTAATGCGTACAATCCATGCAATAAAATCTATCCACCACAAAATAAAATCTCAAACTGTCAATATACCCCCTCACATTCACTAAACAAATGTTAACTACTTCAGTACAAATTCTCATGCATCATGAGGAATAAAGATTACCACCAATTGTAGGGTTTCTTATAGATGTTTTAGAATTTATACCTATAAATAGGCACTCCTTTCACTTAGTTATCTTTACTCATTTACAAAAAAAATTACACAGATTGGTTGATAATGACCATCTTAATAATACATGTATACTTAATCTTAATTGTCATCGTGTACTTGTAGTGAATAAAATCTAGAACTAAACATTTATATACCAGCCTAGGTAAAGAAGTGGCTTATCTTCAGAATTTGCAATTTAAACTAATATGTTGAATTCATGAAAAATAAACTAAAATCCATTATTCTTTTCTAAAAATTCTATCCAGCTAATCCATCTAGGGGGAAAATGAAGCAATTTGATAATTTGAGCCTCAATTTCAAAATTTTATAGAGCAATTGATCAGTTCACATAGATAATGACACCAACTCACCTACTATAAACATGTATGACATTCAGCAATAAGAATTCATATAAACTTTTCCTCGTCATCAAACTCTATGGTTTCATCTCCTTTTACCTATTATGATCCTAAATGAATAGATACGAGACAAAAGAGAGGAAATTCAACATCATTTCTTCAAATTTAACTCATGTGAAAAAGGAATCGTATGAGCTATTGTAGTTTGAAAAGATATAAGGAGATGAAGCAGCTAAGGTCAAACTTACCAATGCAATATGGAACAAGTAGATTGTCCCTAGCATATGGTTTATCTTTCTTCTCACTATGTACTCTGCCAGGTGTTTATAGGATCTATATAGTTTAGAGAGCCACAACATTCATATCGATAACTTGTACTACATGTGTTTTGGCCCCCACATTGTTTTTGCATTGAGAAACCAATGTTATTCATCTAACTGATAGTTGTAGAGAGCTTGACTTAAACATCGCTAGGGGTTGTGGATTGCTACTACTCCATTCGAGGTTCCACTCTTAGTTAGTCGAATGTAGCATATCGAAATGTGAAATATACATGTAAATGAAACCATAGTCTCTTAAATCTAGTGACAATGGGCTTGCTGGTTAATAATCCACCATTATGTTTGATTATGCATTAGTCAACACTAACATACCTAAAGTGTGCATATAACATGTAACTTGGTCTTAACCCTAGTTAAAAGTAAGTTATCTCCAACTCATGTTTGTAATGTGTCATAAGTAATACTAATTGACCTAAATGATTATAAGAGAAATTCAAGTAAAATATATCTATTAGTGAAGCTAAAAATAATGAGTGACATAATATGTAACCCCAATTTCCACTTTATAGACAATGCATGCATGCATGTGTCACATTTCTACTAGTACACACTGTTTTCTTAATAAGGTAAACAATCTACAATCAAGATTAATATAAACATACAAGTAATATCTTTTTGAACTTACCAAGAACACCCTAATTACTACTAGTACGATATATAGTGCAAGTTTTATAACTTAGGTTATATTCAACTCACTCAAATATAAGTAAATAGAATTAAAGAATAATACTGATTAAATTAACAAAGTAATGCCATGATGATATAACTATAATCAAATTTTTATTCCTAAATATTGAATGTAAATATCAATTACACAAACACACCCACCAACCACCACACCTCGACATGCACACACATAGACACACACAAACACACACATATATATGGCTGACAAAATTGTGTACCTAAGTACATGTCTTGTATATGTACCTATCTTCATTTATGATGGCTTTATAACTTCATAGAATAATATAACCTTATGGATCTGATTTATACCCATTAGATAACATATGTATCAAAAATCACCTCAATCTAACATTGCTAGTTCATCTAACAAAAGAATATATATAATCAACGGCAAGTTGCAGAAGCTGTTGAATTACATATTGTTATATCTCGTGATACCTACGAGATATGGTTGTGTTTTTTCAAACACATCTAATCTAAATAATTTATATTCAATCTATAGGGTTGGATTTAACTAATGTGTTATCTTAATGGAAGGTACATATAACTTGCATGAAGCGGCCGGTACACCATTCCTAACCCCTATATATGTATGTATGTATGTATTTATGTATATATATATATATATATATATATATATACAGAGAGAAAGAGAGAGAGTCAAGCTAGAATACACTCGAGTGTACCAGAGACCGAATACACTCTCAAGTAGTTTTCCATCGTGCAACATGTATTTTGAAAATCTAAACCATATATCTTCTTAAATATCATATGAATATACTACGTAAAAAATTTAAACTCATTTGGACACTTATAGGTCATGCATCTAAAGGTAATAAAATTATACAATTTAAACTAGTTTTGTACGTCGATTTTGTTGATCATGAAAAAGTGACTTAGAAAATTCCAAATAAGCTCAAATTTTGCATGTAGCCTGTATTTATTATAAAAAAATAATATCAATGGTTTGGATTTACCAAAAAAAATTCCTAGATATGCAAACACCACTTGAGTGTAATGTGTGATCCATACACTCGAATGTATTATAGCCAGTCTCTCTCTCTCTATATATATGTATATATATGTATATATGTGTGTATATATATATATATGGTTGTTCATTTAAAACCCATACGGGTACTGTAGCTATGCTACCCGTCTCTAAGAAATGCGGTGGCAATTTGGTGAATATTGGTTCCTTCTTCCTTTGATTTCACTCGCACTTCCTTTCATTCGGCTTCCACTTCCATTGATTCCATTGCTGTCCTGAACAGGTTGAGGACCTCCATCCCTGATTTCCCACGTCTGAAGACGGAGAACATTGATGACATCGACGATGATTTCTTGCACTCGAAGACGACAAACATCCATGAATTCCCGTATCCTTGATTTCCAAGTTGAGGATGTTTTGTTAGTGGTGGGAGGAGGAGGAGCAGGTGGACTTGGTTCCATATATATATATATATATATATATATATATATATATATATATATATATATATATGGGATTATCTTTAATACCCGCGTGGGTAGCTACCCGCGCACCCTTCCTGATATTTTTTTTCGTAATTGTAGATGAGCATTTTATCTATCTTCCCAAAAATTTTGATCCAAAAATAATGTCATTTGCCCCCCCCCCCCAAATAAAAAAATTCGTCCATATATTTACAGACTGTATATTTTCTGCGTACTTACTCTTTTGCTCTCATAGTTACTTCAGCGTACCATATAGTTACTCTTTTGATTTAGAAGAGTTACTCTAGTGTACCATATAGTTACTCTTTTGATTCAGAAGAGTTACTCCAGTGTACCATATAGTTACTCTTTTGACCCCGAGTTACTCCAGTAGGTAGTGAAAATCTGGCTACCCGCGCGGGTAATGAATGAACAACCTATATATATGGCTGTTCATTTAATACACATGCAGGTACTGTAGCTACGCTACCCGTCTCTAAGAAATGCGGTGGTAATTTTGTGAATATTGATTCCTTCTTCCTTTGATTTGGCTCACACTTCCTTTCATTCGGCTTCCACTTCCTTTGATTCCATTGTCATCCTGAACAGGTTGAAGACCTCCATCCCTGATTTCCCACATTTGAAGATGGCAAACATTGATGACATCGACGATGATTTCCTACACTCGAAGATGACAAACATCCTGAATTCCAGTATTCTTGATTTCCAGGTTGAGGATGTTTTGTTAGTGGTGGGAGGAGGAGCAGGTGGACTAGGTTGCGAGCATTGATAATGACGACGATGCTACTTAGGTTACAACCAGGAAAGAAGCATCCCATGCCTCTCCCAGAACTTCTCACTATCTGTCATGGATGATCAACCTTTTTGGGGATCGGGTTCTCCATCCTGTCCTGTTTCATTTGTGCATCCTTTTTCTATCTAGCTTCCTCTTGAATTTATTCTTTTGTTCCTAATATGAAGACAATTCTATTTATTACTCTTAAGTATCGTTTACTCTATTGGAGCTTAAATAAAATCTAATGCATAGTTAGATCTCTAAATCAAGCAATTACTTTTAATAGTTACTTTTATTTCATTGGAGTTACTCTATGTAACAGGCAGTTACCTTTTTTTACCCACAATTACTTTATTTACTAAATAGTTACTTTGTTGTTAACTGTGTGAATTTAAAGTTCAAATAGTTACTTTCTAGTTGTTGTTGTTACTTGTCCTTGTTATAATTGTTTTCACATATGCAGTGATGTTCAGATAGGTACTTTCTAGCGGTTTAAACGCATGGGCACATTTCACTAAAATACTATTGAATATGACTAGTAATTGTAATATACTTGTTGGAATTGACTGTTGTAATATATATACGTAGTTACTGAATTCATTATGTTTCTATTGTCTGAAATGAATTTTTATTTAAACGTAGTTGGATGAGTATGTACCTGAAATGGGTGTCTTTTCTATTTATTTTATTCCAACAATGCTCACCCCATTTTATGTTTTCTAGAATGGAGTTTTGTATGTCTGTTTATCAATCATTTATGCATTGTTTTTATATAGGTTTTCCTAGAGGTAGTTTCTGTTATGGATCACAATCTCGATACTGATGATAATAATGATATGATTTACTGTGATGATGATAATGTTCGGTCTTATTCATCTATCGATGTTGATATTATGTCCCCAGTTGATGTCCCTAGAATTGGACTTGAATTCAAAAGTTTATATGATGACATATCCTTTTATTCTAGATATATTGGTATAATTGGGTTTAATGTTAGGAAAGATGACAATTGTTATCAATGAGGTACCAAGATTTTGTATGCTACAGATTTGGTTTGTGATAAGAAAGGTCATATTAGTCGTTCTAAGAGATCCAAAGGTCTTTTGATCCCTGTTTGTGATGAAGTGGGTGATCTACATGAGAAGTTGTCCAAGAAGCAAAGCATTCTGTGAAAAGGTGTGGGTGCAAATCCATGATCCGATTTACACTAGACAATTCCTCATCTAAATGGGTTGTTACTTCTTTCCTTGATGAACACAATCATGATCTTGTCGAAGATGCTCACTTGCTCTACTTGGAGTGTAATTCTTCTCTTGACCAAACTAAAAAAGAGATGATTTCTTCTATGAGTCAAGAAAACATACATGTCTCTAAACAACTTGCATTAATAGCAACCGAGTCTGGTGGATATCAAAAGTTGACATTTACAAGTAGACAAGCTCATGGACACCTCAGTAGAAATAGAAAGGAGTCATCTAAGTATCGTGTGGATATGGTGTTAGGTCATTTTTCAACCTTCAAAGTCTTGGATTCTAAATTCTTTTATAGGGATCAAAAAGATTTTGATGGTTGCTTGACACATTTGTTTTGGTCTGATCCAAGTTCTATTGATGACTCTGTGCTATTTGGTGATGCAATTGTATTTGATACCACTTATCATACCAATAAGTATTCAATGGTTTTTGGAATATTTGTGGTGTTGATCACCATCGCAGAATAGTGTTATTTGCTTCAGCCTTGTTGTCGGATGAGAAGTACAAGTCATTTCTATGGGTTTTCAATGAACATTTATTGTATTTTGGCAAAGAGTCAATCTCCATCATAACTGATCAAGACAAAACAATTAATGATGTGATCAATATTACTTTTCCATCCTGTAAGTATCATTTTTTTAGCTGACACATTCTACAGAAACTCCCCTCTAAACTTGGTGGAGTACCTAACAAGGATCTGTTCACTAGTGTTTTGAATGATTACGTCTGGTATGTAGTTCATACAGACAATTTTGAAGAGAGATGGAGTTCTATAGTTGAAGAGAATGACTTATTGTCCATTAGTTGGTTTGTGATGTGTATGCTATGCGGTAGCAGTGGGTACCATGTTTTATGCAGAATTATTTCTTTGCTGGCATAAGGACAACCCAAATATGTGATAACCTTAATGCATTCATTATAAGTCACACCAAAAATAGAAAAACACTCTTTGAACTTGTTTGTAGCTTGGATACTGCTTATTCTGATGTGCGGGAGATAGAAAATTTCAAGGATTTTGATGACAAGTACAACAATCTTCCTTTGGCTTCATTTTGGCATTTGGAGGAACAAATGAGAGGTATATATACCAAGTCTATTTTTAAGATCTTTGAATCTGAAGTTCATCTAAGTATGATGTACAATGTGAAGGAAACTTCTAATGAAGGTGTGTTTGAGATCTATCATGTTGGTGGTTCTAGTTGTCCTCATTTTTGAAGTAAGATTCATCTACTGATATGCTATCATGTAATTGTTTTATATTAGAATTCAAAGGATCCATGTAGGCACATTCTTGCTTATTTAAAGTGTCATGATTTTTGCACTCTTCCTGAGCCATATATATATATATATATATATATATATATATATATATATATATATATGAGGTGGAGAAAGGGATATAGAGACCACCCTTTGGTTTTTGGCAAAGTATGTGTTATGCATTCATCCACTAGAAGTACGCTTTAGTTGGTTTTTGCTTGCAATTTAGTTGTGAACATAGCATGCATGATCAAAACTATAGATATTTGTCATGAAAGGCTCATTGCTTTTCAAAAGTAGATGTCGGAATTAGATGTTGTTGGTGTTGGTGTAACTAGTTCTAATACAACTTCTTCTTCTGTTGTCAAGGTCAACATTCCTAGTAATTCCAAAACTAAAGGAAGACCTAGAGTGACTGATATGCGGTATAGATCTAGAGTTGAAATTTCCCAGTCTAAAGTGAGACAATATAAAAACTACTTACAATACAGTGTCAATAGTGATAGAAGAAACTGTCCTCCAAAGAAATAGGTGTGTGTATAACCTACTAAGCAGATATATTTTGCAAATCTACATAATTGTTGTCTTAACTTTGTTTTTTTATTTATGTGTAGGAACTGAGCATGTTCTTTCTTGAAAGTTGTGGTTGGCGGTTTTTTAGTGGTTGATCTGTAAGTGTTCCTTTGTAGTTACATTTTAGAACTTTTTGTTACTTTTTTAACCCAGAGTTACTTTATATGTCCAATAATTACTTCCTAGTATACACAATTACTTTTTAGTTCACATAGTTATTTTTCTGTTCTCATGCTTACTCTTCTATTAACATAGATACTTTTCTGGGTTACGGTGTTCCTGATTGATATGTTACTTGTCTTGGCTGATCTTTAATGATGCTCCCTGCTTCATCGTATTATTGTTTCTAATGTTTCTTTTGATGTTGGCTTCCTGATACGGATTTGCTGCTATTGTAGTTGGAGTTGATTATTGAGTTGTTTTAGTGTAATGTTATCTAATTGTTTAGTGTGTGAGTCATGTCAAAAGTTGATGTAAATGTAATGGTTACTTTGTGACAGTTGTAATTCAAATTTTTGATTACATTTCTATTTTATTGTTACACTTTTCAATGGCGTTGCATTTGTATCTAATTGAAATCTATGTAAAAGATACTTCAATTTTTTTTGGGCATGAGACATGTTCTTCCATTTTTCATTGCATATCACATTTGTGAATTTGTTTGTCCTATTTCCATTATTTAGTATTATATTTAAGAAAGCCTTCTTGCTACAAACTAGTTCTTACTTAAGATCAGGCTCATTCTTTTACAGTTCAATCATAAAACTGACTTTTATGTCAAGGTTACTTTTTGTACCCTATAGTTACTCTTTGTATCAATACGATATGTTATGGGTGCCTTTGTTACGCTTGAGTTGTTCGTGTTACTTTTTAGTTCATATATTTACTTAAATGTTCACAGATTTATATAAATATAAATATGACACTTTGTTACTTAGCAGCTACATCATAATAATTGTGAAATGTTATGTTCATATAGTTACATTTTTATGAAGAATAACTTATTGTTACTTTCTGTAACCATTTGTTACATTTGTGGACCCAAACTTAACGATTGTGTCCAATAGTTACATTGTAATTTATACATTTACCTTTCAGATTGTTGAGATACTTTCCAGTTTAATAAGTTACATTTTACATGATATATTTACTTTTGTGTTCAAAGTGTTACTTTTTATTTGTCATATTTATATTTTTGTTAAATTTTTACTTTATAGCTAGAATAATCACACTTTGTTATTCAACAATAGTTACAAGAATGTGTTGAACCTTATAGATACGTTGATCATAATGAAAGTCGTCATTCTCATATATATAGCTCTGATATATAACAAGATCATTCTAATTGAACACCTTCGTTATTAAAAGGAAAATAATCACTTTTTATTACATTATGGAACTCTACGTTAGTCTTGTGGATATAATCTTACTTACTAATGTCCAACAGTTACATTTTCATCCACAATGTTACTTTTGGGTTGATACAGTTACTTGCTACATCATGTTGCTACTTTTAGGTTGATAGAGTTACTTTTTAGTTCATATAGTTAATTTATATCTGGAATGATCATACTTTGTTATTTTAGCTGCAATATCACAGAAAATATTAAACTTTATGTTCAGATAGTTGTATAATTATTAAGAATTCCTTAGTATATACATTTCCGAATCTTTTGTTACTTTTTCGATAAAAAGTTACTTTATATGTCCAATAATTACTCTATAGCACACAAAATTACTTTTGAGTTCAGACTATTACTCTTTTCTTCTCGTAATTACTCTTCTATTCATGTAGTTACTTTAGATGGAATGATCACGTGCTGAAGCTGATCATAATAATTATCTATATATATATATGACTTGTGATACAACATTTCATACACAATAATTATCTTCCATATGAACACTAGCTAGCTAAAGTTAGAAGAGCATCCAACAAACATCGAACTAATAGGTTCAAACTTCATACAAAAAGAATCAAACCCATACATTTTATTGTAATTAGAACCATAACATCTACATGAACATAAACCCATAGAACTTTTGTTCTCTCCTGACTCCAACTGTAATTTTTTGTTCAACCCAGAACATACTTCAGAATCGAACTGTATTTTCTAGAGTTTACATACGCATTTTCTCAAGCATCATTTCAAAATCACATTGTTTTACTACATTGTTTTCTAAAAGTTGCACTTAATCTGACAGAGCCATGTATTCAGGCTTGGCATAACATCATCAGACTTGTATTCATTCTTCTTGTCACCTACTCCTTTTTTTACTCTTATTGATCTCAAGTAGGTTCTATAACTGGATGTAGTCTTCCCCTATTCATCATTCCTTGGAAGATCTCTGCCCTAATTACAGGGATGTCTTTACTCATCAAGTTCATTTCTTTTCCATTCACCGAGCATTCAAGATACTTCATAGCGTATACTCCACAATCAGCACCATCGTCTTCTTGCCAGAGGCATTCAGGGTACTCTATTATCCATTGAGACATTTGACTTCCATGCTCTGGCACTCCCCTAAAGAACTCATGAACAAATCCCACATGCATGCAAAACCAAATATTGTTAAGTATAATGTAACCAACACCATTTTCATTCAAAAGTGCATTAAACAATGTTTGCCTTTTCTTACCCATCTAATGACTTCTTTGTTAGAACTAGACTTCACAGACATTGAATTGTAAGATCTATGCACCCCATCCCTAGAACTTGACTCAATCAAGTGCCAATGATTGTCATTGTTAAGTATTGTAAACACAAAATCCATTATAATAATTTCTTTGTCGGGTACATTGAACAGAGGTGATAGCATGTCAATCTCCTTTATTTTAATGTCAGCCACCATTATGATTATCTTTTGCTATAAAAACAATATTCCAAATTATAGAGTTGTAATCTTTATTGTATTGTGGTAAGTTCATATAATCTTGTGTGATAGTGGTTTCTCTTACTGGCGTGTAAGTGCTCAAACAATGCCATGACAATGCCTTCTTCCTCTTTTTTCTTATCATTGCTTTCAACATTTGCACAAAGAAATCCATAACTTGAAAAACTAGAATCTTAGGTTAGCAATCTACAATATATTGATAAATACTTACAAATTCAGTTCTTACAGGTGACTACATCATTTTGTCTTTGAACAGTATTGTTCATAGATCCTTTCCCATACACCATGTTTCTTCTCCAAATCTCCATTCTCTTCTAGACCTGCACATTGTTTATTTTTCCCAAAAGTTTTATTCTAAAGATGTCACATACAATTTATAAAGTGAGAAACTATTCTATACAAGGAATGTATCTATTATCTCTAGCAAATAGCTATTATAGTCAATGACTAAGTTATGGTACACATCTAAAAAGTAATTATAGTGGCTATTGTGTAACAAATTTTTAGTCTATGAGTACAAAAAAGTAACTCCTTACACTTCATCTACGTTCTGAATGAATTCATCTATATCCACTTTTAGTTCTTTTGTTTTGAAGTGCTCAAACCCTATGAACGTTAAACTCTTTTGTTGTTTTTGAAGTGGAACATATGTTTGTTACTTATCTAAAAGATACATCAAAGTTTAGATATTTTCTTGCATTGTTTACCATTACTTGTGCATGCCTTCTAGTTTTTATGTTTTTCTCTATGATACCAATATCCATCTTCACATTCCTCTTCCTATTTCTTATCACTTTTGGTGTTTTCTTCTCAATTTCTTCTAAAATTATTTCAGCTTCTTTTTCTTTTTCAGTTATCTCTAGTTCTTTTAATTCAGGTTCAATTTCTACATTCATTGTTATCTTTTCTATCTCATCTTCTTCTTTTTTTGTTGGAATTTCTAATCCAGTCTGAGCAACTTCAAACAAAGTACATGAATCTTCTTGCATTGTAAATGAATCTTATTTATGATGTTTCTCAACCACTTTTCTCTTCAAGCATAGTTTTCTTAATCTTGGTGTTTCTTCTCTTTCTTCATTCTTGCTTGTGGATTTAGTTACTGGTCCACCAGTTTCCATCTATAGCCTCTTCAAAATTCAACTTTGGTATGTATCCAACAACTTCTTTCTCAGTTCTTGTATCCTCTTTATAAGTTCATTTTCTATTGAATCAGGCAAATCATTCCCAATGAATCTGGGAGGTGATGTATCTATAGATTCTATATGCCTATCATTTTCATTCCCATTATTCAACCATCTATTTTCATCTTCAATTTCTATCCATCTTTTCCTCAATCTATCGTTTTCTTCTCTTAAAGAATAAAAAGCTTCAACAGTTATTTTACTATAGACCTTACTTTGCATTCTTAGTTCATCGTCAAGAAATTGGACTCTCTTCTCCAAGATATTTGTCACTTCCCTGCTCCTATCAAGTGATGTAACTACCCTAGTAGTCACTACCTTACTCTTTGCACAATTTGTTGCAAGGTAAAATGGCAATTATTTTACTCTCTTTGCAGCTTCTCAATTATCTATGTTATCCTTCTTCAACTTTGTCAAACATGTTCTCATTAAACATTATAAAGCCAATAATATATCATGTATATCTTATATATCTTATATGAATTTATATAGTGATTCTCTTTTATAACATTCTATCTTACATTTTCAGCCTCTAAATTGCTTAGATCCTTTATCTTCTTAATGGGAGAAGCCCATTTCTTTATCCTCGGCTTTGTTTCATTGAGTGTTGGCTTTGCTACTCCTGTTATTTCATAAGCCCATACCTACGTGGATATGGAAAGTAAAATTTAGAATTTAGATCTTCATATAGAGAAGTTCAATGAAATAAAAAATATTAAACAAGTTACTTACGTACAATCACATACAAATCATGTCGTGTAGAATGTGCTTCTACTACTTTCCCCTCTTTTCCACTTTTTAGATTCTCACTTAATTCCTTCATCCTCTTGAAGATGTGACTATGGACTAACTTAGCCCAATTTAACTGCCCTGTTGCAGTTACATTATCGAAGTAGCATAGAATGAATAGTGGGGCATAGTATCTTGTATCTGGGAATAAGAGTGTTGCCAACAAGTACAACATACATGCTCTAAACATGTTTTGGTAGTTTTCTTCTGCATCATTCTTGGAAAATCCTTGCCACATGTTCCCTAAGTTGTCCTTATGTAATACAATCTTGTCTCTTTTTCTCCCTACACCTTCACCACTTTCATCTTCTTCCTTTTTTGCAATAGTCAAATCCTCCCAAACTTTCTTTACAATCTGTGATTTTTTTTTCTCAGAACAATATATATGCCACTACTAGGTAAACCTAGTATCACCGCAACATCATCCTCTACTCTCATCCTAGCCTCAACCCGTGGTGCTATCATAAATCTATCTTCTTCAATATAACTTTCAATTAGATTTTCCAAAAAGGCCACATCTATAGTAAGATTAGGCATGGCTATCAAATTCACAAAAGCAGTTGACCTCATCATTTCTATTTGATTTTTTCTAATCAACAAGTTGTTTTGGATGTTGTTATAACTCTTTATGTAACATCTATGGTGAAGGATTTGTGTACCAGCAAGAATATCAAAAAGTTCATGTTAATTTTCTTACCTACTTACTTACCAGTTTACAGTGTTACTTTTTCAGTTTACAATGTTACTTTCCATTTGAAATAGTTAATTTCCATATGTGAATAGTTACTTTTTGGTTTATAGAGATACTAATTTTTTTTATTATAGAGATACTACTTTGTTTTACACAGTTACTTTGAAATTAACAAAGTTACTTTTCATTTGACATTGTAGAGAATGTGAGTGTGTACCACATTAATGTGATATGTATATATCTTTGTGTGTGTGTATGTGTGTTTGTAAGTATGTATACTTGTATATGTGTATATGTATATCTATGTATGTATATACACATGTATCTATGTATGTGTACATATATATATATATATATATATATATGTATTTGAGTATATATAAATGTATGTATATATATGTAACTAAGCATATTTATTTCATGTATAAATAATTTATCATATATATTATATATAATGCGTATATATATACTCATATATATATATATATATATATATATATATATATATATATTCTTTCATACCCGTGCGAGTAGCTACCTGCTCAAGAAATAGTTACTTTTTTTTGGAGTTTATACTTTACACGTGTATAGGGTTACATTACCTTCCAAATAGTTACACTATATGCATAATAGTTACAATTATAATAGATGTACGATTACATATTTATTCATAATTTTTATAATGTATTCTGCATGTTTGTATTTTTTAGTCAAAAAGTTACTTTTTTAATAACATGGCTTCTTTTTCATCCAAGTAGTTACTTTTCTAACCTAATAGTTACTTTTTGAGTTGTACTGGTAGTGAAAGCTTAGTGACCCACACATGCAACGAATGAACCATATATATATATATATATATATATATATATATATATATATATGGGGATGTATATGTTACCCAGCTAGGTAACATAAATTAGTTATCAAACGATTCTGATTACAATTTGATTATTTTGTTTACAATTTTGACATTATGGTTATAAATTTTTCTCCTGGATACAGTTCCGAGCAGAGTTTTATCAGCCAGAAATGTTATTTTTACTATTCTCACAGAATAAAATAAAGAATTGACTTTGTTTTTACAAAACGGGTCTTTGTATTACAAATTAGGATGTCTCATTAAAGTTTGGTATCTTCCTATTACAAAATTGGATCCACAAGTAACTAACCTTAGTTATTCGAGTTGGGTAACAAATATGTCAGAGTTTTTTTTGTTATTTTTACTATTTTCACATAACAAAATAAAGAATTGACGTGGTTTTTACAAAATGAGTGCTTGTATTACAAACTCAGATGACTCACTAAAGTTTGGTGCCTTCCCATTACAAAACTATATCCACGAGTAACTAACCTTGGTTACTCGAGTAAGGTAACGAGTATGTGGCCTATATATATTCATTACCTGAGTCGGGTAATTAATGTTAGTTACCCGTGGATCCAATTTTGTAATAGGAAGGTGTTGACCTAGAGGTTATACATTATCCATATTTTGATAATGACTTAACCATTCCATTCATATGTATCTAATATGTGTATTCAAGATTGATCTTAGGCTTTCGGTACATGAAAAGGACCAAATTACACAAGCTCTAGCTTGTCCAAGTTCAAGTCAAATGCAATGCAAGTGTTCTAATAAGGAAATCACTGCCAATGACCTTAGAAAAATGTTGTAATAACTTGTATTGATGACATGACTTGTAACTAAGATGAGAAAAAAATATGTGGGACACTTAGTACCAAGTTTTAATCACTTTATAGCCAAATTAGAAAATCGATCACAAGATGTTGATCAGTCGAGTTCCAATCTCGACCAATCCCATGGATTGATTTTCTAAAGATGGCCATCGGTCGAGTTGTGCACTCACAAAACTCGGCCGAATGACTTACTGACCAAATGTGATTTTGGCTTATCGGTCGAGTTTCCCAGGACACACTCGATCGATAGTTTGAAAATTTAGTTTGTCTTTTAGTCGATCAGTCGAGTTACCTTTATTGAAACTTGACCAAATGCACTATATGAAAAATGTAGAAAAAGTGATTATAACCATTGGTGACTTGTTTGGAAGAAAATAGATCTATTGCCTTGATAAAAAAATGGCTATACCCTAAGTGTTCCCCAACTCAAGGGAGCACCCCCAGCTATAAATAGGACCCCTTGGAGTTCATTCCAAGTTTTCTCATTCACTACATTCAAGGTCCTTGATATAGTTGAATGTGTTACTACTCCTTGAGCCCCTTTCTCTCTCTAGTCTACACTTCATTTCATGATTTGTGAGTGAGTTAGGATTATTGTAAGAGAGCTCCACCTTTGTGCATGTAAATCTCTCAATCTTTCACTACTTCCCTACCCCCTTCTTACATGAAGAAAAGCTGAAGCAAGATCCATTGATTGAAGAAGGAGTTGTAGTTGGTCCTCTTTAAGGGTGTTTAAGAGGTGGTGATCTTCTCTTGGTGAAGGAGATGGAAAAGGCGGAAGATCTAAGAGGAGAAGCAAAGTCCTTCAAGGCTAAAGGCTAAAGGCTTGCGCTTGAGTGGGTAAGACCTTGATGAAGGCTGAAGACTCAAGCTAAATGGGTAAGTTCCTTGGTAAAGTGGAGATCTCCTTGTAGTTGTATGGGTAAGTCCTTTGGTGGTCTATTGATGTAAATCACTTTGGTGATATAATAGAGAAAAGCACTTGCAAAGTCCTCGAGGTTGACCTCTCTAGGTAGTGGACTAACTCACTTCTAGTTTAAAGTGTGGAACTACTCTACATCCCTTTTTCAAGTGCTTACTATCAATATCTCTCATCCTTGCTATGATTGTTAGATAGGACTTCAAATTGCCATTACACTATTGCTCCTAATTGATATAATTTGAATATATAATCTATTTTCTGAGAAATTTTGTAGCTCTATTCACCACCCTCTAGAGCCCTTAGATCCAACAAGTGGTATCAGAGCAAAGGATCTTCTCCAACAATATCCCGAGAGATGAGAAGATGGGCGACAACGTACTTGGTTCACTCAACCTAAAGGGAGGCTTCTCCATGCATCCTCCAATCTTTGATGGAACCAACTTCCTCTATTGGAAGAGGCAGATTGAGTTCTACATTAAAGGGATGAACTTTGATATGTGGAAGGTCATGGACACACCTTATAATGAGCCTGCTCTCAAGGAGGCTCAACTCAATGCCAAGGCCATTAGCATCCTCTATGCAGTCGTCACCCCCACAGAGTTCAATCAAATCTCATCATGGGACACTGCCTATGAGATTTGGGGCAAGCTGTGTATCACATATGAAGGCACAAAGCAAGTCAAGGTGGCAAAGACTACATGTTGAACAACCTCCTAGATAACTTCAAGATGGGAAAGAAGGAAGGAATTGCAGAGATGTATTCAAGACTCAATGTCATCATCAATGGGTTGGTTGCATTGGGCAACACTTTAGATAGAGGCGTCATCAACTCAACGATCTTGAGAACTCTTCCAAAGAGGTGGGAGTCAAAGGTCATCTCCATTGAAGAAGTGAGGAGCCTTGGTGGCATCCCAACTAAAGAACTCATTGGCAATCTTCAAGCCCATGAGCCAAGACTTGACAAGCAAGAAGAAGAAGCTAAGAAGAAGAGAAGGAGGCGAAGAAGATTAAAGATAGTGCTTTAAAAGAACAAGTGGAGGCTGCCATCCTTCAACAACAACTTGCTTACCAGACTTCTCCCTCCTCCTCTAGTGAAGATGAAGATCCTCGTGAGAATGAAGCTAACAACATCAAGGGCAAGAACTTCAAGGGAAATAAAGCCTCCTCGTCCTCTACTCTGAGATGTTACAAGTGTGGTCAAAAGGGGCACTACAAGAGTGAATGCACAAAGTCAATAAAGTCTCACCATAAGATCATCTCAAAGAAAGAAGAGGATTACAAGAAGGATAGCAAGACTAAGAGGAAGGACAAAAAGGAGAAGAGGCACAAGAACGCAACTCATGCGGCTTGGGAAGCTTCATCTTCAAGCTACTCTAGCTCAGAAGAAGTTGGAGAGTGCCACCTTACTCTCATGGCCTCTACAAGTGAAGATATTGGTGAGGTAAGTGATGTAAATGAGGTAAGCTTGCATGAATTTCCTAAAGAAGCTATTATTGACATGTTTGTTACTACACATTCATCTTTTACAAAATGTAAATCTAAAAGAAAATGGTTAGGAAAAATTATTGATGATCTTTATGTTAAGCTTGAAATTTTAGAATTGAATGAGAAAACCAACCTTGATAGTATTGATAAGTTGCAATGGCATACCTTGATCTTGAACTCCAATACAATGGGGTTGAAGTTGAGAATGGTATCTACCTTAATAACATTGAGAATCTTAAGGAAGAGAACGAAAATGCCTTAAAGAGCTTGATTTGATTAAAACTAAAAATGTTGAATTTAAGTTTCTTATTGATGCTCATAGAGAAGAGAGAGATGTTTATCTCAAAGAGATTCAAATGCTAAAATCTAAAAATGCTAGGTTGCTTACTCAAGTAAATGATCTATCTTCTAGACCTTTGCTACCTAGTTTTAATGTTGCTTCTATCTCTCTTGAAAATGATTCATATCTTACTAAAGCTTTATGTCTTGAGGCTGATCTTGTGCATGCTAGGGATGACATATCTAGTTTATCTTCTACTATTTTTTCTTTGAATGATGATAGCCATAGATTGAGAGCATCCCTGTAGAAATTCCTCATAGGGAAGAACTCCCTAAATGAGATCCTTGACCATTATACCAAACAAAGTGGTACTAGTGGTTTGGGATTTGTAGGGGGAGCCTAAAAGGGAAAGAGTAAGGAGAAAGGTAAGAAAAAGAGCAAGGAGACATATTTCTTTTTGGGAGAGTCTTCGGGAACTAAGAATCCTATGGTTTGTTCTCATTGCAAATGTGATGATCTGTATTCCACTTATTGTCCTTAAGCCTAAGGGGACCAACCCAAAGATGACATGGGTCCCCAAGCTAACTCTAGATCCCAAAGTTTGAGTTGGGAACTGACATTCTCCTTTCTTGTGGGGAAAAGATAGATGGATTGTTGATAGTGGCTACACAAAGAACATGACCGATGGCATAATCCAGTTCAACAATTTTACAAAGAAGAAAGGAGGATCTGTCACCTTTGGGGACAACAAGAAAGGTAAAGTCAAAGGTGAGGGTGATGTAGGTGAATCATTATGCATCACAAATTTTCTCTTTGTGGATGGCCTACATCACAATTTAATTAGTGTTAGTCAACTTTGTGATAATGGTTACCTTGTGCTATTTACTTCTTTTGAATGCTTAATTCTAGATTCCCTCACCTACCAAGTTATATATTAGGGAACTAGAAGTGGTAATCTTTATGTTATTGTTCTTAACTTTATTAAGTTTGTGGTTGGTAGATGCGTAGTAGTCAACTCAAATGATATTTCTCTTTGGCATCGCCGAATTGGTCATGTAAATATGCATCAATTAAAGAAGTTGAGCAAAAAGGACTTGGTCAAGGGACTTCCTAAATTAGATTTTGAAAAGGATGAGAAATGCCAACCTTGTATACAAGGAAAGTAAACCAAGTCCTCCTTCAAATCCAAAGGAGTCCTTAGAACTAAGAGAGCTCTTGAGCTTCTTCATATTGATCTATTTGGACCAATGAGAATGCAATCGTTTTGTGGTTCCAAGTATTGACTTGTTATTGTCGATGATTTATCTAGATATACTTGGACCTTCTTTCTCATTTCAAAGAGTGATACGCTTGATGTTTTCTCTAGTTTTTGCAAATGAGTTGAGAATGAAGCTTCTTGCTAGATTGTTTCCATCTGTAGTGATCATGGGGGGAGAATTTGAAAATGAGCTTTTTGAGTGTTTTTGTCAAGAATCGGGTAATGCACACAACTTTTCTTCACCTCGAACACCTCAAAAAAATGGGGTTGTCAAGAGGAAGAATAGATCTCTATAGGAAATGGCTAGGACCATGCTTCTTGAGTAGGACACTCCTAAGAAGTTTTGGGCTGAAGCTGTCAGTACCTCTTGTTTTGTGCAAAACTGTGTTTTCACTCATCCTTCTCTTAAGAAAATCCCGTATGAACTATGACATGGTAGGAAGCCTTCTATCAAGTATTTCCACATTTTTGGATGTCCTTGTTTCATTTTGAATATGAAAGATTCTCTTGACAAGTTTGATCTGAAATTGTATAAGGCTTTCTTTCTTGGCTATAACACTACTAGCAAGGCATATAGAGTTTTTAATGTTGATCTCACTAAGGTAGAAGAAAATATTAATGTAAAGTTTATTGAGACTAACCCCTTTATTCCCAAAGATATTGTTCAAAATGATGATGTTGCAGATGAAGTAATTCCTATCATTAAAGAACTCAACATCGCCCAAAAGGGAAAAGAGGTGGTTGCTCAAGAAGAAGATAAATATGATGAAAAGAAGGATCCAACTCCCCAGTTTGCAAAGAATCATCCAAATGATTTGATTTTAGGTGATCCATCTGAGAGGCTGAAGACGCAGGCTGCATTCAACAAAGAACAAGCCAAAAATGCCTTCATCTCACAACTAGAGCCTAAACATGTCAAGGAAGCTCTTGGGGATGAAGAATGGATCCTAGCTATGCAAGAGGAGCTGGAACAATTCGAGAAGAACAAAGTTTGGACCCTTATGCCAAGACCAAGTGATAGAAAGATCATTGGAACCAAATGGGTCTACCACAACAACCTAGATGAAAGCGGTAAAGTGGTAAGAAACAAAGCAAGGTTAATGGCTCAAGGCTACAATCAACAGAAAGGTATTGACTTTGATGAAACCTATGCACATGTAGCTAGACTTGAGTCCATTCACATGTTGCTTGCTTTTTCTAGTCATAAAAACTTTCTTTTGTATCAAATGGATGTTAAAAGTGAATTTTTGAATGGTACAATTGAGGAGGAAGTGTATGTTGCATAACCTCCAGTCTTTGAACATGATAGTCTACCCAACCATGTTTATTTGTTGCAAAAAGCTCTCTATGGACTCAAACAAGCACCAAGGGCTTGGTATGAGAAATTAAAGAACTTTTTTTTAGATCATGGTTATATAATGGGAAAAGTGGATTCTACCTTGTTTGTAAAACACACTTCCAACAATTTTCTTATCATTCAAATATATATTGATGATATCATTTTTGGCAGAACTAACCTTGATCTTTGCAAAAAATTTAGTGATCTTATGCAGGGTGAATTCGAAATGAGTATGATGGGTGAACTCACATTCTTCGTCAGCTTTCAAATCAAACAAACAAAAGATGGGAACTTCATCAACCAAGGCATGTACACCAATGAATTACTTAAGCGCTTTGGGATGGAGAACACCAAGGCGATGGACACACTCATGTCAAGCACTGCCAAACTTGATAAATATGAAGAAGGTGAGAAGGTAGATGAGAATATCTATAGAGGTATGATTGGAAGTTTACTTTACTTAACTGCCTCTAGACCTGACATAATGTTTAGTGTTGGCTTGTGTGCTCAATTTCAATCAAATTCTAAGAAACCTCATCTTATAGTTGTTAAGAGGATTCTAAGGTACTTAGCCCAAACCCCAAATTTTGTACTATGGTATCCCAAGTCAAGGGACTTTACTCTTACAACCTATAGTGATGTCGATTATGTAGGGTGCTTGATTGATAGAAAGCGCACAAGTGGCACTTGCTTCCTCCTAGGACCATGCTTGGTGTCTTGGTTCTCTAAGAAAGAGAGCATTGTGACATTATCAACCATCAAGGCTGAGTACATTATAGCTGGGAGTTGTTGTGCCCATGTCCTATGGATGAAGTAAATGCTCCAAGACTTTAACATTCATTTTGATGCTTCTCCTATCTATTGTGATAATACTAGTGCAATTAAGTTATCTTACAATCCTATATTGCATAGTAGAGCTAAACATATAGAGGTTCGTGATTACTTTCTTCATGATCACATTGCCAAGAATGATATTTATATCGTGCATGTGGACACAAAAAATCAGTTGGCAGACATTTTCACTAAACCTCTAGCTAGAGAGCAATTTAACTTTATTAGATCAAAATTGCTTATAAGTGCTCTAAATGATTCCGATATGCCTTATAGCTAGTTGTCATCTATCCTATATGTTTTGCATCTATCTTGATCATATTTGCTTTCTAATTTTCTTAAAATTGATTTTTCATGTTCATTTTGCCTTGTTTTTTTTCTTATTTTTGGGTATTTTTTGTAAACACTTGTTTTATCGCAAAATAGTACCCAATGATGAGTGATATGTGCCTAAGTATGTTTAATATACATAATGGACTTGAAAAATAAATATAATTAGCATTCATATGGTTAGAAATTAAGTTTGATGGTTTTAGGTCAGGTTGACCATCGCTCAAGTTTCCCCAGGACAAACTCGACCAATCCATGGCCGAGAGCTTTTTTTATGAAGGGCCAATCGGTCGAGTTTCCACTTCGCATAACTCGACCAATCTTCGAGCTAAAGCTAACTTAAGTTAGGTTCGACCGACTATTCTCCCTCTCAACTAGAGAAAAGTCAACCAATTCCACTCTCTCAAGCCCTAATCTCTCAACCCTCGACCTTCCCTTCCCTCACCTAGCCCTAATCTGACCTAGGGAGACCTTTTGTGACCTTCCCCCTAGATAAACCTAGGTGTGTGAATGTTTTGGTGGTGTGTTTGGTGCTTTTGATCTCTTCTTCCTCTCCTTTTCGCCTCCATCGCTTCTAATAGAAGGAAGAAAGCCAGCATTAGCAGTGCACCATCCTCCTCCTCATCTTCCCACTTGATTCCTTTTGATGAGACCTTCTTTGTCTCAAATGAGGCTGTTAATCGGTATAAGGATCTTCTTCCACGGAGTCCTTTTCCATTTAGACCCCTTTTTTAGCCTAGCCCTAGGATCCAAGCTATCATCGATCAAGTGGCAAGATTGCTTTTAGTTCACCACCTATCTACCCTATGTGTCGAGCGTGAGTGCTTTTACAATTTCATGACAAGCACAAAAGCAGTTCACGAATTCTACGCAAATCTACATTGGAATTACGACTCCCTTGTACCCCCTCTAAATACTCAAGTTATCCTTACTTCTATGATAGACGGGAAGAAATTCCATGTCTTAGAGGATATCCTGAATGTCTTCTTTTTAGGAGTCGATGAGAATGATACCTGGCGTAAGGATTATGGTGAGTATTTTGACCAACTGAACCCCGAAGGTTTCTACAAGAAATATGAGATCACCCTTCTCGATATCCATCGTTACTTGAAGAAACATGGCGTTCCCTATAAGAAGAAGAGAACCCTACCCTCCTCCTCCTTAGATCTCAAGAAGCATATATTAGCCCTAGTGGTCAACTGCAACATCCACCCCAAGAAAAATCAAACGGATATAGCAGAGAACACTGTGGTGATAATGTATTGCATCTTAGAGAATGTCGGAGTCAAGTGATCTAGATACATCCTCCACCACATGACTTACTTTGACTCTAGAAAGAACACCTATGGCACCCATCCTCCATATCATGCCATGATATGTGGTCTTTTCCAGTTCAATATTAAGCAATCACTCTTCCATGACTTCCACTACAGACCTTCCTAAAAGGAAGTGTGTATTAGTGAGACCATTATTCAGAAATCCATGCATATCCTTTCCTCCACTACACCTGTTGCCTCACCTTCTACCTCTACCTCAGCTGCACCTACCTCTACCTCAACCCGTGCTCCTCCACCTCCTCAGCCTACCCGACCTAACCATGCCTCGTTCAGTGTGTCCAATGAAGCCCTCATGGGTTATATGATACACCAACATGCATACTACCTCTAGGTCCAGGAGCACCTGCATCACGGTTTATGTTCAATCATGTCTACCATGAACTTATCATGTACACACCCATACCCCACCTACCAGCCATAACCCGGTAGTTATTATGCATCCTATGCATACAATCACTTCTACCATGCCCCTCGACCTCCACATGTGCCTTCTGCTTCTACTACTCCCACACCCTCTGCTGCTGGTGGACCTACTCCAGTCATCCTACCTCTACCTACTGCCCCCTTGGCCACCCTGCTTGCTATTCTTGGTGATTCGACTCCTTCCTTCCCTCAGGCCAATGAGCTCTATGATCTTGGTATGACTTGGGATGAGAAGAATGCTCGTTGACCCGGTCATCGCTTCGAACCTTCTATTGCTGAAGAGATGCCAGACCAGACTGATGACGAGACTGTTGATGCTGATGAGGATGTCGGTGAGGGTGAGGATGATGGTGCTACATCTGACTATGGTGATGGCTCCAGTGATTCTGGTGGTGACTCTGGTGATGAAGGTGACGTTGTTGCGCCTTCAGACGGAGATGATGACTATGATTCTGATGCTGAGGATGATGATGATGTGGACATAGATGACATAGATGTCTAGATGTTCTTAGTTTTTTAGTCTAGTTTGCTGATCATATATATCTTTCTAGGCTATTTTGTATTAGAAACATTTGGGCACATGATCTGAGTTGTACAATTTCATCTTTAACTTTCATCGCTTTTTCTTATAGTTGTTTTATGAGAACATGCATTATGAGTTGTAATCCATATTATGTGCACTCTTACTCTTTGATCAGTTATATCCTATGAGTTGGTACCCTATTTCACCATATTTTGATTATGACTTAGCATGTTTGGTTCTCTCATCTACGCTTGATATATGTTATGAGATTGCATGTTTGGATATCTGCTTGGTTGTGTTTAGAGAAGACCTATTTGTATGCTCTTCTACCCCCTTACTTTTTGATAATGTCAAAAGGGGGAGAGAAATTCAATGCCTTGAAACTCAACCATATTGCTATTATTTCTTATGTGATCCTTTTCTTGTTCATTATATGCTTTATCATGTGACTTGCTAAAGGACCATATAGTACATGTATGTTATATTTCTTTGTGTAGATAGACTAACTATGCAGGTTAAAGTAAGCATAGATTTAGGGGGAGCAATTCACATTGTTCAAATCTTGAATCCCCCTAATTCACAAGGCAAATGTATAATTTCAATATCCTTTTCAATATGTTCGAGGAATGGTTTGTCATTGTCAAAAAGGGGGAGAATGTTGACCTAGAGGTTATACATTATCCATATTTTAATAATGACTTAACCATTTCATTCATATGTATCTAATATGTATATTCAAGATTGATCTTAGGCTTTAGGTACATGAAAAGGACCAAATTACACAAGGCGTAGATGGTCCAAGTTCAAGTCCAATGCAATGCAAGTGTGCTAATAAGGAAATCACTTCAAACGACCTTATAAGAATGTTGTAATCACTTGTATTGATGATATGACTTGTAACTAAGATGAGAAAAACATGTAGGACATTTAGTATCAAGTTTTAATCACTTTATAGCCAAATTAGAAAATCAATCACATGTTGTTGATCGGTCGAGTTCCACTCTTGACTAATCCCATGGATTGATTTTCTGAAGATGGCCATCAGTCGAGTTGGGCACTCACAGAACTCGACCGAACGACTTCCTGACCAAATGTGATTTTGGCTGATCGATCGAGTTTCCCAGTACAAACTCGACCGATAGTTTGAAAATTGGGTTTGCCTTTTAATCGATCGGTCGAGTTACCTTTATTGAAACTCGACCAAATGCATTGTATGAAAAATGTAGAAAAAGTTATTATAACTGTTGGTGACTTGTTTGGACGAAAATAGATCTGTTTCCTCGAGCAAAAAAGGCTATATTTTGGCCCTAAGTGTTCCCCAACTCAAGGGAGCAACTCCATCTATAAATAGGACCCTTTGGAGTTCATTCCAAGTTTGCTCATTCACTACATTCAAGGTCCTTGTTATAGTTGAGTGTGCTACTATTCCTTGAGCCCCTTTCTCTCTCTAGTCTACACTTCATTTTGTGATTTGTGAGTGAGTTAGGATTATTGTAAGAGATCTCCACCTTTGTGCATGTAAATCTCTTAATCTTCCACTACTTCCCTACCCCTTTTTTACATGAAGAAAAGTTGAAGCAAGCTCCATTGAGTGAAGAAGGAGATGTATCTGGTCCTCTTCAAGGGTGTTGATGGTGATTTCTCTAGGTGAAGGAGAAGGCAAAGGAGGAAGATCCAAGAGGAGAAGAAAAGTCCTTCAAGGCTGAAGACTTGAGCTTGAGTGGGTAAGACCTTGGTGAAGGTTGAAGACTCAAGCTAAGTGGGTAAGTTCCTTGGTATGGTGGAGATATCCTTGTGGTTGGATGGGTAAGTCCTTTGGTGGTCTATTGTTGTAAATCCCTTTGGTGATATAATAGAGAAAAGCACTTGCAAAGTCCTAGAGGTTGACCTCTCTAGGTAGTGGACTGACTCACTTCTAGTTTGAAGTGTGGAACCACTCTACATCCCTTTGTCAAGTGCTTACTATCAATCTCTTTCATCCTTGTTATGCTTGTTAGATAGGACTTCAAATTTCCATTAATTTATTGCTCCTAATTGGTATAATTTGAAGGTCTAATCTATTTTGTGATAAATTTTGTAGCTCTATTCACCCCCAGAGCCCTTAGATCCAACAGAAGGCTCTAAACTGTAAAGAGATAATCAAATTTGTAATATAAAGACTCATTTTATAAAAATAGGGTGAATTTGGTATTTTGTTTACTAAAAATAGTAAAATGACATTTCCAAGTAAAAATATTTGGAAATATATATGTACATATATACTTATATATAATTATGTATACATTTTTATGTATATGTATATATTTGTATATATATATATGTATACATATATGTATGTATATAAGTGTGTCTAAAGTTAATGAAATATATTCATATATGATAAGAATTTGGCATGCTAGACATGGCATGTAATATTCTGAATCAATTGGTTTAATGATTCTGTAAGTTTAAAAAGTGAAAGTAGAGGTTTTGACATATTAGAAAGAGAGATGTAGGAAGTGTTGAAACTGTTCTTACCCCAATCTCAATTCCACTGCCTAGGATGTTGCAAATGAATTCAAGTTCTCGTCTCTAAGTAGACCAAATTCATGCACACCACATACTTGGCAAATTAAATTAATTTTTTGAAACATGAAATATTATAAGAACTAACCAACCTGATGCTTCCTGTCAACTTGTCCTTGTTATAGGAGTATTAAAGTAAGGGAATAGATCTTAGTCATGACTCACAATCATTTTAAAAGCATTGGTACGTTGTCAGTGAAACAAATGAAATTGTATAATGAAATAGGATTTTGGCATTTGCTAAATAAATGAAGAATAAAACTTCAACTCAATTCAATTATTTCAACAAAATACCATGTATTTTATCTCATTTTCCATATACATTTTTGTGGACATTATTGTCCTCGACTACCTAGGTGTGAGGATATAGATCTTGATCCTTGTCTACGCCCAAATGTGAGGACCATTTTACCTCCACATTATATCATTTTTCTACACTCATAGGCATGAGTCTTCTTGTATTAGTGCACATTAGGCCCTTTCCACACCCAAGGGTGAGGTCTTGTTTGTATACATGCATTACACCCTACTACACCCAAATGTGAGTTTTGTTTACATGTCAAAGTTTGATGTAAGTTTATAAAGGATTTCTAGTTAATTTTATGCTCAAGGTTTTCAAAATATACTATAATTATAGCTATAAAAATAAAACATATGTATCGTAGGAAGTCACTTATTTCAAATAAATAACATTGTATTCCTAGAAGAGGGAATAAATCAATATCATACAAGAAAGAAATACCATATGTAAGTGAATGAGGATGATAAGCATACTTTTTCCAAAGTTCAAAAGATCTTTGGGAGTCAAAACTAGATTAGAGTCAAATCCTGACACAAAGTGGGTATGTATGCATTAATGTTCTAGTCAATTATATGTAGGGGCCACAAGGACCATATTAAGGTTTCTGAAGTCTCATTAGTTTTCTTAGGTGTGGTATTACACCAGTAACAAAGATTTCATATTATCAAGTTTTCTTGTCCAACGTCATCTTCCATCATTATCGAGGTTGTAAATGATCCACACCTAATCGATAATGTGCATTGAATCCCTAACTTGTCATCAAGGATTTAACTTTCCAATAGTGGATTTCAAGGGCCATGATCAACGTATTCATAATTTTAGAGAGGGTAAATCATAAGATTTGATGCCCTCATAAACAAATATCACTAACCCATCACCAAGATCCATCATAACCTTCACGTACATGAATCATAATTTTGAGATAAATGGTAGATTACTCATCAAATTAGAATTTACTCTTAAATCATTATATAAGATCATGTCATAGATTATTTCATTCTTTAGAATATAAATTGGAGTCACAAACAAGATCCATGAAAAAATAGATCAAGTATAGATACATATTCAATTTTTGATTGAAGGAACATCACTAAAGACCATCCTATAGGAACCATTATGAAAGGGTTGTATTAGATCTTAAATAACTACATTAGATTCATATCATTATCCCAATAAAAATAGACCATAATATTGCATATTTATGAGTATGTATGTAAGAGATATGATACAAAGAAGTTTAGAGAGAGAGACCTTGCAAAAAGAAGTAGAATGAGTTGCTACAATGTTGCAATGGCCATGCACAACTTCTCGAAGGTCAAATTTTTTTTGAGAGGGGTGAGAGATGAATCTAAAGTGTTGTTTGTGTGGGGTATATGGTGGAGTTAAAAAGAGGGTCTCTTTATAGCTAACTAGATTCAGAGTTAGAATTTTTTACTGCTCGAACCTCCACAGTGACGACCATGACAGGTTTTTCTAGAGATTTCACAAAAGGGGTCATCTGGGATCTGAGAAATGGTGCAAAGGGTGTGGAACTTAAGAAGGAGCAAACAAGCCAAGAATTAGGTGAAATAGGGAAGAAATTCCCAAGATCCAAGGACCTGGATTTTCCCTACATGTGGCCCTATAGCAAGCCGACCTGAGGTATGGGATGATTCTACAGATATCAGATCAAGATCCATGGCGCGCTGGTCAATCCTTCGCTCGATTCATCTAGTCGAGCGTGTGGGTAGGCCCATAAGGGCATTTTTTTGGCCTAGGGGAAAAGGTAAAAAGGTGAAATTCTTTGAGAATTTATAGAAGGAGGTAAGAAAATCTGATTGGAGTAAAAGTTGGAAACAAATCTCATAATATATAGTCTAAAATACATAGTAAAATTTTGGAATTCATAGGATAATGCTAGGTACTTAAATGAACCAAAAGGTTAGTAAGTTAATTGAAGTAGTTTTCAATTCAAGGTATATAAAGGTATCAAATTCTTCAACTAAGTGTCACGAAAGTATCAAGATAAAAGGCTTATGTCTTAGATTCCAAAGTCAAAAGAGTAAATATGATCAAGATATAAATCCAAAGATCTAAAAAATATATTCAAATGAGGATTTTCAGTAATTATGTTCACCAAATTGATTCCAAAACATGAAATGTCGTTGTAATTGATATTTAATAGTGTAATATATTATGTAGTAAGAGTGAGGAAAACAATTCAATTAGGGGCAAAAGAGTAATGAGATCATAATTGGGTCAAAAATGTGATCACGTGTTAAATCCTCCTTGATGTAAAATTTGTTATGATATCCAAGATAATGCAATTGCTTATCTCAAAGTTAGTTGAGGCAATATATTCTCAGTCATCGGGAACCCTTGAATAGATATGTAAAACATGGGGTATTAATTTAATAAGGGCACACATTTCCTTCTATATTTAAGTTTTAATAAGATCTTGCTTCTTCCTTTTCTTGTTTATCAAACCTCCTTTTCTTCCTTCTTCTCCTTTCATGAAATATGATTCATGATTTCTTATGTCAATACTCATTTAGGTGGGTGTTGATATTAATTGGTTAATCTTTGGGCAATTGGTTTCTTAATCCACTTGAGGATAAAGAGTTCACCCCGCCCATGATAAGAGGGTTACATCATTATTATATGCCAATGTTTATAATATTGGTTACCTTTTCTTTAATGATTTCCACTTATGTTTTAATGGTAGAGAGTTTAGATACACTCAATGGGGTGGTGTTAGATTAGGAATGATTTCAAACTGTTCTTTGTTGTTATAGAGTCATCTAAAGGAGTTGTTACGATTCTAAATGGGAAAATGGATTCCTCCCCTATTATTATTGGAGAAGGCACCAAAAGAGGAGAAACCAACTATGGTGAGTCTTAAAATGATGAATTAGAGGAGGAAGTCGGTGAGGATAGAGCTCGACATTGAATTTCAACATTGTTTTCATCATTAAATGAAGAAGAAATATCTTCGTTAACTAAATTTTATATACTTTCTTTTGTAATCAATGCAAGATTTTTTTTTTGCTTTGAATGAAATAATCAACTTCTCCTTCTTCTACAAACCCACAAGTTAGTAAGAAAATATAAAGATCATATAAAAAAATTGTAGTTAAAAATTTAACCGTGAAAATAAACAAAAAAATATAAAAAAAATCTTAGTTTTTATCCTACAGAGTCTCGTATTCAGGTTTTAGCTTCACCGAAATTTGATTTTGAAGTTAAAAAAAAACCCTTGTTTAGGAATTTTTCCTGAAGGTATGTTCATAGATCTAATTACTAAAGTTCAAATGGTTTCTGTTGTGATTATTTATAGTTTTGAAACCTTGAGTAATTATCCATCCATCAATAAATTGAACTCTAAAATCTTTTTTCCCTCTCATCTTGCTCATGTTTAAAATACTAGAGTAGGGAATCAAAATTTGTTGGTTCATGTTGGAATTTTTTATGGGTTTCTATGTGAAAATCCTGATGGGAGTGGCTTATATTCCATATGGTTGGATAGTTAATTCAAGAATAATCATTTTTTTATTGTCTAGTTTGAGTTCTCAACAACAAGGGTATTAATTTGGAAGATCATGGATGGTTCATGTTGACCTGACAGTTATACATTGTCCATATATTGATGATGACTTAATCATTTGATTCATGTGTAT
Source organism: Alisma plantago-aquatica (assembly GCA_963693085.1). NCBI lineage: Eukaryota > Viridiplantae > Streptophyta > Magnoliopsida > Alismatales > Alismataceae > Alisma > Alisma plantago-aquatica. Next base: position 1,765,489,739 of record OY856409.1, read on the forward strand.
GTATTATGTCTATTTGAGATCAATTTCATGTATTAGATACATAAAGGGGATGAATTTGGCAAACACTAGTTTGCTTGAAATCAAGTCAAACTCAATGCAAATGAAAGTTTTGAAGATTAAATGGTATCCCTTTTAGAATCATGTTGTAAATAATTTGTAATGAATGTATGACTTATAACTAAGCGTAATGGAAATTCAGATTACTTAATTCAGAACGTTAAGCACTTTTTGGGCATTTTTCATAAGTTGTTACAGACTGGCTTGTCGGTCGTGTTTGTCTTGTTAGCAACTCAGCCGACACCCAACCTGGCTTTTGGCAATACCCACGGTCGATCGAGTTTAACCTGGTGGCAACTCGACAAACATCCTACTCAGGCAAAATCAATTACAGTAGTCGATTCAGTTTCATCCCAGATAAAGTCAATCAAAAACTAAAATTTGTTTTGTCATATAAGTGTTGTCGGTCGAGTTTCCAAAAAGATAACTTAGCCAAAAACATTTTACGATAAAGTGTAGAAAAGTATTTCTAGCCGTTAGAGTCTTGTAAAACTAGAAAATATACATGTTGCAACACCCAAAATGTCTAGAATTCAATCCTAATTATCTCTACTGGCTAGTAGGAAACTCAAATATATAAGGGTACCCTTTGACTTCATTCCAAGTTAGCCTTCTATGCTCCTTCTCTATAGTTGAGTGTTTTAGCCTCCAAGAGCTCTTAATCTACCTCAAGCTCGTTTACTACTCCACATACAATTTGAGTGAGTTAGGATCGTTATAAGAGAGCTTCTCCAATGTAAATCTTGTGAAGATCTCCACTCTCCTTCCCAATCTCTCTCTAGCAACTTGGTGGTTTGAAGGTGATTTCTTTGAAGAAGGAAGGGTTGATCAAACTCTGAAGATCTTCTAAAAGAATGTGTAAGTCCTTGGAAAAGGTGTAACATTCTTGGTAGGTAGACAAGTAAGATGTTTATGATGGTTATTGGCTCCTTGATCAAAAAAGGAATGCTTAGTTTAGCCCTTATTCTTGAAAAGGGTGGTCATATTGTTGTAACTCATATAGGTCACAATACAGAGTTTGACAAGGTTATAAATCCTAGGGATTTATCCATCTAGGTAGTGGATGTGCATCTCCTAGTTTGGAGGTTGGAAACCACTATACATCTTAGCCTTCTTTTAGTATGGCCTTGCCAATTTGGGTCATCATATGGATCAGGGTAAGATAAAGTCAAAGATCATTAGATATATTCCCAAACATTGGCAAACAAAGGTGCCTACCATTGAAGAAACAAAGTCTCTTATTGAAATTCCTATTGAAGAGCTCATAGGAAATATACAAGCCTATAAAGTGAGACTTGACAAGCAAGAAGAAGAAGAGAAAGAATATAAGAAGGTGAAGGAGGTTGCATTCAAAGTTGAAATTGAAGCTATTATGCAACAACAAGTCATTATCCAAGCTTATCCATCCTCAAGTGAAAATGACTTCCCTAGTGATCTTGAAGTTCATTACTCAAAGTGAAAGCACATCAAGGATAAACAATCCTCCTCCATTCCTAGATGCTATGAGTGTGGTCAAAAGGGGCACTTCAAGAATAAATGTTCTAATCCAATTAGTCCCACAAAAAAAGAAGCCAAAGGAAAGAGGATGACTACAACAAAGAGGGTAAATTCAAGAAGGAAAAGAAAGAAAGAAGAGGTGAAGATGTAGCCCATTTCGCTTGGGAGGAGCCTTACTCTAGTGATTATAGCTCAAACTAAGGAGAATGCCACATGGACCTCATGCATAGCACAAGTGAGGAAGCAAGGAAAAATAAATATGGAATGTTGATAGTGGTTGATTCAAGTACATGGTCAGTGAGATGAGGCACTTAAACACCTTTACAAGAATAAAAGGAGGCTTAGTGACTTTTGGGAACAACAAGAAAGGTATAGTGGTAGGTGATGGTGATGTATGTTATTCACTATGCATAAAGAATGTTCTTCTTATGGATGACCTTTATCACAATTTAATTAGTGTTAGTCAACTTTTTTATAATGGATATCTTGTTATATTTACCTCTCATGAATTCTTGCTTCTAGATTCCCTCACTCATAATGTTATATATAAGGGAACTATAATTGGAAATCTATATACTATTTTTCTTATATATCTAAATTTTATTCTCAGTAAATGCCTAGTTATTGATAAGAATGATATATCTTTGTGGCATCATAGAAATGGTCATGTAAATATACACCAATTGAAGAAGCTTATAAAAAAGGAATTATTCAAAGGACTTCCTGAATTAGACTTTAAGAAGGATGGGGAAAGCCAACCTTGTACATAAGAAAATAAAACCAAGTCCTCCTTCAATGGAAAGGAGTCCTTAGCGCCAAGAACTCCTAAGATTCTTTACATTGATCTATTTGGACCTATAGAACACAAATGTTTCGTGGTAGCAAGTATTGCTTAGTGAGTGTCGATGATTTCTCTCACTTTACTTGGACTTTGTTTGCAAAGAGTGATACACTTAATGTTTTATCTACTTTTTGCAAATGAATTGAAAACAAAACTTCTTGTTGAATCTTCTCTATCCATAGTGACCATGGGGGATAACTTGAACATGATTGGTTTGAAAGTTTTTGCAAATAATATGGTTACTTGCACAACTTTTCTTCCCCTATATACCTCAACAAAATGGGTAGAAGAGTGGAATAATAGGTCATTATAAGATATGGCTAAAATAATTCTCTTAGAGTCTGAAACTCCCAAGAAGTTTTGGGCCAGAGCCATTTACACCACTTGTTTTGTGCAAAAACGGGTTTTCACACATCCTTTGTTTAAGAAAACCCCCTATGAGTTATGGTGTGGTAAAAAACTTCTATAGATTTCTTTCATATTTTTTGTTATCCATTCTTTGTTTTGAACACCAAAGATTCTCTCGACAAGCTTGATGTGAAATATTATAAGGTTTTCTTTCTTGGATATAGCATTGCTAGTAGATCTTAGAGAGTTTTTAACATTAAACTGTCCAAAACAGAAGAATATGTTAATGCTAAATTTATTGAGACTAACCCCTCTTTTCCAATAATGCTATAAATGATAAAATTCTAAATGAGGTGATTACTATATTAAAAGAACTAGATATCAACATCAAAGGAAAAGAGGTGGCTGAAGTTGAATGCTTAAAAGAAGATGAAAAGAAGGATCCCACTCACTAATTTGCAAAAGATCATCCAAAAGAACTCATCATAGGCAACCTCTTTGAAAAAGTGAAGGCGTGAGAAGATTTCAACAAAGAACAAACAAACAACACCTTGAACCAAAGAATGTCAAAGAAGCTCTTGAGGATTATGAGTGGATCATAGCCATGCAAGAAGAACTCAATCAATTCAAAAAAGAACAAGGTGTGAACTCAACTCAAAGACCAAGTGATAGAAAGATCAATTGCACAAAGTGGGTCTACAAGAACAAGCTTCACTAAAGTGGTATGATGGTAAGAAACAAGGCATGGTTAGTAGCTCAAGGTCACAACCAACAGGAAGGTAGTGATTTTGATGAAACTTATGTTCTTGTTGCTAGACTTGAATCCATTAGAATGCTACTTGCCTTTTCTAGTCATAATTTTTTTTTCTTTATAAAGTGTGTTTTTGAGTGGAGAAATAGAGGAGGAAGTTTATGTGGCTCAACCTTCTAGCTTTCAACATGACAAGCATGCTAACCATGTTTATCTATTACAAAAGGTTCTTTATGGACTCAAACAAGTCCCCAGAGTTTGGTATGAGACCTTAAGAAGATTTTGAATTGATAACGTCTTTGTCACAGAAAAAGTTGACTCTACTCTCTTTCTAAAACACATTTCTAACCATTTCTTAATTATTTAAATTTATATTGATGATATCATTTTTTGCGAGACTAATCTTGATCTGTGTTACCTTGTGTGCTATATTTCAATCAAGCCCTACAAAATCCCATCTTCTAGCTATTAAGAGGATTATAAGGTACCTATCCAAAAGTCAATTTTTTGGAATAAGGTATTCTAAGTCAAGGGACTTTACGCTTACAGCCTATTGTGATGTGGATTATGTTGGGTGCTTAGTTGATAGAAAGTGTACAAATGACACTTGCTTCCTCCTATGACCATGTTTATTTTCTTGGTTTTTTAAGAAGCAAAACATCGTGGCTCTATCAATTACTAAGACTAAATACATTGCATCTCGTACATGTTGTACCCCAGATCCTTTGGATGAAACAAATGCTCCAATACTTTAATGTTTTCTATGATTCTTCTCCTATATTTTGTTTAGAATACTAGTACAATTAACTTGTCATATAATCCTATATAGCATAATAGATCTGAACACAGAGGCCTTTCATAGTTTCTTTCATGACCACATCACTAATAAATACATCTACATCACTCATGTGGATACAGAAAATCAACTTGCGGACATTTTCATAAAACCTCTAGCTAGAGAGCAATTTAATTTTATAGATTGGAATTGTTTATTACTACCTTTGATGATAATTCTATGTCTCCTAGATAGAATGGTCTTCTACTCCTCTATGTTTCTTGAGTCTGGATACCATATACTCTTTTTTGCTTAAAATGCCAAGTTTATATGCCTTGTTTCCACTAAAATTGATTTTAATTGAAAGACGCCTGTTTTAACATAATAGTAGCCCACGATGTTAAAAGTGTGCTTCTATAATCTTTATATACATTCTAGACTAGTTTAGCACATATACATAGGGATCTAGGACCAATAAAACTTTATATCTTTGTGACAGACACTACCACCGACCAAGTTTGTCAAGGGGTAACTCGACCAAAAGGTCAACCTAAGAACTAAATAGTTGTGTCATCGACTGAGTTATCCAAAGAGTAAACAAGAACGACAACATTGTGATGTGTTTGACAAAAGGGTTATGTCGATTGAGTTTCTTCCTATCAACTGAGCAACTCGATCAACATCCCTTTCTTCATGTCCATTCTCCAACCATAGACCTTCCCAAACCCCTTTCTTAGCCTATCCTAGCCCAAACCAACCTCCCTAACCCAACCCTAGTCGATTTTATGACTTGCTGTTGTGCTTGGTGTGGATTTGTGCTACTAATCCTCTATCTCTCATTGATTCTCGTCTCCCATGGATTTAAGAAGGAGAAATAGAAGTTCTTCATCAGGTAACACATCCATTTTTAACCACTCTTTTTGTGGATCAAAAGTGTAAACATGATTATTTAGTCAAAGATATCAGACTTTAAATTTATACCCGACTTCAAGAGACATCCACAACTTAATAGGGACTCTATTGTAGTAATACATGGTCAAACATAGGGACAAGGATAATAATAGAATAAGAACATGAGATCTTAGATTAGTTTATTCAAAACAAAGATGTAAATTTGGTATTCCAATGAAGGAACAAATTTTCATCTGTTCAATTCATAAATCTAAGTTACAAAATATAAAAAAGAAATAAAGATAAATGTGAAACGACAAAAAGGAAAACTAAGATTTGGTTTCACCAATAAGAACAGCCTCAACCATATAAGACCTTCTATTCCAATTTATATATATTCTTAACATTTTCTTACAAATCGTCATAAAAGGCATCCACTCCTTCCTTCTCTCAAGATCCAGGTAAATTTTTATATAAAGGTATCTCTCTCTCAAGATTATAACCAAAGGAACAAATATAACCGTATGACTTTTGTTATAGTAACATCCTCACATTCACTTCTTATCACTAATCCATACTCTAGATCTTACTCAAATCATTCTCTCAAATAAATCCAAATCAATTGTCACAAGACAGTAGCCAATCAACAAGTGAAATAATAAAACAAAAGTGTAGAAATAAAATTATAAGAACACATGTAATATACGGAAGAAGGAAAGATTATATAATCAGGAGGGGCTGACAGATACTATCAATCAAAGTTATGGACTCTATCCACTCATCGTACAAGAAGGAATCAGATTCGAACTTGAACCAATCAAGACAGGAAGGAAAAATAGAAGAGGTATCTGGTAGCCAAGTCTAGAGGTCGATGGTCTAACTAGGTCAATGATACTAGCTAGGTCAATGGTCTCTAGACTTTGACTTTGATGTTGGTGGCTTGTTGGCTCCAAAATTCAAGATGCTCTATCTAGTAGCGACTGCTTGGTATTGATAGGAATAGATAGGAAGCCTTAGAGTTGTCATGATACTTGAAAGTTTTTGAAATAAATATAATAGAAAGTTGTAAATTCATAGAATTAATAGAGATGGAACCCAACCCATATTTGATTGATTGAGTAGTGAATTTGATATGTGTTGCGAACTAAGGTCGATATGTCTTTGGAGGTCAATGACTTAGTGTTGTGTTGGGCCTTTATCTTGATAGATAGGTGATCAATGGTTGATGGTTGATATTCGCATGGGCATGAAGCCGTGGTCGATACGTGTAGTGGTTTTCAATCAGAACTGTCGATTTATGGCCATCAACCGGTGGTTGTCAACTAGAACCTTCAACTGGTAGCCATCGACCAGTTCCTATTGACCGGTGGTTCTCCAGAAGTTGATTGGTTGGCAGCATAAATTTTTCAATGTGTTGATATTGAGGTCGATGGGCACGGTTGGATGGTGGTTGCGGCCATCGATGAGGAGGTGGATTGGTTGATGGTGTTGGTTGTTGTTGTTGAATTTTCCAATTGTCAAATGCTCAATATATATAATTGCATTTCTTGATTGCTTTGTATGCATGGTCGATAGCTATTTTCAATTGCCAAGTGCTTTGACAATAGTTACTTTTCTAAGCATTTCAATTGACATTGCCTTGATTAACTTTGGAAATCTGTCGATAGCTTTTTGCATTGCGATAAATTTAGTCAAAAGGGTCAATGTCACAATTCACTTCAGTTGGTGCCTCCGTGTAAACTGCACTAATGGAATTAATTCAAGGAGAACTGTGATATGTATTTAATTGGCAAGCAATTTCCAACATGACTGAGACTAGGTAATCAGCTGTGTGCATGGTAATTAGAATTATGGCAGTGCAAATGTTTAGAAGAAACCGAACTACTGTTGACCATGTATTGTGGGGGAGATTATATTGTAATGAGATCATGTGCTTGTTTGCTTTAAATTTTTTCTATATTTTCCATTCATCTTCCATTCTTTATGGTCACTTTAAATTCATTCAAAATGCTTGGTCAAAATTTGCATCTTTCCAATGCGGTCAAATACTTTAATGAGTTTTCATACTTTTCAAACAATCTAAAATTATTGGATGATTTTCTTTAATCACCACGACCAATTTCGTAGACACAAATAAATTTGTTTTGCACTTCCTGCAAGTCAAAAATTAGATTATTAAGCAGGTGTATTTATAAAAAGGATTAATTAGGAAAACACTAATAATTAAATAATCAAAGGCATATCATGGCTAATAAAGGTATAAAAATTAAGGAAAAATATATAGTAATATTGCAACAATTTGGGTGTTATCAACATCCTAAGTTTATAGCTTGCTTATCTTCAAGCAAGACTCAAACTCAAAGATCCTAAGATAACATCCAAATTGAGCTTGGTAATACATACTAAGATCAAGAAAAATAGTTTTGAGTCACAAATTGTCCATGACATGTTACTTCAGAACGAACCTCCATCATACAAATAAACCTGCTAATGTAAGATCAGATAACCACCACACATGTTTAAATGGTTTCAATGCAGTCCAACAAGATTCGTAGGGATGTGAACCATACGTATATAAGGATTAAATCATAATCACTTAGGATATTTAGAAAAATAATGAATACAAGTAATGAGTTGTCATTATGAATTTATGTAAGTCGGTCAAATACTACACACTTTCCACTTACTCATTTCCTAACACAAAAAAAAGAAGAAAAAATGACTCTAGTGACTCATGAGGTTCCCGATCTGCGTCATGTTGGTTCATGTAATGAACGATGATACCTACAATCTGAGCCACTTGGCCCAAAGTAGTGAGATGAACTCATCATACCATTCTCAAACCAAGTGTGCTATTGAGAAAGTCTAATTAGTCTCCTAGGGATTCCTAAAAGACTCTCTAGTGAATTTTGGATGACACTACCAGGAATGACATACATGCATTTGTGAGCATAGTCATACTCCCGTTCGACATCATCCTTAATTCTACTAAAAATAGAAAATAAATCACTCATAATTTTATTCACTCTCAAGCTTTTAACATTGCATTCTAATTAATTGTTCGTGGGTGCTAGTTATTGTTATGATTTTTTGCTTTTACAGAAAATGGTATTTGTTGGAATTTTTGGGCGGCCAAGCCTCTTTTGCTCAATTTTCATATTTTGGACTCAATCTAATTTTGGAAAATATAAAGACCATTATAATTAAAAAAATCCATCTTAATTAAACTCAAACTCACCACATTCACTCAAAATTTAGTGAAAATATTTTATACAATTCAAAATTCCTTAGAATATTGACAAGTCTGAGAAAACACCACTTGAAGTTTTGATATTACACTAGCTCCAACAATAAAGTACAAACCTTAGGTTCATCATTCTTAATAGTGTATAAGTGAACAAATAATTTTAAACTATGGGCAGCAGTGCGTAACTTCAAATTTATTGCCAAAATTTGTAAAAAAGAATCAATGAGATGAATGAAGTTGAAGGTCAAGCAAATATAATGATGGCGGGGAGATTTAACACAAGGTAATCACTAAACTTGGAATTCATACTAATATAGACATAATTGCAAAAACTAAAAATTACATAACAAAGTCCCAAAAATTATAAAAATGAAAGACAAACATTGAAGGGATAGAAAGGCGTACTGCCCTATCACCCCAATCTTAAAATAATTCTCATCCTTGAGCAAATATAAAGTTAGCATAGTAGGTATGGTATACATTGCAATCATTCAATCATTTATTCCCCAAAGGAAGGGGGGTCTCCCAACGATACTAATGCTTAGATCCCAGATCCTATGTTTTGGGAGAAAGGTCACTGTTGTGTCCCATATATGATCTACCATGTATGAGTAAAATGTTAAGAGTGGTGGATCTTTTCAAGTCTAAAGTAGGACAATAAAATTCAAGGATTTGGTGACTTCATCTTTGTACAAATATGAAATAAATGCCTTAGCATAGCATCCTCATGATATTCGTCAAAGTAAGTATCTATGTAGTTGGTCCCTTGGGTGTTAACACATGAAATGATGGAGGCAAGAGGTTTCAAGTCCAAAGAATAATCATGTTCTTCACTCTTCATCTAAAAATCTAAAATTGGATAGCTTTTTATATGCCCAAGTTGAATATAGGTCATCCAATCATCTTCTATAGGTAGAAAAATATTAGGTGCATCAAGTTGTGAATCCTTCACCTCAAGCACATCATTGAGCATGGGGGTAGGATGCTTTCATGAGATGAAACTTTGTTCTAAAAGTATGTCAAAATTGCATCCCCGAATACCGTCATCACCCTTCAAGGGGGGTGAAGTGAAAATAGAATCGTATAAAGTTAATTGGTGGTCATCATAATCAAGATCACATTCCATAAATAGGTAGTAATTGTTGTCATTTTCATCATATAAATTGTTCCATCCCAAAGTAGATGATATGTTTGGAACAAAATGGCAATCCTCAACATGTGAAATGTCAGTCCCGATTGGAACAGAAAACAAAGTGGACCGATCAAGAAAGTATCAAACTAATTTGTAGGTTGATGCATAGCTTCTTGGTTGTCTAAGGGTATGTGAAGGTCTCCATCATCAACTTCCATATAAGGATATTGTAAATCTATTGGCAGCAGTTGAATTGGATCAAACAGTTGGAATGAAGGACTCTCCTGGATGGGGGAATCTTAAGTAAAAAGATTTAGTTGATTCCAATGGAGGATTCAAGTAGAAAAGTGAAATGAATTCTTTATGGGGACTAGTAGATGGGTGGATGGCTGAATTGTTCATACATGCAAACTGAGTGTGGATCCGATGTATATACTGAGGGTGTATTAGCAAAGCTCTATATGCTAGTGTCTATGAGGCTTTTATCATCAGAATTAACCTTTGTCAATTTTTTTATCATGCGGTTTTGCCTCTTGATCACAGATGAATATGAATCAACAAAATCTTGTAAGTAGGATGGCATAGCTAACTTGAGTGTGTCAATATTTTCTCTTGCATCGACAGTTGCTCTCATAATATCTTGGGTCAAAAACCCAAAATGGGATGTTGGAGAAATAGAGTCAAAAGTGGAAAATGACGAAGTATAAGAAGTTGGTAGTGGTGGATGAAAGGATACAACTTGAGTGATTGATACAAGGATACCAACTAAAGTACATGGTTCTCTATTATCTGCCAACATTCTAGAGTATAGAAAAGTCAGGGGAGCAAGTGGATAAGATGGTTTGTCTTGTTGTTGCTAGATCCATGGTTGTAATCAAGTCTATTGCTAACTTAATAACACTGACTAATTCTAAGTAGACCCCAAGTTCTTAGTGGTTTTTCATTGCCTTGTCTCCTAAATGGTGTCAAAAGTTGATAGCTCTTTTTCATAGGTCAAAAGTGTAAACATGATTGTCCAGTCAAAGATATCAGATTTTGAATTTATACCCAACTTCAAAGGAAGTCTGCAACTCAATATAGAGTCTACTGTAATAATGTGGGGTTAGACACATGGACAAGGAGAACAATAGAATAAGAATAGGAGATCTTAGCTTAGTTTAGTCAAATCAAAGAGTCCAAGTTGGTATTCCAGTTAAGGAACGAATTTTGATCTAATCAAGTAGTAAATCTAAATTACAAAAGATAAAAAAGAAATAAACATAATTGTGAAATGATACAAAGGGAAACTTAGAATGGGTTTCATCAATCAGACCAGCCTCAACCATATAAAACTTTCTCTTCCAATTTATATATATTCTTAACATATTTTGCAAATAGTCATAAAAGACATCCACTCATTCATTCTCTCGAGATCCAGGTAGATTCTTATCAAACATTATCTCTCTATCAAGTAATCAAAGGAACAAGTATAATTCTACGACTTTTGTTATAGTAACATCTTCACTCTTGTGTCTCATCACTTAATTCATACTCTAGATCTTACTGAAATCATTCTCTCAAAGAAATCCAGATCAATCATCACAATAAGGTAGCTAATCAACAAGCGACACATTAAAACAAGAGTATAGAAACAAAACTGTAAGAATATATTTAACAAATAGAAGAAGGAAAGATTAGATGGCTGGGAGTACCTGGTGACTACTCGCAACCGTAGTTATGGATTCTAGACACTCATCATACAAGAAGGAATCAGATTTCAACTTGAACCAGTCATGGTTGGAAGGAAAAAGAGAATAGGCTTCTGGTACCCAAGTCTAGAGGTTGATGGTCTAACCAAATCGATGACACTAGCCAGGTTGGTGCTCTCTAGACGTTGTCTTTGAACTTGGTGGCAACCTTACAGCTTGTTGACTCCAAAATCCAATATGCTATATCTGGTGGTGGTTGCTAAGTACTCATAGGAATAGATGAAAAGACTTAGAGTTGTTTATGAGATTTGGAAGTTTTGGAAATAAATGCAGTAGAAAGTTTTACAGTCATGGAATTAATCCAGATTAAACCTAATCCATAAGGATTGATTGAGTAGTGAGGTTGATGCATGTTTTGGTTGAAGGTCGATATGTTGTTGGAAGTACATGACTTGGTGATGCGTCGGGCCTCTAGCTCAATGGATAGGTTATTAATGGTTGATGGTTGATATTTGCTTGTACATCAACTAGTGATCAATACATGCATGGAGTTGGTTGTCAATCAGAACTATCAATTAGTAGCCACAAACCAGTGGTTGTTGACTGAAGTTGTCAACCGGTGGCTGTCTAGAGGTCGATTGGTTGGCTGTGGAAACTATTGCAGTGTTGTTGATGTCGAGGTCAATGGGCATAGTTGGATGGTGGTTGCAGCTATAGATTAAGAGGTGGATTGGTTGATGGCTTTGGTTGTTGTTGTTGGCTTTTCAATTACCAAGTGATCGATACATTTAGTTGCATTTTCTTCATTGTTTTATATGCATGGTCGATAGCTATTTTATTTGTCAAGTACTTTGATAGTTGTTACTTTTCCAAGTATTTAAATTGTCATTACCTCGATGGCCTTTGGTAATATGTTGATAGCTTTTTGCATTGCGATAGATTTAGTCAAAAGGGTCAATACTACAATTCATTTTAGTTGGTGCCTCTGTGTTAATTGGACTAATGGACTTAATTCAAGGAGCCTCGTGATATGTATTTAATTGGCAAGAAAGTGTCAACATGATTGAGACCAGGAAAGTGGTTGCGTGCATGGTAATTAGAATTATGGCATTGTAAATGTTTAGAAGAAATTGAACTACTATTGACCATGTTTTGTGGGGGAAATTATACTACAATAAGACCATGTGCTTGATTTCTTTAAATTCTTTCTATATATGTTGTTCATCTTTCATTCTTTATGGACACTTTTAAATTTGGTCAAAAGGCTAAGTCAAAGTTTGAATCTTTCCACTACGGTTGAATAGTTTCATGAGTTTCCAAGATTTTCAAACAATGTGAAATTTTTTGATGATTTCCTTTGATAAACATGACCCACTTAATGGACACAAATAAATTTGTTTTGTGTTTCCTGCAAGCTAAAAATTAGATTTGTTAAGAAAGTGTATTTAGAAAAATAAAAAATTATGAAAACTCTTAGAATTAAACAACTAAAGGCATAGCATGGCTAATAAAGGTACAAAAATTAAGGACATTACAGAGAACTCTGCAATGATAGTGTAGTGTATACTTCAGGGAATCCAAAAATCCTAACCTCATCTATTGTTTGCTTTGTTTCCTTACTAAGAAATACCTTTTCAAATATTTGAACTACACTCCAAATAGGAAAGGTGTTTGCATTAGTGAAACTACAGTGAAGAAGTCATCCCAATCCTCCAGCTCCTTTACCCCTGGTGCCTCCTCCTCCTCCCAGCCTCATCATGTACCTCCTTGACCTAATAGGGATTCATTCTTTGTATCCAATCAATCCCTCATGGGATGCATGATGCATCAACATGCCTATCATTTATAGGTTTAAGAACATATTCACTAGGACTTAGTTCACATAATATCCAACATGAACTTATCCTGTCATTCACCATACCAGTCATCCCTTCTTTCTACTAACAATGTGACCTCTACATATCATCAGTTCTACCCAACACACCAATATGTTTTTTTCTCCGCACATCCTGCTTCTATTGTTGGACCTCCACCTACTTCATATCATCGACAACTAAGTATGACTCAGTTTCTTTCTCTCCCACCCGGCCCTACCTCAGTTGTGCTTGTAGATTTTAATGGGGTTTCTACTCCTACTTTTGAGTAAGATAAGGTGTTGATTGCCACTGCATGTCCTGGCATGAGCAACATCTTAGATGGCTGGCTACACACTTCTTTGCTCCTCCTGAGGATATGGAGATAGAAGGAGATGAGGATGATGAGGATGAGGATGAAGATGATGACGGTGAGGTAGATGGATCTGATGATGGTGGTGATGATGATGGTATTGAGGTTGATATTGCACCTACATCTTCTGCGAGACCATAGCCAACTAGTGATGAAGACTATGACCGGGCTCAAGATGACCTAGATATAGATGACCATGATGTTTAGTTTTAAGGTCTTAGAGTGCCCATGTACCTATCATTTTGTAAGCTTCACATACATTTTCATATGGAACCTATATCTAATGATATTATTTACAAAATTCTGTCATACTTTGTTGTTTTTTTTTCATCCTAGACTGATTTACCTTTGTTGTAATCATTCTCTTATGTACCCTTAACTATATGTTCTTATATTTTCATGAGTTTTAGTGTGTGCACTCTTGTATTTGATGATGACTTAATTTTGTTAGTTATTTCTCTAGAAATTTTAGGCTTGGTTCTTGCATATGGTTGTAATGACCCCCTGATAACACCAAATTTTGTGACGTTTTTGCCCTTTATTCTGTTATCAAAACTACCCTTTTCTGCTATTTTCCTCTATTTTATTAGCATTTTCGCAATAATTGGCCAAGCAACGCTCTTATTCCAGTTTTTCCTATCTTTTACAGGGTTTTCCTTGTTTTTGTGCAATAAGGCCGATTCCGGCCCACAATAAGTCTAAGCCCGTCTCGACCTTCCTGACGCCCGATACAACCCAGCCCGACAGGGGCTGGGCGACACAAGAATGATCGGCGGAGAAGGGTGCCTTGCGAAAAGGACGTACCGGCCGACACACCTTCTACCAGACAGGGAGCCAAAGCCGCATCGACGACCAACCTCGTCGAGCGACACAGCCACCCACCGGCAGGCGTGCCGCCAGCCACGTGACCGATAGCCAGCGCCTCGCGCCAAAGGCATACCTATATCGGCCGTCCACATCCATTGACCGGCGTATAAGGGGGCTACGTGGCGTTTCCAGCACCATAACTCCTTCAACCGCCGGTATAAATAGTAGCTACAGGAAGCCGAAAAGACAGGTCGGAGACGTCGGAGGTTGGATAGGTCGGGACGGCTAGCCAGTTCCCCGTTCGGACAGTTGGGGACTTGAGCGATCTGCGAGAGAAGTGCGAGAGCAACCGTATCGTGCCCCAGTGCTCGTACCGGGCGACACTAGGTGAGCTCTTCCTCATCCCGAGAGGGAGGGGATCGGTTCACCTAGGACTGTACCGGACGACACTGAGGGCCGATATCGGCCGACGTAGATACGCGACACGAGTGCCTGACAGCAATGCCCGACAGTAGTATATGTGAATCCTTGGCCGACACGATACCGAAACCGATACGCTCTCCCCGTCAGTCGCGCCGCTCGAGAGGGTGTGCCGCCCGACATGAGCGTATCGGCCAGGGTCTTCGAACGATATAGTCGTCCGTCAAGCGTGCCGCCCGACACGGCTGTACCGGGATAGGTCCCTGGACGGTATCGAGCTGGGAGTAGTAGTAGTCTGTCGCCCTTCTACATCAAGAAGGCGACATCTATCTTTAATTCTGTTATTTAAATTCTTAGCTTATGCATTGTATTAAGACCCTTATTGCTGATAGAAATAGAAATGCTAAATTGCTCTTTGTTTAATGCTTAGTGTCTTATGATTGGGTAACTACTGTGTTGGATATCTGAACTCTAGCTTGCATGTTTTGGATCACGTTTCGCTTAGCTACCGAATCGTCTTTCCCGTCGCAACTACTTCGAGAGTTGGGTTGTGGCTCTAGTGTTCGGTCCGATTCTGGAGTACGAGAGTGCCCGGAACGGAGTTGTTTTAGTATCATTCCACTCTAACTTGAGTCCAGCAACCTCGAGAGGGGTGTTGAAGCTTGGTTAGAGGCACCCGCTCTGAGAGGAGGGGTGCAGGGTGTTACTGCTACCGCTTGTCTTTCTAAAAGTCTTATCCCTTGCATTACGCCTTAAACTGCAGTTTACCTTCCTATTTTCTGTTGCATGAAAATTCCTAAAAACTGCTAAATGACAAAATCTTAAATCTTTCTTGTAACTCCAGTTGGAGATAGTTTTCTTTGATTTAATAGTGACATCTGGTTGTTCCCTTCGGGGAACTTCATGATCTCTTTATATCCACCGGAGTGTAGAGTGTCGATTCAGAGTCGTCAACACAACCCACCTTGTCCCTGTGTTCGACCCCGTATGACTACTTCGACCCCGTAAACAAAGTTGCGGGGGGCCTAGAAGGATTCGGGTTATAAATGTGAAGGCTCGACTACCTCAAATACGCCTCCAATTTTAGGACGCGCGATTTAGGCCGGTCAACTTTCTGGCGCCGTTGCCGGGGACAAGGCAATTGGCACTGTTGACGAATATGAATCCACTGACTACACTCCCGTGCCTCAAGCTTAGAAATAGGCTTGACAGCACTTTTTCTTCTTTTTCTTTTTCTTTTACTTTAAGCATTATTCTTTACCCCAGTTATGATTTTCTAAACATGATTTTTATGCGGTTTTCAGGTACTCTGATCTACTAAACACCGAGACTGTCAACCATGCCTCGTTGTGAGCAACCCCTCTCTGAGGGCGAATGTCAGAGCCAAAGCGAGAAAGCGACCCGGCCTAATTGGGTTGGTCAGCTTTCCGCCTACATAAAAAGACAGGACACCATCATCAACCAGCTGGTACAAGGGACGCTTACCAGCCCTGGATCTCTGAAATCCATGCAACACCAGACGGCGAGTCTGCAGATGCGCCAGTGGGAGGTCGATCAACGGCTGTCTCAGATGGCTACTCTGATGAAGAACCCTGCGGGAAAAATGCTCCCTCACCCTGAAACTGCAGTAATGGCAGTGTTTAGATCAGGAAAGACGGTAGAGCGCGCTGATGAAGCCCCACCGGAACCTAAGCAAGGGCCCAAGGATGCCGTTCCAGAAGGAGATGGAGGTAGGCCTACAGAAGCCGAAGAGCCTGCGCCGAGACCGTCCGATGAGCCATCTGGTGGGAGGAATCCTTACGCTCCCAAGGTACCGTTCCCGTACAAGCTGATCAAGGCAAATCTGAAAAAGCGGCACGAAAGGTTCATGGATTCGATCAGGAAGCTGCATCTTGAAGTCCCCTTCCTTGACGCTTTGGAGGAGATGCCCACATACGCCAAGTTTCTCAAAGATCTAATAATGAAGAAAAGAAGGGGGGGGAGGATAGAGACAGTGTACCTGGCCTCTACTTCCTCTTCCTTCGTAAAGCCCAGCTTGCCGACTAAGAGAAAGGATCCCGGAGCTTTCACGATCCCATTCGCCATCGGGGACAATGTCGAGCGGAAGGGTCTGGCGGACTTGGGAGCAAGCATCAGCCTCACGCCCTTAAGTTTCGCGCAAAGGATGGGTTTGACCGACATGGTTCGAACCAATATGCGGATTGAACTGGCGGATCACTCTTTCAAAAGACCTGTAGGCATTTTCGAAGATGTGCCGATTAGGGTCGGTGATTTCTTTATTCCCTGCGACATCGTCGTCATCGACACAGCTGAAGATCCCAGATGTCCGATCATCTTCGGACGCCCTTTCTTGGCAACAGGGAGGGCGCTGATTGATGTCTCTGAAGGGATAATCACCTTGAGGGTTGGAAACAGCCACATGGACTTCAAGATGAAGGAAATCATGAGAGGTCCATCCCTGTCTGAATCGGCCTGTTTTGTGGATAGCTACAATAAATTCTGCGAGGAAATAGAGGAGGATATCCAGACAGTGGATCCCCTCGCGAGAGAAATAAGCTTTCAGGATCTCGACTTCGAAAATCCCGAAGTCGTGAAGCATCTCGACATTTTCAACCTTTCTGACAAAGACTTGCAAGAAGAAGAGGAGGAGGTGGACTCTGCGAAGTATGCCTCCCTTGAAGGAGAACCTCAGGAGGAGACACCCAGAGCAAAGCCGGATTTAAAAGCGTTACCTGAGGGACTGAAGTACGAATTTTTAGATGAAGAGCAGAGGAACCCAGTCATCGTAAACGCCGATCTTTCAAGCAATCAGCTGGGCCGGCTCCTTGAGGAGTTAAGACTCCACAGGGGGGCTATAGGATATTCCGTAGATGATATCAAAGGCCTTAGCCCCGCCCTTTGCATGCATCGCATCAACTTGGATGAGTCTGCCAAGCCCCTGGTCCAACCCCAGAGGAAGCTAAATCAGATGCTCAAAGAGGTCGTCAAGAAAGAGGTAATAAAGCTTAGGGACGCGGGGATCATTTACCCAATTAGCGACAACAACTGGGTAAGCCCGATCCACGTAGTACCCAAGAAAGGCGGAATGACTGTGGTTAAGGGTGAGAAGGGTGACGAAGTGGCGGTAAGGACCGTCACTGGTGGGCGAATGTGCATTGATTACCGAAAGCTAAATCAGGCTACAAAAAAGGATCATTTTCCGCTACCTTTTATTGACCAAGTTCTTGAAAGATTAGCGCATCATGATTATTTTTGTATTCTTGATGGCTTTTCAGGATTTTACCAGGTACCCATCTTACCCGACGACCAGGAGAAAACGACGTTCACCTGCCTCTACGACACTTATGCCTTTAGAAGGATGCCCTTCGGACTCTGCAACGCCCCCGCCACCTTTCAAAGATGCATGATATCAATGTTCTCAGATTTTCTAGAAGACGTCGTGGAAGTTTTCATGGACGAATTCTCCGTCTATGGAAGGGACTTCGATTGCTGTCTGAAGAACCTGTCGTTAGTACTTCAAAGGTGCGAGGAAAACATCCTGGTCCTGAACTGGGAAAAATGTCATTTCATGGTATGGGAGGGTATCGTCCTAGGGCATAAGGTCTCAAGGCGCGGGATCGAGGTGGATACCAGCAAAATCGAACCTATATCTAAGCTTCCTCCACCAAATTCCGTCACGGGGATAAGAAGCTTCCTCGGGCACGCCGGATATTACCGAAGATTCATCAAGGACTTCTCAAAGACTTCCAAACCATTGTCAAATCTCCTGGTAAAGGATGCTGAATTTGTTTTCTCTAACGATTGTCTCAGTGCTTTTCAGGCCCTGAAAAATGCTTTAGTATCACCACCTATCCTTCAAGCGCCAGATTGGGGTTTACCCTTTGAGCTAATGTGCGACGCTAGCGACTACGCAGTGGGGGCGGTCCTGGGGCAAAAGAAAGATAAAAAGCACCATGTGATTTGCTACGCTAGTCGCACGTTGGACGAAGCACAAGTAAACTACACAACCACCGAAAAGGAAATGCTCGCGGTTGTCTTCGCGTTTGATAAGTTCAGATCGTATCTCGTCGGATCAAAGGTCAAAGTATACACAGATCATGGGGTGATAAAATACTTAATGCAAAAGAAAGACGCAAAGCCCAGATTGTTGAGATGGGCCTTATTGCTCCAAGAATTCGATCATGAGATTATTGACAAGAAAGGCGCGAAAAATGTGGTCGCAGACCACCTATCAAGGATAGTGGCTGAGAGACAGAGAGGGCCACAGATCGACGACAACTTTGCCGACAAAGCTCTCATGATGGTTGAAGCTCAAGGAGAAGGTTTGCCCTGGTTTGCAGACATCTGCAATTTCCTCGCTTGTGGAGAGCTACCTCCTGATATCACCTACAATCAAAAGAAGAAGCTATTCGCGGATGCCAAGAATTATTACTGGGATGATCCTCTCCTGTTCAGAAGATGCGCAGACAACTTGTACAGGAGGTGCATCCCGGAAGAAGAAACTGCTGATATCCTGAAGGGATGCCACGCCTCCCCCTATGGTGGACACATGGGTGGCGAAAGAACAACGGCAAAAGTGCTACAATCAGGTTTCTACTGGCCCTCCTTATTTAAAGATGTTGCACGATTCGTAAAGGTTTGAAAAGAGTGCCAGTCAACGGGGAATATAAGGCGGAGGAATGAAATGGCGATGGCAAGCTGGATCGAAGTGGAAATATTTGACGTATGGGGGATTGATTACATGGGGCCGTTTCCCCCATCCCAGGGGTATCAATACATACTAGTGGCAGTAGACTATGTGTCGAAATGGGTAGAGACGGTAGCCACCCAAACATGCGACGCCAAGTCGGTTATCAAGCTTTTTGAGAAGACCATCTTTCCCCGTTTCGGTATACCGCGCACCGTAATAAGCGACGGCGGGTCACACTTCGGAGAAAGGCAGTTCGAAGCGCTCCTACGCAAGTATGGAGTAAAACATAAGATCGCTACGCCCTACCACCCACAGACATCGGGGCAGGTAGAGGTCTCAAACAGACAGATCAAGCGGATCTTAGAAAAGACTGTCAGCCGCACGCGGAAAGACTGGTCTATGAAGCTTGACGACGCATTATGGGCCTACCGTACTGCTTACAAGACGCCCATTGGAACCACCCCCTACCGTCTTATATACGGAAAATCCTGCCATCTGCCTTTGGAACTAGAACACAAGGCCCTCTGGACGATCAAGTTCCTAAATATGGATCTAGACAAGGCAGGAGAAAAAAGGTTTTTACAGCTTCAAGAGCTCGAAGAGCTGAGGATTCACGCCTACGAGAATGCAAAGATATACAAGGAAAGAACAAAAATGTGGCATGATGCCCACCTTAGGAGAAAGGATGTGAGCGAAGGGGATAAGGTCTTGTTATTCAAGTCCTCCATCCGTCTTTTTCCTGGGAAATTACAGACAAGATGGTCGGGACCATTTTCTGTGGCAAAGATATACCCATCAAGAATGATGGAGCTCCGCGACAAGGATGACCCGACTAAGATCTTCAAGGTGAACGGGCACAGAGTGAAAAGGTTTTATGAGGACGAAGCTTTTGTCAGGAAAGCAGAGATTGACTTACTGGATGTGGGTACAACCGAAGAGCCTACACCGGTCGAGCTGGCGACGAAAACTTCAGCGCTCCTCGGGAGGCAGCCCGAGTCATAGATTAGGATACATTTGTTTTCTTTATAAAAACAACCATTATGGACTGTAATATGGCCCAAGTCAGTACATGCGCACGTGTGCTGACTCTTTTTGTTTTATGGGCCATCGCTGTGTTTTGCGGAACATTGAGGAGTAATACCGTATGAGGTAAGAGATCCTTCTCTATACCAATGATGTTTTACCCTGCAATGGCCTTTTACTTCACACAGGTTTAGTTTTGGCCTTTTGACCGCCCGCTTTTCTACCGTGTCGACCAGCTGGGCGCAAAACCGCTTGTATCGGGCAGCCTCGCCCCGGGCAATGCAAGGGCAGCGGATGACCCTTGGGCTGGACGATGGGACTTCGCGTCTCGGGAATAGCATGACTAAAACGCCCGACGTGCACCATGTTTTGCACGTTTCACCGCCAGCTGGGTTCTCTATAAATAGCGTGGAGGTTTCTTCGTGTCGGGCTATCATTTTCTCCTTTTTGCCACCTGGAACACATGCTTTGATCCTCCCTTTTGCTCGTGTGTCGGCCAGCTTGCCTTCGCCCTAATATCAGGCGATGCCTCCTGAGAGCAAAGGTATAGCCTGACACGTCTTTCGCCCGACACGTCTTTCGCCCGACACAGATTTTTGTATCGTGCGAGGCGTATCGGCCGGCTTGTTGTTTTCTTACCGAACGACATGGCTTGTCACCCGATAGGTTTGTAGTCCGACACGTTTATCGGCCGATAACCCTGTCGCCCGACGCCAGTATCTGTTACCGAGCCGCTTATCGGGTTTACATGACCTGCAGATTTTCTATCACCCGACATGATTTCGCGTGTAACGGCGGTCGATAGCGTTTTCCCGATGTTTCGTATCGGGCACCATGCTACTCACTGCGATGTCATGTTTTTGTTTCATGTGACCTCGTATCGCCCGATACACCTGTGTCGGGCGTCGAGCCTTATCGCGCGACAACATCATGTCGTCCGATCGCTTATCGCCCAGTTTTAATAAGTTTTCTTTCTTTTCATCTTTCTTGCCTAACGGATGAATAAATAAATTTCAAATAACAGGTATGGCTCATATGGAGCAAACCACCTACCGCGCCAGCAAGCACAGCGCGGGGATCAGCAACAACTGTCGGGCAGAAATGGCAACAACAATGGAAAGGAAGATTTTTCTTGATTTGGTAGCTCCAATAGTGAGTCACCTAGCTAGGGGTGCGGCAACCAAGGCCTCCGAACAAGTTCGAGGCACCCTGGTTCCGTACTCTTAAGGGAGAGGGCCCACCCTGACTACACACTCCTGGGAACTAAACTAGGGACGGATAATCAGTCCCTTTGTTTATGCTCACAGCGGAGATGTGAAGAAAGGGGGGGCCATAAGTGAATTTTGAGGGTTTCGCTCCATCTCAACCGCTACATCGCCAAAGCGAACCCACTAGACAACCTCCCAATGGCATGCTGCAACTTCGTAGGAGCATTTTGCAGCACATCAGAAAACTAACCCTCACTGGCTAAGCTTTACCTTACTTTTGCTTTCTTCTCTACTCTGGGACAGAGTAGAAAGTAAGTTTGGGGGGGTATGCCAGTGAGGGAGGTATAAAAATTTTATCTCTTCGAGCTTTCTACGATATTCATTCTCTTTTACCTGATGTGCCCTTATAGCTTCCTGTATATCTGATGTACGCATGCATGCCATATAAAAATTTTCAAAAATCTTTCCTTTACAAATTTCCTGCCCCTACGCATATGTACAAAGTTGTTGTAATAATAATAAAAACCTGTTGTGACTTCTTGCAAAGTTTACTTTCTGTATATTTCAACGAGTTACAAGTTCTGTCATATCTTTCTGATAATGTTGTCTCAAACAAACAAAAGATTGTGCCTTGCCATCTAAAAATTTTCGAAATATAATAATCTCGCAAACAGCTAAGAGACGAGTATGGAGAAGGAAAAAGCTGCCCAAACAGCAGATATCTCTTTTGTTTTCCCTTACCCAGCAAAAATCCCAAAAAGAGAAAGAAGCCTTATGAGCGTGAATAAAAGTATGAGAGTTGTGCCCAATAAGAGAAAAGAAAAAAAATATATACACACTTATTTTCCAAAAGTACCCGTCTTTAGGCATGGTAGATCCGGGGCAGTGGTACGTAGGATGTGAAATCACTGCTCTAAAGCCAACTGGCTTGGACTGCAGGGACCACTTGCCCGTTAACGGACCCTTACCTGCAGGACGGCTAGCCAGTTCCCCGTTCGAACAGTTGGGGACTTGAGCGATCTGCGAGAGAAGTGCGAGAGCAACCGTATCGTGCCCCAGTGCTCGTACCGGGCGACACTAGGTGAGCTCTTCCTCATCCCGAGAGGGAGGGGATCGGTTCACCTAGGACTGTACCAGACGACACTGAGGGCCGATATCGGCCGACGTAGATACGCGACACGAGTGCCTGACAGCAATGCCCGACAGTAGTATATGTGAATCCTTGGCCGACACGATACCGAAACTGATACGCTCTCCCCGTCAATCGCGCCGCTCAAGAGGGTGTGCCACCCGACATGAGCGTATCGGCCAGGGTCTTCGAACGATATAGTCGTCCGTCAGGCGTGCCGTCCGAGAGGTCGTGCCGCCCGACACGGCTGTACCGGGATAGGTCCCTGGACGGTATCGGGCTGGGAGTAGTAGTAGTCTGTCGCTCTTCTACATCAAGAAGGCGACATCTATCTTTAATTCTGTTATTTAAATTCTTAGCTTATGCATTGTATTAAGACCCTTATTGCTGATAGAAATAGAAATGCTAAATTGCTCTTTGTTTAATGCTTAGTGCCTTATGATTGGGTAACTACTGTGTTGGATATCTGAACTCTAGCTTGCATGTTTTGGATCGCGTTTCGCTTAGCTACCGAATCGTCTTTCCCGTCGCAACTACTTCGAGAGTTGGGTTGTGGCTCTAGTGTTCGGTCCGATTCTGGAGTACGAGAGTGCCCGGAACGGAGTTGTTTTAGTATCATTCCACTCTAACTTGAGTCCAGCAACCTCGAGAGGGGTGTTGAACTTGGTTAGAGGCACCCGCTCTGAGAGGAGGGGTGCAGGGTGTTACTGCTACCTCTTGTCTTTCTAAAAGTCTTATCCCTTGCATTACGCCTTAAACTGCAGTTTACCTTCCTATTTTCTGTTGCATGAAAATTCCTGAAAACTACTAAATGACAAAATCTTAATCTTTCTTGTAACTCCAGTTGGAGATAGTTTTCTTTGATTTAATAGTGACATCTGGTTGTTCCCTTCGGGAAACTTCATTATCTCTTTATATCCACCGGAGTGTAGAGTGTTGATTCAGAGTCGTCAACACAACCCACCTTGTCCCTGTGTTCGACCCCGTATGACTACTTCGACCCCGTAAACAAATTTGCGGGGGGCCTAGAAGGATTCGGGTTATAAATGCGAAGGCTCGACTACCTCAAATACGCCTCCAATTTTAGGACGCGCGATTTAGGCCGGTCACCCCCTCCCCCTATTATCCCTTATTCAGGTAGACCGAGAGGGCAAGGGCCATTACCATATATACAGGACCAATGGTTTATCAATAACAAAAAATAACTAATAAATTTTCACTAAATGGAAAAGAGTTTTTACAAGATA
Organism: Alisma plantago-aquatica; assembly: GCA_963693085.1. Taxonomy (NCBI): domain Eukaryota; kingdom Viridiplantae; phylum Streptophyta; class Magnoliopsida; order Alismatales; family Alismataceae; genus Alisma; species Alisma plantago-aquatica. Next base: position 1,765,513,716 of record OY856409.1, read on the forward strand.
AAATATAGATTCTCCATCATGGGTTACAAAATATGGATTTCTAAATTTTACAACATGAAGTATACCATCTAACTATATCCTCTTGGAATTACAATGAATCTTTTCTTTGGTTCCTTCTTCTCTGGGAGTCCATCTTTCATCTTTAATTGCAAGATATCAGTAGATTAACCTAAAACACTGTGAGTCCAAAACACGTTCATTATAACAAGTTATATTGGTATGTGGGGAAAACAAAATATTCACATGTAGGTGTGACAATATAGTTTTCCATAATAACAAATATGATTACAAATCAAACATGTATTTACTTTCCAAATTCTCATCTTAATCTATATGGTAAACTCTCTCTCTGGAGTATTCATGTGGTGAACCCTCTCTCTATGGTTTTTCCCTGTAGTGGACTCATCATACATAGGCCCTGGCCCGATCACTAGTCACCATAGTGACCGTTCATACATAGGCCCTCTTGAACCAAGGTGATCAGCTTTTTTGGGCTAGATCACCAGTCACCATAGTGTCTATCCATACATAGGCCCTCTTGGACTGATGTGATCATATCATCTAGGCCCAATCATACATCCCACATGTATCACTTAAATCCACCAGAGATAGTCGAGTAAGTTATTCTTATATAACATGATATCCATAGTGGCTTTCAAGATTGTAGGAATCAAATAAATATGGAAGCATTTAATGGAAATCAATCGGGAAAACACCGAGCAACCATGGGAATTGATTAATGTGATTAGTCATGGGCATAACCACATACCTTTCTTAGAAGTAACTTGATGTCCAAGCAAAAACGTAACAAGAGCAACCAATAAAGAAACTATCCTAAAATTAAAGCATAATACCCATCTATTATTATTTTATTCAAAATCTACCATTAAGACTAACTTGGGCTCCAAGTTATGGTTTTTAGGTAAAACTAGGGTTTCATTAGGTTTTTGGCCTCCCAAACCCTAATTATCACTTTTCATGCTCTTTTGATTCATAAACCCTAATTTTATAATCATATGCAAATTTTAACTCAAGAAAACCCTAATTATGTTCATTTAAGAATTATAACTTTCAAATTAGATTCAAGAAATCCCTTTTACCCAAAAAGATCAATCTTTTCTTATTAAGATCAACTAAACATATTAAGATCATCAAACCTTAAAATTAGGGATTTTATGCATTAAACACATTTTTGGTTACCTTTTAACTAGAGATAGAATTAGGGCTTGAAAATATTTTTATTGCAATCCTCATGTTTTTCTGAGAAATATTCATATATAACATGTTATTATTAGATCATCCTATGATTTTCTAGCTTTATTTGAAACTATCTTTGGACCAATCGGGGCTTGCCACCTAGATAGCTAGCTGGGAAAAGTCAGCGCCACTTGGGCTGTAGCTGAACCAAATAGGTCGTGCCAAGGTGGCGGCCTGTATTGCATGGACAAGATTAGTAAAGAGGGTAAAAGCCAACAATACCCTTACCCTACTATGTTGATACCAGGGGTAAGGAAGTCATTTTGTGGTCCATCATCGTCCTCCTTCATTCATCTCCTTCTTGTGAACCAAGTCCATGGATGGTCAGTAGAATTGTTGACTATGCACAGACATTCCTCGGAGTAGTAGGAGAGTATGCAGTTCCCTTCTCCTGGTCTTGTCAATCTTGACTATGATCTCCAATTGGGTAGGGGAGGCAAGATCAAGGGGAACGAACCCAACTTGTGGTGAAGCACAAGGAGATGAAAGGTGGAGAGGGGCAGAGGTGTGATAGGGCAAAATGGAGGTCGAGGTGACCGTCGAGTCGATTGGGGTCTTATGAGCAAACGTGTGGTCTCACATGGGTTAGTTACTCCTTTTATAGTCATTAGCTCTAATGGGGATTCAATGAGAGCCCTGTAATTTTGGGAAACCTTTGTCATCCCTCTAAAGGGGCAAACCCTAGGATGAAATGGTGTGAAAGCTCCTCACAAATCTCCTGGGATGATTTGTGAGTGCGCATCTGAACCAAGGTGGAAGGGAAATCAAAAATGAAATGCATTAACACTATTTCATACTTTATTTCTATCTCAAGATAGACAATGACTGAGAGCCTTGGATTTGAGATCCATGGCCCAGGTTCTCAAAAATGAAGGGGTCAGGTCCATATTTTCCTACAATTGAATTAAATCATTCCATTTTAATCTTTCTTTCGTTTAAACCAACACTTTGGGGAATCTAGTAAATTCAATATGTCTCTCCATTAATCCTTTTAGTCCCAAAATTATAAGGGAAAGTCTTAAATGACTTTATCTAACTGTGGGAAAGTTTGAGAAAAGAACTCGAATAGAAAAGGTACTTTTCTCAATGTCCAAGTCTTCCTCTTATAAGGTACATTTAGCCATTAAAACAACCCCTTTCCCTTTCTATCTTTTCTATATTCTTTATTTTGATTACTTTTCTTATTGAGAACCATGTGAAACTAAAATAAAATCATTAATGATCATCCTTACTACTTTCTAGAGAATTCTACACAATTCTCACAAGTATATTATTTATTATCTATTATCTTTTGCCTTTTTCTTAAAATTGGATTTTCTTCTTTTCCTTTTCCTAGATATCCATTATTGGACTAACAAAATCAATAGAAATCATGAAATCCATAGCAAAGAGAATTTTGAAAAAGAAAGCTAAACTATTAAAACAAAGCATATCATAAATCCAATATGTCCTTTTATTGAAAATTTCATTTCCGCCAAGTAAAATACAATTGAAAACAACGTGGGAGAAACAAAGGGGGAGAAACAATCCGGTACATATTGAAATTGATCTATATTTGTATACCATTTTTCTTATAGAAAAGAGAATACAAATAGCATATATATGTGGTGGTTGTGATTTTGTATAAACTGACCATACATGTAAAGGTAAGCATGACTTGATGGGGAGCAATTGCTATTATACATTCATGTATCCCCCTAAATCTCAAAGGTAAAATGTTTAAAATTTCAATCATTTTCAATTTATTAAGGAATGGTTTGTCATCTTCAAAAAGGGGGAGAATGTTGACCTAATAATTATACATTTTCCATATTATGATGATGACTTGACCATTACATTCATGTTTATCTAATATGTCTATTTGAGATCAATTTCAGGTGTTACATACATAAAGGGGATTAATGTAGTAAATCATAGTTTGTTAAGATCAAGTCAAATCCAATGCAAATGAAAATTTATAAGATTAAATAGTATCTTGTATTGAATTTATGACTTGTAACTAAGCTTAATTGAAACTTGAAGCAATAAATTTAGATATTGAAGAAATTTTTGGGTATTTGTCATAAGTTGTCACATATTGGCTTATTGTCTAAATTTGTCCCAGTGGCAACTTAACCAACAGCCAACCTAGTTTTGGCAATACGCAGGGTCTGCCAAGTTTGACCTGGTGCCAACTCGACCAACACCCTGCACTGGAAAATCAATTACAACCATTGGGCAAGTTTCATTCCAGATAAACACGATCATAAATTGCAATTTTTTTTGTCATATAGTTTTGTCGATTGAGTTTTCCAAAAGATAACTCGACCGACAGTAGTGTATGGTAAAGTGCAAAAAAGTGTTTCTAGCCATTAGAATGTTGTAAAGCTCTAAAATATATCTATTACAACACCCAAAATGGATAGAATTCGATCCTAAGTGCCTCTACTGGTTAGTAGGAAGCCACATCTATAAAAGGGGGACCTTGGACTTTATTCCAAGTTAGCTTTCTATGATCATGTGTTATAGTTGAGTTGTTGGCCTCCAAGAGCCCCTAATCTTCCTTAAGCTTGTTAGGATCCTTGTAAGAGACTTTCTTCAATGTACATCTTGTGAAACTCTCCACTCTCTTTCCTAATCTCTCTCTAAAAACTTGGTGGTTAGTAGGTGAATTATCTAAAGAAGGAAGGGTTGATCAAAGGTTGTAGCTCTTCTACAAGAAAGGATAAGTCCTTGGCAAAGGAGGAATATTCTTGGTAGCTAGATAGGTAAGTCCTTTGTAATGGTTATTGGCTCCTTGATCTGAAAAAGACCACTAGTTTATCCCTTATTCTTGAAAAGGATGGTCATATTGTTGTAACTCATATAGTGCAGTATATAGAGTGATACAAGGTTACAAATCCAAGATATTGACCGCTCTAGGTAGTGGATGTACATATCCTAGTTTGGATGTTAAAACCACTATACATCTTAGCCTTTTTTGGTGTTTGCTCAATCTCTCTTTTCCTTGCTTTTCAATATTGTAATATCTTTTAGCAAATATCTTGAAGGTCTGATGTGTTTTGTTTAAGTGTTTTTAGCTCTATTCACCCCCCTAGAGCCCATAAATCCAATAATTCCTTGTCGAGATGTATATTTAAAATGAATATTCCAAGATCTCATGAGCATCACCCTAATTAATGAAATCAAAAAGATTTACCACTGATGTCTCCTAATTGTACTAGTTATAGGTTCTAACTTTGGGATTTATGAATACTCATGACACATATTTCATGCTTTATCATTTCAATGGTAAGTAGATACATATTCGATAAGATCTAGATCTTATCCTTAAAGTCCTTCTAATTTATGGTTATTGATTTGATATCCATAGGTAGTTGATCTAACCTTGCATTGATGAAGTTGGAAAACCTTAGCTCATACATTCCTCTTGTATGAGCTGGAGGCAATTTAGTGTCCTACAGTGAACTTGAGTGGGCTTTAGCATGAGAATCATACATATTCGGATTACATAAATGCATGTTCATACTCATTTTAAAACATTATATAATATCAAAATTCACAAATGGACCACCTATATCTTCACTTAGGAGAGTTATAAGATCAAGGTTAAGTCATATGAGAAAATGTTAATCAACGATGACTTTAAAGATACCTTCAACTAATAATCATGTTTATAATATTTATCATGCTCCCATGCTTCATGTATGTCATGGGGGAGGCCTTTGTATGAAACTGCATAATTTCTATAGTAACCCTTATAATATATGTGTAAAATCTTTCTACAAAAACATAAGGAAGTTGCTCCCAGGTATGGATTATACCAGATGGAGTGGTGTTATATCATTATATACTCAAACTTGTCATATAAAGAGAATTTAAACATAGACATGTACATATGATATTATGGAAAATTGTATCATATAAATTTGTGAGAATTTAATTGTTTTGGGTGGGGTTTCCTACTGTACCACTTCTAAACTGTTGGGGTTGGATCATAGTGATGGGACTAGTGTAAACTTGATAGTTACATCCTAATTACTAAAGAAGTTAATATATAATATTTACATCCTAGTTTCATTAGACTTAGAGCTACTCATTGATTTTTTTCTCCTATAGTGGCTCTCTAACACTTCATTATGTTGGTCTCTCTCTCTCATTTTCCTAATCTATTTGAACCTGAGAATCGAGTGACACAAAAGTCCCAAAAATGCATCGTTCACCTACTTCCTCTTATTTTAGATCTCTACACAATTCATGGATTCTTCCTTCCTTGTTCTCATTTTCCTTTCCTTCTCATTCCTTGATTTGCTTTCCCATTACTTACCTAGAATCTCCACAAATGAAAGGACACCAAACTCTATAGGTAATTGTACTCCCAACTATCCTTTTGAACCTCAACCACCTCCTAATCGATGTTTATGTCTCCTTATATGATTCTTGCCTTTAAATATTTGAAACTATAATCACCTATGTGTTCACCTCTACATAACCCCCAAAAAACTTTTCAAAACCCTTCTTTTTTTTCCTTTCATGAGGTGCCTATCTCTCCAAACCCCATCAATTTATGTGCACTGACATGAGTTTGAGACTGCAATTCTGACCCTTGAGGGATCCATCAATTACCCAAAAAGCTTTATGGTGGTCATGTAAAGCTAATTTGTGGTTTGCATGCATGGCGCTAATCATTTGTTTGTTTCTTTTTCTTTTCTTTGCCATTGTTATGTAATAAAAGTGGGATCTTCATACTTGACATCATCTCGACCTATTTAACTCACTTTATCTCTATTTGGATCTTGAGAGGGCCATGCAAACCTTTGCTTCAACTAATCTTTGATGTGTGTAGTCCTTGTTCGTTTGCTCTAATTCATTCATGGGGGGAGTACTTTTTGAGTTTTTTCCATATTGTGCCCTTTATCTAGGTTTGCCTTGACCGACTGAGCTCAGGAAAGACAAGTGGATACCTCCTATGACCCCATTTTGTGAGGTACTAGATATGTGATTCTTGCCATTAATCTTTTAAAATATGTGTACTTCTTGAGCTGAATAATGAATCGTAAGAACAAAAGTATTAATGGTTCTCCTAGTTTGCCCTTGATCAAGATTTTTTTCTCGCAACGATTATACACCTTATGGTCCTTTTGTTCATTCGTTTCATCTATAACTGCATCTGTAGGTTGGGAAACTTAATGCAAAGGAATGTCAATAGTTGGCTATTTTCCCCAGATTTAATATCATAAAAATAAGTCAACTTAGAAAACTCCTAGTAATTTATTTACAATTCTTAAAATTAGACTAATATATTTCATGGAATTTCAAAATATTCCCCACCAAAATGTATTAAATCTAAGACTCTTATTCATATTATACTTGTAATTAATAATATTATTATTTAATTTGATCTTAGGTGGAGGAAAATCATGAGTTGGACCTAGAAATAAGTTGAAAGTCTAATAAATAAATGGAGGTATGTTGTGTTTCTTTCTAATTATATCTGTAAAAAATCACATTCACTCCCTTTTACCCACTTGAGGTAGGTTACTTTGAATATTCCTTTCTCACATCTATTTGACCTATTATCTTGTGAATATTCTTTAAATTCATCATATTGTCTATTTGTGTCATTTCTATGATTGAAACACAAGTCCCACCATTGGCCATTATATCTCAAGTGGTGGCATATTAATGAAATTGATCTTTTTTATTCATTTTTATGATGTAACCCTAATTGTAGTCCTTTGATGAAAATTTGAGTAATCCAAAATTGATTCTATACTAATGTGCATTTTATTTATGATAACTAGCATAATGTTAGAAGCACAACACTTCACATGTAGTACCTATTGTGTTTATTTTCTTTTGATGGGAATTAGGTGGCAATTCTCATTCCTTGGTAATGGGTGGTAATGCCCATCACTAACAAACCTATTTGGTTATGGTGTGATTCCATATCCATGTTGTTGTTTTTTGTTCTAATTTTAATATTTTATGCACTTATTATCAAACTCTTACAATGTATTGTGCCTAAATCCAATACGTTGGTATTATCTCTTCATGTATTGTGGTTCATCATATTCACGATGCCTCTTTTCTTCCTCTATGTCCCATCAATGGCATGCACTCCCCTTCAAAAGGTATAATGTGTGCTCCACTTTATCAGCCTCCAAGATACTAAGGAACTTGAAAGCCTTCTCTAGCTCCATCAACCAGAGGTCTGCATCCGTTGGATCTGTCACACCAGCATATTCTACCACTCCAACTCACCTCAACCGCTCAAACATATTCCCTGAGACCGGAGATTCCACATCGGGGACTGCTACTCTTGTTTGAGGAACGGACATTATGTCCACCATATGTGTAATCGTGTCCATAAACTATCCAAACATGGACTAAATAGTAGGATTGGCCACCACTGTAGGGTCTATGTAGGGCATCTGAGGTACTCTCTCCTCAACATTCAGCCTCCTTACACCCTCCACCTGGTGCAACAACACCACTCTCAACAACATGTTCTTTGTGTTCCCCAACCAACTTTTCAACTCTTCTTCTTCTTTTGCATGAGTAGAAATCACCATAAGACATACTGGAGGACACTAGAACAAACACAAACCCTAGTCTTAGGTCCCTGTAGACTCAACAAACCTAAAGCTCTAATATCAACCAAACTATGACACCCCACACCACAAACCACAAGATTACTCAAAACCAACGCTGAAATAACACTTAAACAAGTGGATTACCAAAAAACACTAAAAATTAAAACTGATTGCACAAGGCACAAACATCAGAAAACTTGTTACATAAAGATCTATAAACTACCAACTTTATCATATATCTCATAAAACGTCACGCTTACAACATGTTCCATAGACATGCCTATCACACATGATATATGTTCTATTTACATATATAGGTGCATCTGCCAGCTATATACAACAAAAAGGCACACAAGCCAAAACTCATAATGATAGCATAACCACAAAACACATAACACTATCCCCAAGACCTGAGTTTATAGGGACAACTCTAGGACTCTAACAAAAAAGGACCAAAAGCAGCATTCCTAAACTTAGCAACTACTGTCCTCCTCGCTGTTGCTCTGCCTTTGTTGCACGATCTCTACCTCCTCGTGCATGTTCATCTAAAAGATGTGAAACCCACACGTTGAGATTCCAAATCTCAACGGGAGATATAACTCTCCACCAACACTATTAAAGCACAAATAAAGTAACTAAATAATAGAAGTAAAGATATAATTATGTTAGGCAGATTCAATTATTGATATAAGTAGGGCAGTTATTATCATGTATGCAGATCAAGTAGCTACAACAGAATAGTAGTATATTTTATAAAATAAGAAGGAATATAAAGAACATGTATATTTTCTACCAACCAATCTATACAAAAAAAAGCAAGGCTTCATTCAATGTTATCATATTTGATCCTAAGCAATCATGCTACATAACTGATTACATATTTTAATTATTTCCATAAGGATTTGAGTTGTACCACCCAAATCCAACTGACCACTACTAAGTCAACATCAGTGCCATACAAGGTCAATGGAAGAACCATAATCCATGACCTCTCCAACACCTCCCAGTCAGCACGAGAGTAACAACATAGATTCATGTCAGTCAACTGCAAAAAGTGACTTATAATCAACAGAAGGAGCAGGTCATACATGGTCTTCAACATATAAAAACACCTAGCCCACCTTGGTACATGTAACTGTGCTAGAAGAACATGCTCACACATGGCCGTTCTAACAAGAAGGAGTGGCTGACGCATGACGATCCATATCACAATGAGATCGGCTTACACACGGCCTTCTCACACATCATGTAGTTAGGGATACAAGGTGATATCCAACTTGTACCCGCACATATTCAAAAATATGCGCTGTGAATAAAACTCGTTTCACCAGTCTAACAATTAAGGCTGGCACTGGAAAGGATCTATGGTACATGGAAAAAAACAACAAGGATTATGTTTCACTTATTTCGTTATGCCAATTAGGTATCTTCAAGCATCAATCAAGTTATAATGTACAAAACCATAGCAAGCACTACAAAGGTAAGGGCATGGTACACTTTTTAAGGATATAAAATGTATAAGGTGTGAACTTGTCACACTATCACTACATAACACATGTACACTGCCATTCACAAGACCATCATCATAGTTGTACAACCACTCGAGGATATCTCTAATGTCACATCATTGTGGAATATCAATTCCTTAATCATAGCACTAGAGGGTATCACATCACAACAGGCATCAAGACACCACTAGGTCATATGATCCATTCACATCATTCCTATATTACAAGTATTTCAACATGATGAGTGTCACATCATACTCACTATAGCATGCACTAGCTATGATTTTCAAGATTATATCACCTGAATGGTTAGAAATCGATAAACAAGATAGAGGAAACATCATAACTCCATGTGTTACATCATTATCTCCACATGCCTCAACTATTCATAACCATCACCATAGCATACCAAGTAATGAAATGCATTCAACATGTAAGGCTAGGGGTTCAAAGATAAGAGAGATAATATCATAACATAATAGTTGTTCCAAGAAAGAGAAGCAACCATGTCACATCACTCATGTTCAGTATTAAGTTTTTCCCTTCATAGTCGATTAGGGTTTACAAGAATAGGTTCAACCAACAACCCTAGAACCATCTCCCTCCATCATGTTGGAGTGTATAAGGATTAGGAAACATCATTAGAGTTGATTATATAAAATTCTAAATAGTATTATATATGGATTATGTATCATTCATATATGAATATCATTAAGTATTCACATGTGCTTCTCATCACTTACCATCACCCTATGTTGACCACATAACCACATAGGTTGCGACCACCCATCATGGTTCATGTCATGACCGCAAAACTCATGTGTTTCAATCATCCACCAACATATCATGATCTCTACCCTCTAGGTCATGTCACGCCCACAACACTTAGGGTTATGGTTTCACAAAGCATATTGACCAAAGGTGTCTTGACCTCAACATGTCTCGACTAAACCTGTCTCAGTCTCAAGGGTGTCTGGACCTCCACCCATGTTGTGACCCAAGACCATCATGGTTGTAACCCTACACTCTAGGGTGCGTCACAACCCAAGAAAGGTAGGAACAAGACACCAACCCCAGGGGTGACTAGGCCGCTTAACACCAAAAGCCTTGACCTAACACTGTTAGGCCAAACTCAACCACAAGGAAGCATCTCAACTAAATTTATCCAGGTCACGACCACCAAGAGGGAAGTGTCACACCGACACCAAGATGAACCATCTAGGTCTAAAAATAGAACTTAAACCAAGGGAAGAATCTAGTTCACTATGAAGGAAAACTCAAGCAACCGATCACCAAATCCTACAGCATAGGTCAAGAAATCACCAAGAAAGAACCTCTTCCAAAGAAGGGAAAAACCATTTTCAAGGTAACCAAGACCAAACCTAACATCTCTCCAACTTATAGGTACATGAAAACCATGCATGGGATCAAGATCAAGGGAAAACTTAGAGAAGAACCTCCACAACTCATCATCTACTAAATCAGGTACACATAGATTAGGGTTTCAAATTTCTACTAAACCAAGCAAGATGTGTCTACCAAACAAGCTCTAGAGATTACCACTAGGTACAAGCATGATATGGAAGAAATCTAGAGAGAGAAGACAGTAATAAAAAGCATAAATAAGTGCAATAATAGAGTAGGTTTAGTGTTATATAACCCGCCTTAAATTGATTGCCACCAAGAGCTCTAAACTCTAAGATCAAGAGCTCCAAGCACACAATCCAAGGGTTGAAGAAGCTTCACCAAAAGATCCACCCTCGCCCACAAGAGAACCTTAAGAAGGAGAATAAACCAAGGTCAAAGCTAGCCCAAGGAAAGAAGCAAAGAAGCTCTTGGATGAACCAAAATAGAAAGGGAGAAAGAGAGGAGAAATCCTCTTCACACTTGGGTCTACCTTGTCAAAACATGGTTCGTGACCCTTGTGATGAGGAGTTTCTCTCACAAAATGACCAACATGGAATAACCATGGTCTAGGGCTGAGAAAAGAGAGAGGAAGATGAAGGTAGAAGATCAAAAGAAACATCAACATAGAATTCAAACACTTACAAATGATGAAAGATGAGCTCGGATCACCACCACCACCACATGCAAGAGGAGATTGATCCCCAAAGATCCAAGGATGAACCTACTTGCTCCACTAAGGTCCAATAACAAACAAGGAAGGAGGAAGAATATAGATGGCCGAAAGGGTTGCAAGCAAAGGGAGATACGGATTTATATAGATGGAAGATGAGAGAGAGCAAGGGGTGAGGTATCAACATACGAAGGGACCCAAGGGACACTTATTTACTCAAAATGCAAACATGAAACCACTTAAGCATTACATACAAGATATGGTGATACACTCTAGATAGTGTCTTGAACACCATGTCAACCCACATGGTCATGGTCGTGACCCTCCTGGGTGCACCTCTCATGGTCGCAACACCACCACATAACATCACCTTCTAGGCCGAGACAAGGTCCCACTACCATCCCTAGGCTGAGACAACCTATGCTAGGGAAACCATCTCAACCCAAGACCCCCTAGACTACCTAGGTTGTGACCACTAACACCTAGAGAAGGTTTCTTGACCGTGAAACCCTTCAAAACCAACCTTGGTCATGACCCAAGGTCGAGACAACACAACCAACACACATGGTCAGGGCATTCAACACTCACACCAACCCTAATTACCACATGAGGTGATACTCCTCAACCAAGGATCAAACAAGGCACCCTCATATTTATACTTCCTTTATATGATGTATAGAAAGAGATGGAACACTCTAGAGGTGGCAAATTTCACATCAACCCCCTACATTGGGTAATATGCAATTTGCACCAAAACTAGCACAAAAAGCACAAACTTCATCCAAACAAGCTCAAACTTGAAAATTAAGCTCTCCACAAGCCCTAATTACATATAAACATATTAGAGTATGGTTCTAAGAACATGATTCAGCCAAAGAAAATAGGGTTACTCCAAATCTCAGGTCATGGGTCTTATAGTTTTCCTTTTGGAAAATAATCAATGGATGTCTCCCTTTGGATGGGAGGATCATATCATGCCACATCGAGATGTCTTCTGGCTATAAATGTCATGTACAACTGAAGGTAGAGGACTCAACCACATGTTCTTCACGAGTGACATCACCTCTCATCTTTAGGATAAGACTAGCAATGTTCTAGGACCTTATCCTATGGTTCAATTAATCTTCTTACCAAACTGCATCATATTTGGGAAACTGTGGGCATTCTCTCCCTCGTAGGGCACAAGAGAGGCATATTCCCTTAGATGATATGTTGAAACATGTGGACCTATAGGTGCCGCAAATGTTATGAGGGGCTAGGATCTTTGGCTAACCAAGTCTGGTAGAGAACTAAACTCCTCACTAGCCTCCTAATTAGAGTGACTAGTTTCTTAGGTCTCGACAATGAGGAGGACCTAGCAAAGTTTTTAGCACACGGGTTATTCCCTCTGACAATGCAAAGGAATAGTCTGAATGCTAATCTAAACTTGCTGACTGGAGTCCACCTCTAAGGAGTAGGATGAGATTGTCGCTTTCCAGTACCCCAACCACCTCACAATATGACCTTACAATATTTAGTACAGTTATATGATCCTCGTTGGGAGCCATTAGGCTCACCACTGTTGTTAGGCTTGATAGTGAAACCATGATCGAGACACTCCTCTTCCCGATGGAATACATGTATAGGTTGGGTGAGACTCACTCGACCTGCTTCCATGAGATTGAGATCGGTTCCTTAGACACCGTCAACATGCTCATAGGGAGAAACTGAGGACCTTGGCAGCTAAGAAAGCAAATTTATGATTCCATTGACCTTATAAGGACTAATAAAATGAGAATCAAAATTGTCTGTGATAATTCTCTCATGGTCACCTCAACCCTTACCCTTTATGCCAGGATGCATGGCAACCTCATGTGTAGTTTCCACATTGATATACCCCATACCTTCTTAACCTTATCGTACGAGAGACAACCAGAGAAACTTAGACTTTTTTGCTCATTTTTTGGTACCCATGGCGAGCTTGTAAAGAACAGAGGTATATGTATATTATCCTGATAGTATAGTGATTTTGGCCTCCCTAGGGTTGTCGAGGTGTGGGGACTTGTTTTCTATTGTGTTGCACATGTTTTAATTAAAAAACTCAACAAATCCCTATATGGACTGAAACATCCCCCTCATGTCGGGTATACTAAAATAAGTTCTTTTCTAGTTGACCGTGTATCTTTCATAAGTGGTGCTAATCCCTCTTTATTCACAAAAAGCATGACAATACTACAATCTTTCTTCTATTATATGTGGATGATATAATGATTGCATGAAATGATTCTACTATTGTCCATACTTGTATTAAAAGTCCTAAGAATGCTTTTACCTTATGAGATTTTATAAAGATTCACCATTTCCTGGGTTTTGAGGTTGAATAATGAATAAGGATTAATTCTTCACTACTCTAAATATTCCATGGATCTTCTCTACAAGTGTGATATGCTATAACATTGTACATCGCCAAATGTTGACCCTACTTCATACAGATAAGTTGTATGCTCCCTTACGACCTTATTTTGACTAGACCACATATTACCTTTGCTATTAATTTGTCTTGTCAATTCATTCATAACCTATCACTATGCATATGGCTCTTGTAAAATGCATTCATAGATTTATCAAGGGCACTATCAATACATAAATACAACTATATGCACAATCTTCTCTCCAAGTTTCAACTTTTTCTGATGTTGACTGGGATGGATGCCCACTCAGACAAAGATCAACTAGTGGATTACACATTTTTCTTGGATCCACATGCATATCATGGAGTGCAAAGAAACACTCAACTATGGCAAGATGTAACACAGAGACAATATGCGTGCCCTTGCTCATACTATTATTGAAGTGACTTGGATGGGTTCCCTACTTTAATATCTGGATGTCTCTCAAACTTCACCTGCTATAATGGATTGTGACAACTGAACACTACATACCTTTATGTTAATCCTATATTTCATGCTCAAACTAAGTACATTAAGTTCAATTATCACTTTATAAAAGAAAAAGTAGCACTTAGATACATTTCCACTAGATATATTACATCCAGAGATCAACTCAAGAACATCTTTGAAAGCGATGTATCTAAACTTGTGTTTCGGTCTGTGACACCAAGCTTGGCCTTCGTCAAGCTATGACTCAGCTTGAGGGGGAGTATCAAGACAAAGATGCACATGTGAAAGATAGGTGCCTAGACAATTGCTAGTTATATAGCTTCTGCAATACTAACAGTCTAGTTATCTATTCTTTATCTTGGGCTCATTTGTGTTTCCTTGATAGGCCCATCTAGCTAGCACTATTACTCTTCTCTATGATATGTTACTAACAAGGACTCTGTATAGTATCTGAATGCACACCAAACACTTCAAGTCAATTTGTTACCAAATAACTAGTTTTTGAAAATCTTAATAGTTGATCTTCTTATAATCCATATGGATAATCTACACATTGGATTTAAGCCCATGTGGACAGTTGTAGATCATGCGTCGAAAAACTACATCCACACACCTAATTTTCTAACACATTAATTATGAATGAGTTTTAAGTATCAGTTGGGCGGAATTTTTTGCGAGACTGATTTTAAGAAGATCAGTAATGTGGTTTGTCCTAAAACTAATACTTGATTTCCAAGCATTTTAAATGTTTAACGTAATTTATATGCTCGAGCATGTCCTCCTCTTACTTCGTGAAGTATACTAAACACAGCTACATAACAAATTTAGTTGGATCCCAAACTCAATTCGTGACCCAAGTGTTCTAAGTGGAGATTGCATGATGCTACCAATGTTGTACCCAACTTCATCGAATGTATGTATGCACAATCTCAGGTCAAAAAATTATGTCTATTCATCATCTAGAACGATATATTTACATGCCACTGGTGTGAGATCAAGCCAAAGGATAAATAACTGCGTAAAAGTAGTTGGTTTGAGACTAACTAACCATTTGGTTTAGTTTAAAAAGTTTCGAATTGGTATAGCTTGTAGTTTCAAGGTAAACCAAACCTCATCTACCCATCACACCTTCAATATCCGTTTGGCCGGACTGTTTTTTATATTATAGCTGTTCTCGTCTCTCAGTTTCAGAAAGAGAAACGAACTACACTATGCAAATGGATTAGTACTTACGGGATCATGTGAACCCGAATACTTTTCATAATGCCATTAATTATACCAACCTGGACATGTTTAATAGCTTAGAAAAAATTTCGAATTCTCAACATGAAGTAGTTTTTAAAAAGAAGATTAAGGGGGTTAAACTAGAGTGAGGATAACATGTGGAATAAAACCTTGTGAGATTAAGAGCATAATTATGTGCAACTGATGTATGCATCCATGTCTAACAAACATGTAATTATACTGGTCAAATGCAAAGTGTATCATGATTCTCATCAATTTTAGCATCACGTTTAATAATGTTTGTTTGCGTTTGTGAACGGAGAGCGGACTGAAAAAGGTCGGATTTCATAAAATACAAAATATTCCATGATGTAATCAATTTGACACCAGTCACGGTCTGAAGTAATGATTATTTAAGGAAACCCATCACTAAACCGGACCCCACAAATTCTTCCATATGAAACTTTTGCCTAATTGACCTCTCTTTTGTCACGTGGCTAATGGATATATAGCATAAAAGCCAGTACACGAACTTAATTCTCCTCTGAGCCTTCTTGCCATTATAACTTGTCAACTCAGTTACGCATAGGTTTTTTATCAACACGCCCACTGCAACAGGATTTATAGCACTTGTACGCCCTAGTGGTCGGGCAATAAGGGTGACAAATCAAGTCTGACACTCTCATAAGGCATGAGGCATGAGCCACCCGCCGAAGCTCAGCTGGGTGCTATGTATAAGGCTGTTCATCTATAATTGCATTGTTGTGACATGAAAACAGGCGGCACTATCAACAAGGCAGAACCGCTGAGGTAAGTGCCGAACAGGAACTTGACATAGGCGGGTTGGATCCAAGAAGGGACTTTGTCATGGCAAATTAGGAGGATAGCTATGCTTACTAGACGCCTTGAAAACACCTAGTATAGAACGAGTTCTATACTTTTCCTAAGAACAACCAATGAGAACGCATCATTTCACATCCAAGAACCACCACTTTACAATGACGAAAATTTATTGGTTCCTACCATTACGACGAAAATGACAGCCGCATACGATTTTGAGTTGTTTAAGGGTGTGAGAGGCGTTCATTAGAGATAGACACAAATTGCTCAGGTGCAACGGGAACACAAAAAATCCAGTCTGAAAGGATGTTTTCTCAGGACGTCATGAATTCGTTTCTGTCCATCTGATTTATTATTTTTAATTAAACGATTGGATGGCCGTATAAGTATTTTCTCCAAGCCCGTTAGACACATGGAATTTCTCCATCTCGAGACAGGACACTCTCCAAGCCATGCAAATATGTCTCTCCCACTCTCTCTCTCACTCATTCTCTCTCTCTCTCTTAAACTTTACTATGCTACAAAGGTTGAATTTTTAGGTCATCAATAGATTGTCGATTTCTTGCGAGACAATATCTTTAATTGTCTTGACGGAATTTTGAAAAGTAAAGGATCTCTGATGAATAAAATAACATATTATCTCTTTCTCACACTTAGAGAATTCAAGAAAAAAGATCCCACACCCCATTCTTACTGTAAAGAGGTATGTTTCTCATAAAAACGTTAGTTTTAGTAGTTTTTCTATCCTCTCAATTTTTATCTAGCATGGTTGATACCTTTTTCCTCTCTTTAAGCATTCTTTTACAACATACCATGAGTCCAATCAAACGGATCATAATGGGCAGATAAACAATAGTAAAATAGATTCTAAATACATGCGACATGATTCCATTCATAAAGCATGGTTGGCAAGGTTTGCATGTGTTTTAGGAGATTGTAATTTCCAATCATTTGTTAATTAGGTTCTTCTATGTGGATATTAATGGAGTTTGACAACATCATGATGATGCACGTCTTAATATGAGGTTGTGTGAGGTGAATAATCACTGTATGGAAAATATAATCCAGGACTTCATCCCATTTTGATTCTAGACGATCCACTTCAGTTGTTCTTATGCATTTGATTAGAACTAGGCACACCAGTGCAATATTATTCAGTATTTGAATATATTTTGTACAATGTTTGGTGTGTTCTATGAACCAGTACTTAACTTCATAGTTCACGAGGGTTGTGTTAAGTAACCAATATTCACATTCATCATTGTTCACCATTGGAATAATTCATGAACTAGTAATGACCTTCATATGTGAATTGTTGACTCAAGATCTAAATTGACTAATCTCTTGTTTTGATGATAACTAAACCATTCCACTCATTTATGTCTAATGTTTTTACATGAGTGATTTCAGATAGACACACTCCAAGTGCTAAAGTTGCAAACCCTAGGTATAAGAATTCAAGTCATACATGCAAAAGATCAAGAATGAAGGTTGCATAATTTATCTCATTAGATTTTTTTTGTAATAACCTAAATTTATTGTATGACTTATAATTAAGTTCCACAATGAAATACAATTAATTAGATTTATGATTTATTCACATTTACACAAATGGTTAAACTATATCACAATGCAGTTCATTGACTGAAATTGTCGTGATACACATCTCGACTGAGGAGCTATTTGCTTGATCACATATGATCATCGTATGAGATACTAATTGATAAGTATACACTAAAAGAATTGCCTTTTAATGTCACTTGTTTGAGAAACCCTCCTTGCATCTCAACAAATGATACCATACGTGTAAAGTGTAAAATAAATGTCTAAGAAAGTTTCAAAGTGAAATACATCTGTTGGAATCTCCTCGAAACAATTAGAATTTTTCTAAAAATGGCTAGGAGGCATCCTCAACTAGAAATAGGACCGCTTGTGCTTCGTCATGTAGTTAGTTGAGCTCTATGAAGGCTCCTATACTATAGTTGAGAGATATTCTCCTCCAAGAGCCTCCATATACTCTCATGATCTTAATCACTTGCTACATCTATTAGAGTGAGTAGGAGATTTGTAAGAGAACTAGTCCTATATCTATATTTATATCTTCAAGGCTCTCATTTCTCTACCTCCAAATCTCTCTTTCTACCATGAAGATTCTCTCTCTTAGCTAAGAGAGGTGAAGAAGAAGAAGGACATGATGCCTTCAAAGAAAATCTTCATCTTGGTGAAGGTAAAGTCAAAGGCTGAAGATCCAAGTCAAGAGTGGGTAAGTACTTGAAGGACGAAGACTTGTTGTAAGAGTGGGTAAGTCGTGGTGAAGGATGAAGACTCTTTGCAAGAGTAGATAAATCCCCAGTGAGGTAGAAGACTCATGGTCATTAATGGTAAGTCCTTTTATGATTGTTGGCTCCCTTGAACTTAAAGGGAAGGCTAGTTATCCCTTGACTTAGAAAAGGGTGGTCTTATATTGTAACTATATAACTTTGAATATAAGGAGTGACACTAGTTGAAGATCTTAGAGCTTGACCTATCTATGTAGTGGATGTACATATCTTAGTTTGGAAGTTAGAACCACTATAAATACTTGTGTGATTTGGTGTTTTTTCAATCTCTCTCCCTTGCTTTTCATACTTGTTATATTTTTTGGGGAAATATCTTGAAGGTCTAATGAATTTTGTTTAAGTGGTTTTATCTCTATTCAATCCCATGTACAACCCATTATAAATCCAATATCAACAACATACATGTTCAATAACTAGGATAAGTATTCATCATTATTCAAGTTTGGCATGAAATGTGAACCGATGTTGACTTTTGTAGGTCAACAACAATTGTGCTAACCAATAGTCTATTAACCAAGACTTGAATGATGATAAAGTGAACTCTGAAGTGCATCATGTTGGATGTATAATGAGCTCTAGGTGGGAGGTAAATAATGCTAAAACTACTTTAAAAAATTCATTAGACCTTCAAGATACTTCCCAAGATGATATGACAAGTATGAAAAAACAAGGGTGATATAGATTGAACAATCTACAAGTAAATACATTGTTTATAGTGGTTTAACTTCAAAGGATGTAGCTCTACTACCTATAGGGGTCACTCTCTAGGATTTTCAACCATGTATTACTCATGATATTCCATTATAAGAGTTATAATATAAGACCACCCTTTTATGTATCAAGGAATAACTAGATTCCCTTTTAGGCCGAGGACCCGAAAACTTCACAAAGGACTTACTTATCCATGACCAAGAGTCCTTAGCCTTACCAATGACTTGGTTACTCTTGCAACGAGTCTTCAACCTTCACCAAGGACATACTCCACTCTTGCAATGAGTTATCATCTTTCAAGGACTTACCCACTCTTAACTTGGATCTTCTACCTTTGACTTCACCTTCACCAAGGAGAAGCTTTTCACCAAGGGCCTCCTACACTTATTCTTCCTCTGATCTCTTAGCCTACATAGAGAATCTCAAGATTTCATAGGACAACCTTTTAAATATAGTCACTACCAAAATGTAGAGATAGAGTTGTATGCAAGATAGCCAATTTAGATAATTGCAATATGCATAAAAGAAGCCAAGGTATCAAGGGAAGTGCCACAAAAATAAGGTAGTAGTTAAAAAATCTATTTGAGAGGGATATTCTCACATGATAGCCCATTTTTCTATTCACTACACATTACCATTGCCTGAGTTCTTGGGTGAAATTTTTGGGACGATGACAATAGTAACACAAATTCCAAGGAACCTCATTGATTGAGATGTGCCCAGGACAATCTCAACTGATGAAATTGTTGTACAAAGACATATAATTTTAAAAAAACCCATACCTAAAGACATGATAAGAATATAGAAAATATTCAAACATGTACACAACAGTTAGTAACACATTGTGAAAGCATCAGGGGTAGGTTTTGAGCAAGAAAATAATGGGAATCATAAAATGTATACATGGCCTCAAACACCACATATAAAGTGCGTACAAAACTTGGCTAAAGCAATTCTTGGATATGATCAAGAATACCATTAGCCCCATTCCTATCATTTGTTTTCCACATGTTTCCAACTCGTACACATCTCACCTTTCTTCTTTTATGTGGACTGATAAACCAATTTGTAAATCAATAGATCATGTCAATTAGTTAACAAGTGACCTACAAGAAGAAAATGAAATGCCCCCAATCATATTTTTGGACCGGGAGTTGGGGTAGCTTAGCCACTTAAATCCTATTGCTTCCAGATGCTCCCCTAAAATGGAAATATGTAGAATAGTTAACCAATTTCCTTGCAATGATTACAAGTTTCTTTAACCTTGTAACCAGAGGATTTTCCATTGAAAATTGGAGGTCCTTTGAATTTGTTGTTCCTTTGGCTGCGATCAAGTCCAATAACATTTCTATCAATTTTCTATTAGTATGTCCTAGGATTTGACTAAAGTTTTACCAAGTCTAAGAATCTTTACAAAGAAGATATAAAGATATGATTATCATCCATAAGAGAAGTAGTAGTAGAAGATAATTGATCAATACCATCTCTAGAAAGCAAAAGATCTTAAACAAGTACATTCTTTAGATTCTTTAGCTAAAGACTTTAGATTTACCTCATTTATCAATTGCCTTATAAACAAGTAGATTGGGGGCATTTCAATACCATCTCTAGCAAGCAAAAGACAATTAAAGATTATTTAGCTAAAGACTTTAGATTTACCTCATTTAGATCTTCAATTGAGCTTTCCATAAGAGAAAAATGGTATTCTCCAACTAGATTTTCACTTGAG
This sequence comes from Alisma plantago-aquatica, assembly GCA_963693085.1. Taxonomy (NCBI): domain Eukaryota; kingdom Viridiplantae; phylum Streptophyta; class Magnoliopsida; order Alismatales; family Alismataceae; genus Alisma; species Alisma plantago-aquatica. Next base: position 1,765,534,855 of record OY856409.1, read on the forward strand.
TTGGAGTTGGAGGAGTCACTAAAGATTTGTGGCCTTTCTTCTTCTTCTTTTTCTTCTTCTTCTTGTTCTTCTCTCCTCTTATCTTGTGATGATGGGTCCTTTTGTTGGTTTTATTCCTAGAGAACCATCATGTGATGATTGTTAAAAATATATTTGTATTTTATGTTATTATTAATAAAAGGCAATCCCACTTATTATGTTTGTTTTAGTATTGAGATAATCTATTAAACCTAATACTGTCCTAAAAATGTTATGACTCGATGATATATGGTTTGGGTTGAGAACCTAACACATGAGAACATATGTATACTTAGAGTATTCACTCTTCTTATGTCCCTAATTGGTTATTATTATATATATTATAGGGTAACCATAATACGCAAAACTTTCATGTGTGGTGAGTGATGACTACGTCTCTTTAGTCATGATGTTGGATATCAACTCAGATACATGAGTACTTGTTAGAGAACAAGATGTAGTAAACAAGCCCACCTAGAGAATGAGACATGGAAGTCATATATTTACATGTGAAATTATCTCAATGTAGCATTGATGTTTGTGATCCTTAGATCTGAAGTCGCTACAATCTTCACATGTTGTTTTGTGCACTTTGACCATTAGCTCAATGTGCTTTGAACAAGATTTGCCAAAAAGGTGGAGATTGGGTACACTACTACACATGTGGATGATTGTGAGTTATGTAGATAGAATTTTTATCTCCTTTGAAGAGATACCCTGACCAATTGATAGACAAGACTATGAAATGCATGATCATGCTCATGTGAGTCAATATATGATATTGAGATCAAAAGTCTCAAAACATCTACTCCAGTACATGGAACATATACTGAATGATAAGATGATGACATTCCATGCCTCAGTTTTAATCTAGATATTTATGATAAAGGGAATATATGCTCATGGAAACGTTGATCACTTTACATGTTGAAGTTGTTTTCCAACTTACTCCTATTGCTTGGGTGACAAGAATGTGTGGGCATACACCAATCATTTCTTGTGAGGATTTAAACATGTAACGATGTAATTAGGAACCTACTGGGTCACACACATAAGGATGCATAAGGGAATTTAATTTTGCAATCAAACATATGAGTAGAATGGTTTTGAATCATAAACATGTTGATTTCTTATCCATCCAGATGATTGGAATGTCCAGTCAACTGACTAGATTGGTTGGGTCAATGGATCAATTGATTATCAATTGGTCATCTGAATTTTACACTTGACTGACCTAGTCGGCCTATTGAAAATCCCTATTGGAGATTAGAATTCAGCAAGGAAGGTTTCAATCCAGAAACCAATTCAGATTTGAATCTAGATGGCCTAATCTGTCGATTGAGAATCCTAGTCAACCAATTGGAATTTAAGATTTAGATCTAGATTGACCTAGTTGACTAATTGGAAATCTGAGTTACTTAATCACATGGTGATAGTATGAGTTTTTGACATTAAGGCTACTTTAAGATTGTGATTAGAAAAGGGATAGGAATTAGGGGTTCCAAGCGTATGACTTCCAATATAAAGAGGGCATGTCCCAAAGGGTGGATAAGAAACTTGAGACATCTTATGAGACAAATTGGAGATTGTGAAAAGTGGATTTTAGCATCATAATGAAGTAATTACTATTTTTCCCTCATTATACTCACTCATGGTCCCTAATTATTTTTCTTGGCTTCTAAATCAATATTGATACTCAAATTCGTAATTTGGTGACCAATGTGGATTTTATACACATTATAACACCACAATTTAGATTCATTCATCACTTTATCCAAAGAAGCAAATTGACCCATCAAACTTCAGCATATGATTCTCAAACTTTTTCTAAATATTATCCATATTTGTTAAAGTTGTGGTCCAAATTTCATGTTATTTGGACATTCCTACTATCTTCTATGATTTTTCGAAGTTTAATGCCAAAAGCCCTTTTATTTTGCTCTTTATTTGCCCCATTTTCCACATCAGCGATCTAGGTCTCGCGTGGGGGACGAACCCTAGCCCTTGGTTCTGTGTCGCATGGATCACGACCCAATCTGACAACCAAGTGATTGTCTCCTACCTCCCGCAATCAGCAGGGAGGAGTTATGGAGGACCAAATCTTGCAACTCACTCGAATAAGACTCATTTCAAAATTCTAAACATGCAAATCTCTTAGTTTCATGTTTTCCAAGCCCTACTTTGACCAACTTTATTGCTCTTTTCAACCACCAAAATGAGCTCTTTTCTCTCTCCTCTCACTTCTACGGCCATGGCCATTTTCAAATCTCAATTTGTCCCTAAAACCCTAGCCCCAACGCTATATAAAGGGACCCTGATGCTTGCAAGACATCATCAAGATTCGACCCTCCTTTATGTGTTCTTTCACACCTCAAAACATCCCCAAATCACCCCCAATCTCTAGCTTCTTCAAGCAGCACCGCCGTGGTGTCACCACCCTTCTCGATTGGGCGTCTTGCCCTTGCACCTCCTGTACAAAGAGCGAAGCCCCATCCACCTTTGTGGGGTCCTGAAGAACCCGAACGGAAACCCAACTCCCTTTATAGGCCCCTCAAGTGCCCAAACGTCCCTCTCTCTGATGATCTCCTCTGCCTCCTTTTTGGGATCACAAGGGGAAGCCAGAGTGTAAGGGACAGGAGTCTCGAATCACTGGTTCACATGGAAATTCCCCGATTCAAACAAACCACCAGTGAACCGGTAAATCAAAGAATAAATCGGCTGAATTGAAGGCTTGAACCAGACCAATGAGTGAGTGAACCACCCACTTTTCATCCTTCTATGTGGAACAATTTGAGTCATCTGACTTTGAATCCAATGACCCACCTTTTTTTTTTGCAAAATAAGGTAAATATCTCCTCTTTGCTTGAAAAATCAAATAAATGGATAGATGTTGTTTAAGTCATATCTCTTGATTCTTAACTCCAAAAATTATGTATAAATAGTCAATTTTGATCAGAAAAATCCAAGATATTTATTAAAAATACTTTAGGAACCTAATTCGTTATGATATCCCTATATTTGAACTCTTTCTTATTTAGTTTATCTAATGATTCAACAATGATGTTTGATCTTTGGAAACCCTAGATTTGGACTCTAATGATTATCTTGTAACCTAGATCTAATCTATTTGAATCATATACTCTTGAAAATGAATCATTAGTGATATATATCTATTTACTTGATTCAATATTGAATATGATCTTCATGGATAATGAGTAATCTTGATATTGATCTTAATCTTGCAAAACTCTTGATATACTTTTGACCCATCAATATGATATTAAATTCCAATTATACTAAGTATCATGATGATGATCTAGAATTTTGATGATGACTTGGATAATGATCATAAATTAGGGTTAACACATTTGATCCTAGAAAATCTAGGTAAGTCATTCACACTCGAAAATACTTGACACTTGAAATAATGTTGGACATATTGAAAGATTGGTTGATTATAAGTGAATGACCTAACCCTAAGGTTGACATAGGAAGGTGTAACCCTAATATCGAATATTGAAACATGATATTCTAAACATCATGATCTTGACCCTTGATCCAATCTTGATGATTTAGGATCTGACTTGAAGGGTTGACCTATTGATTTAGATATTGATAATACTTGAAATCCTCAGTGAAAGGTACACTATTATACCTTATCTTCGGTTGTAATGAAGATAATTTTTATGTATATTTTGATTGTGCACTTGGCTATATACTTTTTTGAGCTATTGTTCCCTATTGATTAGGATTCCATATTTCTTATATTATATTTTGAGACAAACTGGAAAACATAAATGACATGCCCATTATGACTGCCCGTGTACTGATGATGATGATATTGATAATGTTGATATCGAGTGCAAGCAACCCCTCATTTGGAGGTGGACTTGTACATGGACCTCCTACCTCATATGGAGAGAAGGAGTCCAATGACCTTTCCATCACGTTGGGGCGATTGAGTCACAACAAAATATATAAGCATGCTTCTCGAATTACAACATAATGGGAACTTGTAATAAAAATCAAATCGTTTGATAAACTTGTCGAATAACTTTTGGTTTTTCAAATTGTTCATTATATATTTGAAATATAAGTCCTGCCAAGTACACTATTTTTTATAAACATTTTACTTGTTTTTATATAGCGTACCATGCAATTACATTGACTTAGTGTCTTAATTTTCTTAATTTTAGGCAAACATTGGAATCTGGACTATATCGCTTCCGCACTCGTATACTATGATGACAATGATTGATATGCAATATCTCCTATATTGGGTTAGTTGTTCTTTAAATATCTAGTTTTTGAGTTATTATTTCTTATTGTATATGCCAGTGTGTTAGATCCTATCAGGCCACTCAAGGATGGGCACTTCAATCATTTTTCTATTGTCTAGACAGTGGGATTGGGATTGGGGTTTAGGGTTTGGACTGCCCGTATACTCTACTGTCACAGAACCATTTTTACCCTAATACCAATCCCACTGCCAAGATAGTAGAAAAAGGATTGAAGTGCCCGTCCCTGAGTAGCCTGATAGGATCTAACACACTGACATATACGATAAGAAATAATAACTCAAAAATTAGATATTTAAAGAACAACTAACCCAATATAGGAGATATTACAGATCAATCATTGTCATCAGAGTATATGAGTGTGGACGCAATATAGTCCAGATTCTATTGTTTGCCTAAAATCAAGAAAATCAAGATATAAAGTCAATGCAATTGCACGGTACGCTATATAAAAACAAGTAAAATGGTTTATAACAAAATTAGTGTACTTGGTCGGACTTATATTTCAAATATATAGAGAAATTTGAAAAACCTAAAGTTATTCGATAAGTTTTTCAAATGATTCAATTTTTATTACGAGTTCCCATTATGCTGTAATTTGAGAAGCATGCTTATATATTTTGTTGTGACTCAATCGCCCCAACGTGATGGGGAAGGTCATTGGGCTCCTTCTCTCCATATGAGATAGGAGGCCCACGTACAAGTCCTCCTCCGAATGAGGGGTTGCTTGCACTCAATATCAACATTATCAATATCATCATCATCATCATCATCAGTATACAGGAAGTCATAATGGGCATGTCATTTATGTTTTCTAGTTTGTCTCAAAATATAATATAAGAAATATGGAATCCAAATCAATAGGGAACAATAGCTCAACCAAGTATATATCCAAGTACACAATCAAGAGACACATAAAAATTATTTTCATTACAACTAAAGAGAAGGTATAATAGCATACCTTTCACCGAGGATTTCGAGTATAATCAATATCTGAATCAATAGGTCAACCCTTCGAGTTAGATCCTAAATCATCAAGATTGGATCATGGGTCAAGATCATGATGTTTAGAATATTATGTTTCAATATTTGAGATTAGGGTTACACCTTCCTATGTCAACCGTAGGGTTAGTGTTGGATCCTAGATGGGTGATTAGATGCTCTAGAGGGGGGTGAATAGAGTTGAATGCACTTAAACAAAATTCATTATACCTTCAAGATATATCACAAGATAAGGTTGCTAAATAGGAAATTTGTGTGCAACTAAAACATGCATAGAAAGGGAGAGTGAGATTGAACATACACCAATTAACAAGCTATTTTAGAGTGGTTCCACACTTCAAACTAGAAGTGAGTCATTCCACTACCTAGAGAGGTCAACCTGTAGGATTTCTTAACCTTGCACCTTCATTATATTCATTATAAGAGATACAATACATGACCACCAAAGGACTTACCTATCCAATACAAAGAGTCTTCAACCTTTCCAAGGACTTACCCACTTTGCAAGGAGACTTCTGCCTTCTTCCAAGGACTTACCTACTCTTGCACAAGTCTTCAGCCTTGCAGGAATTACCCACTCTTCTTGGATCTTCCGCCTTTGACTTCACCTTCACTCGGAGAAGCTTCCACCAAGGACTTACCCACTTGAGCAAGGTGTCTTCTACCTTCACCAAGGGCTTACCCACTCTAGCTCCAAGTCTTCAGCCTTGATCTTCACTAAGGCACACCTTCCCTTGTTCTTCTTCACCTCTCTTAGCTAAGAGAGATAGCCTTCCTCTTCACAGTTGAAATGAGAGATAGGGTGGTGATGGAAGTGAGAGCCTCACAAGAAATACATATAGGACTAGCTCTCTTATAGATTTCCTACTCACTCTAATGGTTGTAGCAAGTGATTAAGCTTAGAGAGAGAGAGGAGGTTGTAGGAAGCACTCAACTATAGAATAGGAACCTCACATAGAGTTTTACAATTAATGCTCCACCTTGGAATGAATCCCAAGGGGTCCTATTTATAGTTGGGGATGCCTCTTAGCCTTTGGGAACACTTGAGAATGAAAACTAGCCATTTTGTGGCTTGCAACAGATATATTTTCACTTGTTGCAACACCATAACGGCTAGAAGAACTTTTCTACATTTTTCCGTACAGTGCAATCGATCAAGTTTTTATAAGGGTAACTCAACCGATAGAGTGAAAGACAAAGCCGATATTCAGACCATCAGACGAGTTTGTCCTGGGGAAACTCGACCGACCAATGAAAATAAAATTGGTCTGGTACTCCATCGGTCGAGTTCTGTGTAGTGTAAACTCGACTGATCAAAAGTCATTTTCAAGATCCAATCAGGTTTGGTCGAGTTTGCAACTCACATAACTCGACCGATGAACAGCCTGATGTGAATTTTGGAAACTGGCTTTTGAGTGCTTAAACATTCGATCTAAGTGCTCCTGGTTTTTTCTAAACTTAATTACAAGTCATACAATCATTTCAAGTGATTTACAATATGATTCTAATGGATTTACATCATATTACAAAAATGTGCACTTGTATTGACTTTGACTTGTCTTTTCTCCAATTTGATATGCGCAAGTTAGGGCATTTGGAGTGTGTTTATACCTAATCTGAAATCACTCAAGTAGAGACATTAGACAGCAATATGTGGAATGGTTAGTCATCATCAAAACATGGGTTTAGTCAATTTAGACATGAGTCAACATTGACCTAATTGACCTTGAGTCAATAGTTAGGTCATTCACTTATAATCAACCAATATTTCAATATGTCCAACATTATTTCAAGTGTCAAGTATTTTCGAGTGGGAATGACTTACCTAGGTTTTCTAGGATCATATATGTTAACCCTAATTTATGATCATTATCCAAGTCATCGTCAAAATTCTAGATCATCGTCATGATACTTAGTATAATTGGAATTCAATATCATATTGATGGGTCAAAAGTATATCAAGAGTTTTGCAAGATTAAAATCAATATCAAGATTACTCATTATCCATGAAGATAATATTCAAGATTGAATCAAGTAAATAGATCTAGATCACTAATTATTCATTTTCAAGAGTAGATGATTCAACTAGATTATATCTAGGTTACAAGATAATCATCAGAGTCTAAATCTAGGGTTTACAAAGATCAGATATCATTGTAGAATCATTAGATAAACTAAATAAGAAAGAGTTCAAATATAGGGATATCATAACGAATTAGGTTCTGAAAGTATTTTTAGTAAATACCTTGTGTTTTTCATCAAAATTGACTATTTATACATAATTTTTGGAGTCAAGAATCAATAGATATGATTTAAACAAGATCTGTCCATTTATTTGATTTTTCAAGCAGAGAGGAGATATTTACCTTATTTTGCAAAAAAAAGGTGGGTCGTTAGATTCAAAGTCAGATGGCTCATATTGTGCCACATAGGTGGATGACAAGTGGGTAGTTCACTCACTCATTGGTCTGGTTCAAGCCTTCAATTCAGCCAGTTTATTCTTTGATTTACCAGTTCATTGGTGGTTTGTTTGGATCGAGGAATTTCCCCTTGAACTAGTGGGTCGGGACTCCTATACCTTATGCTATGGATTCCCCCCGCGATCCTAGAAAGGAGGCAGAGGAGCTCACTGGAGAGAGGGACGTTTGGGAACTTGAGGGGCCTACAAAGGGAGCTGGGTTGATGTTCAGGTTCTTTGGGACTCCGTGAAGGTGGATGGTGCTTCGCTCTTCGGGCAGGAGGTGTGAGGGCAAGACGCCCAATCAAGTAGGGCGGCGGCGCCGTGACGGCACTTCTTGGAGGAGCTAGAGATCAGGGGCAATTTGGGGATGTTTTGAGGTGTGAAAGAACACGTAAAGGAGGGTCGAAGCTTAGTGAGGTCATTGTAAGCATCGGGGTCCCTTTATATAGCGTTGGGGCTAGGGTTTTAAGGACAAATCAAGATTTGAAAATGGCCATGGCCGCTGGAGTGAGAGGGGAGAGAAAAGAGCTCATTTTGGTGGTTGGAAAGAGAAATAAAGGAGGACAAAGTATGGCTTGTTGAGTGTGAAAACATGAGACTAAGATATTTGCACAGTTAGATTTCAAATCGGGTCTTATTCGAGTGAGTTGCAAGATTTGGTCCTCCATAACTCCTCCCCGCTGATTGTGGGAGGTAGGAGACAATCACTTGGCCATCCGATTGGGCCGTGATCCATGTGACATAGATCCAAGGGCTGGGGTTCGTCCCCCATGCCAGCCCTGGATCGTTGATGTGGAAAATGGGGCAAATAAAGAGCAAAATAAAATGGCTTTTGGCATTAAACTTTGAAAAATCATAGAAAATAGTATAAATGTCCAAATAACATGAAGTTTGGATAACAACTTTATACAAGTACGGAGAATATTTAGAAAAAGTTTGATAATCATATGATGATGTTTGATAGGTCAATTTTCTTCTTTGGACAAAGTGATAAATGAATCCAAATTGTGGTGTTATAATGTGTATAAAATCCACATTGGTCACCAAATTACGAATTTGAGTATCAATATTGATTTAGAAGACAAGAAAAATAATTAGGGACCATGAGTGAGTATAATGAGTACAAAATAGTAATTACTTAATTATGATGCTAAAATCCACTTTGTCACATCCTTCCCTCCTTAAAAAGGAATTTTGTCCCCAAAATTCAAAAACTTCCTCAAAATCGGGATCATAAAAAATAGATCATATCCTCAAATATTGGAGTATCCTCAACTATATAATCAAAATTATATCATCAAAGTTAAAATAGGAAAATCATCATAATTGGGATTCCATGTTCCATATAATAATCAACTTGGTACTAATACCACTTCATCATCGAGCAATTGAGTATCAAGGTGATTGCATATATTGTTCAAAGTCATCATATGAGTCACAAATATGGAAAACATCCTATTGATCAAAATTTTGGAGAGATCATATTTTAGGTCAAACAAATAGAGTTCTTATACAAGGTGACTTTGAATCCCAATATCTCAGGGTCCTAGACTCTACATTGGCCTAGGTGAGGTTATACAGCCATGATTTGAGATTTCATATTTCAACAATTTTGAGACAACATCATACTTTCAATATCATTATTTTTGAGCTCCAAATCAATGGTAGGTCCCACCCTAGTCCTAATGAGAGCTAAACCCGAAGTCATAAATCAAGGGATTCAACATAGTCATCATTTTAACATTTTCAAGATTTGGGATTTTGAAGTCATTAGTCATATCATGGGTGATCTCAATATCCATATCATGTGTCAAGATTTGGTACATCAATATAAAGAGTTGAAGTTTCAATATCAAGATCATATGTATAGATACTCCAAAGCTAGGGTTTAGATTCCTATTTAGACCTTAGGAGAGATCACTCATATATATTCAATTTCGAGCAACAATATTCAAGCAATATTTGAGAAACATATCAAGATTTCATTATCATGGTATCCAAGGTTGATGAATGATCTAGACATGGGTCTATCTAGGAAGTCAACCATAAGCTATAATCAACATTGTCATATATCAAGGTCATTATTAAAATAAGATCGAGTATCAACCATGGTTTTAACCAATTAGGCTTAGGTCAACCAATTGAAATCAGGTGAAAGGGGATACCTTTCCACACTCTAAATAATCGACAAGATGAAAATTTAGAGGTAGTCATAATAGGGATGTGACCTAGGTTAGGGGGTTCATGAGTCAACTACTACCCTAATCTAGCGCATTACCAACATTAGTCATTATTCACTGAGCTTACTCAAATAGGGAGAGTATCAATGATCCAATTATATATGTCAAGGTCATAAGATCATAGGCAATAATGTCAAGATTTGCATTCATTTCCTTTCATGATCAAGGTAGTGATATAATTTGAAAATAGGTGCATGATTTAGGTCCCTACTCATCATATCAAAATCGAGATTGCAAAAGGCATCTAAAGTCAATAGGAAAATTGCTTTTTACATCATAGTCTTACATCATGGTTTTGTGAGTCCCAAGATTAGTCATTTGATGGCTTAGACATGATATGTATCAAATAGGGTACAAGTTTGCTTAACTATGTTTGAGGTTTAGTCAGTATAGGGAAACATGAATATTAATCAAATAGAGACCTCGTCAACAATGAGGTATAAGGTACAAGTCATCCTTATATCACCAAATCATAATTTTTATCATTTACCACAAACATAGGGAGCAAATAGTCTAATTTTGATTAAATCAGGTTTTAATGAAGGATCAACCATGAGTATATGATTTTAAATTTCATTGATCAAAATCGAGTTTTCAAATTAAGGTTAGATCATGGTATTGTTGGCTATTTAGGCTAACGACTTTCAATCCTAAAAAGGAAATTTTACCCAACTTAACCAATCTTCGCAAGTATACAGAGGTAGCGTAGTCGAGGTTGAACACAAGGAGCTTAAGAAATTAATTGAACGTAACAACACTAAAGTTCAACAATCTAGATCATTTTAAAAAGGATGGTCATGTTTATCTAATTGCAGAACATCTAGTTTGGTCATCTTCTTGAACTTATGTGTAAGAACATCTAGTTTGGTAGCAATAAGATCGACAATATGTTTCCCTCCATGCTTCCCAGTTGAAAAACTAGTTGTAGAGGCTGATTTTGCTCCCCTATCTGCTCCCCATTGACGGTGATTTAGCGATATTTCTTCAAAGATGTCAAAAGACTCCCTATAAGACTTAGTCATCAATGCTCCATTGGTTGCGGCATCCAGTGTCAACCGGGTGTTGTAAAATAGTCCATTATAGGAAGTTTGAAGTAGCAACCAGTTGGTCAATCCATGGTGCGGGCAAAGGCGTTGAAGATCCTTAAATCATTCCCATGTGTCATATAGTTTCTCCTTCATTTTGAGAGAAATTGGTGAGCTGATTTCTTAATTGGGTTGTCTTGATAGGTGGGAAATACTTTGCAAGGAAAGAATTTAAGAGTTGATCCCAACTTTTGATTGACTTCTTTGGAAGAGATAAAATCCATGCCTTGGCTCTATCTCTTAGGGTAAAAGGGAATAGCATAAGTCTTACTCCTTCGGCAGATACCCCGTTGATTCAGAAGGTATTCATATATTCCAAGAACTCAGCAACATGAATACTTGGATCTTCATTAGATGTACCCCCAAAATAATTCTACTATATCATCTGCATCATAGAAGGAGAAATAGAGAAATTGTTCACTTCTACTTCATGCATGTCAATGGCCCCACAAATGTTTGTGGCGACCGGCATTGTGAAGTCCTTCAGAGGATGATCCTCCTCCATGATTGGATCACTTGGTGTAGCTTCTTCAAGGTATAAATAAGATGGCGATGGTGATGATGGTGAAGTACCTCCTAGCAGAGGTGGTTCTACTCTCCTTGCACTTCTTAAGCTTGAAAGGGTATGCTCGATTTCAAGGTCTAACAATGCAGATGTTTGAAGACCCCTTTGTGAGCGACACATACAACCCAAAAAATAGCAAGAGGAATTAAGAACACAACTAAGAGGTATATGGAATTCGAAAATGGAAATTGTGATCTAGTCTCAAATACTAACGAGCACTTATTACTCCAATTAAATTATCGTAGCTCCCCGGAAATGGCATCAAAAACTTGTTGGCTATTTAGGCTAACGAGTTTCAATCCTAAAAAGGAAAGTTTATCCAACTTAACCAATCTCCACAAGTATACAGAGGTAGCATAGTCGAGGTCGAACACAAGGAGCTTAAGAAATTAATTGAGTGTAACAACACTAAAGTTCAACAATCTAGATCGTTTTAAAAAGGATGGTAATATTTATCTAATTGAAGAAATTCAGATTTAAACAAGCAATAAAAAGATTACTAAAAGGGGTTTAGATTCAGAAATTAATGGATCTTGGACATTAAAATTTCACTCACAGATCATAGCACATAATAGGAACACAAAAATCTAAACATACATAAGCACTTATTTTAAAGGAAAGATTGTGTTGTACTTCACCTCCCGGTGCAAGTGCAACAATCTCAACTCAAAATCACATTCTCATGCATAAATTTTGTTTTTGATCGCAACATGTTCCTCAACTCATTTATCTCCACTATCGTGGTAGAAAAAAGAGATGCCAAGAAGAGTACCTCCATACATTCCTACGTATCTTCTCAGATCAAGTAAGAAAGCAGAACACATGCATATAAAGTGGCCAGTAATACATGTAAGAGATGATAAAACTGGTACTTTCATGGTAGCAAAATAAGCAACATAGTATTTAGTACGAAATTAACTTATTCCATACATGACATGACATGGGAGCTACTCTCCCATGACCAAGAAAAGGGAATTACTCATCCATAATCATGCTTTTCAAATTTTCTATAGAAAATTCAGGTTCTAACATGATCTAGAGGAGGAAAAACAAAGAGATCCAAAGATGTAACCACAAGAAGGAGGAATTATGGCTTGGGGACAAAATTCTCCTCCTTTACCTTCTCCAAAATGAATTGGCTCCTCTCCTGAGAAGTTGCACAAAGTTTGAAAAGCTTGGCTGCACCTTGGAGAAGACAATGGAGAAGAAGAGAAGAAGAAATGGGCTCATTTGGCAAGAAACCACCTCCTTCCTCCTCAAAATCGTCCTCCTCTACTCTAGCCTTGATCTGGAATGAGAGAACTTCCAATTATGACTCTGCGTAACCGCCCATTAAGTTCCCTCTTTGTTATAAACAAAAACTTATATTTTTTAAAATTCTGAAACTGCAAGAAACACGGCGTGCGTCCAGAGTGCACGCCATGCAAAATCTCTTACAATTGCTCCAGAATGTATTGTGCACGTCGTGCACTGTAGAAATGCACTCCGTGCGACTTTCTAGAAGGTTCTTGTCTACTCCAAAATGCACTGCGCACGGCGTGTGCTGTAGAAATGTACATCGTGTGACTTTTCAGAAGATTTTTGTCTAGCCTGACGCTCTAGGTGCACGTCGTGCATTTGCTTTTCTACACATTCCTAGAAACTCGCACGTCGTGCTCAAGTCTCGAACACGTCGTGCATTTTGCTGTCTGGGTGAAATGGAAATTCCTCTGAAATAGTGCACGTTGTGCATTCATCATGCACGCCGTGCATTTTGCTATTTCAGCAGAACTAAACACTACAATTCAGTCTTATTTGGAGCATATATGCAATGCAAGTTATGTGTTAAGTAAAGTAATGAAAAGATGGCAAAAGTAATATGAAAAGAGGCTAAATAATATCAGAATAAACCAAATGTGTGTGTGATAGCATGTGAAAAGATGATGTAAAAATCACACAACAAATCCCCCTAAGCTTGAACTATTGCTTGTCCTCCAGTAAATAGAACATGGCTACAATAAAAATAAAAGAGTAAACAAGCTCATGCATGGATTAAATGAAAATGAGATATGCAATAGCTCAACCAATCAAGTACATTGTGCTTGTGTTCATTGTTATCATCTCAAACTTTCAACATCCAAGATAGAGAAATTAAGTTCAGCAAGGTTGGTTCCAAATCAAATGAAATGATCAACTAGACAATACTAAATAGAATTTGGATAATCAAGCCAAAAAATCAGTGCATGTACGTTACAAAATTTTCAGCTAGTATGGATGTAAGATGATGAAATCAGTGCTAACATTAACAAACTTAGTTGTACTCTTTTTCTCAAAGATATGATGATGGAAATTTTTGGGTTTCCGGCATTCGGCTGCTAATTTAGGCTTATGCTCACATGGAATGTCGGTTGGGGTATTGTTTTTACCATCTTTTGATATTCATATCATGTAACCATCGTTTTCAGATCGGACTCACACTAGGCTAGCATGATATGTGGGCCATTTGCCATCTTTTATTAGGTAAGGGTGAAAAAAGGATAGCACAATTCATTACTCAACACCAAAGAGTCAACAAGAATGTTAAGGTAACATGATTTCAGTCCTTCTTTTATAAACTTTTCACTGAAAAAAATTATTGTAAATGCACTAAAGTTTTGGCAAGAGTATCCTGTATTCTATTAAATGTTGTAAATTTGATTCATTCGCTCAAAAATGGAACTGTTACATGTGTTGGCTAAGCAAAGATGTAAAAATATTTTGAGATTTCAATAACAAACACAAGGCAAAATCATGTACATGGGGATTTTCAATTTCCATTTCATTCATACATGCTCTTGATTTTTCTTTCCATGTAGCCAAGAAACATAAAGGACAGAATAATTCAAGCGTACAAGGGGGTTTCATTCTATTTCATTCTAATAAGATAGCCTCAAATCATATTAACTTTACCATCAAGGAAACTAAACATGGAATAAAACGGAAAACAACTGACTCAATTAAAGAAAAACTGAATGAAAACTACAAATACCGTCTGGTTGTGCCCCCCAAGCTTTAAGTCAGTAGTGTCCTCACTGTGTCAACCAAACCTAAGGAGTTCACAACCAAGTACCTGTCATGGATCAAAATAAAAAAGGAGGGACACCACCCTGATCCGGGAAAAACTGGCTGATGAGATCTGGAATGTCCATGGGTTGGTCTGTGGAATCATGCTGCTGGAGAAACTGGGATGGTGGAAACTTTGGTGGCTGTTGTGCGAACTCAGGTGGTGGAAACTCGGGCTGATGTGGCGGCGGTGACTAATACGGTGGTGGGACAGAGTAATGGCCCTGAAATATATGCCAAGCGTCCATCTGGGTGACCATGTCGTACATCACAGTGTACTCCATGCCCATCTGGTCCAAATGGTCGTCGATGTGGTCAAACCACTGCTGAACATAGCCATAAAGGTGCCTCACATCAGGCATCGCCCAACCATACTCTGTCTGAGTGCTAGTGGAGGGTGGAAGTATTGATGTAGCTACTGGTGTAGATGCAGTTGTAGATCTGCTGGCACCATGGGTGGGTGTCTCCGCTTCATCCTCGGGTTGTAACTCCACCTTTCAGCTTGCTTTGTTGCTGAGGTCATTGCGGGCTGCATCGGGGATGACAATGAACTGTTTCGTTGTGATAAAAACCTTGAACTTTCTGGTTCTATCACCATGCCTTGATATTATGCCAAAAGAAATAAGATAGTTGATATCTACAAGGTTTTCCCCTAGTGCAGGTTCTAAAACGGCCACATCCAACCCTAGTTGCATTGCTAGTATAGTGATCAGCCCACCACACATGATATCCCCTGCCTCTCATTGCTTCTTCTTCTTGGTTTCTAGAATTTTGTTTACAATGTAGTAACCAGAACTGATTTGTTCATTTTTGACCATACACCACAAGAAGAAAAGGTCGGTTTTCCCCACGACCCCTTGAGTTTCATTCTTGGCAAATGGACCTATGCTTAGAAGGTGATGCACAACTATGAAAATCGGATTATGGAGTGACGAAGCTAGGGCATTCCTAGCCTTGTATACCAGTTCGCTGGTAATTTCACACCAAAAAGTATCACTATGGAAGATGGGCGGAAAATCAGTATAGCCTCCATAGTTGCACCCAAGCAAAGAACAAAACCAGTAGATATCCATAGAAAAGCATTTGTTTAGAAGATAAAAACTGATCTTTGGATAGGTGTCACCATGATTTTGGAGGTCTTCTTCCACCTTAAAGGTGGTCAAGAATTCATATACGAGGTGGGGATAGGTCTTTGTGACTCTAGTGCAGAGTAGATTGAGGCCTAAAAACTGAAGATGCCCCATTACCTCAGTCTTGAAGCCCGACTTGTCAAGTGTTTCTTCACAAACGTAGCGGGAAGGTAAAAATCTCCTAGTGATGAGGAACTGGTAGTCCACATCTTCCTCATGTGTGACTCTAAATTGAATGGAGGGCACAAATGTAGCTGCTACAGAAGGTGTCGTGGAAGATGAATCTCCACCATGGTGTCTTCCTGAGCCTCTCTTGATTGAAGCCATAGTCTCTGTAGTAGTGCACGGTGTGCAGATTGCTGTCACGGCATGCACTTGGAAGGTGTTCTTTTTTATCTAAAACTAGAATGCATGACATGCAAAACTAGGGAACACCATGCACCTATAGATTTCTTACAGTCTGAGATCTGCACCGCGAGTGGAGAAGAATGTGGGGAAAAGTGTATCGTTGGCGGTGCGATTCGGGTGGTGTTGATCGCGACTGCTAGGCAGCCAGTTGGTGGTGTCGATCTGGGCACTAAGATGTTTGCAGGCGTTTGTCGACGGCGCTTGGTGGTTGTTTAGGCGAGCTTGATGGTGGCTGGCTTAGGGCGGTGTCGAGCTCGCTGAGCGACATGGAGAAGAGCTGCTTGACGACGTCAGAAGGGTGTGATGGTAGTTGATCGTGTGGGGTCATTGGCATAGGCTGGAGAAGCGTGTGAGGTGTTGCTTGATCAGCGGCCTCAAAGATGCGTACAATGTGTGGGAGGAAGAGACAATGTGCAGATGTGCACAACTGGAATGGGGAAGAAGAAGGTGGCGCACAGCTAAAATGCACGATGTCTAGGGTTTTCTTTTCTTTCTCTTGCTCTTACACGACTGTTGGAGTGAGAAGTTAGGTCGTGCACTTCCCCTTTTTACCAATATTTATGAAAAAGGACACGGCATGCATGTGATATGCATGGTGTGTTTCTATTTAGTTTCCTCTTTCCAAACTACCTTTCATGCTCAAATGCACAACATGTATCAAGTTTGCACACCGTGTTCTGTTTTAAATTTTCTTTTTGGATGTTTTTTTTCACCTAGGTGCACGCCGTGCATTTGAAAGTGCATGTTGTGCGAGTTTACAGAAACTCTTGCCGCTCAGTTGAAAGATAGACACATGGTGTGCATCAAATAAATGCACACCATGTATAATTCCAGTAACTTATTGTACATTTGCAGCTCCCAGGTGCACGTCGTGCATTTGAAAGTACATGGCATGCAACTTTCCAGAAAGTTTATGCCGTCTTCTGCTCTCTAGGTGCATGGCGTGCATCGAGTAAATGCACACCGCGTTAGTTTCCAGAAACATATTCGTGAATAGAACACGGCGTGTTGGCAAAAAACACGCCGTGTATCTGGAGATATATCCCGATTACAGTATATTTTCTACTGAGGTGCATGCCATGTCAAATAAAGACACGTCGTGCATTTTGGAATTTCTACAGAAAATAGCAGTCAGTCAGTACGAAATAAAGATAGATATGGTGGCAATCAAGTCTAAATTATTACATTCATCCATGTCAGGCTTATTGACAATATTAAAGAATGTTTTTTACTCTAAGAACTTTTTAAAAGAAATCTATCCTAATGTGGGGACGACTCCCACAAGGTCCTCCATTTAAAGTTTGGAGTAAGACTCTTCAATTTCTTCAAGCATCTTGGAGGGAGCAAGAGGCTCCCTTTTCCACTTCATCTCCACAAGAATAAAGCTTGCAACGCTGTCAATTCACTTTGAAGTTGCCATCTTTGGCTTGGAGTTCCACAACTCCATATGGGAAAATCTTTAGCACAACAAATAGGCCGAACCACTTTGATTTCAGCTTCCCTGGAAATAGCTTTAATCAAGAGTTGAATAGCAAGACTTTATCTCCTTCTTGGAATTCTTTCATTCAAATTCTTTTGTCATGCCAAGCTTTTATACTCTCTTTGTATAACTTTACATTCTCATAAGCATCAAGGTGGAGTTCCTCAAGTTTCTATAGATGCAAAAGGCACTTCTCCCCTACCTTCGTCATATCAAAGTTCAAGAATTTAATGGCCCACATTGCACGATGCTCCAACTCTAGCGGAAGGTGATAGGATTTTGCCATAGATCATCTTGAACGGAGTAGTCCCTATGATAGTCTTATAGGCTGTGTGGTACGTCCATAATGCGTCATTAATTTTTAAAGCCCAATCTTTTCTTGAACTAGAAACAATCTTTTCAAAGATGTTTTTCAGCTGTCGGTTTGAGACCTCTACCTGCTCGAAAGTTTGAGGATGATATGGCATAGAGATCTTATGAATTATACCATATTTAGAGAAAAGATTGTTGAATTGTTTTTTAGAAAAATGTGTGCCTCCATCTAAAAATATAGCTCGAGGAACTCCAAACTGAGGAAAGATGATCTTTTGAAATAGCTTTACTATAGATTTGGCATCTGTCACTTCGGTTGGAATGGCCTCAACCCATTTGGACACATATTCACAAGCAACAACAATGTATTGGTACTCGCAAGAGGATGGGAATGGTCCCATGTAATCCACTCCCCATACATCAAACACCTCAACTTCTAAGATAGAGTTGAGGGGAGTGTCTTCACGGTGGGATATACCTCCTATTCTTTGACATCTATCACAAGACTTTGCAAATAGATTGACGTCCTTGAATAATGTGGGCCAATAGAAGCCATCTTGTAGTATCTTAGCAGTGGTCTTCTCTCCTCTGAAGTATCCTCCATAAGGAGAGGCATGACATTCAGCAATAATGTTTGGTATTTCTTCTTGAACAACACACCAGCGGATTATCCCATCACTTCCATGCTTGAATAATAAGGGATCATCCCAATAATAGAATTTCACATCATGAAAGAATTTCTTCTTTTGTTGATAAGTCAAATCATGTGGGAGTTGTCTGGTAGCAAGAAAGTTGGCAATGTCTGCAAACCATGGTGCTTGAGTAGATTATAATGCATAAAGCTTTTCATTTGGTAAATGATCTTCAATGGGTAATGGATCTCCCGCCTCTGTGGTTAATATAGAAATATGATCAGCAACATTATTTTTTGTACCTTTCTTATCCCGGATCTCAAGATCAAATTCTTGTAGAAGCAGAATCTAGCAAATAAGATGTGGTTTGGCATCTTTCTTGTTCAGCAAATACTTTATAACAGCATGGTCAGTATATACAATCACCTTAGATCCTACCAAATATTGTTAGAACTTGTCAAAAGCATATACAATGGCTAACATTTCCTTCTCCATGGTTGTATAGTTGATATGTGCTTCATCAAGGGTTTTGCTTGCATAATAAATGGCATGGAGTTTCTTGTCCTTCCGTTGTCCTAAAACAACTCCCACTGCATAATCACTTGCATCACACATTAGCTTAAAAGGAGAATCCCAATCTGGAGGTTGAATAATTGGGGCGGAAATGAGGGCCTCCTTGAGCTTAGAAAAGGCTGCATGGCAATCATCATCAAATACACACTCAATGTCTTTTGCAAGTAGGGAACATAGAGGCTTTGCAATCTTAGAGAAATATTTAGTGAATCTTCTATAAAAACTTGCATTCCCTATAAAGCTTTGGATGTCTTTAACTGAAGAAGGAGTAGACATCTTCTCAATGGGTTCAACCTTTGCCCTGTCCACTTCAATACCCTTGTTAGAAACAACATGTTCTAGTACTACACCGGATTGTACCATGAAATGGTACTTCTCCCAGTTTAGCACTAGGTTAACCTTTTTACATCTAGCTAAGACTAAAGACAGGTTCAATAGACATTGATCAAAGGAATCACCGTATACACTAAAGTCATCCATGAAAATCTCCATTATATTTTTAATAAAATCAGAGAATATGACCATCATACACCGTTGGAAAGTCGTGGGAGCGTTGCAAAGACCGAACGGCATATGGCGATATGCATATGTTCCATAAGTACAAGTGAATGTGGTTTTCTCTTGGTCAGGTGGATAAATAGGAATTTGAAAAAATCCGAAATACTTGTCCAAGTAACAAAAGTAAGAATGTTTAGCGAGGCGTTCGAGCATCAAATCAATGAAAGGAAACGGAAAATGATCCTTGCGGGTTGCCTTATTCAAGCGCTGGTAGTCAATACAAATACGCCAGCCGGTGACCATGCGTGTTTGTATTAACTCATCATTGTCTCCCTTAATGACAGTTGCACCCCCTTCTTAGGAACTACATGAATGGCACTAACCCAGGGGTTGTCACTAATGGGATAAATGATTCCAGCATCAATTAATTTGAAAATTTCTTTCTTTACCACTTTAAGCATATTTTGATTTAGGTGCCTAGGTGGTTCAACTGTTGGTTTGGAATCATCTTCCATATTTATTCTATGCATACAGATTGAAGGATGAATGTCTTTTAAATCATCTATGGAATAACCAATGACGTGTTTATACAAACGCAGTTCAACCAGTAATTTATTTTCTTGGTTGCTGGTTAATTCATCATTTATTATAACATGGGATGTAGAATTTGGGTCAAGAAATGCATACCTCAGCCCGAGTGGAAGGGCTTTTAGTTCTACCTTTTTCCCTGTTGTACCTTCATCAACTTTTTCATCAACAAGTGGAGCATCTTCATTAATAGCTTGTGCTTTAGAAGTAGGAAGTGCTCTAGAAATTTTAGATTTGTTGAATTCAGCCACATCATCATCACAAAGATTAATCATCAAATCAGCTATATCATCATTATTCTCCTCAATTGGATCAATAGTATCTAACAAACAAATTTCTTCAACACATGCGGGTGCTTTCATGGCATCATAAATAGAGAATTCCATTGCGTCCTCACCAACACGTAGAGTGAGCTTTCCTTCCTGAACTTCAACAAGACATCCGATAGTCCTCAAGAAGGGTCATTCAAAAAGAACAGGATTGGAAGGGATCTCCACCATATCAAGAACGACAAAATCACATGGTATATAGAACTTTCTGATCTACACTAGTACATCCTGCACTATACCTTTTCGGTATTTAATAGAATGATCGGCTAATTCAATAGCCATCTTTGTTGGATTCAAATCTCTAAGATCCAGTTCTTGCCATAAGGTAGATGGAATGAGACTAATACTAGCACCAAGGTCTACTAGACCCTTGTCAAAAGTGGTATTGTTGATCTTACATGGCAGTGTAAAAGCTCCCAAATCATCAAGCTTTTATGGAAGGCAATTTTGAATAATAGAACTCACTCTCTTCGTAAGCATTACTATTTCAAATTGATCAACCTTTCTTCTTTTAGTTAGGATATCCTTTAGGAACTTAGCATAAGAAGGCATTTCTGCAATAACTTCAACAAAAAGAAGATTGACATGTAGTTTATTGAGAATGTCCATAAATTTCCTAAACTTGAGGTCTTCCTTCTTGTTGGCAAGCCTTTGAGGAAAAGGTGCAGTGGCCTTCAAAGAAGGTGGTGTGTCAGCCATACCTTTCTCCTTGTTGCAATTAGGAGTGTTGGACTCCTCTTCATCGGCTACCTCCATGTTCTTCTCTTTGGGTGGAGAAGGTCTCTCAATTTCAGCTCTACTTCGTAGAGTAATTGCATTAGCTTGTTGCCTTGGGTTCACTTCTGGTTGACTTGGAATAGAACCAGATTGCGTATTCTTTTTCTATGCTAGAGCTTGTTGTGCTATTTGGTTCTCCAACAACTTGGTATGAGTGGAAATACCATCCACCTTTGTGGAAAGTTGAGCAATAACATCTTTCAACAGCTTGTCATTTCCCTAGAATTCTTCTTTCTACTGCATTTGTGTAGACATAAATTTTTCCATCATTACTTCTAGAGAAGAACTTTGGGGTTGTTGTGGCTGTTGGTAACCCTTATTATTAACACATGGAATATTCCCTTGTCGTTTGAAATGTTGTTGTTGTTGCGGCTGCTACTGTCCTTGTTGGAAGTTTGGAGTGTTGCTTGTGTTCCGGTAGGAGAAATTAGGATGATCTCTCCATCCCAGATTATATGTGTTGGAATAGGGATTGTATTGCTTGTTCCCTTGCATTCCAACGGCATTGACCTGTTCAAAACTCCCTTCAATTGTATTAGGAGCAAAGCATGAAGAAGAAGTATGCCCTGCATTGCCACAAGCTTCACATATAACTTCAGCTGATTGGATTTGCAAAGTGGTCATATTCTCAAACTTCTGTGTAAGAACATTTAGTTTGGAAGCAATAACATCAACAACATCAAAAATATGTTTCCCTCCTTGCTTCCCGGTTGAAAAATTAGCTATTGAGGTTGATTTTGCTCCCCTATCTACTCCCCATTGATAGTGATTTAGCGATATTTCTTCAATGATGTCAAAATCCTCCCAATAAGACTTAGTCATCAATGCTCCGTTGGTTGCAACATCCAGTATCAACCGGGTGTTGTAAAACAATCCATTATAGAAAGTTTGAAGTAGCAACCATTTGGTCAATCCATGGTGCGGGCAAAGGCATTGAAGATCCTTAAATCGTTCCCATGTGTCATATAGAGTTTCTCCTTCATTTTGAGAGAAATTGGTGAGCTGATTTCTTAATTGGGTTGTCTTGCTAGGTGGGAAATACTTTGCAAGGAAAGCATTTAATAGTTGATCCCAGCTTTTGATTTACTTCTTTGGAAGAGATAAAAGCCATGCCTTGGCTCTATCTCTTAGGGTAAAAGAGAATAGAATAAGTCTTACTCCTTCGGCAGATACACGTTGATTCGGAAGGTATTCAGATATTCCAAGAACTCAGCAACATGAATACTTGGATCTTAATTAGTTGTACCTCCAAAATGATTCTACTATATCATATGCATCATAGAAGGAGCAATAGAGAAATTGTTCACTTCTACTGCATGCATGTCAATCGCCCCACAAATGTTTGTGGCGACTGACATTGCGAAGTCCTTCAGAGGACGGTCATCCTCCATGATTGGATCACTTGGTGTAGATTCCTCAATGTGTAAAGAAGATGGTGATGGTGATGATGGTGAAGTACCTCCAAGCAGGGGTGGTTCTACTCTCCTTTCTCTTCTTAAGCTTGAAAGGGTACGCTCGATTTCAAGGTCTAACAATGCAGATGTTTGAAGACCCCTTTGTGAGCGATGCATACAACCTAAAAAATAGCAAGAGGAATTAAGAACACAACTAAGAGGTATATGAAATTGAAAAATGGAAATGGTGATCTAGTCTCGAATATTAATTATCACTTATTACTCCAATTAAATTATCGTAGCTCCCCTGCAACGGCATCAAAAACCTGTTGGCTATTTAGGTTAACGAGTTTCAATCCTAAAAATGAAAGTTTACCCAACTTAACCAATCTCCACAAGTATACAGAGGTAGCATAGTCGAGGTCGAACACAAGGATCTTAAGAAATTAATTGAGCGTAACAACACTAAAGTTAAACAATCTAGATCATTTTAAAAAGGATGGTAATATTTATCTAATTGAAGAAATTCAGATTTAAACAAGGAATAAAAAGATTACTAAAAGGGGTTTAGATTCAGAAATTAATGGATCTTGGACATTAAAATTTCACTCACATATCATAGCACATAATAGGAACACAAAAATCTAAACATACATAAGTACTTGTTTTAAAGGAAAGATTGTGTTGTACTTCACCTCCCGGTGCAAGTGCAACGATCTCAACTCAAAATCACATTCTCATGCATAAATTTCATTTTTTATCGCAACATGTTCCTCAACTCATTTATCTCCACTCTTGTGGTAGAAAAAAGAGTTGCCAAGAAGAGTACCTCCATACATTCCTACTTATCTTCTCATATCAAGTAAGAAAGCAGAACACATGCATATAAAGTGGCCAGCAATACATGCAAGAGATGATAAAACCGGTACTTTCACGGTAGAAAAACAAGCAACATAGTATTTAGTACGAAATTAACTTATTCCAAACATGCCATGACATGGGAGCTACTCTCCCATGACCAAGAAAAGGGAATTACTCATCCATAATCATGCTTTTCAGATTTGCTACAGAAAATTCAGGTTCTAACATGATCTAGAGGAGGAAAAACAAAGAGATCTAAAGATGTAACCACAAGGAGGAATTCTGGCTTGGGGACAAAATTCTCCTTTTTTAGCTACTCCAAAATGAACTGGCTCCTCTCCTGAGAAGCTGCACGAAGTTTGGGAAGCTTGGTTGCACCTTGGAGAAGACAATGGAGAAGAAGAGAAAAAGAAATGGGCTCCTTTGGCAAAAAACCACCTCCTTCCTCCTCAAAATTGCCCTCCTCTGCTCTAGCCTTGCTCTGGGAAGAGAGAACTTCCAATTATCACTTTGTGTAACCGCCCATTAAGTTCCCTCTTCGTTTTAAACAAAATCTTGTATTTTTCAAAATTTTGAAACTGCCAGAGACACGGCGTGCGTCTAGGTGCACGTCGTGCAAAAGCTCCGAATGTTGCTCCAGAATATACTGCGCACGGCGTGCGCTGTAGAAATGCACGTCGTGTGACTTTCTAGAAGGTTCTTGTCTGCTCCAGAATGCACTGTACACGACGTGCGTTGTAGAAATGCATGTTGTGCGACTTTCTAGAAGATTTTTATCTAGCCTGACGCTCCAGGTGCACGTCGTGCATTTGCTTTTCTATACTTTCTTGGAAACTCACACGTCGTGCTCAAGGCTCGAACACGTTGTGCCTTTTGTTGTCTGAGTGAAATGGAAATTCCTCTGAAATAGTGCACATCGTGCATTCATCCTACACGCCGTGTATTTTGTTATTTTAGTAGAACGAAACTCTACAATTCAGTCTTACTTGGAGTATATATGCAATGCAAGTTATGTGATACGTAAAGTAATGAAAATATAGAAAAAGTAATATGAAAAGAGGCTAAATAATATCAGAATGAACCAAATGTGTGTGATAGCATGTGAAAAGATGATGTAAAAATCACACAATAGGTGTCAACTTTCAAAATTTTCTAATGATATTCATTTTTCCCATGCATAAGCTATCCAAAATCAAGACATCATGTGGTAAATGGTCATAAGAAAAAGACCACATGATGAGATGAGAAGGCTACCTAATCTTCATCTACATGGGTGGCTTGGGTAGTCCTTAAAGAAGAGATAAGATGCTAGAAGACTCTCTAGTGTTTCATAAGAGAACATTTAGGTCCAGTTCTAAATCAATTGAGGCCAGGTAGAGTGGCAGATCTCAGCCACCGTGAAGACGGATAGTGGACAAATTATGTCAGGACCCCGAGCATAGACATGGGTGTAAGCGACTTGAGAAATTATTTACTTAAAGTATATGGGTGTGTAAGCTCTGATACCGACTGTCACGGAACCATTGTTACCTCAATCCCAATCTTGTTTCTACTATCTAGGCAGTGGGATTGGGATTGGGGTAAGAATGGTTCTGTGACAGCGATCATACTTCTCTCTTAAAGAAAGGAGTCCTAGGATGAGTAGCACATCAAAAACTCATATTCCACTTCAACTTGGTGGCCAGGTGGTGCACCATGCTCTCCCTCATATGCATGTACAAATCGAGGTTGAGGTGCATGTGTAGAGGCTTGGAGAAGTTGTTCGATAAGACAACAATAAGGTGCTAAGAAGAAGACAACCACGTAGCAACTTGGTGATTGATCTGGATTTTTGGTGGTTGGTTTGAATCAAGTTCTAAAATTTTGAGCTATTTACTAACAAAGATGTTTCTAGTTGTTAGACAACTAGTGTGTGTAAATGTATAATATCTATGCTTTCTACGTCTTTTGTTCACTAACATTTTGTAGCTACAATGGCTCCAACAACTAGGTTAAAACAAGAAGGGAAATTTTGTTATTTTTCTACGCCCCTTCCCAAAAACCATACACTTCTTTTCCTTGTGGTCAATCATCCTTGAAGTGACCCTTATTTCCACATTTGAAAGTGGAGGAAGTAGACTTGTCTTTGTAGGATCCCTCTTTGGATTACATGGCACCTTCTTCACCTAGAGAGAACTTGTAACTTGATGAGGCTTGGAAAGCAATCACCTTTTCCTTCTTCTTTTGATTCTTTTCTTCAAGATCATCTTCTTCTTGTACGTTGAGGCTTATCTTATAGTCTTGAAGATTTCCTATAAGTTATTCAACAATAATAGAAGAAAGGGTCTTCTTTTATTCTATGTTCGTCGCCTTCTTGTCCCACTAACCATGAAGAGAGAAAATAATATTGGAGTTTACCATACCATTGTCCATGGTATGTCTTAGGAGGACAAACCATTTCTGATGGTGTTGATCCTAGAAAATATTTCTTCCACACACTTCATTTCCAATATCGTTGATCCTAGAAAATATTTCATCCACACTCTTCATTTTAACCATTTTGAAACCTTCAAAGAGTTGGGTGGACATGTAGACCTTTCTTACTTTGACTTTCTTTGTCCCCTCATAAGTGACACATATCTTTGTCCATATCTCATAGGTTGTGTCACAAGAAGATATCTGGTTGAGCTCAGTGGGGGAGATAATAACATTGAGGATATTTATGACTTTGGCATTCAAGTATTCTTTCTTCAAAGTATCCTCACCCCATGTGATTTGTCTTTGACTACTTGCATATAAGATCCATCAGTATCCATAGGTCAAGACTTGATCCATGAATGTGGAATTCCATTATTATCTTCCAATATTAAAACTTGCTCCCTCAAATAATGGCATGTTGAAGTAGTATTTCTCTCCTTGATTATAAACCATCTTCGTGTACATGTAAAATTATTGCTTGGAGAAGACCTTTCTCTAATACCAATTATTGGATCTATAATGGGGTATATAAGGGGGGTTAATTGATATAAAACAACTTATAAAATCACTTGACTTTCAAGATATTTTCCAAGATATTATTGCAAGTATGAAAAATAAAGGGAGAGAGAGAGTGAATAATCCACAAATGAAGGTGATATATATGTATAGTGGTTTCATCTCAAAGGATGTGACTCCACTACCTATAGGGATCAATCTCTAGGATTTTCAACCATGTTTGTATCCTTATGTTTCATCATAAGATTTACTACATAAGATTAACCTCTTTATACCAATGAATAACTAGCTTTCCTTTTTAGGCCAAGGGAGCCGGAAACCTTACAAAGGACTTACCTATCCATGATCAAGTGTCTATATACTTACCAATGACTTACCTACTCTTGCAATGAGTTTTCAACCTTCACCAAGGACTTACCTTCTCTTGAAACGAGTCTTCATCCTTCAAGGACTTACCCACTCTTGACTTGGATTTTCTGCCTTTGACTTCACCTTCACCATGGTGAATCTTTTCATCAAGGGTCTTCTATCCTTCTTCTCCCCCATTAGAAAAGAGGGAGTATATTCATCTTCATGGTTGAATGAGAGACTAGGAGGTAGAGGAATCAGAGCCTCACAATATATACATGTAGGAATAGCTCTCTTATAGATTCCCACTCATTCTAATGGATGTAGTAAGTAATTAATCTCATAAGAGTGGATTGGGGCTCTTTGAGGCAAATATCTCTCAACTATAGTATAGGGGTCGTCATAGTGATTGGATACCATGGGATGAATCCAAAGGGATCCTATTTATCATTGAGGATGCCTCATATCCGTTCGAATAATTTACAATAAATTATAGCTATTGGAAGAGAGTTTGAGAGATTTAATTCACTTCTTTTCTCTCTCCATTATCTATTTTGTAATTTACAACTAAAATGTCATTATCTGAGATGCCTGGGTCATTATTCAACCACTGAAACTAGAAGACAAGGTTTTCTAACCTCATTGGTTGAGTTACAATGCCAGTAACATTTCAAAAAATGGCATTACTTGACTTGCGCAATCCAACTGATCTACTGAGAGAGGTCCATGCCACTATCAACTGATGAAATAATCTAGATTACATTAGTCAGTTAATAGAAAGTTTCAATTTCATCGATCTCAATAATTCTTTTACACTTTTAAGATTAACTAAAAGTCATACATTCATTATAAGTGATTGCAAACATGACCTAAGGAGATAAACTATGTGATATTCAATTTTGATATTTTTGCATGTACGACTTGACTTCTAAACTAGGGTTCACAAGTTTGGGCATTTGGAGTGTCTCAATATGAAATCACTCAACTAGAAATATCATAAAAAGATAAGTGGAATGGTATGTTCATCATGAAAATAAGGGATTAATTATTCTGACCTCTAGTCAACACATCATCCTTCGATAAATCAAGACATTGCCTTTAGTCTTTCTAGTCTTCTCTATTCTTTGATTTTTATTTATCTATTAAAAGGTGTCAATCGTCAACCACTAATGGTTACTTTCTACCTCTATATTTGAATGTTCAGAGTCCCACCAAGATATGTTGAGGTACATTTTTTATAGATTAATCTTCTTCGGCGATACATGTCAATTTCCTCTTTGTCACATTTATTGCTCAGGTGCTATACTTTTTGTCTTCCCTATTACCTCTCTCCTCACAATATTCTCTCTCACAACTTTAGTCTACTCACTTTTATAATGAATTGATATATCAATATTAAATGTCCATTCAGAGCACACAAACTACAAACATGGAATGTTATCATATTTTCCCACCTAACCAATCTGGCTAAAGGCCTCATCATATCTCTTGAAATGAGATATATAACAACAAGATTGAGAGGGGGATAAATATAGAGAAAACCCTTAATCCAATATGCATTCCTAAGATGAAAAAATGTTTCCCAATGATATCTATTTTCATTGTCATATGAAAAGACATGGCAAAAGTTTTTTTTCTCCCTCCCCTTTGGCAAATGCATGAACAAGATAGGACCAAATTGAGTTTAGATCAACGCAAGATAGTAATGCTAGTATGTGTTGTTTCTTTGTCACTCTAATGAGCATCTAGTATCTATTTAGTGTTAGAAAAAACTAACCAAAGTGTAAAGATGAAGGAGGAACACCTCTTCTCCCTAACTCTCATAGAAAGAAAAAATATTGATGGGTCTTCTTTGAAAAAGTTGGATATCATTATGACCCCCATCACAATCTCATCAACGAGGATATGGATATTGTTCCACCACCTTCCTTTGCAGATCACTATCTCATGGCCTTCTAGAAATAGTGATGTAGCATGGTCCTTAGATCCATGACTCAAAATGATCTTGCACTAGATGAAATTTACATCATAGGGGACGTGTAAGGAGTGATAACTGAGGAAAGATCTACTCCTTAATAATAAAAGGAATATTCAAACACCAGCATTACATTTTTCTTGTGAACCTGATCCATTATGTATCAATTTAGTTTATTCAAAACACAAAATGAAAAAGCAAGAAAATATTTCTGATAAAACAATTTTATAAGATTAGAATCCTGACACCCATATGGGTAAGTTACATAAGGTACAAGCTATATCACTAATCCTTGAAGCATAGGGTAATGCAACCACTTCAACTCTATCTCCCAATGAACATCAACTATACATGTGCTTATTTTGGTCAATTTAGTCATCCTTCCAAGGTCCTTCTTCACCTAAGGAGTTGGAAGAAAACCCAAAAAAAATATAAGAAGACATACTAGAAATTAATTAGCAAATGTTGGTATACGCATATAATAGGGAATTGGGAAAGAATACACATAATTACACAAATATTATATCAAGTCTTCCAATCAAAGAGAGACATGAAGTCATCTAACGATGTATAATGAACCATTCAAAAGATAATATTTAAACGTAAAGGGATAAGACAAATATTGCCATCTAATATACTTCACAATGAAGATTAGCATATAATTTATTATGACAAAACTAAAATAAAATAAGAAACATATTCATGACATCACCACCACAAACTAAGAGGCACAACCACCTAATGCAAAATGTAAGAGGCATCACAACCTCAAATAATGGCCATCACCATCCAAAAGGAGTAAAGGGCGTCACCAACCAATTACTCATGAACATGAGCACCACCCAATTACTTGGGAATAGACATCATCACGTAATTCCAACAATAATATAATGAACATAACTACCCAAAAATACAGAGTAGTCATCACCACCAAATTCCAAAACACACTATAGGCATCACCACTGTAAGTGTAAGAATTGATTATGTTATGTTAGTCATAAAAAAACCAATGGTTACAAATAAGGAAGAAGGATTAGGGTTTATTTAAACTTATGACAAAGGATTCCATTATAGGGTTAACCATAAGAAAGGACTAATTATAAATGATCTAATTTAAATTTGCACTTGAAGTAATGAGAATAAATTATATGGCAAATTAGGGTTTTCCCCTTCACAAATGGAACAAACTAATTCAATTTCACCAAATAAGGTATTCCTCGAGAAAGGATGAACTAGATACAAATCATAGATATCAAATTGCAATCTCAAACTAGCAAGGACAAATTATGATACATTTCAAATATGAGACTCAAAAGAGGTCAATTAGATCCCAAAGAGGAAATTCCACATGCATATTTCAATTAGGACCAAAGTGAGAGAAAGCATGGGTGATTGCCCAATTATCATTCAAGAGGGATGAAACAAACCTGATGCTATGTCTTATTCAATATTGTGTTCAAACCCTAACTCTAAACTAGGGTCTTGATTTACCTATCAAACATTTATATGAATTTAGGGTTAAATTCTCAAAATATATAAACCCTAATAATCACATTCTAAATATACTAGACTTAGGTTATTAAACCTAGACCAATCGATAGGTCTCATTTTCATGACACTGAGATACATTTTTACATATTGTTATAATGAATAAATAATTAGTTATGAATTATTTAAGTTAAATAAATAACTAATTTATAAAACAAAAATATATTGGATAGTTATCAAAATACTCCTAAACCGCACCTCAAGTACTCAATGTGTGAGAGGGTATCATTGTCTTTAAAGGGAAGATCAACTCTTATATTATTCTATTATATTGAATTATTATATAATAATTCAATATAATAGAATAGAATAAGATAATTAAAAATTAAATATAGTATAAACACGTGTTCAAAAAGCACATAAAGTCAAAAGGACATAAAATCCAATGTCAAGTGACAAGAATTAGAACCAAAACAAGGCAAAAACAACAAAATTGTTGGTATAATCTTATTTTCCCGTGAGATGTGAACAATAAGAAAGCACATGGCTTTAGAACCTCCAATACCCAATCAAAATAGGACCATAAGAAAGATTCAACATAGATTAAGTCAACCTTCATATTACTTGAGCCTCTCTAGACTTAGTGAGCCTAGTAAAAAATCATGAGGAGACCAAAATATCCACAAGCTTATTCTGCCATGGATACCCACATCAAGCTTGAAACAACAGAATGTAGAAGGTCACAAACCTAGAGGATAGAACATGGGACAAGAATTGAGGATCACTCATGATCAGTTGACGAAGACCACGATAGAAAGCACGAGATAAATCAACCACAACAAAAACTAACCATGGCTCAAAGTAAATGCATGCATTTGAGACACGTACAAGGGGAAAGGTGAGAGTTATTACAAATTGGAGTTTTTTTAAGGTGTATGGATCTTTATGGAACTTTAAGGAGATGATAATGAGGGGTTGAGATTGTGAAAAAGGATCCAGATTTTCTATCAAGCATGACCTAGATCTAAAATAAAAAGGGGGATAGGGGAAGCATGGTCAAAGAAACTATAATACAATGAGATAATTGATATCAATTTATGGGGGTTGAGTAGTGGTGTAGGAACTCTAATATATATCCACAATGACTCACATGGGAAGTAATTCAAGATGGATAAGGAAATATGATTCTAGAGCTATATGGTTTGGTTAGGAGGGTGGGTGGTGAGAATTTATATGATTTTGGGTAATGCAAGTTCAAGATCGAAAGAGGAAACTATAAGTGAAAGAATCTCAACGTAAGATGCAGAGGCCATGTGTTCATTGGTAGGAGACATACTGCAAACCCTCTAATCCTGATCCAAAGACCCTCAAATAAGCCCACACAAAGAACTTTGGGTTCCTTAAAATCCTAGAACAATAGTAAGAAAGTTGCAAACTTAGGGGATCGAAACCATTTACTCAAATATTAATTCTTTTGAGGATATATTTATTATATTTCCTTTTTAAGTTGTTTGAGGAAAATATTATCCAAAAAAGATGAAAATTGACACCACCTTAGTTAAATCATGTAGACTATGATTTTATAATTAATTTCTTATTTTTGAGATAAGCCATCAAGTTATTTAATATGTTAGAGTGCATTACTATTATTGACATATATATTATTTTATTTAATGAATTCCACTAATAATTTGGGATTCAATTTTTTTAGGCTTATCTTGTCAAAAACACTACTCCAATTATACTCGAGTTTCTAGTTTTGGTATTATCCATTATAATATTTATTATTATAAAACTTACGGATACTACTTTCACAAGTGTCATCCTAATCAATATCTTCTCAAATATATGGGAAATCATTTGATTTATCATTATCTTCTCATGACACACTCTCCTTAATCCCTCTTTCACAAGTATTCTTATAATCTATTCAAATCACCATTTTAATTTATTTAATGGTATTATCACTCAACTAAGAACAAAACAATTCCTTATTGATATATATATATATATATTAATGCATTGCCATATCAAATTCTAATATAGATGTGTTCACTCTGCTTTCCATCACTACTAAAAATATTTGTTGAATAAGTTACCTATGAGGGTTGGGGACACATTACTGTATTCACATTCACATATTATTTATATGAAGCATGCCATATATTATTATATTGATATCTGAATTATATTTCACATTTTATTAGTTCATTTTGAGTTTATGAGTTATTTACATTCTACAATCTATGATTATTGTACAGAAGTTGAATTATTCATTATTCATCACTTCTACCATCTAAGCACTACCTAGTGGTTATTTTCATCATGTTAAGGTCAAGAGTTAAAATGACCTATGATCACATCATATGACTCCTAGTATCCCCATAAAGTCAAAAGAGATAGCGAAGGCCATCTAAATCCATTATTTATCCATGACACAATTTTGGGGTTTCCCTCTAAACTTAGCCCAAAACATGTAAACCATAGAATCATGGATTTTAAGTTTATGGGTTCAGTTCGGGTATATTACATGACAATAAAGATAGCAAAATAAGATGACAAGTTAGACAAAGAAAAATAGTCCTAGAAAGTCAAGATACAAAGACTGATATAGATATGGAAGGAAAACAAATGAGTTATGAAATTGAGGAAACATCAGTAGAATAGGTGACACACCCTCATTTCGACTGTGATTTTATGCAATGTTTTAAGGGGAACCCCACCCACTTTGGAATTTTTGACTACCTACAATTACCCCATTTCTCTTGATGGGTGGCCTACCTATGGATTGTATTAAGTGACAATAGTGGTACTATTGGTACTATTCAAATAATGTTTCTTATGAAATGTGTGCATTGTTAGTGTTCATATGTAAATAGTGGTGCATAATGTAGTTAGTTATTTTTGTACAAAGATCGACCACTATTATATGACTTTTATTGCTCTTTTTTTCAGTTGTGGCTCTTCAAAAACTACTAGTAAAAATGGAGGTAAGGTTCTAACATCATGCCTTACTAATGGTATGCATAAACTTGGGTAGTAGATCATTCCATTCGCAAGTAATTGTAGTGTAATATTCATTATACCACTTCGGAATCCTACACACATTGTGCTGGAAGTGCAATTCACATTACTATTGAATCCTTGTTTATGATATTTTTGAATGTTGTTGATAGAAAACATTTTTCTAATGTACATAAAAATTTAAATGAGAATGATTATAATTTATATAGAAATGTTCCAATATTCATTCAAATTACTTCAACAAAAATGGTGTGCCCTTCAATGGAAAACATTTGTAATAGTGTTGACTAACTTTGTGGCTGGCTTCATACAACAATCAATCTAATACTAAGTCGATGTTCAATAATCTAAAACTTTTTGTGGGATATTTCTTGTCCAGATGATCATCACTCATATAACAAATATATTAGAGCTCAAAAGCATCTTACACATCAGGGAAAACATACACATTGTATGTCCAGTCATCCTAGTAAACATTAGTGTCCATGTATGAAACCTCTTTGAGCCTTCAATTAGGGCTTCACCAAATATTCTATACACGATCTCAAAAACGTATTGTAAGAGATGGAGCTTATGCATGAATACCTCTTGGTAAGAAAGTTGATAAAAAAATATAAAAGAAATGAGTATACCACCACAGATGGATCATTAGCTATTTGTATACACCTTGCATAGAGTTGTCAATAGGACCATACTCAAAATGCTATTACATTAGCTATGTTTATATGGCCAAATGTCTATGATAGAAGTTTGAATTCTATATGGAATAAGACAGTTGAAAAAATGTATGTATGATATCCCACATTCCTAACATTAGTAACTGACCAACTCTTTACATGTTAACATAAATATTAGTTAATTATTTCTATGAAGTAGTATTTTATGTTCAGAAGTAAAGGCATGTTGGTTTATGAAATGAAATTTTTTGATTCACCATATACTCAAATCCTAATACCATATATATATTATAACCACCAATCAATATAATTATTTCAAAACAAAAAGGGGAACATACTCTTTTGTCCTGCCTCAACATTTCGAGTCTACTAAAAAAATACTTCAATAACACTTTTATCCAAAAAATCATTACTCACAATGCCATCATGCCACATGTGTTGAGAAATGTTACTCAATCATTATATACCAAGTTTTTGTTTAATGGGAAATGTATGAACATTTAATATATAGCCTCTACTATCAAGATAAGGTAAATCAATTTCAAAACTCACTCTAGCGTTTGATCGTCCCAAATGTACCCAATAGTTTGGTGGCATATTTGTGGAACAACACCTTGACTTGGAGAAGGTGGATAAGGATTGAGCATTACTCTCTTGGTTCTCTTACCAAAAACCAATGGTGGATGATCCAGCCATTACAACTGATGTTGTGATACGTACAGTTGGGGTTCCAAACCATGAAGTGCATTGAAATAAGTAAGGGAGAGGATAAATGACGAATCACATGTTAAATGATGAGTACAACTAACAAGACAGAAGCATGATCTTTAATAAGCTTTAGAGAGATATGAAGAGATTATTGTGTTTGACTATATAAAATCTAGCGGAAGCTCCAATACGTATGCAACAAGCGCTAGTGAATACTCAACAACTCCTGTGAGCTACGAGTGTGTAAGTCTAACGATGATGAGGTACTCCATACACGAGACTAATATTGGCTGGAATTTGTTTAAGCAGTGAGTGGTGTATAAGAACCTCATGTCTACAAATAGGCTTTTTGAATGAATCAATCAATAACGCACGCAATGAGGATCCACAGTCGGTAGATATGTTGTATAAGAACTATATACACAATAGGTAATTCCACCAATGGGAATAATGATTTTATGTAAATTGCAAAATATGGTTCTTTAATTAAAATAATAGTGGTTCACTACAATATCTATACGTGTTCAACACGTTGTTAAAAAGTAGTTATTAGTTCCTTCAAATGTTGTGTAAATGTATGGCCAAATGCTAATTATAAGCAAAGAATGTTAAGATCTAAATTGAACCTGGTACAGAGAACCTCTTTAGCTTATTTATTAATGGAGATAGATGGAAGATAGAGACCATTTTCAGGACTATCTTAGAATAAGTCCCTCCTCCCTCTGTTCACTCTAATTGTTATCTCTATCACACATTTCTTCAAAGATCAAATATTTAGCTCAGCATGTTCCGATCTTTGATTGCCACAATCTTCAACGCGAAGGAGGAATGTTGATACTCATATCAATATGATATTTGGTGATCGGTCCTTCTATGACAAATTCCACCACAAGAAGAACAAGAAACACCTCTATTTTCCACATGATTGGCTCTACTACTTCCCCAAACAAATTTATTGGATACCATGCCTTCACCACTACGACTATTTTGGAACATTTTTTTATTTTGACCTTGAAAAATTGACCTTTACCGGTGGATGGAAATTTTTTTATCCACATGATGAGCATTGTTGTTGGAAATAGTATTAAGGTGTACTGGGTCTTTCCCTTCATCCTCCACATCCTATTATGCAACATCGACAACATTCCAAAACCCATGTATGCCACACTAAGCACCTAGTTCCCTCCCTAGACTAGGTACTTACCCAACTTCCATGCATACTAGGGCCCAATAATGGTCCCCATTCAATAGGAAGACACCACTGAGTCTGAGTGAAGGTGACTAGTCTTCTCTTCTACAACCCATACTGCTTCGTCTCCCACTACTCCATCCATTTTTACTGTAACCCTCACTACTCCCCCCAAGACACTAGACACCCATTCTCCAACCCCTTATACCCTAGTAGATGCAACACTTAACCCGTTATAATAGTGATGTGTCTTTCTAATTTAATTAAATAACTTGTATCTGCCTACATGAATATGTAGCCTCAAGTTCTAGGACACATATAGTAACTAGTCCTGAGGTAGATATAGATTATATTTAGGTGTGTCTTGGGGATCTTAGAGTGACCCCTTCTGATAATTGTACAAACATCAATGATGATTATGGACCACT
This sequence comes from Alisma plantago-aquatica, assembly GCA_963693085.1. Lineage (NCBI taxonomy): Eukaryota > Viridiplantae > Streptophyta > Magnoliopsida > Alismatales > Alismataceae > Alisma > Alisma plantago-aquatica. Next base: position 1,765,571,397 of record OY856409.1, read on the forward strand.
TCTGCTTCATTCACTCATTTTATTTTATAGTTAGGATCTGCAACCTAATTGCTTTTGTAGAACAATTCAACAACTTCTTGGTTTACTATTACAATAACATTGATTATGTTGAAGTTTGAATAAATTACATGTATGTGATTAGTTTAATGAAAACTTATTGTGAATGATTCTAGACCCAAATAGTTATTAGTTCCTCTAAAATCAATCATTGTGGCTATGTAAACTGATTAGTTGGATGACAAAGCTACTTGATTGTTTTACTGAATGTTGAATTTTTTTACCCAAATATAGTATTGTAATACATGTTCTATGTAGAAAATTCAAAGATATAAGCTTCTCTTCTCTCTCTTGACGCTCCGTTCCATATCTATAAGTTGGGTGCACCATGGTGGTGCTGGCACTGCCAGCGGAGGGCCCCTGACCTTCCCCTCCTCTTCCTCTCATCCCGATCTAGATTCCTCTTCGGCCCTCCCACCTCCACCCCCATCTTCCTCTACCCCCTTATCTCCTTTGGGTCTATTCCCAGTGGGTGGTCCGACCCCTACATTGACTTTACTCTAGGGTATGCCTAGTCAGACACCCTCGCTAGGTAGTTTGAATCTCAGTGGAACTTCCAGCCGGTGCCTATGCCTGAGGATCCCAAGGCACCTCACTTCTGGACTGAGGACGGGAAGCCTTATATGAAGATCTCAACACTAATGATGAGCATCATGGATGAATTTCACAGATGCTACATCATAGTCCCAGTGATGGGGAGGAGGTGCTTCTTTCAACAAATCTACAAATGGATGTTGAGGATGTGGAGACCTAAGGGTGAGCTCCATGTATCCTCCCTGAAGGATGGATTGTTCTTGGCACTGTATTTTACCAAGGAAGACACAAAGACCTCCCTGGAAAAGGGACCTTGGTTTTTGGACATCCATTTAGTCTTAACTAGGAAATGGGAACCAACGGAGGATGTCCAGAGGGTGGATTTCACCTCTACCCCGGTGTGGGTCACCTTCCCAGACCTAAGCAGACACTAGACTATGAGAGCCTTGACCATCATTGGGTAGTATGACAAAGATCGTGGACTTTGTCCTAGAGGGCAAGGACCTCGAAGCCCCACATCTTTGCATCAAAATCCAAGCTGATCGGGAACCACCATCGGTGGTGATGCTTGAGTTGCCTGACATACATGAACTAGAGATCAAAGTTTCCTATGATGTCCTTCCTGAACAATGCCACACCTGTAAGGTGTTTGGGCATTTGCATGGCCACTACACAGGAGACAAGAACAAAATCTTGACCCCCTATAGTTTGTGATCGATCCAAGAGTAGGAGACCCTATCGAAGAAGGAAGAAGAAGGACGCTAGCCAGAGGTGTCATGACAACACCTCTAAGAACGGTGGTGTTGTCGACACAACCCTAGGCTCTGCTATTGGAACACGCAAGCTACCTCGAGATGAGCCCCCATCTGATAAAAACGATAGGCTGAGATAGGGGATGATTGGGCCTCCCTTCATAGGGGTAATACCTCATGATGCTCCTAGAAGGGAGATCCCTATAGAGGGGCTACTGACTATGACCAATGATAGGGATGAAGATGCCATAGAAGAAGGATCGGTGAATCCTTTCCAAATCCTGGAGGATCAGGATGTTGACGAAGTCAGAATCCCATACAGTGCTAGACTGGTCAGTACCTAGAGCTCAGTGGCTACTGATCAAGGATCTTGAAGTAGGGGTAGGGGAAGAGGAGGTGATACCCATAGCCAGAAGCACAATCTAGGGGTCAAAATGACCATCCTAACTTAAATGTTAGGTTGCGTCATTGCCTTCTAAGTTGCACACCCTTTGGAGGATCACTGAAGATAGGATATGTGAGATTTGATCTGTTTGGAGATGAGGATAAGAAGGGAATTAGATCATTGTGTGGAAGGTATTTTACCTAGAGGTTGGAAGTTTACGTCTAACCTAGTTCAAATTGAAGAAGGGAAGGTAAAATTTGGTTGGAATCCTGACATTTGGGAAATTCAAGAGAACCATTCCATGGACCAACTCCTTACTCTTAGCTACATCAATCGTGGGGATTCCCATTGCATTATCTATAATGCTTATGGGTCTAATTTAGAAATAGAATGAAGACGGCTTTGGGATGCCATTGGCCACACTACTCAACATGAACTACCTCAGTTGGTTGTGGGTGATTTTAACAATGTTAGACAATCCAAGGAGAAGATAGGTGAACTCCCAATTCCTGACTCTGTCCTGATGAGGTTTAATGAAGCTGTTGAAGCGGCCAACCTTATTGAAGTGAATATGAGAGGTGGTATCACAAACTAGTACAACAAGAGTATACCTATCCATAGAATATCTAGCAATCTGGATCAAGGACTAGTTAATGGACATACTCTCCAACGTGTCATTGATTATGGGTATCCACCCTAATAGAGATCATGCTTGGATGAAATTATATTTGGCTAACAAACCTTGCCCAAACACACCATTCAGTTTTGAACCACTTGTTGGATTGGCCTGGATTTGATGGGGTGGTCAAAGGAGATTGGGGCTACTATGTTGAGGGTAACCCTCTCTTCGTGGCAGTGGAAAATCTTAAGAGAACTAAAAATTCCTTTAAGATCTGGTCCAAGGAGATGATTAATCTGCCAAATCTCCGTGTGCTAGCTAGAAAATATTTTGAGGCTACTGCTTGTGATGCACTAGAATATGAGAAGAAAAATTAAATTATTAGTAATATGAATTATCTGAGTGCACACCAACTTTGAAGACATCAAATTTGATTACTTGAGTGCTCTAGAAAATTTCAAGTTTTATCTTTATGCTTCTAAACTTTTAGCTAATAGCGTTCTTCCTCATATTTCTTGTTGTGTATTATTTTGGCATGGAAGGAAAATTATATCTTTATTTCTGTGTTGACTTCTTTGGTAACATGTATATATGCCTCAATAGCTTCACATATTAGGAATTATTTGATGATGGTTACTATGCACGCGAGAATTACATGATATTTTTATGAGTGTATATCTAGAGGATGCCAAGAAATTTGTTCATAGGGTGACTAGAATTAGGAATTTCGATGATATCCATTCAGCCAAATTATTATAATTATGGTGCATTTCAATTTTTGATGATGGAACATTGGGGCGGGACATTTCCAAACAAATATTTTTGTGAATGGCCTCAAAAAATATATATTAGGGAATTCAAGACAAAAATGGTATCCCTAATTTTGATACTTGACCATGATCTGTTGAAGGAGAAGGTCTTTGAGAGTTTGGATTTTTGTAAGGCTATCTTTTAAGATAAACTATTGGATGTACATAAATATTTAAATAATTAATTTGCACCATCTTATAGTTACCTTCTACTTTTTAGATAAACTATGCAATGGTTGACCTACTAACCAGCTTTCAGTCTCAACTAACAACCATTTGTAAATAGTATGGTATATAATGTAGGCAGTAAATTTGAAAGAAAATCTTGTTGTAGAATTCATTGTTCACACAACTTGATTCATTGTGGAATAACATAGAAACTTGGATTCTATAATGGTTGCTCTAGGGTTCAATATTACATGAATGTGTTTCAGTATTTAATAATTCCCTAACCAAGAGGGAATATTGTATTATTAGATATTGTACTTGTATAAATAAGGATCAAATTAGGTAGTAACTTTGATTTGTGTTGTGGTTGTAGTCACTGGTTGTGATGATTCAATGGTGTCAACTAATGGCTAATGTTTTTTGGGGTAATATTGCTAAAATATCTGTCATCTACACAAAAGGTGGATTATCAAACTTTGAGAATGGGAAAATGTCTTGACTAGGGTATCACTACATCTAATTGTTTCTAAGATATTTCACAAGAAATGATTTGCTTGTACTTTTTACAAATAATACCATGCACCAACCGTTAAAAACCAATACAATGTTGTTACATTACTAATCATTATTCTTCATGTAACATATATCTTTGCATTTTATTTTTTGTTTGATAAGGTAAAATATTATACTCTCAAAAAAGGCATATAGGGAAAATACAAAATCCCCATATATTGTACATTGGACTAAGTCGGACTCCACATGTTAAGTACAAAGGTATCAACACCCTAAGTTCCTCATGTTTGCTTTGGAGAACCAGGATAAACTACAAATAATTACATCAAAAAGAGAAAGGGTGTCATTGTACCTTTTACCATGGAGCCTATTCTTTCTCTCCTTACATACATGGAAGATGACAGAGGTGAAGCAAACCCCAAAATATCGGCTCAAGTTGTGATTACATCTAGATTTATCACATACAGTTTTTGATAATCAAGAGGGAGGGTTACCCCCCAACCCCATTTCAGAGATGCTATTTTCCACAAGTAGAGGGATAATCTGAATTCAAAGAAGAGATGAGGATGTGTTTCAGGAGCGGATTTACATAACAAACATAAAATACCAGACATCAAACCCCAACTGAGCAATCTGTCTATAGTAAGCACAAAATCTCCACTTGGGGCAGTGAAATTTCTACCAAAGTATGAGGTCCTAAATGACTTGGGGTAGGTTCTTATTGATGCACCATGACAGTCGAGAAGTATCTCTGATCGACCAAGAACCATTATTGTCAGCAAAATAGTGACTGATCATAGGACAAATCTCAACCATAGCAAACCACGCTCTTGAAGAATTCGTACCAACTGATAATGGTCCCTGAAGAGTATCATATCTGAGTCTCATCCATTGTGCCCAAGAAGACTCCAGGGAAGTAAGAAAGTGTGTGACTCTTTTAGCAGTAGCAGATCAGTCAATGTTGGTTGGACTGGTGAGATTCAGACCACCACCATGGAACAGTTGTGCCACTGTGCCCCAACCAATTGCATGACCGCCCCTTTCCACAAAAAAGCTACCAAAATAGCTTTGAATTTATCAATGGTGAACTTCAGCAGCTCAACTTGTCAACACCAGAACCTAATTTTAGCCGCCAGAATAGAACAAATGAGGACATCCCAACCTACCATGGAGACTTCTATGTCAACACATTCAGAGAAGTCAAAATCCTTCCTTGTTCCTCCCATGATAGGGATGCTAAAGTACTTGGTAGGAAAATGCCTAAAGCACTTTTCAGCCTTCTTCTTCTATAGTTGCAAGATCTAGAGAAGAAAACTTGTGACATGAATTCATTAATGTAGATATTAGTAGCATGTTCGAAGAGATCTAGGTTCCTCCTAATCACTTTCGTGTCTCTAATGTAGCCAGCTGTGAAGAACCATATATCGTCAGCAAACACCATATGGGACTTGAGCATAGTGCCTTTTATGGAGAAAGGTCTAATCCATCCCATATCTTCATCTCTCTTAATCAGGTGAGTTAGGTTTTCTATAACTAAGGTGAACAACAAGGGGGAGAGAGGGTACCCTTGTCTTAATCTATTAGGCTCTAAACAAGCCCTTAGGGATGACATTGATTAAAATAGAAAATGGTGTTGTTTCAACACATTGTTTAACCACTCCAATCCAGTGTGTGGAGAACCCCATGGCTTTCAATGTGCTCCAAAGAGAGATCCACTTGACCTGGTCATATTCCTTAGAAATATTAAGTTTAATGTAGGCCTTTCTAGTTCTACTTTTCACCCTGAAGTCATCAAGGAACTCAGTCGCAAGGAGAGCATTATCAGCATTAGACCTTTTTTGTATAGAGGTTGGTTGGTTGGAGGAGATGACAAAAGGAAAGTTAATTTTCAGCCTTCCTGCAATGACTTTTGAGATAATTTTGTAGATCACAGGATAGCAGACTATAGGTCTGAAGTGTGAGACTTGAGCTGTGGTATCTGATCTCCAAAGAATGACATAAACACGATTAAAACATAGCGGAAGTGAATCAGTAATCAGCGGAAGACAAAAATCACGAGAAATTAAAACTTTTCGAGATAAGAATTTGGATCCATAAAACTCCTTTCATAAAGAGAGATAAACTGTTTACATCTCAGGATAATTACTTCTTGAGTAATTATATACATCAAGATACAAAATCTCAAGATCACTATACAAAAGACTCCAAGACCTGAGAGTATAGAGGACACATAGGATTGACTCTAACTACACCACATGGCAGGACAATCTCCACCTGAGATTACTGCTGCCCCTGGTGCTGCTGCTGAGACTGGTCACCTGTAGGCTGGTTCCTTCGTCTCCGACGTCCACCTAAAAAGTTGAAGCCTACGGGGTGAGACAATTATACATAATTGTCCCAGCGAGAGTTATAACTCTTCTCCAGAAGCTTTATTATAACATCAAAGAATATCTTAAATAGTAAAGTCTTCAAAGCATCCTGTAACAGTTGCAGGTATAACAAGATCTCTACAATTTAGGAGATATGGAGAATATAAACATTATTACAATGTAACATCAATCAACTAACTTGGAGTTATCTCTAACAAGTTATACTACATGGTTGATTATGTTTTACAAACAACATTATGCCCTGTGGAGATGAGGCTTACCACTCATACTCCAACTAATCGCTGAGAAGCCGCATCAGTATCATACATAGGTCATTAAGAGAGCCGGATTCTCATGACCTTCACCTTCCTCAGTCAGTAAGAGGATCACTTCTAGGACATCTCGTGTCTCTACTACTATAGCTCACCAGGGTAAACTGGTCCTTTGCTATTCTAGAGTCACAGTGGCATTCTGTACTCTCTTCATCATCAGGAGGTTTCATGTTTACCTACCACTGATACGGATATCTGTGCTTTCTTCGTCATCAGGAGGTTTCATGTTTACCTACCACTGATACGATATGGAAAATATAGTGAAGGATGGATGGATTACACATCTACATCACTTTCCTACACTAGGATGTAAGGTTCTACACATCCATGTACCCCACATACTCAAAAGTATGTGCTCCAGGAATTCCCTGAGGAAAACCTGTTTCACCATCACTTAATTTCTGACAATGATGGATCTATGATCAGGGCTCTACATTATACTTGATTAGTTAGGTACATTCAGTATTCTTTAACAGCATACATTGTTCTTCAAACAATAACAGTAGCATAGCAGCTATAAAAGAAGAATACTAAATGTAACAGGCCTAACTCATATCAATCATCATTTCTCATTATCCTCATCACAAGTCATCTATAAGGCATGACCTTGATGGTATTCATGGCTCTCACAGCCCATTATCAGCATAGGATGCCACTGTCAAGGCATTATATCACTTTACTTATTCATAAGGCTAACAACATGCCTTTTATGAATATAACATCAACATCCATACCTGGATATGATTACCTTCATATCAGAACCTAAATGATTAATACAACTGATAAAGGTAATACAACAATACGGAATATACTTCCTACTCTTGTCATAAGAGTTAAATCTTTAATTCTCATCAAATAGAGTTTAATACTCAAAATCATGCCATTACCCTTGAATTAGGGTTTACTATTCACATTACATGTCATCACCCTTGGATTAGGGTTTACTATTCACATTACATGTCATCACCCTTGAATTAGGGTTTACTATTCACATTAAGGTGAATTGAACTCATAACATCATCATGTATGAGTAACATCTTCAATGATGATCTTAGATTAGTTAAAAGTTCATCATTTATCATAATTAGGGATTCTATGATCTCACACAGGTGGATCATACCCTAATTATGCTCATTTCTGTGTATTGGGGATGCTTCAATTGAGTTTCCACTTAAAAGGGGTACTTTCTCTCTCTAGAAGTACTTTCTCTCTCATCATAAGGTTAGGTGATGTCGACATCACTCTAAAACATGTTGGATTGAGTCATCATAGGCTAACATAGCCAAAAACATCACCATTAGATGATTAGAGTTACTTTCTCTCTCTAGGTACTTTCTCTCTCTAGAGTACTTTCTCTTTCATCATACTAATGGTTGATGATAACATTAGACTAGATCAAGTTGGATAAAGTCATTATGACTAAAAACCTCATTCTCATGTAAATAGAGTTTGAATTGAGCAAGGTATAACTCAATTGACCCTTCAGGGGTATTTTGGTAATTCACCCCATTGATCACCATTATGGTCAAAAACCTTAGTCAAATAACCCCTTACTATCCTAGATTATTATTAGGGTTTGATTTGGGCAACATTGGACCATTTATATTATGAATTGATTGAAAGAAGTCAACTTGGAATTACATTGATTGATTTCAATCATTAATCATCAATTGAGTTGAGATCGGTTGAAAGTGTTGACCGTTTGCCCACTTTGGCTTTCCAAGACCGCGAGCCTCCTTCCAACTTCAAGACCGCGAGCCTCTTCAAGTGGTTCAAGACCGTGAAGCCCTATCATTGGTTCAATTGATATTGAGACCGCGAAGATCAAATTGGAGTTGAGACCGCGAAGAGACGTTGACCGTTTAGCTAGTTTGACCTCAGGACCGCGAGGCCCTTCGCGGTCTTGAGACCACGAGCCTCCTCTCGGTCTTGAGACCGTGATCCCCCTCACGGTCTTGAGACCGCGAGCCCTCTCACGGTCTTGAGACCGCGAGCCCTCTCACGGTCTTGAGACCGCGAGGCTCACATGGTCTCAGCCGCTTGGTCCATCAACAAAATCAAAGATACAATCGATGATGTTAACCGATGTTGAAGCCCTCAAAAGGTCAAAGTTATGTTGACCACCTATGGATTGGGTCAACTAAGGTTATGCTTAACCAATTGGTCATTCAATTGACCCTCAATTGTTGACCAATTAGGATTGAAATCGATTCATTTAGGGTCTATCAATGTTCACCCATCAATACTCAACAATGTGCATCAACACAAGGTTGAACCCTTCAATTGAGCTCCAATTGGGCTCAAACTTGGCCCAAACGGTCTTTAGGTCATGTGGGTGGACCCCACATGGTCTTGAGACCGTTTGCCCATCAAATTTTGGATTCTAGTGCAAATTCATCAAGGTCTGACCCATCGAGTTGATGATCATGACAATATTTTATTGCAATGTAATTTGGTGTAATTGTACCTTCAATTGGTCAACTAATCTTGACCCCAGACCTCCAAACGGTCTTGGTTGATTGCCCTCGCGGTCTTGAGACCATTTGGTGACCCCCAAACGGTCTTGAGACCGTTTAGGTCAATCAACCCTAAAAACCCTAATTAGGTCACCATAATTTCAGTACTGATTTCACCTAGGGTTAGCCCTAGTATTCACCCTTCAACTCTTAGCCCGTTTGTAATTAGACCATCAAACTTGGTGAGTTGTTAATTAACATTATTTTGAACAGTAATCTCATACGGTCAACGCCTGGTCAACGTCCTTACACGGTCTTGAGACCGTTTGCCCAAAAAGGCAATTTCAGACCGTTTGAAAATCAGGAATAAATTCAAATAAAGTTGTTACTTAAAAAGGTTATATCTCCCGATTCCCTTAGAGTTAGCCTCCCAAATTTTGAGGGTAATTATCCTATATAATTAGGAACATACCGGTCTTGGAGACGGTTTCCCTGTCGCGGTCTCGAGACCGTTTGCTCACCTCGCGGTCTTGAGACCGAGAGAGCAAACTTTTGAGACCGTTTAAGGAAGTGAAAAGCAGTGGGTTTCTTGGAAATCATGCATTCATCTCCTGGCTCAAGAACAGTACCAATATCCCATGGATTTGCTTGCAAAATAGCAGGGAAAAGTAGGGAAACATAGAGAACTATCATCTAACCGCATATAAGAGATGTATATAGTAAAGCATGGGTTTAGAGTTATAAAACCCGCCTAAAGCTTGCTTCTTGAGCTCCAAGCTTTCAAGCTCCAAGCTCTAATGGCGTCCTTGAGTTCCCACAGGTTGGCCAAGGTGAAAACTCCAAGGAAGGATGAAAAGAGACGGCTAGAAAGGTAGGGTTTCAAGAGTTAGCCATGAAGATGACCTTGAATTTGAGTTCTAACCATGGAATTAGGCAAGAAGAGGGGTTTAAACCTACCTTGCACCCCTTGGTCGTCCTCCTTAGCTCCAAGGCAGCCCTTGATCGTCTTTGGTGAAATGAAACAGTAAGGGAACAAAGGGTGAGTTCCCTTGCAACTAAGGGAAGGAGAGCTTATATACATGGGGTAGGATTTTCAACATTAGCTCATAAGTTGTCCATAATTCCAACTAGGTCCCTCCTTCTTTACTTGATCGTCCCTTCCTCTTTAATCTAAGGACAAACCTTCTCTTAAGGTCTTTAGGAAAAGAAGGTAAAGGAGAGCAAGCTAATAATGAGGTACATACATAAAAAGATATTGTACATATACCCTGATTATTCAATTGAGGTGACTTCCTCATCATTTCTTCTCTAAATGATGGCAAGAGTCTAAAAAGATACATTAGATGACATATTTTACAATTTACATCCCTTAATTTGGGTAAATTGCATTTTACCCCAATTTAAGGTTTCAAGAACTGGGATTGCTTCCACAGCTGCACCTTGGTGCCCTAGCTTGGGAAATCCCTCAAACTTTATCAAAAAGATACTCATGATGTCTCATCATCAGAGGAACATCTCATCATGTGCAAATTGCAAGCTAACCCTTTTAACTGGGTAAATTGCACATAGGTCCCTGTATATCAAAACAATGCTACAACTTTAAATAAAAATGAGCAAATATTGAAATATATGTTTCTGAGAAACTTAATTACATGCTCAGAGTTAATCACAAAGATTTAATTACACATTTAGGCAAAACACCTAGGGTTGACTCATAACCCAGGTCAGGGATGTTACAAATTATCCACCCCTTACAAGGATTTCATCCCCGAAATCGATAAAACATACTACGAGAAAAGGGCAGGATACTTCCTTCTCATCTCATCCTCTAACTCCCAAGTGGCTTCTTCGATACCACGATGGTTCCAGAGGACTTTCACAAGACTTATATCCTTCTTCTTTAACTTTTTAATTCGTTTATCAAGGATTGACACTGGTCCCTCCTCATAGGATATGTCATCATTCAATTCTACCTCCATAGGTTGTAGAACTGACTCGGTGTCTGGGTGACATTTCTTCAACATAGAAATGTGAAACACATGATGTAACCTTTGTAATTCTGGGGGAAGCTCTAGTTTATATGCTACCTTTCCAATCCATTCAATGATTGGATAAGGCCCCATATATCTAGGAGCTAACTTCCCTTTCCTTCCAAAACGAAGGACCCCTTTCCAAGGTGAGACCTTAAGATACACTCTGTCTCCAACCTGGAACTCTAAGGGTCTACGACGTTTGTCAGCATAAGATTTCTGCCTATCCTGAGCAGTCTTAATCTTATGTTGTATAACTTTAATCTTTTCCGTGGTTTGCTGCACCAGGTCAGGACCTAACAATTGGTGCTCACCAGTCTCAAACCAACACAAGGGTGATCTACAACGTCTACCATATAAGGCTTCATAAGGTGCCATATCGATACTATGCTGATAGCTATTGTTATAGGCAAACTCTATTAAGCTTAGGTGTAGATCCCAACTTCCAGTGAACTGGAGAACACATGCTCTCAACAAGTCTTCTAGGGTCTGTATGGTCCTTTCCGACTGTCCATCAGTCTCCGGATGAAAGGCCGTACTAAACCTTAGCTTGGTGCCTAAGGCTCTGTGTAACTGTTCCCAAAAACGACTCCTAAACTGAGGACCTCGCTCAGAAACTATTGTGACAGGAACTCCGTGCAAACGCACTATCTCTTGAACATACAACTCTGATAACCTTTCAGCAGAATAGGTTGTTTTGACAGGTAAGAAATGTGTTGTCTTAGTCAACCTATCAACAATTACCCAAATAGAATCATGTCCTTTGCTTGTCCTGGGTAGGCCAACAACAAAGTCCATGGTCACATGGTCCCACTTCCACTGTGGTATGGGTAAAGGTTGCATTGTACCTGCAGGCTTCTGGTGTTTAGCTTTAACTTGCTGACACACAGGGCACCTCAGAACAAACTCTGCAACATCCTTCTTCATCCCAGGCCACCAATACAGAGCTTTCAAATTCCGATACATCTTGGTGCTCCCTGGATGCATAGCATACATGGAATTATGGGCTTCTTCCAGGACTAACTTTCTCAAGTTGTCCACATCTGGCACTACCAATCTTCCATTATAACAAACTACTTGATCTTCTGAGTCTTGAAAACCATCTTGCTTCTCATTTCCATACTCAGATCTAATCTGCTGAACTGCAGCATCACTTAGCTGTGCCTCTTTAATCTGTCCCCTTAGGGTAGGTTTAATATGCATCTCAGCTAACAAACCGGCTAACAATGACACCTTCAACTATACATTGTCTTGCCTTAAAGAGATGAGCATATCTCTTCTAGAGCATATTAGAGAGTTTAGTTGTGCTCTATTCATGGTTGATGTTGCTGATTTCCTACTCAAGGCATCTGCAACAACATTGGCCTTGCCTGGATGGTAATCAATTGTACAATCGTAGTCCTTGATTAACTCCATCCAGCGACGTTGCCTCATGTTGAGCTCATGCTGAGAGAAGATATACTTAAGGTTTTTGTGGTCTGTGAAAATCTGGAATGTCTCTCCGTAAAGATAATGCCTCCAGATCTTCAAAGCATGAACCACAGCAGCTAACTCTAGATCGTGTGTTGGATAATTCTCCTCGTGTTTCTTAAGCTGTCGGGAAGCAAAAGAAATCACTTGTTTATCCTGCATCAACACACATCCTAGTCCGTTCTTGGAAGCATCACAGAAAACTATATATCCTTTTCCTTGTTCAGGTAGCACTAGCACAGGTGCACTTGTCAACCTCTCCTTCAGCAACTGGAAAGATTGTTGACACTTATCACTCCAAGAAAAAGGAACATCTTTCCGGGTTAACTTGGTCAAAGGTAAAGCTATAGAACTAAAGTTCTTTATGAACCTTCGATAATAGCCAGCTAACCCCAAGAAACTTCGAATCTCCGTCGGTGTCTTCAGTTGTTCCCATTGTAGAACAGATTCTACCTTTGTAGGGTCAACACGAATTCCCAAAGCGGATATCACATGTCCAAGAAAAGATACTTCTGGCAGCCAGAACTCACACTTGCTAAACTTAGCATACAGCTTATGTTCTCTTAGCAAGATCAAAGCTTGGCGAAGATGTTGTTCATGTTGCTGAGCATCCTTACTATAGATCAGAATGTCATCTATGAAGACGACAACACACTGATCAAGGAAAGGTCGAAAAAGTTTATTCATGAGTTCCATAAATGCAGCTGGTGCATTGGTTAGTCCAAACGACATAACCGTGAACTCATAGTGACCATATCTTGTCCTAAAGGAAGACTTGGATATGTCACTATCCTTAATACGGAGTTGGTGATATCCAGACCTCAAGTCTATCTTTGAAAAGACTGTTGCACCATGCAACTGGTCAAAGAGATCATCAATCCTCGACAGAGGATACTTATTCTTTATTGTTACTTTATTGAGTTGTCTGTAGTCAATGCACAACCGCATTGACCCATCTTTCTTTTTAACAAACAAGACCGGAGCACCCCAAGGTGAAGTACTCGGTCGGATAAAACCTCTCTCAAGTAGCTCTTGAAGTTGTTTCTTGAGTTCTGCCATCTCGGCAGGCACCATCCTATACGGAGTTTGAGCTATGGGTTTCGTATCTGGGATCAGATTAATTTCAAAATCAATCTCCCGAGGTGGTGGTATACCAGGAAGTTCTTCAGGAAACACATCCTCGAATTCCCTGACTATGGGAACTTCAGCAGGATTGGTCCTTTCCTTGGTAACATCTACCACATGGGCTAAGAATGCATAACATCCTTGCCTCAACAGCTTATCAGCAACCATGGCTGATATAAGACAGGTGGGCAGAATCTTTCTTTCTCCTTGAAAGATCCATGTGTTGCTTTCATCAGCAAACACAGCTAACTTGGACTCACAATCCAAGACAACTCTATATCTTTCTAAGGTATCCATCCCAAGGATTATATCAAATCCCTGCATATCAAGTGGTATAAGATCCACTTGAATGCGATGGTCAGAAAAGAAAAGGGTGCAGGGAGAACATACCTCCTGCAAAACGGCAGATCCACTCAACGGAGTCTCCAACAACAAACTATCTGCCCTATGACTAACAGTCACATTGCAGTTATGAATCACTTCACGAGTGATGAAAGAGTGCGTAGCACCCGGATCAATCAGAACAGATACATCACAGGATATAGACATATCAGAATATAAAAGTTTCATCTGACCTGCCACTACCCGTGGATTGACCACTGCCTCAGGTGGGTTCATAGCATAGAACCTCACAGTCGCCTGGTGTTGAGGTGGTGCTGATGATCCAGCTTGAGACGCTTGTCCACATCCTCGAGCTACTCCTTGATGTTGTCTATTCTAAGATCCCTGTTGATTCTGTCTCGGGGTTTGTTGTGTCACACCGACAGGCCTAGAACGGAAATCCTTCATCAAGTGTCCCACCTTACCACAGTTGTAGCAAATCCTCTCCTGTTGTTGTGGTCTGGGTGGTCCAGTGACTGACTCAGATGCAGAACTGTGCGTCCCTTGAAGCAGTTGACTCCGTCCTCTACCTCTGCTTGGTGTCCATTGAGTTTGAAAACTCGATCTGGGTGGTGGAGGGTTAGGTGCAGAGAATCTAGGTTTCTTGGAATCCCTAGATGAAGAACCCTGGAACTGTGGATATCTTTTATGGGTTTGTCTTCTCTCAACCACAGATCTCTCTATCCTTCGTACTGACTCAACGAAGGTAGAGAATCTCTCTCTGTTTTCTAAGGCAGACACAGGGGTTGACATATCAGAATTCAAACCCTTTTCGAATCTTCTTATTCTTTCCTCATCCGTAGCAGCCATGTGCGGACAGAACCGCAACAACTCCATGAACTTAGCTTCATACTCACTAATTTTCATCATACCCTGCCTTAGTTTCTCAAACTGAGAGATCTTCTCATCTAGGAAGGTATTTGGAAAATATCTATTGATAAATTCCTGACGAAACTCTTCCCATGAGAACTCTACTCCAGGTCTCTTCTACTCTTCCATGTTCCACCAGTGACCAGCACTGCCTTTGAGAAGATAGACAGCATGTCTAACCTTCTCAGCTTCTGGAATCATAAGAATCCTGAAAGCCTTCTCCAACTCTGTCAACCATAAGTCAGCATCTGCAGGGTCGGCAGTTCCAAAGTACTCGGTAGCTCCGACACGACGAAGTCATTCGAATGTCTTACCGATACCTTGTGCTTCAGGCTGGACAGGTGCCCTAGGTGTAGGAATGGGCATCCTATCAGTTATATGTGTCATGGCAGTCATGAACTGCCCGAACATCGTCTGTACAGCTGGATCACTCATGTCAGCTGGGTCGAACTGGGGTGGCTCTCTTGGCGACTCAGGTGCAGGTTTTTCTATTCTCAGAACTCTTGCACCGCCTCGAGGTGCACTAGCACTACTCTCTGCCACGTGCTCATCACGATGTTCTGACATTCTTATGTATCTTCTTCTCCTGAGGAGCAGAATATTCTATTAGATGAGGAAGGAGTACTAAAGATAGACTCGACATCCTAAGTCCTATGCCTCTGTAGACTCAACTGAACCTGGAGCTCTGATACCACTAGTTGTGGGCTCTGATCTCCAAACCATGACATAAACACGATTAAAAATTAGCGGAAGCGAATCAGTAATCAGCAGAAGACAAAAATCACGGGAAATTAAAACTTTTCGAGATAAGAATTTGGATCCATAAAACTCCTTTCATAAAGAGAGATAAACTATTTACATCTCAGGATAATTACTTCTTGAGTAATTATATACATCAAGATACAAAATCTCAAGATCACTATACAAAAGACTCCAAGACCTGAGAGTACAGAGGACACATAGGACTGACTCTAACTACACCACATGGCAGGACAATCTCCACCTGAGATTACTGCTGCCCCTGGTGCTGCTGCTGAGACTGGTCACCTGTAGGCTGGTTCCTTCGTCTCTGACGTCCACCTAAAAAGTTGAAGCCTACGGGGTGAGACAATTATACATAATTGTCCCAGCGAGAGTTATAACTCTTCGCCATAAGCTTTATTATAACATCAAAGAATATCTTAAATAGTAAAGTCTTCAAAGCATCATGTAACCGTTGTAGGTATAACAAGATCTCTACAATTTAGGAGATATGGATAATGTAAACATTATTACAATGTAACATCAATCAACTAACTTGGAGTTATCTCTAACAAGTTATACTACACGGTTGATTATGTTTTACAAACAACATTATGCCCTGTGGAGATGAGGCTTACCACTCATACTCCAACTGATCGCTGAGAAGCCGCATCAGTATCATACATAGGTCATTAAGAGAGCCGGATTCTCATGACCTTCACCTTCCTCAGTCAGTAAGAGGATCACTTCTAGGACATCTCGTGTCTCTACTACTATAGCTCACCAGGGTAAACTGGTCCTTCGCTATTCTAGAGTCACAGTGGCGTTCTGTACTCTCTTCGTCATCAGGAGGTTTCATGTTTACCTACCACTGATACAGATATCTGTGCTTTCTTCGTCATCAGGAGGTTTCATGTTTACCTACCACTGATACGATATGGAAAATATAGTGAAGGATGGATGGATTACACATCTACATCACTTTCCTACACTAGGATGTAAGGTTCTACACATCCATGTACCCCACATACTCAAAAGTATGTGCTCCAGGAATTCCCTGAGGAAAACCTGTTTCACCATCACTTAATTTCTGACAATGATGGATCTATGATCAGGGCTCTACATTATACTTGATTAGTTAGGTACATTCAGTATTCTTTAACAGCATACATTGTTCTTCAAACAATAACAGTAGCATAGCAGCTATAAAAGAAGAATACTAAATGTAACAGGCCTAACTCATATCAATCATCATTTCTCATTATCCTCATCACAAGTCATCTCTAAGGCATGACCTTGATGGTATTCATGGCTCTCACAGCCCATTATCAGCATAGGATGCCACTGTCAAGGCATTATATCACTTTACTTATTCATAAGGCTAACAACATGCCTTTTATGAATATAACATCAACATCCATACCTGGATATGATTACCTTCATATCAGAACCTAAATGATTAATACAACTGATAAAGGTAATACAACAATACGGAATATACTTCCTACTCTTGTCATAAGAGTTAAATCTTTAATTCTCATCAAATAGAGTTTAATACTCAAAAGCATGCCATTACCCTTGAATTAGGGTTTACTATTCACATTACATGTCATCACCCTTGGATTAGGGTTTACTATTCACATTACATGTCATCACCCTTGAATTAGGGTTTACTATTCACATTAAGGTGAATTGAACTCATAACATCATCATGTATGAGTAACATCTTCAATGATGATCTTAGATTAGTTAAAAGTTCATCATTTATCATAATTAGGGATTCTATGATCTCACACAGGTGGATCATACCCTAATTATGCTCATTTCTGTGTATTGGGGATGCTTCAATTGAGTTTCCACTTAAAAGGGGTACTTTCTCTCTCTAGAAGTACTTTCTCTCTCATCATAAGGTTAGGTGATGTCGACTTCACTCTAAAACAGGTTGGATTGAGTCATCATAGGCTAACATAGCCAAAAACATCACCATTAGATGATTAGAGTTACTTTCTCTCTCTAGGCACTTTCTCTCTCTAGAGTACTTTCTCTTTCATTATACTAATGGTTGATGATAACATTAGACTAGATCAAGTTGGATAAAGTCATTATGACTAAAAACCTCATTCTCATGTAAATAGAGTTTGAATTGAGCAAGGTATAACTCAATTGACCCTTCAGGGGTATTTTGGTAATTCACCCCATTGATCACCATTATGGTCAAAAACCTTAGTCAAATAACCCCTTACTATCCTAGATTATTATTAGGGTTTGATTTGGGCAACATTGGACCATTTATATTATGAATTGATTGAAAGAAGTCAACTTGGAATTACATTGATTGATTTCAATCATTAATCATCAATTGAGTTGAGATCGGTTGAAAGTGTTGACCGTTTGCCCACTTTGACTTTCCAAGACCGCGAGCCTCCTTCCAACTTCAAGACCGCGAGCCCCCTTAGGCTTCAAGACCACGAGCCTCTTCAAGTGGTTCAAGACCGCGAAGCCCTATCATTGGTTCAATTGATATTGAGACCGCGAAGATCAAATTGGAGTTGAGACCGCGAAGAGACGTTGACCGTTTAGCTAGTTTGACCTCAGGACCGCGAGGCCCTTCGTGGTCTTGAGACCACGAGCCTCCTCTCGGTCTTGAGACCGTGAGCCCCCTCACGTTCTTGAGACCGTGAGCCCTCTCACGGTCTTGAGACCGCGAGCCCTCTCACGGTCTTGAGACCGCGAGGCTCACATGGTCTCAGCCGCTTGGTCCATCAACAAAATCAAAGACACAATCAATGATGTTAACCGATGTTGAAGCCCTCAAAAGGTCAAAGTTATGTTGACCACCCATGGATTGGGTCAACTAAGGTTATGATTAACCAATTGTCATTCAATTGACCCTCAATTGTTGACCAATTAGGATTGAAATCGATTCATTTAGGGTCTATCAATGTTCACCCATCAATACTCAACAATGTGCATCAACACAAGGTTGAACCCTTCAATTGAGCTCCAATTGGGCTCAAACTTGGCCCAAACGGTCTTTAGGTCATGTGGGTGGACCCCACATGGTCTTGAGACCGTTTTCCCATCAAATTTTGGATTCTAGTGCAAATTCATCAAGGTCTGACCCATCGAGTTGATGATCATGACAATATTTTATTGCAATGTAATTTGGTGTAATTGTACCTTCAATTGGTCAACTAATCTTGACCCCAGACCTCCAAACGGTCTTGGTTGATTGCCCTCGCGGTCTTGAGACCATTTGGTTACCCCCTAACGGTCTTGAGACCATTTAGGTCAATCAACCCTAAAAACCCTAATTAGGTCACCATAATTTCAGTACTGATTTCACCTAGGGTTAGCCCTAGTATTCACCCTTCAACTCTTAGCCCGTTTGGAATTATACCATCAAACTTGGTGAGTTGTTAATTAACACTATTTTGAACAGTAATCTCATACGGTCAATGCCTGGTCAACGTCCTTACACGGTCTTGAGACCGTTTTCCCAAAAAGGCAATTTCAGACCGTTTGAAAATCAGGAATAAATTCAAATAAAGTTGTTACTTAAAAAGGTTATATCTCCCGATTCCCTTGGAGTTAGCCTCCCAAATTTTGAGGGTAATTAGCCTATATAATTAGGAACATATTACTTATACGGTCCACGCTCGGTCAACGGGGCCAAACGGTCTTGGAGACCGTTTTCCCTGTCGTGGTCTCGAGACCGTTTGCTCACCTCGCGGTCTTGAGACCGAGAGAGCAAACTTTTGAGACCGTTTAAGGAAGTGAAAAGCGGTGGGTTTTTCTTGGAAATCACGCCTTCATCTCCTGGCTCAAGAACAGTACGAATATCCCATGGATTTGCTTGCAAAATAGCAGGGAAAAGTAGGGAAACATAGAGAACTATCATCTAACCGCATATAAGAGATGTATATAGTAAAGCATGGGTTTAGAGTTATAAAACCCGCCTAAAGCTTGCTTCTTGAGCTCCAAGCTTTCAAGCTCCAATCTCTAATGGCGTCCTTGAGTTCCCACAGGTTGGCCAAGGTGAAAACTCCAAGGAAGGATGAAAAGAAACGGCTAGAAAGGTAGGGTTTCAAGAGTTAGCCATGAAGATGACCTTGAATTCGAGTTCTAACCATGGAATTAGGCAAGAAGAGGGGTTTAAACCTACCTTGCACCCCTTGGTCGTCCTCCTTAGCTCCAAGGCAGCCCTTGATTGTCTTTGGTGAAATGAAACAGTAAGGGAACGACGGGTGAGTTCCCTTGCAACTAAGGGAAGGAGAGCTTATATACATGGGGTAGGATTTTCAACATTAGCTCATAAGTTGTCCATAATTCCAACTAGGTCCCTCCTTCTTTACTTGATCGTCCCTTTCTCTTTAATCTAAGGACAAACCTTCTCTTAAGGTCTTTAGGAAAAGAAGGTAAAGGAGAGCAAACTAATAATGAGGTACATACATAAAAAGATATTGTACATATACCCTGATTATTCAATTGAGGTGACTTCCTCATCATTTCTTCTCTAAATGATGGCAAGAGTCTAAAAAGATACATTAGATGACATATTTTACAATTTACATCCCTTAATTTGGGTAAATTGCATTTTACCCCAATTTAAGGTTTCAAGCACTGGGATTGCTTCCACAGCTGCACCTTGGTGCCCTAGCTTGGGAAATCCCTCAAACTTTATCAAAAATATTCTCATGATGTCTCATCATCAGAGGAACATCTCATCATGTGCAAATTGCAAGCTAACCCTTTTAACTGGGTAAATTGCACATAGGTCCCTGTATATCAAAACAATGCTACAACTTTAAATAAAAATGAGCAAATACTGAAATATATGTTTCTGAGAAACTTAATTACATGCTCAGAGTTAATCACAAAGATTTAATTACACATTTAAGCAAAACACCTAGGGTTGACTCATAACCCAGGTCAGGGATGTTACATGAGCTGCATAGTTCTTATTAGGTATGAGCTTGATGAATGAGTGGTTAACTTGTATAACCATCCTCCCACCAACAAGGAACCATATAATATATCAAAAAACCTCATTACCCACAATAGGCCAAGACCTCTAGAAAAACTTAGTGTTAAACCCGTACGGCCCAGGAGCCTTAGAGGCGCTAATAGAGAAGACAACATATTTGATTTCCTCATAAGAAGCCACTTTCATAAGAATAGAGTTCATATCATCTATGATCATTTGACTATGGAAAGAGGAGAGGTCCATCGATGTATCATATGTCTTGTTGTAAATCTTAGAGAGAAATTAACCGCCAAATCAGCAATTTGGTCTTCTTCATCAATGAAGGCTCCATTAGAACCAATTGGATTATGGATATGATACTTCATGGTATTCCTTTTGATAGTTGAGTGATAAACCTTAAAGTTCATGTCGTCATCACGAAACCACTTTACATGGATCCTTTTCCATAAATATAGCTCTTCACCCTTTTCAAGTTGAGTGACACAAAGGCCAGTAACCTCCTCCTTCAGCATCAGGCTGGCAGAAGAAGGATCAGATCTAAGTTCTTTAAACTTCATCAACCCTTTGGCATTTTCCTACAACTAAATCTACTGCATCAATTCTCATAAGTTGATACAAGAAAGTAGTAAAAATGGTGCATTTATAGAGAATGATAGTGCAAAGAAAAGGAAAACCTATTGCATTTAGGCTACAAATTATAAACCCATTGGGTAAAGTTCTTTTACTCATCCTCCAATGTGCTTAAGCTCCTACCAGTTTGTAAAGTGGACATATGATTCTATGACAATAAAAAAACTAGTTGTCCATTCTAGTTGTCTACGACCGTCACCTCATAGCCTACATTGTCCATAATAGAAAAAGTACTTGTACATGTAGAAATAAACTTACACAATCTTGGTAGGGTTCCACTTAAACAAATGTAGAAGAGGTTATATTGACTAAATAAGAATAAAAAACACATAAAACTCACTAATCAGTGTCGATATGATCCACAACACATGAGCGATCACCTTTTTTTCTCATGTAAAAGTGATTCTTTGAAGGGTCCATCTCCTTAACATTTTGGTTATCATTAGGGACTTGCTTTCACTTTTTTAGTTGTTCTACAACCACTGTGAGGACACCATAGAATATCAAAAGAGAAGAGGCAACAAGAAGAGAGAATGAGCGGTGAGAGTGACCCCCATATAATGATTCATGTCAACAACAAATACGATAAAAGCACCATGGCAACATTCTAAAACAAGGCATAAACATAACATCGACCATTGATTAATGATGACTTGTCTCGAGCAGCACATGAAATAAGATAGCACATGCGCAAAATAGTTAGATATGCTTTACTTTCACTAGATACACTCCATATATCCCCTCATAGTAATAATGGAGGATGAATGTAATAAGTACATCTATAACATTGACAAAATACTATAAGAGTGTGGATATTGGAATAAATTTGGAGGATGAGTGTAATAGATAGTGGAATAGAGGTGAAAAGATACTAGAGAATGTGTGAGAAGAGAGATGAAACATGATAGGATGAATAATGGAGGAGGTGCCCTTTAAAGAATGTAGCACAATTGGTACTTGAGTAGGTATCTACTGCATTAATGAGGTAAAATGTATTTTGTTTTCAATATATGACAGAATGCCCCTATCACAATATGAATTTGGCAACATTCTTGACTAGACTTGTAAGAACCATTTTTTTTTATAATCCTTCATTTGCTAAAGTGGTATTCTACTTGAAAGTGGAGATGAAGTCTGGGCTTGTTCTTACAAGCCGAGGATGTCACCAAGTGCATACTACATGATGTAGGTCATTTTGAAATAGCTATCAAATGATGCAAACTATTCTTAGAGTGTTTCTTCCTCTTAATACTAGAGTGGCCCATTATTTCTCACATTTTTTAATAAATTATTAATGTGTTTCATGTAGTTCAAGTTCTTTTTGTTTCAAAATAATCTATTAAACACTTTTATGAAGTGTGTATATGATGACTAGGGAGTATGCATCTTGAAATTTTTACCCTTACAAGAATCCACTTCCAATGTATGCACTATTAATGGAAGTGGAAAAACTTCCAAAATTCATACACACTAGCATCATGTACATACATCATGAAATGTTTTAAGGGATTAATGGGAAATAAAAGGTTCATGAACTATTAGATTTGAAGACTACTATTAATGGAAGTGAAAAAAAATCCAAAGTGCATACACCCTAGCATCATGTACACACTTTATGATATGTTTTAATGCATTTATGGGAAATAAAAGGTTCATGAACTGTTAAGTTTGTAGAATGTGAAAAGTAGGTAATTCTAATATTAATAAAAAGCAACACTATAAGTATAGTGACTCATGAAGCATGGTGGAGCAAGAGTGTAATGAGGAAAAGAACGATATACTAATAATTTGTGACAACTAAAGCTAGTTAGTTATTAGAGCAAATGAGGGATTGTTCTACTTGAATTGGGTTAGACAGATAACAAAATCTAGTTAGATGTGCTACAAAATTTTGGTAGTTGAATATATGACAATATTGCATTGTGACAAAGGTAGTCATTCCCTTCCATTTCTATTGGAAACGTGGACAGATGAGTCTATGACCTCATTTAAGATGATTCCCCTAGAGTCTACAATAGACATCAAAGATGAGGTTCGTGTAATTGTATAAAAGGTTGGCATAATTCTGTAAGGGTTCACATCATATGAATTATAGTAAATATAAAACTCACTACACCTCACGGACAAAGTTCCATACCAGATAAAGGATCTCCCTTTCTTGATCAGTTAGAACCGGTCCTTTGAAGGGACCCCTCCTCACTCCTTTTTCTTTCAACATAGATTCTTGGTCATTTGAGTGGAGCATGTGTTTTTTCTATTCTTCAACCATTCTGAAGAAGATGGAGAGGATGATAAGTTACACTATAGATCAATGTCACATGAAGATGAGAAACACAAGCGGAGAGGATGAAAGAGCTGCAAAGAAGATCAATGCTATTGGAGGATGAAGTGAGATAAGATTAGAGGAGGATTGATGTGAGGGTTAGGTATATGAAGAAAAATAGACTCCACTAATGGTGGTGTGAAGGTGGAATGTATTTCATTAAAGCATGAGAAAAATTAATGTTGGAAGGTAGTCAAATAGTATAGTCAATGAGGAGGCACAAATTCAGCTAGACAAGCTAGGTAGTAGATACACAGCATGTATTTGAACTCATGTGAATTGTATTTTATAATATTAAATATTTAGTGTCCTATAAAAGTAAGTTTAGTTTATATGAAGGATGGTTATTATGTTACTTAAGTCTATTCATTAAATCCTATGAATGAAAGTTATTAGTTCAACAAAAAAAGTTTATTGGTCTTATAGAATACTATTCAGTTATGATAAGAAAATTAGTTATTCGTGTCATTAAATGCTAGTTAGTTATTTTAACAAATGCTAGAAAGTTGCACAAAGAGAATCTAGTTAATTATTTGAACAAATGTTGAATAGTTTTTAATGAAAGCTAGTTATATAGAATGTGAATTCTAGTTAGATATACAAATGAATTCTAGTTAGTAGGATATATGATACTATCACATTGTGATAGAGCCAGCTGTTCCCTTCCAGTTTCTATCTAGAATGTGAATATATGAGTCTATAATTTACTAAACCTCCTTGACAATAGGGTTCCACGCCATACGAAGGATCACTCTTTCTTGCTCAGGGAAACTAACTCTTCAAAGGGATTCCTTACCAACCCCATTTCTTTTGACTTAGCCTCCTGGTCATCAGAGTGGAGTATTTGAGTTGATTGTTCTTCAACCAATTTGAAGAATCTAGAGAGGATAAGAAGCTACATATAAGATAAATATTATAGGAGGATGATAATAAATAGAGGAGAGGAGGAGAATTTGGGGTATGAAGACTAAAAATAATAGTTGATGTTCACTATTAGGATTTGATATATATATATATATAGAGAGAGAGAGAGAGAGTCAGGCTAGAATACACTCGAGTGTATAGATCACGATGTACACCCCAATGGTGTTTGCCTATTTAGACCATGTTTTTCCAAAATCTAATCCATTGATCTTCATGGTTACAATAATAATAGGTCACATACAATAATTTGAACTCATTTGGATGAGTGTAAGTCACTCATCCAAGGACAACAAAATCGAAGCACAAAACTAATTTAAAATACATGATTTTTGCCTCCTTTAGATGCACGACCTATAAGTGTCCAAATGAGCTAAAATTTATTATATAGTATGTTCTTATGATAATTAAGAAGATCAACGGTTTAGATTTTTCAAAAATTTACTGCATCTTAAAAAATGACTGAGGTGTACGGTGCCTCCGGTACACTCGAGTGTACACTATCCTGAGTCTCTCTCTCTCTCTCTCTCTCTCTCTATATATATATATATATATATATATATATATATCCTTTTGCAAAATTCTGGCCTACAGTCACATCAAATTTGGATTAAGAAAGAAGGGATGACTTGGTGTAGCATGCATGAGTGAAGTTTGTATGCCCGAAAATACCCCACATATCATATGGAAAGTAGGCTTATATGTTTTCTCATGATTTATGGATGGCCTAGATTGGGTTCAAGACGTCCTAAGAAAATCAATCATTAGGACTAAATCTAAATTCCAATTGGGAGGCATCCCTGGTGTTCACTAGGACAAGGAAAATGTCCCAAGATCCCACATTGTTCCAACGTTCCTGATTGCAAACAGGGCACACTGAAGCAGTGTAAGGTATTTAGGATGTGATTCAATAAAGTAGATCACATGAGGTTAAATCTAGAAGGGAAGTTGGGTGTTGATCTAAAGTTATATGGAATGGTCATGTGTATCTTCAGGACATGGCATCTTGTTAACATACATCTTTCATAAAATACTTTAGCATTTGTAATTTCAGGTAATGGATGGTTATATAAAAATAATAAGTACTAAGAAATGTCTGCATTTTTAGGAAACTAGATGGGTGATATACATTTAAACTTATTTCATTGAACACAACTTCAATATATAACAATGAATTAAAATAATAAATTAATTCTTGTGAATTCATACTATAGTTTTATTTGGTTTTCTATAGATCCATTTCAACTATTTGAATCTCTATTATCTGATAGGTTGTGGTTTCTCGAATGGCATCATGTAAGAATATGTCAAGCAAGTCATACATGGCATATAACCTAATATAGATGGAAAGAAAGTCATTTAGCATGTAGTCCTTTGGATGGGAAAAATGAATTGTGCCTCTTTTGGTTGCAAGTTTTTCCTTAAATTTGCTATATGGAATATGGTCATTTTGTAGTTGTATTTCCACCTACTATTTGTTTTACATGGAATCAAATATTTAGAGTTGGAAACTACTGTGCAATTCGAAAACATTTTTTGTTTTCAACTCAACCTAATAGGGCCTTTTTCGGATTACTAAAGGAATTACAAAAAAAACATCAACGTGGAAAATAATTTAATAGAATAACTTGAAATAAATTGAGTAGGATTTCAAGCCCATGTGAAGATAAAAATATATTATATTATCGACAATGATTTATCAATCTTTCCTAAACTAAAAAATAATGCGAACATACGTATATTTTTTAAAGAAGCAATCATTTTCAAATGCCAAATAGAAACTAGATAAAATAGAATGATAAAGAGAAAGATGTAAGAATCAAGATAGTTATGATGGGATGCTATATGACTAACAAACAAAAATGATTAATGGAGGAAATATATACAATTTAGAGAAAAGGGTAGTTTCTCAATATAATATATTCTTAAAAATAATAAAATAGAGTGATTTTGTATGAATTTGGTCGATATTCATGATTAACGAATGAGACAATGTTTCCAAGGAGAATATATCAAAGGAAAATTGATGTTTGAAAGAGTAAGAGAAATTAAGAGAAATTTAGTTTTGAAAGATTTATTGGAAGCAAAAAACATGTGATGAATTCAAGTAATTAATCTTAAAAGAAATGATGAGAATGGAATAATGTATAGATGATATAAGATGGTATTATATGGAATGAAATAATAAGGAGAACACATTAGAGTTTTGATGAAGAAAAGTTGGAGTAAGAAAATAGAGATGGAACTCACAAACAAATACAATTATACATTGGGTGTAATCGTATTCCCTTTAAACAACTAAAAAGTAATGAAACTTCAAGTTTTTGGTGTAAGACTAGCTACATAAACTTATGAATATTTTCCTATAAACTTTGGGAGCATCTAAAAAATACGACTATTTGCTTTCTCCCACTCAATGATTTTAACATTCATGGAGGAGAGTCCTTTAACCTCCAATAGCACGACAACACATGGACCACAAAAATGAGGACCCAATCCTATCTATTTAAAGATTACTAACATTAACATATTATGTTCCAGACACAATCAGTGTCATCCATCTAAAAAAAGTTGGTTGAATATTACAGATTTATCTCAAGCTATAAAAGAACATCTTTTATTCCTTTTGTATACCAATATTAAAACTTCACAAATTGAAAGTCTTCATAGTTCTTACCAATTAACATATAATTTCTTTCTGAAATAACCTTTCAATGAAAGTGAAATATTATGATTGCATTATATTTTTGTCACACTCTACCATCCACCTATGTAAACTTCATTGCATACGAACAATAGACCTCAAGAAACAAAAAATATAACATTTTGAGACATCGATTCCATTCAACCATACTAAATCAATTTTACATTTCCCAACTGTCTAGCACAGAGCATGTGTTGTGCCTTTTGTCTACTGATATTAAAATCTCATAAATCAAACGTTTCTTCACATTTCTTATGACTCAACATATATGATTTAAATGGAAAACCACCTTTCAATGCTAGTAGAATAATGTGGTTGCATCATGTTCTTGCCACACTCTCTATCATCCAGATATGTAAAATTCCTTACATACAAACAACAGAGCTCAAGCAAGAAGTGAGTATCATATTTTGTGGCATCTGGTCCATTTCTACAACATCATCATTTTCACACTTCCAAATTGGATAAGATGCATAACATATAATATGTCTTTTGTTTACTGATATTTAAAACTTTAGAATTCAAACAATTCTTTCTAGTTTTTTTGGATCAATACATATGGTTTGCAATAAAAACTCACCTTTCACTGGTCATAAAATAAGGTGGTTGTATTAGGTTTTGACCTCACTCTTTATCATCCACCTATGTAAACTTCTTTGCATATGAACGATTACCTCAAGCAATAAAAATATATTATATTTTGAGATATACACTCCATGCAACCTTACTTTATTAGGGATTATGTTGTTGTTTGTCTACTAATAGTAATACTTTAGGGTTCAATCATTTATTTAATTTTTATGGCATAATGCATATTTTTTGTATGAAAAAAGAAGTCAACTTTCAATGTTACTAGGATTATGTAGTTGCATTATATTCTAGCCACACTCTTTCCCATCCACCTGTGTAAACTTACATGCATTTGAATAATAAACCTCAAGCAGTAAGAGTATATCTACACTCTGAGATATGCACCCAATTTGACATAACATAACTACTTTTACTCTTTCAAATTGACTAAAACTGTGATAGGATCACCACAAGCATTAAGGGGAACCCACCCTAAAACCTAGCTTGTAGGGGGGGAGCCCTTGGACCTTACCAACCCATCTTTGCTTCCCATATAGCCTATATTGTAGGACTAACTAGTCCATCAAATTGGGAAAAAATATGTTTCACCTCTTTCCTATTGGTATTAAAACTCTACATTCAAAATAGTTCTTCATATTTCTAGTTTGTAATTGCTCCATCACTAGTTTCATCAATAAACACATCAAGAACTTTTTATATAAAATAGAAAAAATGTAATCAATAAAAATAGGATAAAAATAGCAATTAAATTTGTGGGTGTCTCAAATCCACAAATATGTTAATAAGTCACGTTAAATTACGTATCCATGTGTGTTAAGTAATTTCAAATACAACAAATATGATCAATTAGATTCTTTCTTAGACATTTTTTAATATAAATATTAAAAAGAACTTATATAGAGGGATTTTGAATCTCTACATCTCGACAAGAATATGATCCATGATAGAGATGAATAGAAATGAAGGATCCATGTAGCCAACTTCAACATAGTTGGAACTGAGGCTTATATTACGATGATAATGCTAAAAGTTTTTTTGACATAGAGCCTTTGTTTAGGCTTAAAAAATCAACACTTATGTTGGATCCACATAATAGAGATCATTTGTCACAGAACTATTTATTATCCAAATTCAAACACCTAATATCTAGAAAATCAAAGGTGACAGGACTCAGGCATCCGTACCTGATATGGATCACATAACATATGTATATATAAATCACAATCAACAAAGACATAAAAACTAAGGTATGACACAACATCACATATCTAATGAAATAAACTAGTACTTGATATAAGATATCAGTCCCCAATTAAAAAACCATATGAATATTTTTTGCAAGTAATCAGA
Organism: Alisma plantago-aquatica; assembly: GCA_963693085.1. Taxonomy (NCBI): domain Eukaryota; kingdom Viridiplantae; phylum Streptophyta; class Magnoliopsida; order Alismatales; family Alismataceae; genus Alisma; species Alisma plantago-aquatica. Next base: position 1,765,600,514 of record OY856409.1, read on the forward strand.
TATCATTAGAGTAAGAGTGACCGGTTATCATATAATAGTAGAAGAAGGATCATAGAAGATATCTAGTGCACTTGTTACCTAACATAAAAAAATGGGGACATCAACACAACTGTGCCAAGTACACTAAAAACAAAATTTCATAGGTTTAAGAGAATATATATGCTTTGCAAAACTTAATATAACAATAATAAATAGAGAACAAAATTTAATACTTTCTTATTAACATGCAAGCATGTTTTAAGTGCATTTCCATTATACTAAACAACATTATATGGCCATTGACCAACTTCCCGTAAGAAAGGACCGTGAGGGGCATATGAGACTCAAAGACTAAATGTCATCCTATTTTTACGTGAGGGATATCAAGACCAAATTCAATAGGATAACCTTATTTTAACATGCCTTGTGTGAGAATTCAGGAAGGTGCACAAAGTTTTTAATAATGGACAATTTCAATTGTGTTTAAGGTTTATTCAACATAGTTTAGTCAAGATCAAACATAGTAATTATAGGGAACATGTAGCTCAATCATGTATAATGAAACCAAGAATTTTAAGCATACATACATACAAGAAATTTCAACAAAATGGTCTGACCAATGGAGGATAAATCATACCTTGATTATGACACACGATTAAACATTAACTTAGGAAACATATAAAGCAAGTCTGACTAGATATTGACAACTGAATCCACAAGAAGATCTTAAGATTATAAAAAAGTACAATTGGATTAATGTCATTAAGATTAGAATTGTTGATCAATATCATGCACGTTAGACGTGTCACTTAAGGTAGGTACTAAAGCCTTCTATATTTTAACATCTCAACTAGCCATACACGTTCATTATCAAGTTACATTCGACACCATAGAAATATTTGGATTTTAAGGTGAAAATTAATTACCACATCAAATACCTAACATTAGGGATTCACTATATCAAAATAGAGGATTCAAAAAATATCATTTAAAAAAATATCATTTAAACAAGATTGGGGATTTTACAAGACATCTAAGAGTGTTGATTTTGAGGTTATATACCTATTTTGGGCATTAAAAAATATCATTTAAACAAGATTGGGGATTTGACATCAAGGTATCCCCATTAAACATGTTTCATGGTTCAAATCACATAATTACGTTAAAAAAGGGGCACTAGCGTGAACAAGTTTGAATATTAGTTCAAGATACATCAAAAGTAATGATTTGAGTCAATCATGAGAACTTTTGGAACATGAAATCTAAGTTAATCATTCAAAAAGTGTTGTTTAGCACAAAAACTCAATTTAGGTCATTTAAGAACATCGGATCATTATAGGGTGAAAAGATGGATACAAGTTGAATCTTGTAACATCAAGTGATTCATGCTACTCATTTGGAGAATCACAAATATTTGAGGTAAATTGTATCACGTATGAGCACTAATGACATTAATCATCTGTAAAAGACTTCAAAAATATACATTTTAAGGTTCATAGAAGTTGTTGAGATTAAGGGTCTGAAACCTAAACCATTGGATTCCTTGCATCATTGTTTTTAAAAAGTGACTATCTATATGTAACATTTAGCCAATCCTAGCATCTGATATGGCTTTTATAAGGAATACATTTTTCAAATATCAACTTGGTGGTCTCATACTCTAAGATTTCATCACATGGCAATAGGGCACACTCCAGGGGGATATGACCTCCTAGGCCTCGACTGGGCCATGCCCACTTCACTAGCTGTGAACAGAATTGGTCCTGTCTAGGCAAAGATGCGGCCCACCTGATTGTCTTGTGCTAGGATTGTCTCTCACATAGGAACCAACTGGGATTTCTCCCCAACTTGATAAGAGGGTAAGTGTGTGCCCCCCCACAATGGTGGTTACACCTAAGAATATAGGAGAAGGAGGATGAGGGTGTGAGGGATCATGTAAACTTGCCATTAAAGATCCCACATGCTCAACAATGACAAGAGTGAAGATATATTTGAAAGATCTAGAGGGGGGTTGAATAGAGCTTTTTTAAGTTTTTCAAAACAATTAAAAACACTTGAACAAGAAGTAGGAGGAACAAGTAAGACACAGGATGTAGAGTGGTTCCTACCTCAAAAATCTAAGGTAGTCAGTCCACTACCTGATTGTTTCCAACCAGGATTTTGAAAGCAAATTATTTTATTACCTCTCGAGCATGTTACATAAAATACAATTGCCTTCCTACACCCTTGAAGTATCCTTCACCTAAAGTAGCCTCAATCCTCCTAGAAGAAGCCTTCTGAAGTAATTCCAAGTCCACCCTTAAAGTAGCCTTCACTTGAAGTAGCTTCAATCCTTGAGGCAGACTTCTAAAGTAACTCCAAGTCACCGGGATAGCCTTCACCACCTTGAAGTAGCTCCATGAACCTCCTTTCAACAGCCTCCAACCTAGGAGTAGTCAAGGAGAACAAAATACAATAAAAGGAACAAGACTGGAAGAAAGAAATAATGTTACAAATGAGTACATCGCTTTGATCCTATATCAAGCGTATTGATCTCCTATCTACTATAGATTAAAGTGGTAGTGTGGTGGCTAGGAGATACTAAGCTATCAGACGCTAATGTAGAGCTCAAGGAAACTGAATCGCAAGTGAAACTTTGCTTGTTTCTCACAAAGAATGATTCTCAAGTTGTAATGTGTATGCAAAAGTGATTTGGGTGTCCTAAGGTATGTCCTATTTATAGGAATGGATTACAAGGGCCTAGGGACATTCTAGACACTTCCTAGAGTGTTCTTAGTTCTCAACTAGTCATTAGATGTCCATTAATTGCATTATAATAGCTAGTTGTTTAGTGTTGAAAAGTGCAATCCAGTACCTATCTCGATTGAGAAACTTGTTGACCGAGATGTGTCTCGGTCAAGAAATTCTTCGACCGAGGGTTGGTTTGGAGTAAAATATTCAACATGTATTGTGACGTTCCAACTACCAACTACTCTCAGTCTAACGGCTATGGAACCTACTCGAAGGTTTATCTCGGTCAAGAATGTTGTCGACCGAGGTCTATTTTAAGGTTACATGAGTAGGTCAACAATCAGTGTGCATGACTTAGACTGAGGTGGTTCTCAGTTGAGGGTTTTGTCGACCGAGAGAGTCTCTGTCAAGAAGTTAGTCGATCAAGAATTGTTCTGTTGCAAAATGTTGAATCGTCTACTAAGTGTGTGTATCAATCTGCAATTGTGATTCTATCTTAGGGGAGGATCTATCTAAGTGTTTTGAGTGGATAGAGAACATCTAATGCTTGATTTACATGATATCTATGTACTTGTACATTATATATTTGTACAAGTTTTTACATTGAGTACAATCATGAAAATAAAAACAATCTAAGCATATTGATCTCTAATTTGCATTGATCTTCAACTATCCACTTCCTTATTTGTTTTATCCCTGAAATACTCAAATAGCAAGTTAGGTCCACAAGAATGAAATGTTTTTCATCATCAAAACAAAGGGTTTAATAATGTCCAATTTAGCAAAAAATCTCCCCCTTTTTTAAGATGACAAACATTTCTAATATAAATCAAGGGAATTTAAATAGTATGAGTTTCATACCTGAGATTTACCTTATGTTGACATTCTCTTGTTTGTTCATGGAGTGTGTGCTAGTTATTCCTAAAGAGGTATGGAACATAGTATCCAACTCTTTAAGGAATATAGCAACAATTTATGTGAATCCAAGAGATTATGAAACTCATTTTGTTTTTAATTTATATTACTTCTCCCCCTTAGTCATTTCAAAAAGATAGCCACATAATCAATTTGCTCCCCCTAAATGAGATACTCCCCCTTAATCATTTACTTTAACAAGAATGTCAAATTTAGCCACAATTCAAAAGCCATGATTTATTTCTCAACCATTTGCAAGGGATGTTAAGCCCTGAAAAGATATGAGAATCCTTTAGGCTCATGGATATATTTTATATTAGTTTCTCAACCATTTGCAAGGGATGTTAAGCCCTGAAATGATATGAGACTCCTTTAGTCTCATAGAAAGATCAATGAATATATTTCTCAACAATTTACAAGGGATGTTAAGCCCTGAAATGATATGAGATTCTTTAAATCTTATAATGGAATCAATGAATGTATCTTTAACCAAATACAAAAGATGTTAAGCCCTAATCAGTGTAGAGAATTCAATTAAGAGCAAGATATACATTGTATTCAAGAATGTTGTAAGCTCCCTCATGTTCATAACCAAGATTACTTTAAGGATACTAAGGTCATAACTAGGTTTGAACTTCAATTGAATAAGTAAAGCAATGAATCAATTTGTTTATAACATGATGAGAAAATATACTAAGTTGAGTGCAAGTGAATGATTTGATTTCACAAATAAGCATTTTGTCAGGCTTATTTTTAGTTGACCATGACTTCAACCGGGGCACCCCTCGACCGAACTCTTTTTCGACCGAGAGGCATTTTTGTAGATTTCCAATATAAGTGTTTACATAGGTTATCCAATGATCCATTTCTTCTTGAATATGATTGAATCTTGTTGTATATAATCATTTTTCATTTTACTCATATGTGAACTGGATAAAGCCTTTTTGTGACCTAAGAAATTTTTCATTCTTTTGTCATATATCTAAATTCATGTGAGCAAGATTTGGTTTTGAAAAGGTATCTTGTTTTTAATTTTGTAGAATGCTTAAACTTAACATTTTCTCACAAAATGGTGATGATTATATACTAACCAAGTTCCTTGTATGATCAATTATTTTGTTTTCAATTTTCATTATGTTAATGTTGAGCAAGATCTTTGCCAATAGTTTTGCCATTAAGGCTTTCCTTTAATAAGGCCAATCTTTTCCTCATGTATGTGAAAATTTCTTCAGTTATATGCTAGTTGGGACAGTTTTAATCTAGCAAAGTATAAAGTTTTGATGCACATATATTCTTTCTTTTAATTAGGGTCATTCAATTAAAGCAATGTAATATGTAAATTTCACTACATATTTGAGTCACTTAAGTTAATTGCAAGTGAAGTATCTTATTCTTATCAAACAATTCTGACAGAGCTTTCCTCGCTCGACAAAGTTCTCAACCAAGAATGGTTTTGATTGAGTTTTTTGTCAGCTGGGTGTTTTTCTAGGAATTTCAAGCTTAAGATAGTAACTTTCTTGGTCGACTATTTTCTCGACCGAAGTGTTCTCGGTCGACAACTTTCTCGACTGATAATGTTACTGTTTGTCCAGAAAATGTGAGTTATGACAAAAACTCCCTTGGTCGATTATTTTCTCGACCAAAGAGTATCTCGGTCGAGGATTTATTCGACCGAGAATGTTTCTATTTCAGCAATTATTTTCAAGTAAAACATAAGTTACTTCCAATACAATTTTATAAAAATATGCAAATTAAAGCTCAGTTTAGTTGAGATAAGACATTTTGAGTATCAAAGTAAAGTTTTAGGTCAAATCTCAACTAATCATGTTCAATATTTCTAAGTTTGGGGTTTTGGAACTCAAACTAGATCAACGTCCTTTTTCTTGTATGGGCAAGAGAATGAATAATGTCCAAGATGTAAATAGTAATGACAACATATAGAATCAATTTCATTTCTCTTATTAGCTAGATTGTCTTTAGGCACATACATGACTTTAGTCTTGGGTACTTGTGTCCTTTTCGTTCTAGGTTTTTGATAGGATTTGTCTTTGGGCACATAACCTAGTCCTCTCCTTCCAATTTGAACAGAAGAGTTTTTTAGAATTTTATCAAGAATATATTTATTTTTCAAGCTACTAATATCTTTTTGTAACTTAGCAATTTCATCCATTCTCCTTTTAATGTCTAACTTTGCTTGATCTAGATTAGATAACAAGCTATCTCTTTCTTTGATAATAACATCATAATCTAAATGAGTACACAAGATAGGTTGAGTTTGAAGAAAATTCAATTTTACAAGTAGTTCAACCTTTTCTTGAGAAAGAAAATAATAGTTTATTTCTAGAGTAAGCAACTTCATATTGCAATCATTAAAAGATGATTTCAAGGTAGAATTTTCAGAAATAATACTTTCCATTTCAGAAGCAAGATCATGTAATTGAGTATATAATTCTTCATTAGTTTTTGTAACTCTTTTTAGTTTCTTTTTACAATCAATATATTTATCATGCAATTCTTCAATGCTAGCAACTAACTCTTATTTAGATAAATCAAGTAGGATTACCTCATTTTCTTCTACATCGATTGTTGCAATGAAAAACTTACCTTTTCTTCTTTATTCTCACTTGATTGTTCCCTTCTATCTTTGTGAAACTTTTCTCCTTTCTTCCTCTTTGGACAATTTAATGTTGTGTGGCCTTTTACTTCACATTCAAAGCACCATCTAAAATCTTGATCACTTGTTGATGGCCGACTCATATCGAGGTTGCTGGAAACACCATCCCCCATCTCTTCAAGACCTATTAAAGCTCCTTGAAGACTTGCTCTAATACCAATTGAAAGATCTAGAGTGGGGGTGAATAGAGATTTTTGGAGTTTTTTAAAACAATTAAAAACACTTAAACAAGAAGTAGGAGGAACAAGGAAGACACAAGATGTAGAGTGGTTCCTACCTTAGAAATCTAAGGTAGTCAGTCCACTACTCGATTGTTTCCAACCAGGATTTTGAAAGCAACTTATTTTATTACCTCTCAAGGATGTTACACAAAATACAATTGCCTTCCTACACCCTTGAAGTAGCCTTCACCTGAAGTAGCCTCAATCCTCCTAGAAGCAGCCTTCTGAAGTAACTCCAAGTCCACCCTTGAAGTAGCCTTCACCTAAAGTAGCTTCAATCCTTGAGACAGCCTTCTGAAGTAACTCCAAGTCATCGGGAGAAGCCTTCACCACCTTGTAGTAGCTCCACGAACCTCCTTTCAACAACCTCCAAACTAGGAGTAGTCAAGGAGAACAAAATACAAAAAAAGGAACAAGACTGAAAAAAAGAAACAATGTTACCAATGAGTACAACACTTTGATCCTATATCAAGTGTATTGATCTCCTATACACTATAGATGAGCGTGGTAGTGTGGTAGATAGGAGATACTAAGCTATAGGACATTAATGTAGAGCTCAAGGAAACTGAATCGCAAGTGAAACTTTGCTTGTTGCCCACAAAGAATGATTGTCAAGTTGCAATGTGTATGTACAAGTGATTTGGGTGTCCTAAGGCATGTCCTATTTATAAGAATGGCTTACAAGGGTATAGGGATGTTCTAGAAACTTTCTAGAGTGTTCTTAGTGCTCAACTAGCCATTAGATGTCCATTAATTACATTGCAACATCTAGTTGTTTAGTGCTGAAAAGTGCAATCCAGAACCAGTCTCGGTCGAGAAATTCTTTGATTGAGGGTTGGTTTGGAGTAAAAGTATTCAACGTGTATTGTGACTTTCCAACTACCAACTACTCTCAATCTAACGGTTATGGAACCTACTCAAAGGTTTATCTCGGTCGAGAATGTTGTCAACCGAGGTCTATTTTAGGGTTACATGAGTAGGTCAACAATCATTGTGTGTGAGTTAGACTGAAGTGGTTCTTGGTTGAGGATTTTGTCAACCGAGAGAGTCTCGGTCGAAAAGTTAGTCGACCGAGAATTGTTCTGTTGGAAAATGTTGAATCATCTACTAAGTGTGTGTACCAATGTGCAATTGTGATTCTATCTTAGGGGAGGATCTATCTAAGTGTTGTGAGTGGATAGAGAAGATCTAAAGCTTGGTTTACATGATATCTATGTACTTGTACATTATATACTTGTACAAGTTTTTACATTGAGTAAAATCATGAAAATAAAAGCAATCTAAGCATATTGATCTCCAATTTGCATTGATCTTCAACTATCCACTTCCTTATTTGTTTTATCCCTAAAATACTCAAATAGCAAGTTAGGTCCACAAGAATGAAATGTTTGTCATCATCAAAACAAAGGGTTTGATAATGTCCAATTTAGCCAACAATATTTACCTAAGGAGGGCCATGGAGAGATGACACCCCATGGTTGCCATGACGATTGTGTTGAAGCAGTAGAATCTTACAAGGATGAAATGAGGGTAATAAGGATAGGAATGGCTGGAAAAAGGTCTAGGTATGTAGGAGAAGAAGCTTCAGAGGTGATAGGCACATATTTGAGGTATTTTGGGGTAATATATGAGCTTTCACACACCTCTCTTAGCTGGAGCGAGAGAGGGAGGATGGAGACATTTAAAACTCCATCCACAAGAAGCAAAACATGATCAATGAGGGAGGATAGAGATTGAATGGAAAAATGTAGAGGAAGGGAGGGAGGATAAAGGTTGTTGTGGTCCGAGAGGTGGTAGATCTCACATGCTCCTTTTCCCCTCCCTCCCTGCCTTGTACAAAGGTAGGAGACAACAGGAGCACCCTTGGATCTGGCCCCTATCTATGGGATCCTGATCCAAGGCGCCTCATTGACTGGGAAATAGGGGATTGGATAGATGATGTGGATATGAGCTAGAAAAATGGAATAAAATTGGTTTCTTAGGCCTTATCTTGCAAAAAGCATAACTTTTAAGATGTAACTCTCAGTTGAGATGACATTTTCATCGTTGGTCTACAAATTTTATTTAGTTCTTGCATTAATTTTTTAAATACCACACAATAAAGTTGAGGGTACTCAGTTTGTAAATTCATTTTAATATCTAATTATGCAATCATCTTTAGTCAATTAAATATAATGTGACATCCTATCAAATATAATGCATCAATTGAGAATAAAGTGACTCAAATATATCTAATGGTGGGTTGAGAGGTTATTGAGTGTAATAGATCATTTAAATAGTCAAGATGTAAATTAATTGAATAGGATAGAAAATATGGGTTATCACATCCTCCCCACCTTAAAATAATTTTGTTATCAAAATTAAATCAGTTCATCAATTAAAAGTGGGACCCATAATCCATATCATAATCATCTTGGTACTTATCAAAATCAAAACTATTTCATAATAATAAATAGAGTATCAAGGTCAAAGTGTAGTCATGTAGATAATAAAATTGGAAAGATCATCACATGAGTCACAATTTGGAGAGATCATACATATAGATAAAAAATTTGGAGGGATCACATTTAAGTCAAACAAATAGAGATCTTCGAATCAAGTGTAGGGTATGCCTTTTATTTTCAACATAATCATCATTTATCAAATTTCTAGATTTTAGAACATGAAAGTCATCAACTATATATCGTGGGTGATCTCAAGATCCAAATAGGGTGGTCACATGAGTCAAATCAATATCGAGAACAGTGACCATGAATCAAGTTTTTCATTAACAAATATAGAGAGATCAAGTTTGAACATACAATTCATAGGTTCAAACATTTGTAAGATAGCATTTTGATTCCTCTTTAGACCTTAGGGGTGATCATTCATCCATATACAATAATATAGCAACAAAGAAACACCATTTCATGATATCCATATCAATTTAACTGTCATGGTATTCAAGGTTGATGAGTGATCCGGACCAAGGTCTTTCAACCACAAGCTATAGTTAACATTATCATATTTCACGATCATCACTACGTGGAATTTCAAAATTAATTATTAATATCACCATGGATTTTATCTATTAGAGACTTAGATCAAGAAATAAAAATTGCATGGAAGGGTTACCTTTCCAAACTCTAAATAATCAAGAAGATTAAAATTTATAGGTAGTCATAATAGGGTTGTGACCTAGGTTAGGGGTTTCACAAGTCAACTAGCACCTCAATCTAGCACATTAGTCATGAGCCATCAAGCATATTGAAATAGGGAGATTATCAACTTTCGAATTATATTTCATGAGGCCATGAAATCAAACATGAAGATCATAATGGGGTAACCATGTTTCAAGATTTTGCAAGATCAAGGTCCTAATTTAATTCCTTTCTTTCATGATCAAGGTAAAGGTACATTTTGGAAATCAAGAAATTGGAAACTCAAGATTTTGAGCATAATAAGGCAAGACTGAGGTCAATATCCCTCATATTATTCAAAATCAAGCTTACAAAGAGGAATCATTATCAATAGGAAAAATCCCTCTTGTATTAAAGTCTTTCATCATGATTTGGAGAATCCAAAAGCATAGTCATTTTGTGACATGAACACTATATATATCAAAATAAGGAAAAACTTGTTTAGTCATGTCTAATGTTTAATCAACAATAAGATAACATGAACTTAATCATTATAAGGACATCATCAAACGTGAGATATAAGGTACAAATCCCCCTTATTTCATCATACCAAGATTATTTTCATAATACCTCACACATGGAAGGTGTGTAGTCTAGATTTGGTGAATATTGAGTTTAAATGATCTAGGGTGTCATACATGAGTTCTTAACTTCAAGAGTACTTTCATCATTCATAATTGACTTTTTAAAATTAAGATTAGATCATGGCATCATCAACATTTTACTCAATTTTGTACCAATTCATTCAAATTTTAGTTTTCCCCATACATAAGCTACCCATAAATGAGAGATTAAGTGATTAATTATCATGTGAGAGATCACATGAGGAGATGATAAACTAACTATGAATCATCTAACAAGTGGCTTAGGGTAGTCCTTAAAAAAGAGATTAGATGGTAGAAGACCCTCTAGGCTATGTCAAATTGGATTTCTAAAATGCATAGAGGGTATGTGATTGCTTTGATACCATTTATCACAAAACTATTTATTACCCAAATCTAAATACCTAATGACTAGAAATTAAAAGGAGAGAGGATCTAGACTTCCATCCCTAGAATGGATCACATATTATGTGCACGAATAAAATCACAATCAACAAGACATAAGAAGGTATGTCACAACATGGTATAGCAAAGAAAAGTAAACTAAGTACCTGGCATAAGATACTTTTTCCCAATTATAAAACCTTATTAATTCCATCTACAAGTCATTAGATATCATTTGAGTAAGAGTAGAATATTATCGTATAACAAGGGATGCACAATCATAAGATTCATATCTTACCTATTACCTAAATCATTAAATGGGAACACATCAACACAACTATCCTAAGTACGCTATAAAAGACATCAATTTGCAAGTTTAAGAGAACATATATTCTTGGAAAAATTAATATAACAATAAGAAAGAGAGAAACAATATTAAAGACTTTAATTAACATGCAGGTGTGTTTTGAGTGCATTCCCATTATACTAAACAACATTTTATGTCCATTGACTGCCTTCCCACAGGGGGGACTGTGAGGGGCATATGAGACACAAAGCCTAAATGTCACCCTATTTCTACATGAGAGAAGACCAAATTCAATGGTATAACCTTGTTTTACCATGCCTTTGCCCTTACCCCAAATTTCATATAGGTGCACAAAGTTTGTATAATGGACAAGTTCATTATATTCAAGGTTTGTTTAACATAGTTTAGTCAAGATCAAACATATCAATCATAGGGACCATGTTGCTCAATAAAGTATAATACAACCAATTCTTTTAAGAATACATACATACAAGCAAGTTCCATACCACTGCTCTGATCAGTAGTAGGATAGCATACCTTGATCAAGGAACAAGGTTAACTATTAGATTTAGAAATCCTATAAAGTAAGTCTAACTATATCTTAGAAATTGAATCAACAAAATATTTTGAAATTATAAATAAGTACAATTGCATAAATATCAATAAGTTTAGGTTCATTGATATTTATCATGGTGGTTGTATATGTAACGCCCAGGCTTACTACCCTAGGCTCTAGTAGAGTTTCAGGAATGACGACTGGCCCCACTTACCACCACTAGCCTTAACTGGGCTCTCCAAAAAGGAGGTACACCTTGGTGATATGGGTCGTCCAATCATTCCTTATAAGATCATTTTATCTAAGGCCTCAAATCCTGGGATGTTACAATCTCCCCCACTTAGACTCTTGACGTCCTTGTCAAGGTTTAACTATATGGCCTCATAATCTGGCCCCATTTTAGTGCAGACCCACGATGGCCCAAGGACACCCGACTCCCGATCACGAATACCTAGTGCAAGGGTGGCTATGTCACCATGAACATCCCTTTCCAACATGCCTAGACCGCATGACTCAAGACTGACATGCCACATGCCCATGTGGGCCCCACCTACTAGAGGGGTTTTGTCTCTGATACCATTTGTAACGCCCGGGCTCACTGCCCTAGGCTCTAGTAGAATTTCAAGAATGACGACTGGCCCCATAGACCACCACTAGCCTTAATTGCACACTTTTTCCTCACTCACACACAAGTCGGGGGCAACATTCCGACTGGTCACCCATCCTAGTACTACTTCAAGTTGAGCATGCTTAACTATGGAGTTCTTTAGTGATGGCACTACTACAGAAATGCATTTTAGCATTGGTTGTTTAACCCCCTTTGGCGTCGGTTTCCGAGCGACGCCTATGTGGGCGCCGCTAAAGGTCAAACACTTCGGCATCGGTTTTTTAACCGATGCCTATGTAACGTACAGGCGTCGGTTGTTTATAGAAAACGGATGCCGAAAGGGTTCGCTCCACAGAAAACGGCGTCATCTAGGACACATTCGGTGTCGGTTATCTACTAACAGACCGACGCCTATATGGCATATAGCGTCGGTGTTTAATTGGTAACCGATGCAGAAAGTGTCCTAGATGGCGCCGTTTTCTGTGGCGTGAACCCGTTTGGCGTCGGTGATCAACTAAACAACCGACGCCATTTCCAGTACGGTTGTGGCCACATTAGGCGTCGGTTTTGTTCAAAAAATTGACGTTGTATGTCTTTGCTGACGGCTTTCTGTAAATAACCGACGCCTATATCTATTTTTTTTCATATCAGTTTGCAGGCATGCTGTGGCTGGTCTGCAGGATGAGAACCTATAGTTCAGTTTTTTGAACTGCAGGTTTACGACATCCATTGATATCAGCCTACAAACAGGCCACAAACCTGCAAAATTAACAAATATTCTTTTCACACATTCACACATAGGTAGATACATTCAGACATCAATTCAATTCTCACATTCACACATATAGAAACATTCAAATACATGTATTAACATTCAGAAATATTCATTTACAAAGTATCATTCATTATCGCTATCAACATCCCAATTATATCTTACAATTGCCACTGCTTGTATGGCTTTTGCTCATTCTTCTCTTATTTCATTTAATGCTTCCATCGTATATGGAGCATGTATATTTTTTAAGCGTTTACCTATAGTGTGGTCAGTTTTAAACACCTGCAAAGAGAATGATGTATATATATAAGTAATAATATAAAAATAAGATTGATATATTTCATACTAACTAATGAGACTATATATAATACCTCATGTATGGTATCGATGTCCAATGCGGCATGTTTGATAATCATTTGCATAAATCGCATCACATAGTATGCGCATGCCCAGCCATTGTCTTGTGTAGCGCACTATAAATTGAAACATACAAAATAATACAACTAAGCACAATTCACATCAATAATATATACATTGGAGTCGGAAACTTACTTGTACATTCTTCCAATTTATTGGTTGGTTCTTTTTCCTTGGGACTGTTCCTCCAGCCTTTTTGAATGCATCTAAACCCCTACATGTTAATATAACACAGTAAATTGCATAAGTAAATAGTAATGTAATAACAGATGTTAACAGATACAAAAATGAAATATTTCTCACCAGAATAATGGCATTCTCATTACGTGTCCAGTTTTAGTGTTTAATGTACTTCCCACGGGATCTAGATAATAAACAGTGAATGTCCCGGGGACAATAACTAGTAACTCCCAATGTCTACCGCTAGAGGTAAAAAGTTAACAATTAATAACTCAAAATGCACAATAAAAATGGAATTTTCTTAAGTCCAAATTATAAATAAAGTAAACTTACTTGACATTGAATGGAGCTATTATTATCGTCTTCTTTTGCTGACCAAAAATTGTAAAAGCATCTATACAGTATTGTTGAACACTATCAGGGTCTTTAGCTACCATACTAATCAATGATGGAATCAAAAATCCCACATGATCAAATGCAAATTGTTTGCATTGATCTTCGACTAAGTAACTGCAAAACATGTATTACGTATGCATTAATATATAAGAAACCAGATCACCGGATCTTACACAAGGTATATGGATGTATAAATAAGATCTCACCTTATCCATGTCTCTATCATTGATGTATTCAGCCAAGCATACATAAACATCTCAATAATATCTTGTATAAATAAAGAGCTATCGTATGATTGACCTGCATAATCTACATCTAAAGAAACAATTATAGGGCAATGTATATTATGTGCCCGTAGCCAACATGCCATTCCCCTACAAGCAGGACCTAACGGGTATGTTAGGTCAGTTGGAACCCAACTTGGTAATGTGGGAAGTGGAGGTGGAGGCCTAGGTGCTCCTGGTGTCTTCTTTTTAACCTGTATATATAATTTCAGATCAGTTGACCTCATATATACACATTAATAGTCTAAATCAATGTAAATTTATCTTACAATTTCAGTAGTGTAGATGACATCTGCTTTGGGCCACAATATGACCCATCCTTCTGCCTCAACAAGTGTATCAATATCTGGGTGGGGATATGGCAATGTAGCTTCCCTCCAATCGGGTAACACACGTAATGGGCCCACACGAACGTAGCCCTGTGGCATTGGAGTCCCGTGAAACTTTTCCCCAGGAAGGGACGGGTAAGCATGCGCCTCTGTAACAACATAGTCTTGCATTCTTAAGCGGCATGGCTTCAATGCCTACAAATTTACGTAAAGAATGTTATACATATATACATATCATCTTGAAAACATATCATCTTGAAAAGACTAGCTATAATGTCATAAACAATACTTACAGTAGACGTGTTAGGTGATGGGTCTCCAGGATTACTCGTAGTCTGTGCATCAGGAGAAGAGTGGGTCTCCATAGGCTGATTGGAAGCCTAAGATGCCTGCCACCGCAGCAATTCTTCCTTGACCTTCTCAGCAACTACATCGTTGACCTTCTTAGCAACTATATCCTCGACTCTCTTATTCTCCTATAAATGGATAAAAGAAACATTAGATTCTTATTATTGAATTTCCTTTTGCAGTAACATTCTAAAAAAAGAATAGGTTACCTCTTCTTGAGAAAGTCCCGCTCTGGGTTTACGTAGGGATGGCCCAAAGAATGCTTTGATGCCCACACCAGTGCCTACACCCCTAACACGTCCAGGATGCTCTGGGTTACCCAGAGAAACGGTCAAATCATCCTATGTGCCCTGAGGGATGAACGTGCCTTGTTTCCTCTGCTCGTGCAGCTCTCGCTAATCACCATCAATAGAAATTGGTAAGTTAACACCACAAATAATCAATATTCAAACGATTGCTCTAAGAGTTTTATTTTACCATTTTCACAGCCGCCTCAGCAGTTACGGGCTTCTTTATTTCACCCTTCTTGTTTTGCCTCCCATCTATCCAGATATCATGGCGAGGCATGGGTGTGGAAGACTCCTGAGTAGGAGCAGACTCTGCCTGTAGTCTTTGGCGAACGCTTGCATAGCCTTTTAGACCCATAGTGTGGTCATGCACATTGAGTGCATGCCTTGCTTTTTGTGCGTCACTGAGGGCCTAGTTAGTATGCACATTAATGATTTGGTTAGTAGCACTAAATGTTAATCTTGAATAGGTGAATACAATGTATATTAATTAAATTGGGAGTGACGCCTAATACCTTGAATTCTTCAGATTTTCTTGAAGCAACAAAATTGTCCCAATCTTCTTTGTCCAAGAAGTTCCATTGTTCAAGGGTTGACTTCTTCTTCTTATCACCCTCTTTTATGTATTCTCTGTTCAGATTTGTCCTATAATTCCTAAGCATCTTTCCAGTGCGTTGCATCACACTTTTACGATGCAACTTCTCATCCAATGCAAACAGATTCTGTAAAATAGAAATGTTATTAACTAGTATCCAAAATAGAATTGCAAATAATATAATTTGTCATCTACAAAATAGAATTGCAAATAATAATAACTCACGCATAAATCCTTCCATATCAAGTCTTTTTTCCCCTGAGGAACTTTATGCCAATTATCATACTTAACACCACAATGGCTCCGAATGGTACACCCAAGATAGTTTACAAAATTATTGCGGTTCACTCCAATTGCATTTCCTCCATTATCAAACTCCACAACCAATTTGGATCCACTGTCACTTAGTGCTATTAACTTCTTCAACAGAGTGATGCCCCTTTTCTTGTTAAGTGTTTGGTGTTGCGCATCAAGTTGCTCCAGTGCTTCAGTGGCTACATGTGCATCATCAACCTAAAATTTGACAAAAATAAACACACTGAATTAGCCCAATATAGAAATATAGGATATATGACATAACTAGAAGATAATGAATTTTATAGAAATACAGGATATGTTTTTAGAACTTACATTGGTATCCTCGCCATGCTCGTCATGGACAGCATGCTCATCATGGACTTCATGCTCATCATGGACATCATGCTCATCATGGTCAGCCATCTGAAAATGTCATTAAAAAGGCAAACATTTAGCATTTGTACTAACTAGAAAAAGCAAACATTTAGCATTTGTATTAACTAGAAAAAGGCAAACATTTAGCATTTGTATAAACATACATGTCTCTAAAATTGTGATCTTTTATCAATTAACAATCCTTCATTGTGATCTCCGCGCACATATAAGTCATCATTAGCTTCAATATTTTGTGGAGTTGGCAACCCAACTGAGAATGGACTGGAGTCATCATACTTATCATAGTACTCTTCTTCATCTATAGGATCTTCAATGAACTGTCTTTTACCATGAAGAACAACCGACCATTTATCATTTGCAGGATCATGGATATAGAATATTTGTTTCGCCTGTGATGCCAATATGAATGGTTCACCCTTCTCGCCAATCTTTTCAAAGTTCACCAAAGTGAAACCCAATTCATCCACTATAACTCCTTTGGTGTTATCAACCCAATTACATTTAAAGAGCGGAATTTTGAAATCTATGTAGTCAAACTCCCAAATATCTTCAATGACACCGTAATATGACATTTTAGCTTCATGTGGACTCTTATCCTTTGCACTTGCAAAGTACATAGTTGACGCTTGAAGAGTGACCCCACTATTTTGGACGACACTCTTATCATCTTGGCGCTTTGTGTAATATGTGAATCCATTAATGTCAAACCCTTCATAAGACATAACATTCGGTTTTGGTTTAAAGGCGAGGCATTTGATAGTTTTTGTAATATCATTTGGTGTTTGAGATAGTTGATGTAAGACTTTATCTTCAAACCACTTAGTAAAAGTCTTATTATGCTCTCTAGCACAAACACAATAATAGATATCGACAACGAAGCTGGACTCCATACAAACAGTATATAATTTACCGATTGTTCATTCTAATTTATACCAATGTACAAGTAATATAAAGAACAATGATTGTTCACTTTCTAGGATCATACAAACAGTATAATAATCACTAGGATCATACAAGTAGCAATGTTGATTAAGTCTATGTGATTAAAGATCAAGGAGTGTAATAAAATAGGATTTACCTCTATTTGGGCGAGACGGAGGGTAGGCGAGTAGGCAGGCAAGCAGGCAGGTGAGCAGGCGACAGTCAGGGAGACGGCGGGCAGCAGCATATGATCAATTAATTCCTGAAACAATACATAAATAAATACAAATCAGTACATAAATAAACACAAATCAGTAAATAACTTAATTTTAAAAAAAATACACAGCAGCATTGTGCCTTGGCGTAGCCCAAGCATCGCCCAGGCATCCCAGAGGCCTAACTAGGTTGGGCGCCTGGGCAAACCCTAGGTGAACGCCTGGCCGCCTAGGTGCCTGGGTGCCGCCTGGGTAGGTCGGCAGGTACCTGCTTGAGAACAAGGTTGGAGGCAAGGAAGAAGACGGCGGCGCAGGGCAGGCGCGGTGAGCTCCAGGAAGAAGACAGTGGCGGCGGCTGGAGCCAAGGAAGAAGACAACCGGTGTTGGTGCCCAGGCAGGGAGGAAGCGGCGGCGGCGCAAGGAGCAGGGAGAAAGGAGTGGGCGGCGGTGGCGCAAGGAGGAAGACGGCGGGCGGCGGCGGCGACGCAGAGCAGCAACACGGATTGTCGGCGGCGAGCGAGAAGCAGCAGGCGGCGATTTTGGGAGAGCGGCGACGAGCTAGAGCACAGAATCGATGAAACAGGAAGAAAGGGGGAAGAGTCGGGTGATCGGGCCTCTATTAAGTTGGGCAACGGCGTCGGTAATATAAGATAATCGATGCCTATTATCTTCAGCGTCGGTTGATGGTAAAAAACCGACCCCAAATTAGTTGGCGGGAACTATTATCAGCGTCGGTTATCCAAGGATAACCGACACCTAAAGTGGAACTTTTCGCGCAAAATTTCATTTTAAATAGGCGTCGGTGAATAGTTAAAAAACCGACGCTGTATGTGGCCCAAATTTTTTTTGCTCAAAAATTGGATTTCGCGGGTGCTTTTAGGCGTCGGTTGGTAATAGTAAGCTGACGTTGAATACAAAGTGGTACCCGTGTCTGGCTAGTCTTCGAATATAGACATCGGTTTGCCTTAACTGACGCCTGATATTATAGGCGTCGATTTTCCTTAATAACCGACGCCCAGAAAAGCGACACTGAACGCTATTTCTGTAGTAGTGTGGGATCCCAAAAAAGGAGGTTCTCCTTGATGATATGGGTAGTCCAATCATTCCTTATAAGATCATTTTATTCGAGGCCTCAAATCCTGGGACATTGCAGTATATGTCACCTAAGTCTAGGTACCAAAGCCTTCGATATTGATTTCAACACCTCAACTAGTCATACAAGTTCATTATCAAGTTACTTCCAACACCACATAATCATTTAGATCTTAGGATGACACACCATTACCAAATTAGAGATCTAAATTAGATATTCAAGATGCAAAATAGAGGAATCATTGGATTCAAGTAAGGTAAGCAATCTAGGCATCAACATAGTCAAAATTAATCATTACGATTCATTATCATGCAATATTGTCATAAATAGAGTATAGATGAGGTCCTCTTGAGTTGGGGGTCATATATTACTAAGATACTAATTTAAGAGTGTAACATAATCATGGAAGATCATTGGGGCAATATTTCCATAGGATTGGATTTTCAATCATCACATGCATATTGAATTATATTTCAAATCAAGATTAGGTTACTTAGTCACACAAGTCCACAAGAATATTCTAGAAGGCATTTAGGGATACATGGCATTTAGAGTACTGATTTTGAGGTTAAAAATTTAGTTTCAACATAAAAGATCAACATTTGAGTAAGGTTGGGGATTCAACATCAAGGTATCCTTATTAAACATGTTTTATGGTTCAAAGCACATCATTAGTCCAAAAGGGTACTAGCATGAACAAGTTTGAATCTTAGTTCAACATACATCAAAATTGCTAATTTGAGTAGAGCATAAGGATTTGTGTCACATTCAATCAAGGTTAAGCAATCAAGAAGTGATGTTTGCATAAAATCTCATTTTAGGTCATTTATGCAATATTTGATAGAAGAGATACATAAAAAATAAAGGTCAGATCTTGTTACATCAAGTCATTGATGTTATTGATTTGGAGTAACTTGCAAATATTTGAGGCACATTAGATCTCCTCTGAGCATTAAATGATGTTAATCATCTCCAAAAGACTATAAAAAGCATGCATTTTTGGGGAAATAGTATAAAGTGTTGAGATTTAGGGTCTAAAACCTAAACCATTGGATTCCTTTCATTTTTTGGGATAAAAATGACTATATATGTGTAACATTTGATGAATCCTAGAATCTGTTATGTCTTTTACATGGAATACCTTTTTCAAGTGTCGATCCGACGGTCTCATTGCAAGGGAGGCGCACTCCAGGGCAGCCGACCGCCTAGGCTTTGGTAGGGCCAGGCCCGCTTCACCATCTACAAGTCGGCTTGGTCTGGTCTATGCTAGAGATGCAGCCCACTCGACTTCCGTGTAGTGGGACTGTCCCTCGCACATGCACATACTAGGGTTTCACCCCCACATGATAGGAGGGGAAGGTTGTGCCCCCCACAGTGGTAGTTCCACCGTAGAAGATAGGAGAAAAAGGGCGAGGGTGTGAGGATTATGCCAGTCTTCCATCAGCATCATGTAGGCCCTACAAAGACAAGGGTGAAGATATATTTGCCTGAGGAGGGTAGTGGAGAGATGGCACCCCAGGGCTGCCATGACTGTTGTATTGAAGCAAAAGATTTTGATGAGGATGAAACGAGGTGACCTTAGAACAACATGCAAAAGGTGCACAGAGGTAGGTGAAGAAGTTCGGGAGTGATAGGCACATCTTTGAGGTAGTTTGGGGTAAGATCCAAGCTTTCCCACATCTCTCCTCGCTAGAGTGAAAGAGGGGGATGAAGGAGTTTAGAACTCCCTCCACAAGAAGCAAAACACTCTCAAATTTGAGAGGATAGAGCTCAGAATGGAAAGAGGTAGAGAAAAGAAGGGAGGAAAAAGGTTGTGGTGATCCTAGAGGTGGTAGAGCTCACATGTTGCTCTGCTCGTCCTATTCTCATCAATTTTGGAGATAGGAGACAAAGGGGCACCCTTGGATTTGACTTCTATCTAGGGAGCCTGATCCAAAGCCCCTCATTGGCTGGGAAATAAGGGAGTAGATAGATGACGTGGATACCAACTAGAAAAGTGGAATAAATTTGATTTTCTAGACTTTATCTTGCAAAAAGTATAACTTTCAAGGCATAACTCTAGTAGAGATTAAAATTTTCGCGTTCATTCATATATTTTGTCTACTTCTTGTATTCAAATTTTGATACCGAATGATAAAGTTGAGGCAGTCAATTTGTAAATTCATTTCCAAGTCTAATTATGCACTCAATTTTAGTCAATTAAATATAATGACATTTTATCAAATCCAATACATAACTTGAGCGTAAAGTGACTGAAAATCATTCAATAGAGGGTGAAGAAGGTTATTGAGTATGCTAGAGCATGTAATGAGTCAAGATGTATATTAATTGTATGAGAGAGAAAATTTAAGTTGTCACATCAACCTCTAAGTATACCACACATATACCAACATAAATTTTGTATTCTATCTGTTTACACTCTTCAAGTAATTATGCCAATTTGCGATAAAAAGTAATCATTTCTAATTGGCGGAGTCATGCCCTTTAAACTACTATAAGAAACAACTAGGACCATCAAATAGCTCCACCAACATACAACTATGAGTGGAATTTACCGTTTTGAACTCCTATTTCAGATGTGTCTCAATTTATCCATGTCGTAGAACTCCTCAATAATATTTTTAGGGGTGAATTTTTGGATAGATGACTGATTTGAATTGAATGAAACATAGTTAAAGAACAAGAGTTTGAGTCCAAAATCTATCTCCGAGTAGTTCCTCAGGATTTGTTGTTCCTTCTTTAACAAGAAGCAGACTACACCTTGTGTTAGATTATGTCAATTGTGATGTCAACAAAATCTGAATCTTACAATTCCATGGGCAGGGACACCTGTTAATCAACAAGAAAAGAAGTAACCTACTCCTCACAAAAAGAAGAACAACAAACAACTTTCTTTAAAATAGGACGAGAGAAACTCTCAAAGTCAGGCCGGTTCCGAATTTGAACAGTACTTTGAAGTTTGAACAGGTAGGACCTTCCTCTCTTAATGACGAGACTATCATTGTCAGTAGCCTTTTCTGGACTCTACCACCATCATTTCCCATTCATCAACCGCAATCGTCCCCCACCCTCTCTCTTTCATTCTTTCACCTCCTCTCATATTTTTTTCTTTGACAGTCAGCTCCTCTCATATATGAAACTGAATAAATATAACAAGAACTGGAAGAAGGTTCCGTCGATTCCTAGAGCCCGGAATTTATTAGGAAGGTATCCGCAGCAGAACCCATGTGTCTGTATTCTTGACTCCAAAACCCCTCCTTGACCACAAGCAACCTCCACCTCCCCGCTAGCTCTTCCCAGACTCCAATGAATTCCCAATCTCAAGCCCAATGCCCGGGCCGAGGTTATTATATCATTTTACCGCTGCTGCCCGTTTCGTTTCTCGTAGAGATGTAGTAATAACAGCTACTCCCCAGCTCAGTAGACAGAGTGAGCAGAACTCAGGTCAACAACATTCAGCACAGCACTCTCTCGGCTGCTAACTATCGACTTCACAGCGGCTCCTTGCACTTCTTCTTCTTGTTCTTTCTTTCTTGTTCTTGTTGTTGTTCTATCCTCCTACTCCTACTCCTCCATCTTCTCTTGCTTCTCCTCTTCCTCCTCCAAGCATCCGTAGTTTCTTTGCTCTCGGCCTTCCAGAAGTAAGCAATACCTCCCCTGGGGTCATGCGCACTAGCCAGATAGCATAGATTGAAGAGTAGCTGAATCGCGTGATCTGTTTCTCTTTGCAAAGATACATACAATGTTATAGCTGGAGCGTGGATTAATGAGTCTGCAGCAAAAGAAAACTGCCATCAGCTGCCGCCCTCTTGTTCTCCTGCTGATTATGGCCATCTTGTTGCAGCCTGAAGCCAGTTCATCTCATGAAAGAGTAGTCGGCCGAGCTCATCATAAAGGTGGTCATTTTGCTAGGTTGAGAGACGGATTTGGCTCGGGATCCTATCCTGCAGCTGCAGCTGGGCCAAAGGCGAGGGTATTCGTAGCCGGCGGTGCTTCTCACAGCAGCAGCATCAATGCGGCTTCTCACGGCGAGCAAGGGGCCGGCAACGACGAAGTCTTCAGTGACGACAAGAGGAAAATCTACTATGGTCCCAACCCACTGCACAACAGATGAATCGGCCGTCACACATGCTCCTATACGCATGCATGTGCCTCCTCGACCCCCTCTTCTCTTTTGCATCATTTGATGAGTTTTTCATCCCCGTTAGTAATATCTGCTATCTGCAATATATGACCTGAAGGGTGTTCCTTGATCTGGTTAACACCAAGGTATTGATTTCTTCTTTGACTACTACTACTACTTATATATAAGCCAAGCACAGGCCAACAGTGCCGCTTTTCTTGGTTCTAGGCTTCTAGCTACCAAGAACGAGCAGCTAACTGCGGCTGTTCTTGCTTCCTTGTTGGATGGATCTGCATGAAACTTAGATAGCTGAGTTTGAGTTTGTTTTTATCCCGAAACAGCTTGGTTCCTTGCTGTTTGTATGCAACCTTGGCTGTTTGTCCAATCCGAACAGTAACTGTCGTATACACTTGGGTAGGGAGAAAAGGGCTAACCTGGTCTTTTGTTTTCTTCCTGTAACGTGACAGGGCAACTGTGTTTATGTCGCATCCATCGAATTAAATGCCCCATTTTTCATTGTCAGTACTCAGTACTCAGTAGCTATCTCTGCATATGTTCATTCTCTATTCTTTTCTTTTGAATTTGCTTGATCTATTTTGGGTTACACTGCATTTTAAAACAGTTATACGGCCGTAAACAATCTACCGTCTCAGCATTTATACCAAGAATTATGAACAGAAAATCAAGAAGCTGCTGCTACACATTTACATCTGGTATGTTGTGCATCATTCAATTCGATGTGGTACAAGTATACTGATAAATGCAACTTATGATAGCGCGATGTATGTCGTCCTATGATCTGCAAGTATAACTTCGAATCAAGTACGGGGCCCCGCAAAGAGTAAACTCGAACAACCCACTCACTCATTGAAACCATCCAAATGCACATAATTTTTCCGGGTGTACCCGTATCAGAGAAGTTAGTATGTCTGCAGGTACCTTTGGGCGACCCCGCTCTCTTCTTCCTCTCATCACAGTCGAGGTCGCACCTGAAGGGGCAGGAGGAAGTGTCACGCCGTCCCGACCCCCCCTCTTAAATTTCTTGCAGGGTCCATGTGTACTGCCTTGCCTGCCTCTCCTCCGGCCAGCCCAGAATCAGGTGCTGCTCCCTCAGACTTGACATCTCGGGTCCCTCTTCCCTTGGGAGGTAGCGTATGATACTGCCGCAAGTTGTTACTAACTGGACAAGCAATTACCCTGTAGAACATTGTAAATGATCTGGTTTCACTTGCTAGGATATCCCTCTGGATTATCTAGATTAGGGCATAGTTACTTTCAAGTAACGGTACAGTCCTTTATCTAGAAGTGTGGTGCCCACACCTCTTTAATTCTCAGCATCTCAACGTTAATGCAAAGCAATGGATTTCGTTTCTTTGAAGTCAAAAGAGGGGAAGAACTCCCGTCAAGATCTCAGGTTCACTAAGGGTAGGTGAATTAAAGGCGACCACAATTTTATGTGTTGCAACAATATAAAAGTTCAATATAAACCCCAATGTGAAACCTCATACTTAATACCATGGTCCTCCCACCACTACACCACACTGAGGATTAGGATTGAAGACATTCTTGGACTGTCGGTCGACCCTCTCCACATATATACACCCCACCATCGCTTCAAACTTTTATTTTTTCTGTAAGCTTCAGCGGACAGTTACCAACGTGTACATTAATATGATACCAAAACAGCCGTCATTTTAAAGTATTTATAGGCACCGACTTGAATCCAGGTTATCAAATAACACATTAAAGTAGTAAGTTCTTTTCATCAACAATGGCTTCAACCTGATGTCGTACACGAATAACTAGGAATAGCCGTTGATGTCAACTTGCTTGTGTAAGGGTTAATACAAAAAACCACTTTGGTAATTCAGTGGTACGAGTGCAATCTAAAGTTAGTTCGTGTAATGAGTGGGACCTAGAAGAGGCGTCGCTCAATATCAATTAAATATATAATACAAAATCATCTCTTATGCCAAACGTCACAGTAATTTTTACAAAGAGATATATAATTATATATTCAATAAGTATGTATTAATAAGATTGTAAGTGCCACAACGGAACAATGTTAATCTAAATATTACAAATTTCGTCAAAGTTAAGCTAGTTCCTCACTCACAAGGGTGAATACATCGGGAAAACTCGATCAACTAAACTACTAATAACTACATATATGCACATGGAAATATGTCCAATCTAATTATATCTCCAACAAACAATTAATCATGTACGGGATGTCAATCTGGCTTAGACACTCAAATATTCTTTTTACCAAAAGAATAATAAAAACCTATAAAGAAGAATCGTCGTTAGAAATCTTCATCAAAAGTTGGTATGCGCATATAAATAGTGAATTGTACAATATTAAGGATAAAAGACAACAAGTTATGTATCAAGGATTCCATCAAAGAGAGAAAAAGATAATATCCAAGTAGATGTCAAAAAGAAACTTCAAATATGATATTTCACAATATATGAAGAAACAACATCAACTTCTTACATTAATCACAATATAGTTCACACCCGTGACAAAGCACATAGACAATATGAAATTGAGAATAAAATGAACAACATGGTTTATGGCATCACCACCACAATCAAAATATAGGTTTGTGAGAAATGGGCATCACCACTCAATTACCCAGGAACAAGAATTACCACCTAATACCCATATAAGGAAAATTAACATCATAAGCATCACCATCTGAAGTGCTACAACTGCTTACATTAAGGTGGCATCATAAATCACACGCACATTATTAGAGAAACATGCTTATGTTGTCAAAATCATCATGAAAGGGTCCACAAATCATGACAACACAATCAGATGAATTTCACAAATAAGATGCAATATCCAATAATATGGTGAACACATGCAATCAAGATTTCCATTACACAGATGGATCAATTAGATTAACATGTTGGAACTAAATGAATACTAATGAGATGCAATGAACATTGTTCATTGTGCATTTAAAATAATTGGAAGGCAACATAAGATTATTTTCAAGAGATTGGACCCAATAGGTCAAGTAGACGTGCGAAAGAAATGTTCAAACAAACTACAATGTATAATGTTCACTTTGAATTTACAATGATTAAAAAGAAACATAAGATCATTTGCAAGAGATTGAACCCAATGGGTCAAGTAGATGTGAGAAAGGAAAATTCAAAGTCAACATGCTCATGTGGGGAAAAGAGAGAGAGAATATGACAATTGTTCAATATGAGATTAAAAAGGATGCAACCTACCTTAATATTTGTATCAATTTCTCAACTAAACAATAGGTCCTCCATAGAGTATCCATTCACCCAACATTAAATAAATACATGTATAACTAATATCGTAAAAATAAATGCTTATTTATAGTGGATTCTGGTCATGAGTTAGGTAGGGAATAATTTTCTATTTCTAGAACACATTTTTTACTTTATATTTCTGATTTGTAAATATATTGTGAAGAATTTTCCAAATTACTTGATTTAAATGATATCAAAAGACATATCTAAATGACTGATGTGCCCCTACCTTTGTTTTTCCAACCTTATATCTGACTTGGGCATGTCTTTCAGTTGTCACTCTTAAATGCACATGACTATGTATGCAATTGAAGAATAGAAGGGAAATATGCATATGATAGTCACGCCAACAAATCCTCGACCCGAGATAAATGAGGAATATCATCAATATTCGAGTTTATCTGATTAGATGTTTGACTCGAGAAATACATAGAGCTTCAAAGACTTAATGACATAAATCAAATATCAACATCCATCAATAAATAAGGTTGTAGGAGGCATCACTCATCTTCCCTGAGTTATGTCGGCCACATCAATCCTAGACATAGACTGTGATATGATCCAGAGCTCATACAATAGCTATCACCGTGGTGGACTAGATGGAAGGATCACGGGATACACACATTAGAGTTTAGGCCAAACAAAGTCATGCACGACACTCGATCATTCCAAATAGAGATAGAGGTGAGGAAAATAGGTTGAAATGAGGTCAAAATGTGAAAAACCCCACTTTGATTATAAAGAATCCAGAAAGAAAGCCAAAGACAAAAAAACAAGGACACAAGCATACAAAATCATTGGCCCAATTATCTTCACAGGAATGTCTGAAGCTTGTTTGGTGATCAGAGGATCCCTCTAGTATCAAACTCGTGACTCCCCATATATTAATTGGGCTAGGAGAGATAGCCGTAGAGGAATTGTCAATCAATGAATACTTAGATAAGGTTTATGGGGTTTTATGGAGGTTATCATTTAGGTACTTATAATTTAGGAGGGTATTAGGGGGTATGTATCCTAGATAGATACAAGATCCTATAAGAAGGAAACAAAAACATACCCACTTAAGTAAAACATCCAATCGTCGCTTATTACATGTTTTAAGCACATTCCAAACCATATTAGTTGTTCATACAAGTTTATTCACATACAGTACCTATTTACCATGTTTAATTTGTTATTTATTATTAATGTATAACAAGGCACATATTATATACTTTATGAACTTAACCTACATACATATAAGTAACATGTGGATCTTATGTCCATCTAAGTGTATATTAAACTACATTAAGGCACTTCAACACATAAGTGCACCAATGTACTAATTGTTGTACCAACTATGATATGTTAGGTCAGACAACTACAAATTAGGGTTTAGGTCAAAACCAACATCATTCACCAATTGTGCTTCATCAGACATTCATGGATGTAGGGTTAGGTTTCCTAATCCAAACTTATCACCACTGCATGGTTTGCATATCATGTACAAATTATATGTGATTAGAGTTAACATTTTCACTTAAGTTAATAAGGTTCATCGATGACAGATGAGGTAGATATATGTATATCTTACCCCTAATATGGGGGTTACTAAATAACTAAGGTCATTAGCCCATAGAATCAAGTGTTGTGGGATCAATATAGCATATTTTGGCATGTTACGTCATTTCATTCCTAAAATAGGAGTGTATCCTTGAAATCATCAAATTTATATACGACCATGAAACTATACTACACTCGTTAAAAGGTTCAACCTACTAAGACAAATAAAAAAATCTGATGGCACAAGGATAAGTCTAACAAAAGAACATATAGAATCATCAACATGGAAAAGGAGAGCATAATTGCTTAAGTTGGTTAATAAAAGGATAAGGGTTACCTTCATTATTTTCTTTGTAGACTTATCTACCACCAACGACATGGAGATGGCATGCATGTATGTCATCGGGTTTCATCCATTATTATGATTTTTGTCATTGTTTTAGGAGGTAGGTAGTTGATGTTGAGATGATGCTTGACTTGTATGCAATAGAGGGTATAGAGGTTTGATATGAATAAGATCTCCACAATGAATATAACTTTTCTTTATCAACTAGAGCAATTTAAAAATGATTTTCATATGAGGATAGATAATAGAGACGGCAAGGGAGGTGACAAGGGCAACATCTAAGGCCACATATCTTTGGTACCTCTTAGGAAGGGTCACTCTAATGAATCTAGACAAGTCTATGTATCCTCATTCTTTGAAGTAAAGAAGAAAAGTCATGGTCAGATCTCTTCTCTAGAAGTGAAAATGTAATCATGTGAAGAATCATAAACTCCAAAAGTCATGTTTTGAAATAATGGAAGGATGGTAGTGGTTTCCTAAGGATATTGTGGAGAGGAATCTGGTTAGATGGAGTAGAGTGGTGGAGGATATGTTTTAGGATTAAAACCTACTAGATGACTCTTGCTATGCATGTCACACATATCTAATGGGTCAAGACGTGATTTTTATTATACTTTTAAATGATGATATGATTGTTGCTCTAGAAGTTGGGATCTTCTTTATGTCTAAGAAACATATGCTTATAAAGAAGTAAAAAAGAAGAAATCCTATGGAGAAATTGAATATGGTGAAGATTTTGGTCTACAACAAAGTCTTCGAGCTTCCGCTTGAACTGTGGGATGAGGAGATGTTCAATTGATTAGGTTTCATTCCTTGAGAAACCTATCTAGGTCAATTATCCTATTATGACATATCATAGGCTCGAATTCATAGGGATGCTAGTGCTAATTACAGTGTAATTTTGTTTTCCAAAGGACTTGATGATCTAATGTGAAGAAGAAACTACAAATACTTTATTGTTTGAATATGAATGGGAACTATCCTGGTGTATGAGATGTGCCAATTTTAGATCAACCTTTATTTATATGGCAAGAATATGCAGAAAATGTCCTCTAAATTTAAAAGGAGAAGATATTGATTCCCAAGAAACTATAAGAAAAGTAGACAAGTGATATTGAAGTGCTCACTATTCCTCATAGAGAATGAATTTCCAATAGCACATGTGATTTCCCATTTGATGACATATCCACTTGTAGTTTAGAATTTAGATCATGTTGTTAAATCCATCCCTATGCATCCTTCTCCCTTCCAAATGATGATGGTTTGTAATTGGGAAGTAAATCAAGAAGCCCTCCCAAATGTTTCACAAGAGTCCTAGAACCACCACTAGGCACATCGAATTATGTTTGAATAAGTCATCACTTCTTGATGTAGTGGGTGAAGAAGATAGTACCATATCTACGAGGGACATGAAAACAATAATAGTTCCAAATGGACATGTTATTCTCTATAGTGGTTTAGAATGTGTGAGGAGCTAACAATAATTTCTCTCACATCTTAGAAGAAATTAGAAGGACAAGTGTTGATATCTAAGTCATTCCATGGTAGATTTAATGCTAAGGATCTTCATTCTGATGTAAATATGCTTCGAAAGGATGCTAGATATATTGATAAATCTAGTTCTTATTCTTATTCTTTTACTAGGATTGCTATTCTTTGAAATAACCCTTTGATTCACATTCATAAAACCACGTATAATGGTCAATTTATTTATTGTGAATTTTGTTTGGAGTTTATAGGCTTCATCTCACTTCTACGTATGGTGCCAATGGTGATAAAGGTAGAAGTCTTCTATGGGAAGGTATTCTAGCCTATTCTCTTTTAGTTACCCACAAATTCGGTATTTTAGATTATTTCAATGTTGTTGGGTGGGCTACTGAAAATATCGGAATGACTGGTAAAAAGGCCACTTTTTAATGTTTGTATGGATGACTTAATAAAGCTCACAATGACATTAAACTCCCTGAAGTGCCTACTATGGGCCCATATTTCACCTAGGATAGAAAGAGAAAAATTGTGTTAGCACCTCTTCAAAATTCAGTTGTATCTTCTTTAACATTGAGCTTACAAATAATTTCTCAAATACTTGGAAGAGCTTATCTCAAATGTAGTTAGCACAGCATTCTTAAATTGCATTAGTTCAATAAAATGAAAGTTAATTCTTCTATCAAATTTATGAATTCTTGGATCACTCAATCATACTTTTTGAAAGTAGTTGAAGATGCTTTGAAGGTTGAATGTTGATGAATGCATATTCATCATTTATTTGTGCATCATTTAGGATAATTCATCAAGAGTTTTTTGGTAATTTTATTTTAATTTATAAATAAATTGTACTTTCATTCTCTCAATATTCATTTTATGAATTCTTATGAGATTTCTCTCAATTTTCAGGAATTATTGAAGATAAGAAGAGATGAAGGTATGATGCATTTTAGTTTTCCCACAGTGTTGATTTAAATATATATCCTATACCAAAATTAGCATAACACTCACATCCCAAGGTGGAATTTAATATTCAAATATGATTTAGAAAGTAAAATTCAAAGACCTATAGGAAAATCATATTTTTGGATGTACTTTAAATTCTATGAATAGCAGAAATATGTTCGAAATCCCTACTATGAGAATCCGTATTAAATAGAGTTACATGGTCAAGATAATTAAAGACAATCAAGAGTCTATTGACTAGATCTAAAAATTTCAAACTGCCCCCCCCCCTTTTTCCCCTCTTTTGAGAGAAGCCTACCCCATCCTTCTCCTATAAAAGGAGGGGGGTTCTCCACCTTTCACATCATCTTTTGTATCATCTTTGTACGGGATTTCTGAGAAATTTTTCTTGCATTTTTAGGTTGTTGTGTTCTATTCATCAATAAAGTTTGGTTTTTGCAAGCTAAATGTTCCTTTCAGTTATTGTTCTTACTTTGCTCATTTAGATCTATTTTATTTCTTCTTCTTCTTCTTCTTCTCTTCTGTGGACTGGAGCAAAGGATTAAGTGTCAACCATTTCATTGTCTCTATCCTAAGGAACTATCTTTTAGTAAGACTAGACTTTGGCTAGAACTCTTCTTCCCTCCATCTCCCTTTTCTCTACAAACATGAGTGAGTAGTTCCCTATCGAGGTAAGGGGAATAACCCCTTAGCCATGGCTTTATCAACTTCTCCTTAAAACGATCCTATATGGCTTTTAGGTTTGATAACTAATTGATCTATCAAAGTAATTAATTGGTTTGATCAAAAGTTAATCCGGATGGATATGACTGTGGAAGTTCGGATTTAGAACAACAAACCCATTTGCATAGGAGTTTTGAAATGAAAGTGGATCTTCTTATTTTAGGTTGATAAACTAGAAAACATGAGCACCAAGACCAATGGGCTCATGTGGAGTTCATCTTTAGTGGATTTTCATTAATTCACTTGCCTTCATCGAATCTGTTGTTTTTAAGGATTAGTTTGTTTTTGCCTAGGCTAAGGTGGTGAAAACCCCTAAAGCCTCGATTCCCGTCTCTTGATTCCAATCACCGCTTGATCCGCTCCCTTTACATTCTAGTCTCTCATTCATAATAGTTTACTTGTGCTAACAATCATCTCAATTTTCCTTGTGGTAGGGCAAATTATTTCTTGTTAAGTGCAATCTTGTTCTTTTATTTTTCTTTCTGTCTTAGTGATAATCATCAAACTCCAACCCGATCTTTACTTTCTGTTCTAAAAATAAAAATACTAAAAAGAAATTAAAAAAATCTTCAAAACCATTAGGATTAGATTTAACAATCTTAAAAATGTTGTCCTTTGGGATCGACCCTTTCTATACTAACCTTAATTAGAAAGTTGAAAAAGGATTAAACTCTAGGATAATTATCTTAGTGATTGTAGTACACTTTGATGCATTAACAATTTGGCACCGTTACCGGGGACAACGATTATTTTCTCAAACCCCAAAACTTTTGAAAAAAAATCATTTTTTTATGCCTTCCGAGTAACATTCCGGAAGTTCTACTCCTCTTTCTACTGAGTTTCCATTCCGGGCAGTCCATTTTTTCTGCAATTGATATTAACTATCATATTAGTTGTGTATGCGATGCTCACCAAATGTCAATTTCATGCCACTATTTTTTAATATGGAACTAGAGAGGCTAAGGATGATTTTAATCGATGATGACGATGATGATTATATCATCTTCAATCAAGTAGAACCAACTCTAGTACCTGAAGCTCCACCGATCACTTCCATTGTGGATGTTAATCTAGTTGATGTTAATAACCAATCTATTTCATTTGAATCCTTGCTATATAATGAACCGCCACCCTTAGAAGAAGTCCAATGTGAAGTAACTGAGATTCCACACAACCTTGATCAGTATATGGGTAGGTGTTTTAAAAAATTAAGGATGCCACAAATGAAGAACTTTGTTTATCTAGGGCAACAATTGTATGGGGCCCTGACTATCCATATAATTCAGAAAATGAGTGGATGGAGGCCTATGTGGACAAATTCATGAATCAAGAATATTTTCACAAAAAAGTTAAACACTGGTGGGCTCAAAGAACGTCCCAACAACCTAAGGCTCCACCATCTTTCTCGGTTGTAGGGCCATATTTGGATGTTTACAATAATCATCCCACCTAGGTTGAGCCTATTGTGACCAATGTACCATCACCTCCCCAAGATGCACTGATGGATTCTTTTGAGAGGCTTCCTCATCAAGAGCACTATGCCCTCACTCAACCACCTCTTTTTCCACATCTGGTTGAACATGATGAGGTGATTCCACCACCGCAAGAACCTTACATTCCACCATTATATTATGAGATGATCCCTTCTGAGCCCATTGAGTTGGGCACATATCCTATAAAGGAATCAGATCTCCCCTCCGACATAGTAAAGGAGCATGATGACTCCATAGACATCCATGTTGATGGAATCTTTTATGAAGAAGAGATGGAAAATTCCCCAATAGAGATGGAACAACATGGCTTGATAATTTTTGATAATTATGATGATAACTATGCCATCTGTGAGTCATCCACACCAAATCCACTGGTTTCCATTTATGGGGCAAAGGATTCATATGCACCTTGTTGCATAATCCACCAGGAAGACATACATCCCCATGTGATTGTTTACTCATCTAACAAACCATTTCTTCCAATATTGGCACCCTCTCCACTACATGTAGATCTAGGTGGCAAAAAGATACTCGAGCTAGATCCTCTGCCTCATCTTCCAAATTTGAAACTAGATTTGTTACCCAACTGGCACCCACCAATCTCCCCCAATCCACATTCATCTCCAACACTACTTTCACTACTGAAGGAAGATATGTAGATCCTACTCAAAGGACTGTGAGGTGACAAGAAACATCATTCATAAAACCTTTTCAAGCTTCCACGATCACCCATTCATTGGGTGTACCATGAAGATCCTATGTTCAAAGCCCCAACCATCATCGACATTCCCTTCAGATGGACATATTTTGAGCTACCAGGGCCTCCTGGTGAATCCAAGAATTTTCTTCCCTCCATCTCGGGTTTGGATTTTGCTCGGGATGGGCAAAAATCTAAGTCTAGGGTGGAGGTGGGTGGTATGTTTCTACTTCCCCCCTTATCTTTTCATTTCAACATCTTGTTTTACTTTATTTTGCATATAGTTACTTCTATATTTTCTTCTTTTATGGCCATTATCTAGTCGGTCATGTTTTAGTTTCTTTTATTATAAAAAGGCCATTACCAAGTCGGGCAGTTTGAATAGATATTTATCATTTTACTCCCTTGAATTTAGTAAATTTTCTTGCAAAAACTATTACAAATTGCCATGTCTGAAACCACAATGTCACCTATCCCTAAATAACATCACTACTTGGAAAAGTTGGCAAGTCATAAGGAATCGATCAGAACCAAGCATAATTTTCCCTATATTTAAGCAATGGATTATCTTGTTATAAAATTTGTATGATTGATTTATAGGAATACTTTAACTAGAGAAATGACACTCTCTGATAAAAATATATGAAAAAAATGTTGAAGTTATAAGCACAAGAACATCTCTTCCTTCCCTCTATTTTTTCTAAAAAAGAGAAGCAAAGAATCACCACCGGACAAAAATCAAGTCTGGGGTGGCATGCTTCCCAAAATAAAAACTCCATACCCCACAAAGGGGCATACCATCAAAAGATGCCAAAAGTGCACATGAAAAAAAATTGTGACCAACGTAGCCACAACTCCACAAATTCATATCCCGAGTCGAATAGAGGAGGGATCAATATTTTTTCATCACTTCTTTCTCTATTTTCGCACCCCCCCCCAATTTCGTCTTGTTCTTGTGCAAAAACTTACAAAAAAATTTAAGAGAGTCAAAGTGAAAGTAAGATGAAGCCTATTTTTCTACAAAATCTCATTTTTGAAGCAAGATGTGATAATTGTTTGATAGGAAATATAGAACTTTATGCTACATGGTTCTAGGAGATAGGGTCACTTGGCCAAAAACTGGAAGAAAGGGTTATAGTGATGTTACAAGGGTGAGGAATGACATATTTGGAGTATAAATTGGACCTTATTTGTAATTTAATTTACTTGAGGACAAGCAAAGATTCAAGTTCGGGGTATTTTGATGAATGCATATTCATCATTTATTTGTGCATCATTTAGGATAATTAATCAAGAGTTTTTTGGTAATTTTATTTTAATTCAGAAATTAACTGTACTTTCATTCTCTCAATATTCATTTTATGAATTCTTATGAGATTTTCCTCAATTTTTAAGAATTATTGAAGATAAGAAGAGATGAAGGTAGGATGCATTTCAGTTTTCCCGCAGTGCCGATTTAAATATATATCCTGCACCAAATTGGCATAACTCTCACACCCCAAGGTGGAATTCAATGTTCAAATATGATTTGGAAAGGAAATTCAAAGGCCTATACGAAAATCATATTTTTGGAGGTACTTTAAATTCTCTGGATAGTGGGAATTCACTCGAAATCTCTACTATGAGAATCTGCATTAAAGAGAGTTACATGGTCAAGATAATTAAAGACAATCAAGAGTCAATTGACTAGATCTAAAAAATTCAAACAGTCGGTCCCCCCTTCCCACCCACCCCTTTTGAGAGAAGCCTACCCCATCCTTCTCCTATAAAAAGAGGGGGGGTTCTCCATCTTTCACATCATCTCTTGTATCATCTTTGTATGGGATTTTTGAGCAATCTTACTTGCGTTCTTATATTATTGTGTTCTATTCGTCAATAAAGTTTGGTTTTTAGAAGCTAAGTGTTCCTTTCAGTTATTGTTCTTACTTTGCTCATTTAGATCTAGTTTATTTCTTCTTCTTCTTCTCTTCTATGGACTGGAGCAAGGGATTAAGTGTCAGCTATTTTATTATCTCTAGCCTAAGGAACTATCCTTTAGTAAGACTAGACTATGGATAGAACTTTTCTTCCCTTTGTCTCCCTTTTTTCCATTAGCATGAGTGAGTAGTTCCCTATCGATGCAAGGGGAATAACCCCTTAGCCATGGCTTTATCGACCTCTCCTTAAAATGGTCCTAGATGGCTTTTGGGTTTCATAACTAATTGATCTATTAAAGTAATTAATTGGTTTGATCAAAAGTTAATCTGGATGGATATGACTGTGGAAGTTTGGATTTAGAACAACAAACCCAATCACATAAGAGTTTTGAAACGACCGTAGATCTTCTTCTTTTATGTTGACAAACTAGGAAACATGAGCACCAGGACCAATGGGCTCATGTGGAGTTCATCTTTAGTGGATTTTCATTAGTTCACTTGCCTTCATCGAATCCATTGTTTTTAATGATTAGTTCGTTTTTGCCTAGGCTAAGATGGTAAAAACCCCTAAAGCCTTGATTCCTATCTCTTGATTCCAATCACTGCTTGCTCCGCTCCCTTTACATTCTAAACTCTCATTCATAATAGTTTACTTGTGCTAAGGGGTGAAGAGTAGTTGGTTTGATGACTCATCTAGGTCTCTCTCTCTAGAAGGCTCCCATCCATCTCTAGGAGCTGCGGGCATGGCGGCGGTAGCCTAAGGTGAGACGGGCTCTAGCGTCCCATCCCCCACCTTTCTCTCCCCCCTCCCTAAGCGCTAGTAATGAGGCCGCTTGGTCCGACCCCAAGGTCGATGTGACAAACGGGCGATCTTGGGCAGGCACACTACTGAAGCCCATGGTGGTTGGTAGGAGGTTTGTGCCCGTCTCCCTACCTGAAGATCCGAAATGCACAGAGTTCAAACCAGACGATGATCATCCCTAGTTGAAGTTTCTGGAACCGGTGGTTGAGGCGATGGATGCCTTCCATAAACACTCCATCATAATTCAGATTCTGGGCAAATCGGCTGTGGTGGACCAGTTGTATGGATGGGTGATCAAATCATGGAGGCCGAAGGGTGAGCTGCAGCTATCTCTCCTGCCTGAGGGCATCTTTCTTGTGAGATTTGCCAACGAAGATGACCTGAATGTCACTTTGGAGAGTGGGCCATGGTTCTTGGACAATAAGATGATGCTGATCAGGAGATGGTCACTTGAAGCAGACATCCGTAGGGCGGCACTCATGACTTCACCCGTTTGGGTCACCTTGTCGAACGTTGGACAACATTGGACAACGTGAGCCATCACGATTATTGGGTACGACATTGGCACCCCAAAAGTCATTGAGTTCATCAATAAGGGCAGATGTCAGGGGGTTGCGCACATGTGTATCGAGATCGCGGTAGACAAGAAGCCTCCTCTAGAGGTGACGATTGAGATGTCGAACGGGTCTGAGCTATCTATCAGAGTAGTTTACGAAGCCCTGCTAGACAGGTGTGACAAATGCTCTATCTTTGGCCATGCCACTAGACATTGCCCTGGGGAGAGACTCTCTCTATCTAATTTGTCCACTGTTAGAGGTAGATAGGCAGAGAGATTGCAGACGGAGGCTAGGCACTTCTCCAGGAGGTCCAGGGCCAGTAAAAGTGCAGGTATCCGTGGGAGGGGCAGGTCCAGACCTGCGAGTAGAGTTTGGATAGACCAAGCTCCTATGAGGTAGGCTACGAAGGGCACTTGCATCCCGGTTGCTACGGCTGACAGTGCGATGAATGCAACTAGTAACTCTGTGACTGTGGCAGATGTTGCGGCCCAGGTTATGGATGAAATGCCAGAACCAGAAATAGAGGAGGTTGCGGGTGAAGATGTCAGTGAAGAAAGAGGCAGTGAGGTAGGAGTCACTGAAACCTTCATCTCTGCTAGAAGGAGGGGCAAGTCACCTCTGCTCAACAGAGAGAGTGGCCCAGACCAAACAATGCATAATGAAGCAGGGAACCAGTTTTTAGTCCTTGATGGGTTGGAGAGTGATGTTGGCAATCTGTTAGAGGTTGGTGTTTCCACACAGGTTTCACCCAGGAAGATAAGGAGAGGAGGGGCTACCCCTGGAAGGGGTGGTCATCAAAGGAAGTATTGATGTGCATCCTTGTGTGAAATGTGAGGGGTGCCTCTCGACCAGATAAACAAAGAAGGTTGAGAGAGGTGATTAGGGAGAACAAAGCTACACTTGTGGTCTGTGTGGAAACTAGAATTAGACGTGAGGTTGCTGATAGAATTAGCGGGTTGTTCCCTGGAGGGTGGGGTTCTGCATCCAACCTTGACCAAATTGAAGGGGTTCGTATTTCTATCAGGTGGAATCCATTAGTGTAGGATGTACATGTTATCTTTGAGATGGATCAGCTAGTTACTGTGAGCTGCATAAATCATGGAGGCATGCATATCGTCTTGTCGGAAGTGTATGTACATAATTTTGAGATGTGTAGGAGAAGGTTGTGGGAGGTTTTGGCCAACACGAATCAAATGGAATTATCACAAATATTTATAGGGGACTTCAATCACATTTAGAAATCCAATGAGAAGGTGGGCGGACTGCCTATCCCTACTTCCTGCCTTAATGATGTGGTCACTGCTGCTAATCTTATGGAGTTGAATTTGAATGGTGGTTTTATCACGTGGCATAATAAGAGAGCAATCAATAGAAGAATCTTGATCCATCTTGACTGGGCCATTGTCAACAGCGAGTGGTTGGACATCTTCCCTAGGTCCAACGTCAAATTGGGTGTGCATCCAAACAGCGATCACGCCATTCTTCTGATTGAGCTGAACAATGAGATACATAAAACCAAGCCATTTAGATTCTTCAACTGGTGGCTTGAATGGCCAGGATGTACTTCTACTGTCCATAAGGCTTGGAGGGAGGAGGTGAGGGGTAACCCTTTGTTTGTCATTGCTGAGAAACTGAAGAGGACCAAAATTGTGTTGAAAGCTTGGTCTAAAGGAATGTATGATATTCGTAGCATGGTCACTGTGGCGAAACAAAACTATGGAAGGGTTGTTGAAGCTCTAAGAAGCAACCCGACGTCGACAACGGCCATAGAGGAAGAAAATAGAGCCACTAAGAAGTTGCTTCAAATTGAGAAGGCAGAAGAGATGTGCTATTGGCAGAGGAGCATGCTCAATTGGATCCGAGCTGGTGACAAGAACACTCGGGTCTATCACACGGCTGTGAAAAGGAATGTCATGAGAGATTCGATTCACACTTTGATCAAATCATATGGTAACCCAACCAACAACCCAATGGATGTGGGAAATACTGTTGTTGAGTTCTTAAAAATGATATACAACAAGCCTATGTGGAAGACAGACCGCGGTGCAACCTGCCTGGTTTGAGGGTGACCCCAGAGATGAATCGGGTGCTTTGTGGTCCTACCTTAGAGATGGAGATAAAGGAATCACTCTTCTCTATTGGTGCCAATAAAGCACCCAATCCGGATGGATTTAATGCAAATTTTTTCCATGAGTTCTGGCCTATGATCAAAAATGATATTTGTAAAGTTGTTAGATGGTTCCTTGTTGGTGGGAATATGATTAGGAGCATAAACCATTCATTCATGTGGCTCATACCTAAGAAGACGATGGTTAACTCAATGACTGATCTTAGGCCCTTAGCTTGCTGCTCTGTGATGTATAAGATCCTTTCCAAGCTGCTTACTAGGCGGTTGAAGAGGATTTTGCCTGACATCATCTCCACGGCTCAGTATACCTTCACAAAGGACGTTCTATTTCTGATAGTGCTCTTCTGGCCTCCGAGTTTCTACTCGATTTTAAGATGAGAAATAGCTCTTGTAAAGCGTGTGTGAAGATTGACTTAGCCAAGGCATTTGACAACGTAAGGTGGGACACCCTTTGGGACATTTCCAGGTCTATGGGTTTTGACGAGAAGTGGATTAGACTGGTGAAGGAGTGTGTCTCGACAACCTCTTTCTTTGTCCTTTTGAATGGCAACCCATATGGTTTCTTCACCGCTGGTAATGGATTGAGGCAGGGTGATCCTCTATCACCCTTGCTATTCACTTTGATCATGGAATCATTCTCCAAAGCTATGGACGACGTTGCATAGAAGGGTGACATTAAGCCTTTCCGGCAGGGATGCATGAAGGTGAGGGAACACCTTGTTTTTGCTGACGACATCCTTATCTTTATGGCTGGTAATGTCAGAATCCTACAAAATTTCAAGAGGATCATGGTGATCTTTGGCAAGCTGACAGGTCTATTCATGAGCACTTTGAAATCCAGAATCTACTTATCTAGATCATGTGATTCAAGGCGGGGGAGACTGAAAGAAGACATTGGCCTTGATGAAGGTACCTTACCCACAAAATACTTGGGCATTCCGCTCGGTGGGGGCAAGGCCAGAGGTAGTGATTATGGTTCCTGTGTGGACAACCTCGGGGACACGGTGGCGAAATGGAATGGACTGAAGATGTCTATCATTGGGAGGTTGGTCCTAGTAAGGACTGTGATTGCGGGTAAAGTGAGGTTCTGGTGTAGGCATGCTACTTTCCCTGGTTTTGTTCTGGACACCTTCAATAACATATGTGAGCCTTTCATCTGGGGGAGTAGGTCTCACTCTGTTGTCTGGGCCACAAACACCAGACGCTTTACTGATGGTGGCATGAACGTTCACCGCACTGGTGATATTGTGAGGACGGCCACCCTTTCCAGATTTGGTCGCTTTCTTAGATGCACTTCGTCTTGTTGGAGTGGTTGGATGAAAAGGATATATGGCTATGACCTCAGCAACCTCAATGTCAACGCGTCCAGAACCTGGAGGGAGATGAGCAGAAGTTGGTCAATCGTGGCATAAAGGTACATGCTTACGTCGGGCAGATGGGTGCTTAGGAACCAGGGGGCTAAACCTTGGTTACTGGAACCTTTGTGTTGGGCTCAGGTGCCTTGGGACCCTATTTTTTGGAATAACAGTCACACCCCCAAATGGAGTTGTTGCACGTATAGGGTCGTGTTGGGTCGCCTGCCCATCTTCGACTGGATGAATGCATGGGGCATTAGACCCAACATGACATGCCTTCTTTGCAATAGGGAGTTTGAGAGCCACGAGCACCTATTTTTTGGTTGTGAGGTGTCTAGGAACCTCTGGTGCAGGGCGACCCTCAAGATTGGGTGGGGGGTTGTCCACCTAGATGCTTGCTTGAAGCCTGCTCATGGATTATGTACAAGACAAAGAACAACCAGATGTTTAGAGAGTTTGTGGGTCTCTGTCTCACCGTCATTTGTTTTGTTGTATGGAGGGAACGTAACCATAGGCTTCATGGCCAGAGGCAGTCCAATGTGTTGGACCTGTTTGAGGTCATTATACAAAATCTTGGTTGGGCGGTTAAAGCCAGACCTAAGATCAGGGATGGGTTGGATAGGTTTGTTTTGTTACAATAGGGTTTTGTAGAGTAGACCCACTTGTATAGTATACGGATGTTTCAGCCCTATACTTTTTGGCGCTCGCCTCTTAGTAATATTTTACCTTCTCCAAAAAAAATAGTTTACTTGTGCTAACAATCATCTCAATTTTCCGTGTGGCTGGGAAAATTATTTCTTGTTAAGTGCAATCTTGTTCTTTTATTTTTCTTTCTATCTTAGTGATAATCATCAAACCCCAACCCGGTCTTTACTTTTTGTTCTAAAAATAAAAATACTAAAAAGAAATAAAAAGTTCTTCAAAACCATTGGGATTAGATTTAACAATCTTAAAAATGTTGTCCTTTGGGATCGACCCTTTCTATACTAACCTTAATTGGAAAGTTGAAAAAGGATTAAACTCTAGGATAATTATCTTAGTGATTGTAGTGCACTTCGATGCATTAACAAATGCACTGCCCCCTGTGTACAATGTTTATATGAAACTTCATACTATGAAGTTTGTTTTAATAAAATAAAATAATGATTTAATTAAAAACTTTTGTTCTAATTCAAAAGATCTTGAATCTCAAGCGAATGCTCGTCACAATGTTCTTGAAAATAAATCTAAAGATTCTAATTCCAATGAAAACTCCAAGATTTAAGACTCATAGCCATGGCTTCTTTGAATTATGAAAATATCTTTGTAAGATAGAAATATTGGGTCCAATGGATTAAAATATAGTGAAAAACTCTCATTTTTCCAAAACTTCTCTCAAGACTATAAGAATGATGAACATAATCTATAATCTATAAATTGATGGTAATTTCTCATATAACCCTGATACATTATCTAAGCATATTGTGTCAAAATATGAATATACTTTTAATTCTACTTCTAAGCTCAATTTGAAATGGAGTAATGAATCTATGTTTCCTACTATATCTAAAGAACATGTTGATTTGATGAGATATTGGGTGATGAAGAAGGAAGTAGAGGATGCCTTTAAGAGGTTAAATATTGAAAAGGGTCATGGTCTTGATGGGTAGCATGATTTTCTTTTCAAAAAATGTTGGAAGATGGTTGGTGAAGATGCTGTGAAGGTTATTCCAAATTTATTTAGCATTTCTAAGCTATTAAAGGAATGTAGTACTATCTCCATCACTTGTTCCCAAAACTAAGTAACCATTATCTATCAAGGATTTGTAGCCTATGTCTCTCTGTGATATTGTTTACAAGGTCATCATGAAAATTATTGCTAACAGAATAAAGCACTTGATGCTTGATCTTGTCACTTTGCATCAAGTAACATTTATCCATGGGAGTAGATAAGATATGTGATTCTCCTTGCAAATGAAATTCTTATTTCCTTTCTTAGTGGTATTGGGAGCTTAAAATGTGCAT
Organism: Alisma plantago-aquatica; assembly: GCA_963693085.1. Lineage (NCBI taxonomy): Eukaryota > Viridiplantae > Streptophyta > Magnoliopsida > Alismatales > Alismataceae > Alisma > Alisma plantago-aquatica. The sequence continues at coordinate 1,765,642,635 of OY856409.1, forward strand.
TAATTGTTGACCTTTCTAAATCGTGTGACTTTGTTAATAGAAATATTTGGTGTCCTTATTCCACAGAAAATGGATTTCCTAACTATTGTCTATGTTGAGTACTTGCTTCAAAAATGTCTCATTTCAAGCTATTATTAATGGTCTCCCTATAAGACCTTTACCCTTCTAATGGGGTCAAATAAGGATTCTTCCTTCCTCCATACTTTTTTTACAGCTGTGCAGGGTCCGGTTGTTATTATTAATAACTCTAAGAAGGAAATGAAGCTTCACCCTCTATATGAACCAAAGGAATTTTTTATTTCTCATATCATTTTTACAACTGGTATTTTATATTTTGTAAAGAAGACAATGAGAATGACTTGATAATTTTAATATATGTAAGTCCATTGAAAAGGTTTTTGGTTTGAACTTGAACAATTCAAAAATTCATATTTTTCTCAGTAAAGACTTGAAAAATCTTACTATTGATATTTTAAATATTACTATTACGTAGTTACCTAAAAATATCTTGGGATACCTTCGTTTATAAGAATTTGAGCTAAAGGTATGTGTGTTCCTATTGTGGATGAATTCAATATGAAAATGGATTCTTAGAAAGGATATTTTTTATTCATACCAGGTATAGTTGAATTAGCTATTTCAACTTTATCCTTGTACCATGTTTTTTGGATTGGATCTTTCCCTTTCCTAAATAAGTTATTGAGGAGATGGAAAAATATATTTAGAAGTTTTGTTTGAGTAGAACAAAATGGAAAAGGGAGATTCATATAGTCTCTTGGGAACTAATTTGTAGGACAAAGAGTGAGGGAGTCTTTAGTGTTAGACTTATGTTGTATTTGTCTAATATTGGAGTTTTCAAGAACTTGTGGGGTGTAATAGATAATGAGAAGTGACTTTGGGTCAAATGGGTGCAAAATAAATATATAGTGGACTTTTTTATTTGGTAAAGCCTAAATCAAATTCTTCATGTATGTGTAGAAAGATACTTAAACAATTAAGTATTTTTCTTACTCATGTGACTTTTAACGTTGGTGCTTGGAACAAGTTTCTCCTCTGGATTGACACCTGGTGCCCAGGATATATAATTTACTGTCCTGTATCATGTAGATAATTGACTTGTGTTCAGAATTGGTTGTGGTCTCAACTGCATATTAAAAACTTGTGTTAAAAACAACTACAAGGAATTCCTTGAATTCATAGGAGTTTTGGATTCCAAAAAAATCTTTCCAAGTGTTCCAATCGAAATAGTGCTAATGATGACAGTATTAAGCTGAATGGGAGGACTATTATCTCTGTCAAACATACTTGGGAGATCTACATTAATCAAAAGTCCTCATGCCTATTGGGTTGAATGGATTTTTTACTAATATATCAAGTAAAATTTCCCTTTTCCTATGGAAGTTTTTTTCTAAATAGATTATCAGCCTTTTCATGTTATAAAGAGGTTTTGGGTTCTCTTTTGCATCAAGTTGTTCCTATGTTGTTGTAAGTAAGTAACTTTGATTCATATGTTTTAGTTGTGATTTCTCTTGTAAGATCTGTAAAGAGTTCAAGACTAATCCAAATAATATGCAAGAGATTCTCATTCTTCATGGCTAGGATAAAATTGTTGTAGATTTTGTTATTTATAATACCTAGTATGAAAGGAATTATACAATCTTCTTTGCAATAGTAGAAATAGCAATTTGATTTGTACTCTCAACTTTATATATTCAAAGTTGATGATAGATAGTTCTCCTCCATCCCTCCTCATTGTGTATAATTCCCTCTTAACAATTAGTTTCTTTTAATTTATTTCCTTTTAACACCATAATTAGTTTAAAGTTAAATTGAGAGAGGCATGTTGGGTTCACTAAGACAAGGATCCCCATAATTATGGTATGTGACTGGGCCATATGTTTAGAAGGATAGTTTCTTGGAAGATGCTTTTTTTTTGCTTAGCATATATGTATTTCTTTGGGTCATCACAAGAGAACTTTATTTTATTTTTATTTAGATATCGATAAACTGGGTAGGCCTCTATAAAAAGAGCCTTCTCTAACATTTACTAAAAAGTTTAGTGGTAACTCAAGAATCAATATACATCCAATGTTGTAGCACAATCCATCTCAAAAAGTGTTATAACATCGTTCTTTAGTAAAACCATTTGTGTAATGCTCCATAGAATGAACGTATGCAGATAGTTTAATATAGTGATGAAGATTGTAGAATTCATATTCTTCTTTTCTCAAAGTTGTAGATGGCATGTCTTTCTCTTTAAAGTAGAATAGGTATTGCTCCCAAATCAAGGAAGAGGTTACACATGTCTTGGCCATGTAATTCCATCAATGATAGGATAGCCCATTTAGTATGTACATAGAAAACAAAATTTTGATTCCTAAGGAAAGCCATGCCCTTAAAATGTATTCAATGGTGAAAATATAGTCATCCACCTTTTCCTTCATGTGATATTATTTATCAAAATAAAATTATGTAGGGTGCATATTTAATAAGTCCATAATAGAGTAACCTTAGGCTTGTTAGGAGAAAAAGTGAGATAACTCTTTCCATTAGGTCCGAGGAAGGTACTTTCAGAGTACGACCAACTCTCGATTAGAGGAAATACAAATAGTCATGGTCGTCATAGCTAGTGTGGAGATAGTTTGAACCACTGTGGGTTGAATATCAATGTCAATGGATCATGAAACACTAGATGTAAGATGGGATAATCCATCCTTAAATCGCATACCTTAGTTTCTGAGCATCTTGAACCCCAATCAGTAACCAATAGTGGAGTTATCTCAGAGAAAATCTGAATTTATGCATAACGCAAGGGATACTTGGTATAGGAAACCAATAGAAGGTGAAAGGCCTATGTAGTATGAAATTGAAATAGTTGGATTAATAGATTGCCTTGTCTCCTATATTACACTTGTAATGAGTGTATCTCAAAGCAGCATCACTATTTATTCAATTGGATAATGTGATCCCCACATGTCAAACAACACAATAATTTCACTAAGGGATGCATATTCTGCTATTCAATAAGTTTGTTTTTAAAATGCCAAGAGAACGATAGTAGAATAATGATAATATAACAATTATAAATTTCATCAAACTAAGATAGAACCCCAATCAGTAAAATGAAAGGCTCCCTATGAACTCATTGTTTAAGTTTTCCTGATGTATCCACGAGTTAGAATGGATAGGTTCCCTATGAACTCATTGTTTAAGTTTTCCTTTGTATCCACCAAATGGGTGAGGTTCTATCCTTTTTCTGACCAAAAAGATAGAACCTCACCCATTTGGTGGATACAAAGGAAAACTTAAACAATGAGTTCATAGGGAACCTATCCATTCTAACTCGTGGATACATCAGGAAAACTTAAACAATGAGTTCATAGGGAGCCTTTCATTTTAATTCTATCTTCAACAGTGAGCTAATCATGTGTTGATATGGTTCAACCTCCAAGATTCAAAACATCTAAAGGAGTTGAGAAAAACCCCCACAAAAGAAGAATAAATGAAAATTTATCAATAAAAGATGATATTGCATTTAATAGTAAATTGAATGATATTAGGGATAAATAACATCAAGTAACAAAGATCCAATCAGTGCCATACAAGATCTAGGAAGAGTTGGACTCCTAAGATCTTCTCCGCCCCTGGTCAGTACGGATCCGCCACAATGACACAAGGTCAAGCTGCTAACAGCCTAGTTTGTCCTTGGTACAGGTCACGACACTAGTGAAAGGAGGCGGGTACGCATACCCTACCAACTGAGGTACAACCACAGTTGTCCTCCAATCTCATCATATATATATATATATATATATATATATATATATATATATATATATATATATATATATATATATATATATATATATATATATATATGGGTGTTCATTCATTGCCCGCGTGGGTAGCATGGATTTTCGCTACCCTGCAGCCAAAAAAGTAACTCTCCTAGCTAAGAAAGTAACTCTGCTGTAAAAAAAAGTAACTACGGTGTCAAAAAAGTAACTCTGCTGGCCAAAAAAGTAACTCTGTACAAAATATATATCAGATATATATAAGGACGGGTTTTTTTATTTTGGAGGGGCAAATGATATTATTTTTGGCTCAAATTTTTTGGAGAGCTAGACAAAATAGTCCTCTACAATTTCGAAAAAAAAATTGAAAAAAAAGTGATCGGAAGGGTGGGCGGGTAGCTACCCGCACGGGCAATAAAGATGGGCCATATATATATATATATATATATATATATATATATATATATATATATATATATATATATATATATATATATAATCACCAATACAAGACCGTAGATGTTCTCAAACTGAGGGCTACGTATGACCACTGTCATCCTCCCTAACACTTGAATTTAGGATGACAAGCACCCCGCATACTCATCAGTATGCGCTCTGAGTATCCCTTAGGAATACTCGTTTCACTATCTGGAAATTTCTGACACTCAGATAGATCTATGGCATAGGGCACTACATGATTAGAGTTTCAATTAATTAGTTATGTCAATTGGGTGAATTAAGGCTAAATCATACAAATGGACATTCAAACCCTAATTCTTTTCTAACAAGAGTATGTGTATAACAACTTCAAAAGATATAAACATTTGAGATATAAATCTTAATCACATTACCACATGCTATCATTCATTGCAAACTAATGGACCACACTTATCATCATACTTTTACAAGATACCAATATCTTATCACAAGTTCTAGGGTTTTAACCCTGATTGGAACATGAAAAGGATTTCACCTCAATTATGGCTTCAAACATGCCCAAAGGTCATTAAGACCATCACATTATTCATAGCAAGGTTATCATCATCATTCCATGCCTTAAACAAGGCTCAAAAGATCATTAGAACATATGTGTCCATAGATACTAACATGGCAAGGCACTATGATATTCAAATAGTACTACAATGTGGTTACAACACAAGAAGAGTGTAATTCATTATCACATTAATCCTTTAAGAAGTCTTATTATAACCAATCAACATCATATAATTACACTAAGGTTAGGTATAACAAGCTAGATCACATGGGAGTTACACATCCACTTATTATAGCGATTTATCAAATATAACTATATGATGGCAAAGGTAAGACTACAAAATAATGGTATTGAACCATCGAAATATCATCACTAGGACCCACAAATAATACCATGTGATTTATTCTAATCCATTGGATGTTAAAGCATCCAATATTATTCATTGGATCAGGTTCATTGTTCAAGGTTATCAATTGAAGTATAGGTCTAACCATTATATCAATTGAACCAAGGAACCATTGGTTCAAGGTTTCATCAAATCTACATTTACAATATTAACTCATCATATATGGTGATGACCTGATCCACCATTAATTGTGATCATTAGGTCACCATTGGTTGTTAGATCAGTAATACATTCAGTTAACACCATCAACTATTAAGCTAATGTCATCATCGATTGATAACATCATTAGAATACTTTGTAAATGATAATTAAACATTTAATTGAGTCAAAACCTTACCTAAGGGGGTGACCATAGGTTGTCACCATAAATTTGACACCCTTAATCATGAACATCATTTTCCAAGATAGCAACACCATTGGTTGTTGAATGGTATGACCATCGGTTGTGTGATAGGGAAGGAAATAGCTTGACAACCCTAATTTGAACCATCAATTGTTTTGTGCTTAGCACCATAGGTTGTTTATATCAACATGTCCCACATCATGTTACACCTTATAAAATTCATAGACATGTTTACAAGTTCATATAGAACTGGAACAAAACAGGGAGCACCACAAAAATTCATAATTCTAAACAAGCATGGTTTCTCTATGCTTAAATCAACACATTAAGGCATAAACATGAACTAACAAGCTTCTAGTAAGCAATATAAGTGAAGAATGTTATATAACTAGGCTCTATAGAGTAGTTCAGATCTCAAACAGAAAGAATATAAAGCAAATAGGGCAAGAAAACCTTGGACTCAGATCTGAACTTGGCCAAATAGGTACTTCTCTCCACAAAGAAGCAAAATCCTAGAAAAAGAAATAAGAAGGATAGAGTTTTGAGTTCTAGAGCCACTTTCACCATGGAACAGCAGGGTTCCGACCTGTAGGAAGGTCTAGGGAAGGAGAAGAGCAAGAAAAATGGAGAAGGAAGGAAGAAAACAACTTTCCTTGGTTGAAATCCCTGGAAGATGACCTTGGAAACCCTAGATAGGGCTAGATGGAGCTCTAGGAGACCTTCTTCTCCAAAAAGAGGTTGTCTTCTACCTTACAGTAGTTGGTTCCATAGAAAAACAGATTGTATTCGTTGCTCCAGGTTAGAGGAAAGATAAAGCAAGCATTGTTTCAAATTTGGGCAAAGAATAGGTAAATATAGCCCATGGATAAGGATAGAAGCAATCATGAGGTGTAAAAGTAGCTTCCCCATGTGTCTATGGCCTTAAATTATTAAGAATATGCAAGCACACACACAAGAAGCTCCCCCATCGTCCTTATAGACCTGATTAGCTTTCCTTTGTCGAAATTCACATCCAATCACATAATTCATTAGTTGATAGCTACTAAAAGTAGCTCATCCATGAAGGGGTAAACCCTAAAATACCCTTGATGAAAACACATTCAAACCATGGCTCAACTAGGATCCCCATGGATCAAAAATCTCAATAATGATAATATAACATCTAAGGAACATAATGTATGTGATAAATTGCAAATAAGACCCCTCAATTGGGTAAATTGTAGAAAATTCTAAAATGTACAGAAAATTGCATAACTTGCTCAAACAATGTCCAAATTGGACCAAATTTGAAAATTAAGCACGTCTTATGACTTAAAAACATATAAAAAGGTTATATTAGGGTTATAAGCATTCAATTATGGTAATTAAGCTCATTCAACTCATTAAGCAAGTTCAGGGGCCTTACAACTATAAACCCCTAACAAGGATTTCGCCCCAAAATCCTACGCAAAAAGAGATGGGTATTTTCTACACATCTCATTCTGTACTTCCCATGTGAATTCCTCTATGCCATGATGATTCCACAAAACTTTCACTAGTATTATGTCTTTTCTCTTCATATTTTTCACCCTTCTATCTAGGATCAACACAAGACCCTCAACATAGGAGATATCCTCATCTAACCCAACCTCTACTAGTTGGATTGTCTGGTCAGAATCTGGATGGCATTTCCTCAACATAGAGATGTGAAAGACATTATACAATCTATGTAGCTCTGGTGGTAGCTCCAACTTATATGCTACCTTTCCAACACAAGCTAGGACAGGGTATGTTCCCATAAATCTGGGAGCCAACTTACCCTTCTTTCCAAACCTCAGCACACCTTTCCAAGGAGAAACCTTAAGATATACTATATCTCCCACTTGGAACTCAAGTGGTCTGTGTCGGTTATCTGCATAAGATTTCTGCCTATCATGGGCTGCTTTCAACTGTTGTTGTATCACTTTAATCTTTTCTGTACTCTGCTGTACTAACTGAGGACCTAAAAGTTGATATTCACCTGTCTCATACCAGCAAAGAGGAAACCGACATGGTATCCCATACATAGCCTCATAAGGAGCCATATTGATGCTTCTTTGATAGATATTATTGTACGCAAACTCTATCAGAGTCAGATGTACATCCCAACTACCAAGAAATTACAGCACGCATGCCCTAAAGAGATCCTCTAAAGTATGAATAGTCCTTTCAGACTGGCCATCGGTCTGTGGATGAAAAGTTGTGTTGAATCTCAGTTGTGTTCCCATTGTAGAATGCAGATGCTCCCAAAAACAACTTGTAAACTGTGCACCTCTATCAGAAACTATAGTCACTGGAATGCCATGCAGACGGACTATCTCATCAACATATATTTGTGTCGATTTCTCTACTGTAAACGTCGTCTGAACTGGAAGAAAATGAGCTGACTTAGTCAATTTTTCTACTATCACCCATATGGAATCATGACCCTTGGTTGTCATAGGAAGACAAACTTGTCTATCCTAGGAAGACCAACCACAAAGTCCATAGTAATATGATCTCATTTCCATTATGGTATTGGCAAGGGTTGTAATGTCCCTGTAGGCTTCTGGTGCTCAGCCTTCACCTACTGACAAACTGGACATTTGGTAATGAACTTTGCCGCATCACGCTTTAGACCTGGCCACCAATACATGTCTTTCAAGTTTTGGTACATCTTGGTACTTCCAGTATGCATTGCATACATGGAAGAGTGAGCCTCCTCAAGTACCATCTTCCTCAACCCATCAACATCAGGAACTACTGTCCTATTGTGGTAACAAATTGTACCATCATCTGCCTCATGAAAGCCATCATACTTTTCACTATCAATCCCTGATCAGATATTCTGTATCACATTGTCATTCTATTGTGCATCATGAATTTGTTGTCTCAAGGTAGGTTTTACTTGTAATAGTGCCAACAATCCTGCCAGCAAGGAAACTTCTAGTTGTACATTCATCTGGCGAAGATACACTAGCATATCTCTCTTATGCCACATCAAGGAATTTAATTGTGCATTATCTACCATTGATAATGAAGATGACTTTCTACTCAATGCATCAGCTACCACATTTGCTTTAGCGACACAAGGTCAAGCTACTAATAGCCTAGTCCGTCCTTGGTACAGGTCACGGCACTAGTGAAAGGAGGTGAGTACGCATACCCTACCATATGAGGTACAACCACAGTTGTCCTCCAATCTCATAATATATGCATATATATATATATATATATATATATATATATAATCACCGAGACAAGACCGCAGCCATTATCAAACTAAGGGCTATGTATGACTACTGTCATCCTCCCTAACACTTGAATTCATGATGACAAGCACCCCACATACTCATCAGTATGCGCTCTAAGTATCCTTTGGAATACTCATTTCACTATCTGGCAATTTCTGACACTCAGATAGATCTATGGCACAGGGCACTACATGATTAGAGGTTCACTTAATTAGTTATGCCAATTGGGTGGATTAAGGCTAAATCATACAAATGGACATTCAAACCCTAATTCTTTTCTAATAAGAGTATATGTATAATAACTTCAAAAGATATAAAACATTTGAGATATAAATCTTATTACATTACCACATGCTATCATTCATTTCAAATTAATGGACCACACTTATCATCATACTTTTATAAGATACCAATATCTTATCACAAGTTCCAGGGTTTTAACCCTTATTGGAACATGAAGAGGATTTCACCTCAATCATGGCTTCAAACATGCCCAAAGGTCGTTAAGACAATCAAATTATTCATATTAAGGTTATCATCATCATTCCATGCCCTAAACAAGGCTCAAAAGATCATTAGCACATATGTGTCCATAGATACTAGCATGTCAAGGCACTATGATATTCAAATAGTACTACAATGTGGTTTCAACACAAGAAGAGTGTAATTCATTATCACATTAATCATTTAAGAGGTCTGATTATAAACAATAAACATTATATAATTACACTAAGGTTAGGTATAACAAGCTAGATCACATGGGAGTTACACATCCACTTATTATAGTGATTTATCAAATATAACTATACGATGGCAAAGGTAAGACTACAAATTAATGGTAGTCAACCATCGAAATATTATAATTAGGACCCACAAATAATATCATGTGATTTATTCTAATCCATTGGATGTTAAAGCATCCAATATTATTCATTGGATCAAGTTCATTATTCAAGGTTATCAATTGAAGTATAGGTCTAACCATTATATCAATTGAACCAAGGAACCATTGGTTCAAGGTTTAGTCAAATCTACAATTACATTATTAACTCATCATATATGGTGATGACCTGATCCACCATTAATTGTGGTCATTAGGTCACCATTGGTTTTTAGATCAGTAATACATTCAGTTAACACCATCAAATATTAAGCTAATGTCATCATCAATTGATAACATCATTAGAATACTCCATAAATGATAATTAAACGTCTAATTGAGCCAAAACCTTACCTAAGGGGGTGACCATAGGTTGTCATCATAAATTTGACACCCTTAATCATGAACATAAGTTGCCAAGATAGCAACACCATTGGTTGTTGAATGGTATGACCATCAGTTGTGTGATAGGGAAGGAAATAGCTTGACAACCCTAATTTGAACCATCAATTGTTTTGTGCTTAGCACCATAGGTTGTTTCTATCAACCTATCCCAGATCATAGACCCATACTAATCGGGGGCGGAGAAGATCTTAGGAGTCTGGCTCTTCCTAGATCTTGTATGGCACTGATTTCAACTTAGTAGTGGTCAGTTGGGACTTGAGTGGTATTTCTCAAATCCCTCAGGGCAATGTAATAAAAGAAGTGATATAAGCCGTGTAGTATACTGACTATGGTTAAATACGTCTCACATTGTTTGATTAGTCTTTAACTTGTCTTTATACTATTCAATATTTACAAGATGATATCATATGACCTTTGAGTAATTATACTTCTTGTCAAGTTAATTTACTTAATGGCTTAGTATGCTTAACCTATTCAATCTGCTTAAATTTCTTATTCATTACTGTATCTTCTCAATTCATTTACTGTCAATCAATATGTTATAATAAATATATGTTGGAGAGAGTTATATCTCTCGCTGGGACTGGGTCTCACCCCTGGGTCACCATATTTTTTTTAGGTGGTCGCAGGCAATGAGGTCGAGGTCGCACTGTGGAAGAGAACCAACCTGGTGATCAATAGACTCATAAGGTTGGTTAGTTGTAGATGTTAGTAGTAGAGTCCTAGTGTCGTCCCTATACTCTCGAGTCCAGGTATGGGATGTGTTTTCTAGATGATATACTTGTATCGACACAAGATTTTGGTAGTATGCCAATGTTTGTAAATATATGGCATGTTCATGTGAAATATCTTTTGTATGCATGATGTGACTGAGGTATTTGAACCCATATGTAAATACTTGTTACAGTATATGAGAATGGAGTGATGGAATTTTTATAAATGTTCTAGAGTTTATTTACATTGTTGGAATTGGTTTTAATTATTCCGCATTTTTGATTATGTGATAAATTAATAGTTGATCATGTTTTGTGTTTTGAGTAATATCATTAGCATGATGAGGTGTCACAGTTAAGTTGGTATCAGAGCTCTAGGTTTACTGAGTCTACAGGGACATAGGACTTAGGTTTGAGTCTGTTCTAATGTATCCAACATATCTGATCATAGTTTATGCTTATGCAGATATGTCTGGAGGACACGAAGAACATGTTGAGAGTAGCTATGTAGCACCAGGAGGAGGTGCTAGGAGGCATGCACGTGATGAGAGAGTGCCAGAAGAAGGGCAAGAGCAGCCTGTAATGCCTCATCTAGACCCAGCAATGATGGCCAATCCTGAGTTTTAGCCTATGTTTAGACAGATGATGGCCACAATTACACATATCACTGACAGAGTGCCAACACCTCAATCTAGGACAACCTCTTCTAATGTGGAGTCCCAAGATGTCGGGAAGACATTTGAACGTCTTAGACATGTTGGGGCAATTGAATATGCAGGTACTTCTGATCCAACAGACACTGACATGTGGTTGACTAAGTTGGAAAAGGCATTCAAAATCCTAAACATCGCTGAAGAAAACAAAGTTAACCATGCAGTATACTTGTTGAAGGATAGTGCTAGCCACTGGTGGGCCATAGAAGAGGAGAAAAGGCCAGGAGTTTTGATAGGATGGGAGGAGTTTCAGAGGGAATTTGTTAGCCGATATTTTCTAGAGACCTATCTAGATGAGAAAATCTCTCAAATCGAGAATATTCGTCAGAGAGCTATGACTATCAATGAGTATGAATCAAAGTTTATGGAACTTCTGAGGTTCTGCCTGCACATGGCAGCAACGGACAAGGAAAGGATCTGGAGATTTGAGCAGGGTCTGAGTACGAAGTTGACTACTACAACATCAGCCTTGGAGAATAGGGAAAGGTTTTCCACCTTTGTGGAATCTATCAGGAGGATTGAGAGGTCTGCCATAGAGAAGCGTGAAGCTAATGCTAAGAAGTGACCTATGCAGTGTCAAGGGAAATCATCTGGAGGCTTTAAGAAGCCAAGGTTTTTCCCACCACCGTCGCAACCAAGGTCAACCTTCACTAAACCAAGATCACATGCACTGTCACAGTGGACCCCGAGTAGGGGTAGAGGTCATAGTTTTTCCACCAACAGGAGCTCACAGTTCATTATCAGTCTCAGTTACATGGCCATTTAGACCACATAGTGATAACTGAGTGTGTCATCAATGTGGAAAAACAAGGCATATTATATGGAATTTCCCTATGAAGGTTGAAGAGGTGACTCAGTAGCCAAGGCACAATCAACAAGGATCACAACAATGACAGTTTGATACTAGTAGTGGCAGAGGACGTGGTCAGGTGTCCCATGCAGGATCCTCAGGACAGGCGAGTAGAGGACGTGGATGGTAGCAGGTGACAACTAGGTTCTATGCCATGACCCAGCCAGAAGCATTGGTCAATCCACGAGTCGTGACAGGTCATATGGAATTATTTCATTCTGATTTGTCTACTTCTTGTTTCATATCTATGTTAGTAGATCCGGGTGCGACACACTATTTTATCACCAGAGAGGTGATAGATAGTTGTTATCTACCTGTTAGTCTTAGATCTGACAGCCTACGGCTAGAGACTCCTTTGGTTGATTCCGCTGAGTTGCGGGAAGTGTGCCCTTCTTGTGTTCTTTCTTTCTTTGGACACAACATTCATGTGGATCTTTTGCCACTTGACATGCATGGTTTTGATGTAATCCTAGGAATGGATACCTTGGAAAAATACAAGGTAGTCTTGGAATGTAGTACTAAGGTGGCGACGTTCCACGATGAAGATATACAGTGAATTTTTTAGGGTGATAGGAAGATTCTTCCTACATGTTTGATGTCAGCTATGATAGCTGAGCAGTTGATGAGACAAGGATATGAGGCTTTCTTAGCTCATGTTGTGGATACCAAGGCAGTAGGTCCTAGTATCCAGGAGGTACTAGTGGTGCGAGAATTTGAGGATGTCTTTCCTGAGGAATTTCCTAGCATTCCCCCTCCTAGAGAGATTGAGTTTGAGATCAATCTTGTTCTTGGAACACAACCCATAGCACAGTCAACATACAGAATGCACCAGCAGAGATGCATGAGTGAAAGAAATAGTTACAAGAACTGTTAGAGAAGGGTTTTATCAGGTTGAGCACTTCCCCTTGGGGTGCTCCTATGTTGTTTGTTAAAAAGAAGGATGGTTCAATGAGGTTGTTTATAGACTACAGACAGTTGAACAAGGTGACAATAAAGAATAAGTATCCTTTGCTGAGGATTGATGATCTTTTTGATTAGTTGAGAGGTGCCACTGTGTTTTCAAAGATAGACCTGAGGTCAGGTTACCATCAATTGAGAATTAAGGCTGATGACATACCCAAGTCAGCTTTTAGGACTAGGTATAGTCATTATGAGTTTGTGGTTATGTTGTTTGGGCTAACCAATGCACCTGCATCTTCTATGGATCTAATGAATAGGGTGTTTAGACCTTATCTTGATCAGTGTGTGGTCATGTTCATATATGATATCCTAATATACTCCAAGGATAGTCAACAACATGAGCAACACCTTCACCAGGCATTGACTTTATTGAGGCAGCATCAACTATATGCTAAGTTCAACAAGTGTGAATTCTGGTTATCTGAAGTGTCTTTTCTGGGACATGTTATATCTGCAAAAGGTGTTTGTGTTGATCCCAAGAAAGTGGAATCTGTACTAGAATGGGAACAACAAAAGACACCGACATAGATCTGTAGTTTCCTAGGTCTGGTAGGTTACTACAGGAGGTTCATCAAAGACTTCAGTTTTATAGTGTTACCCCTAACTAGGTTAACTAGGAAGGATGTTCCTTTTTCTTGGAATGACAAGTGTCAACGTTCTTTTCAGCTTTTGAAAGAAAAGTTGACTAGTGCACCGGTGTTAGTACTGCCAGAGCAAGGAAAAGGCTATATTGTCTTTTGTGATGCTTCAAAGAATGGGTTGGGATGTGTGTTGATGCATGATAAAAATATGATTTCTTTTGCTTTGCGACAACTTAAGAAACATGAGGAGAATTACCCAACACATGATCTGGATCTTGCAGTAGTGGTCCATGCCTTAAAGATCTTGAGACACTATATATATGGAGAAAAGTGTCAGATCTTCATTGACCACAAGAATCTACAATATATCTTCTCAAAATAGGAGTTGAATCTTATAGGGAATAGTATGATGGTCTTAATGACCTTTGGGCATGGCTGAGCCCTGAATGAGGTGTAATCCTCTTATGTTGATAAGGGTTGATACCCTGTGATATTGTGAAAAGGATTTATATCATGTGATAGTATGATGGTTTTAACGACCTTTGGGCATGGTTGAGCCCTGAATGAGGTGTAATCCTCTTGTGTTGATAAGGGTTGATACCCTGTGATATTGTGAAAAGGATTTATATCTTGTGATAGTATGATGACTAGTGTGGTCTCATGAATGGAAAGTGAATAGTACCATGTGATGATGAGATGAGAAATTATGTTCCATACATTTTATATCTTTTAAAAGTTGTGATATTTATATGCTTGCTAGAAGTGAATTAGGGTTTGTATGTCCACTTGTTTGATGCAACCTTAATTCACCCAATTGGTATAACTAATCAAGTGCAACTCTAATCATGTAGTGCCCTGTGTCGTAGAACCATCTTCAGTGTTAGAACTTGTTGGATGGTGAAATGAGTATTCCTAAGGGAAACTCAGAGCGCATACTGTTGAGTATGTGGGGGTGGCAAGTTGAGTATATATCCTTGTCATCCACAATGCAGGTTGTGGAGGATGGTTATGGCCATGCCTCATGCATCTGATGTGATTGAGAACAAATGCTGTTGTACCTCAAATTAGAGGATTTTATATACCCTAGTTTCTAGTGCCGTAAACTGTACCAAGGGTAGACTAGTGGTTAGCAGCTTGACTATATGTCATTATGGTGGCAGATTTGACTGATATGTCACTGCCTTTTTACTCATACTGACCGAGGGGAAGAGATCTTAGGATATCGACACTCCTAGATCTTGTATTGAACTGAATAGCCCTTCACAGGGGTCAATTGGACTTTGAATGGTACGATTTAAATTCCCCAGAGCATAATAAAAGATATAAGACAGCCGTGTAGCATATCTGTTTAGGGTTATACACAACGCTTCATATTGGATGATAACCCTTGTTTGCTTTATTTTCACTGAGATCATGTATAATACAATAAGAGATAATAGATATACTAATGTTGTAGTTATGCTCATGTTGTAAACATGCTTATGTTGTCAAATATACTGACACTGATGGTTAAGATGTTGCTTCTAGCTATGTTTAATATTTCTAGCCATGCATATGTAATTAGAAATGCTTAAACTTCTAATCATGCCTATGTACTTCATTGTGTTATGATGTTAGTTCTACTTATGATATAGATCTATTTCCTTGATTTGAGATGCCAATATTGATAGCCATGTTATGTTACTATACATATTCATGATGCCAAGGATGCTTATGCTACTAGATTGCTTATGTTGTTAGCAAGGAATATAACGATAGTCAAATTAATGATAATGATTGTTATTAGATGAAATTTGATGATATTTGAGTAGATATCTATCCAAAGAAATGGATTTATTTGTTATCTATATATGCATTGATGATCATACTTGTTGCTAAGATTAATTGCTTAATCTATTTAGCATACTAGAACTATTTAATCTGTTCAATTGATTATTAAATACTCTAACTGCTTAGTTATCTACTATTTAAAATGTTGTAATCAATAAGCGTTGTTGGAGGTTATATATCTTACTGGGACATGAGTCTCATCCTTGTAGTTTGCCACATTTTTTTAGGTAATCAGAAGTGACGAAAACAAACATGTGACAGCAAAGAGGAGCTATAGTAATGAATCTTTGATAAAGTTGATTAGATGTCTAGTGTGTCCTAGAGTCATCCTTGTACTCTCAGGTCGGGGCAGATAAAAATTTTATATATGATGTTTCAAATGAATCAAAATTTTATTTGCATGTTAATGTTTGTTGTGTGGCATATAAAAATATTGTTCTCTTGTGTATATATATATTGGCTAAGGCGATAGAACAATTTGTATCAAATTCTTGGCATAGTATGGATATAAGAAAGATATTGAGCTCTTATGCAAATGTTTATGAGCGGGTGCTGATGTTGAAATCAATTTTAATTTACCCATATTTTTGGGTGTTGGTTATTTGGTGATTGATTATGTTTTATGTTTTGAGTAATCTTATTTAGTGTAACGGGTTCTCACATTTTCCATCCACCTTTGTCCATTCATCCAACTTCTTCCAAGCGTCTAGAAGTCTCAAGTAGGGGGACCCCCTCTCACTAGCTCTTTTCATATTGGCATGAGAAGCCCTTGAATGTGACTTGGGAAGGATTGTTGAGGAGGATTGATCCAACATGTTTGTTTCTAGAGGATGTGGATTGTAACCTACCCACCACATGTTTACAAATGATATCATCATCTTCGCAAATTTGTCTTGATAGACCATTTCATGCATCAATGAGGCCATCAGTTGCTACGACCAGTGCTCTGGCCAAAAGGTCAATAGGGATAGACCCTTTTTCATTGCAGACAGTGTTATCTTGGAGAGATTAACCTTAAGTGCTGAAAAATTAGAGATTGTCTTGCGATAAGGGCACACCAACTATGTTGGGGTCCCTTTGGTTCGAGGTTGAGTAAAGGTATGCCTTTTCAAATTGCTAGTTCTGAAAGTTACTACATGAATATTTTCTTGAAAGGGAACGATTCTTTCTATGACCAGACACTACTCTAGTGAGGCATGTTCTGTCATCCATTCCGGTCTATGGGCTCACCTCCATCCCGGTATCTTTTGCAACTCTTAGGGCCATAAAAAGGCATATGGTGGATATCCTCTAGTCTTCGTCTCAAGGAATCAACCACTGACATTGGGTGGCTTGGGAAAAGATCGTGGCAATAATAGATGAAGGGGGCATGGGCATTCAGAGGCTTAGGCTTATCCATCAAGCACTCTTAGATAAGGACACTTGGCAAGTTCTCTTTGGAGACTCAGTTTGGCCACACTTCTTCCACCTTAAATACGTCAAATATGACCCCAATCTTGATATAGTCCAAGACCTTCACGTACCCTTATTGGAATAGGCTATGGAGTCATTTTACCTAGTGCTCCATCATTCTAGGTGTAACATATCAAGAGGCAACACTCTTTTTTTTTCTCACACTAAGTTGATGAGGTCTTCCATGAACATGACTTGGAGGGTTTTGCTTTGTCCCCTTCCACCTAGGTGAGTGAACTACTGACAACTAACAATGTTTAGGGATGGAATCTCCTGAATGAAATCCTTTCAGAAGAGGGACTTAACCTTATTCAGTGACATAAAGACATTTCTTTTAAAAACACAAGATGATCTGGTCTGGGAGTTCACAATCGATGACTCCTTCTCTGTGAAGAGTGTGAAGATGATCATTCAACCTTGTGCTACTACCCTATCACAATAAGTGGATTTAGCATGCCCATCTTCCGCTCAAAGTCTTAGTTTTTGTGACGCACCACGCCAAAAACCACGAGATTACTCAAAACCAACACGTAAATAACACTTAAACAAGCAGATTACCGAAAAACACTAAAAATTAAAACCGGTTGCACAAGGCACCAACATAAAAAAACTTGTTACATAACGATCCATAACCTACCATCTTTATCATATATCTCATAAAACGTCATGCTTACAGCATGTGCCATAGACATGCCTATCACACATGATATATGTTCTATTTACATATACAGGTACATCTGCCATCTATTTACAACAAAAAGGCACACAAGACAAAACTCGTAATGATAGCATAACCACAAAACACAACACTATCCCCAAGAGCTGAGTGTACATGGACGAATCTAGGTTTCTAACAACAAAAGGACCACAAGCAGCATTCCCAACCTTAGCAGTTACTATCCTCCTTGTTGCTGTTCTACCTCCGCTGCATGATCTCTACCTCCTCGTGCACGTCCATCTAAAAGATGTAGAACCCACATGGCGAGATTCTAAATTTTAGCGGGAGATATAGCTCTCCAACAACACTATTAAAGCACAAATAAAGTAACTAAAGAACAGAAGTAAATCTAAAATTATGTTAAGCAGATTCAATTATTGATATAAGCAGGGCTGTTATTATCATCTATGCAGATCATGTAGCTACAACAAAGCAATAGTATATTTTATGAACTAAGAAGGAATAAGAAGAACATGTATATTTTCTACCAACCAACCTATACAAAGCAAAGCAAGACTTCATACAATGTTATCGTATTTGATCCTAACTAAGCATGCTACATGACTAATTACATATTTTAATTACTGCCCTGAGGATTTGAGTCATACTACCCAAATCCAACCGACTACTACTAAGTCAAAATTGGTGCCATACAAGGTCAATGGAAGAGCTAGAATCCATGACCTCTCCAACACCTCCCGATCAACACGAGAGTAACAATGTAGAGACATGTTAGTCAACTGTAAAAGTGACTTATAGTCAGCAAAAGGATCAACTCACGCATGGCTGTCCACATATAACAACACCTAGCTTACCTTGGTACATGTAACGACACTAGAAGAACTGGCTCACGCATGGCCTTTCTAACAAGAAGGAGTGACTCATACATGGCCATCCATATCACAATGAGATTGGCTCATGCATGTCCATCACACACATCATGTACTTAGGGATACAAGGTGATACCCGACTTGCACCCCTACATATTCAAAAACAAGCACTCTGAGTAAAACTCGTTTCACCAACCCAACAATTAAGGATGACATTGGAAAGGATCTATGGAACATGGCAAAATATAGGGATTTTGTTTCACTTGTTTAGTTATGCCAAATAAGTATCTTCAAGCATCAATCAAGTTATAATGTACCAAACCTTAGCAAGCACTATAAAGGTAAGGGCATGGTACACTTTCATTGATATAAAACAAATATGGTGTGAACTTCTCACACTATCACTACATAACACATGTATACTGTCATTCACAAGGCCATCATCACCGTTGTACAACCACTCGAGGCTATCACTAATGTCACATCACTATGGGATATCAATCACTTAATCATAACACTAGAGGGTGTCACATCACAATATGCATCAACCCATCACCAGGTCATAGGACCCATTCAAACCATTCCTATATTATAAGTATTTCAACATGCCTCATAAGGGCTCATTCAACTAGTGTCACATAATACTCATCATAGCATGCACTAGCTATGATTTTCAAGCTCATATCACCTGGATGGTTAGAAATTGATCAATGAAAAGAGGAATATACTAACTCCTTGTGTCACATCATTATCTCCACATTCCCCAATTATTCATAACCAGCCTCAATTATTCATAACCATTACCAAAGCATACCAAACAATGACATACATTCAACCTGCAAGGTTAGGGGTTCAAAGACAACATAGATAATGTAAGGCCCCTAAACTTGCTTAATGATTTGAATGTGATTACTTACCATAATTGAATTATTAAAACCCTAATATAACCTTTTTATATGTTTTGAAAACATAAGATAAGCTTAAGTTTCAAATTTGGTCCAATTTGGACACTGTTTGAGCAAGTTATGCAATTTTCTGTACATTTTGGACTTTTCTGCAATTTACCCAATTGAGGGGTTTTCTTTGAAATTTATCACATACATTATGTTCCTTAGATGTTATATTATCATTCTTTATATTTTTGAGCCATGGGGATCCTATTTGATCCATGGTTTGAAGGTGTTTTCATCAAGGGTATTTTAGGGTTTACCCCTTCATGGATGAGCTACTTTTAGTAGTTATCAACTAATGAATTATGTGATTGGCTGGGAATTTCGACAAAGGAAATCTAAGAAGGTCTATAAGGACGGTGGGGGAGCTTCTTGTGTGTGTGCTTGTATATTCTTAATAATTTAAGGCCATAGACACATGGGGAAGCTACTTTTACACCTCATGCTTGCTTCTATCCTTATCCATGGGCTATATTTACCTATTCTTTGCCAAAATTCGAAACTATGCTTGCTTTATCTTTCCTCTAACCTGTAGAAATGAATCCACTCTATTTTTTTCTATGGAACGAACTACTATAATGTAGAAGACAACCTCTTTTTGGAGAAGAAGGTCTCCTAGAGCTCCATCTAGCCCTATCTAGGGTTTCCAAGGTCATCTTCTAGGGATTTCGACCAAGGCAAGTTATTTTCTTCCTTCCTTATCCATTTTTCTTGATCTTATACTTCCTTAGACCTTCCTCCAAGTCGAAACCCTTCTGTTCCATGGTGAAAGTGGCTTTAGAACTCAAAACTCTATCCTTCTTGTTTCTTTTTCTAGGATTTTGCTTCTTTGTGGAGAGAAGTACCTATTTGGCCAAGTTCAGATCTGAATCCAAGGTTTTCTTGCCCTATTTTCTCTATATTCTTACTTTTTGGGATTTGACCTACTCTATAGAGGCGAGTTATATAAAATTCTTCACTTATATTTCTTACTAGAAGCTTGTTAGTTCATGTTTATGCATTGATGTGTTGATTTAAGCATAGATAAACCATTCTTGTTTAGAACTACGCATTTTTGTGGTGTTCCCTATTTTTTTCTAGTTCTATATGAACTTGTAAACATGTCTGCGAACTTTATAAAACAATCATAGTAGGGTTATATTAACATTAAGAACATTCCTTTATTACATCAACATGTAATGAATCTAGATATGATTAACCCTCATCATATTCATAATGCATAAGTTTAGCATAAGAAAGTATCAACCATGTGGCTATAATAACCACCAATTAACACATTAAGGTTATGATCATATGAAGGAGGTTATTTCACCATCATGTCATCATATAAGAAGGTTAAACATGAATACTCATCTTTATCTATTTGCATTAGAGTTAGGTTCACAAGATAAATTCTATTAATGTTACTAATCAGCACCCATACCCAAACCCTTACTCACGGCATCCCCATTGGATCATGGATTCATAAGGTGAAGCACCACCATCACATTCCATACTATTCTCAAGTATGAACTCACACATAAATCAAGGTGTAACCATCGAGTTATAGCATACTAAGGTTTCAACAACAATAAGAGAGTACTCCATAATTGTATTAGTCATTCAAGGACTATTCATACCCAATTACCATCATTTAGTTATATAAAAGCTAGATATAACAAGATATACCTCATTAGGGTTACCCATTAATTCATTATGGTAATTCTAAATCATAATCATATGATGTCAAGGGTAAGACTACAAATTTAAGGCATTGAACCATCAAATTTTCACCATTTGAATCATAACATTGCACTACATGCTTCACCTAAAACAATGGGAATATTGAGGCATCAACTTCTAACCATGAAATGTTGAAAAGGTAAAGCCATTGGTCATTTACATAAGTAAACACCTTGAATGAATCATATATAATGTTATTGATTTGTGATCTATAAAATTCACCATTTAACCATAGACATCCTTTGATTAACAACAATAAGGGTTCTGTTGAGAGTAGGGTAAAACCCACAATCGACTATTCATTTAAAACAAGCCATCCATTGTCAACAAGTAATCTCCTTAAGTTTATCATATAAAGGAAACCATATAAATCACATTATTAGGACCAACATATTACATTAGCCATCATTCCACTTTATTGGAGGAATAAACATTAGATCTTGACCAATGGGCCAAGTTCATATGTTAAAATCATCAATTATAATATAGGTCTGACCAATGCATCAAGTGACCCAAGAAACCATTGGTCTAAGGCTTAATTGATGCTACAAATATATGATTAACTCACCATATGTTTTGGAGACCTGATCCACCATCATTAGTGACCATGAAGTCACCATAGGTTGTTATATCAGCACTATATTCATTAATCAACATCAAATATCAAACTAATATCACCATTGATTGATAGCATCATTAGGGTACTTAGTTGTTAATCACTGGGCTTCTAATTAGACCAACACCTGACCTAATGGGTGAACATAAGTTGACACCCTTGGTCACCACCATCAGGTGTCATGAAGACAACATCATCGGTTGTTGCAATGGTACCACCATCGGGTCATGGGTTTATAGAAAAAACCAACTTAAAACCCCAAAATTGACCATTTGTTGATAGGTGTGCAGCACCATAGGTTGTCAAACCAACCTGATTCAAGTCATATTATACCTTATTAATAACTTACACATGATCACAGGTTCATCTAGAACTGAAATCAGAACAGGAAATATTATAAAAATTGAAATCCAAGTCAAGCATAGCTTTTTAGTGCATGGATCATCATTTAAAAGCAAGAACGCGGTCTAGCAAGCTTATGGTAAGCAATAAACGTGGAGCAAGTTATAAAAATTGCCTCTAATTATAAGATAAACTCCCAAACATAAGGAAATATGAGTAGGTAGGGTAGAAAATCCAAGCATAAGCTATGAACTCATCCATCTAGCACATTTCTTCATCAAATGAGCAAACCCTAAGCATAAGGAGCAAGAAAGATAGGGTTTTAGAGCTTTAGAGCAATTTTTACCATGGAACAGCAAGGTTTCGACCTGGATAAAGGTAGGAGGAAGGATAAAAAATAAAAAAATGGAGGAAAGAAGGGGATTCTTACTCTTTTAGGTCAAGATCACTAGAAGGAAGCTTTTCAAACCCTAAAAGGAAGTCAATTGCAACGCTAGATTCTTTTTCCAAGAAGATCCCCTCTTTCTTCTTCCTTGGATAGGAAATTCACAGCAGCAAAGAGGGAGAACGAGGTTTGTAGAAGGAGGGAAGTGGTGGAGATCAAATGGATCGTTTGGGTGTTTAGGGATAAGTATATGAAACTTTAAGATAAAGAAAAAGAAAAAGTTGGAAGTTCTAGTATCTTTTCAAGTGTCCATCGCCATAAACTATTAAGAATATCCAAGCACACACATAAGAAGCTCCCCCACTGTCCATAGAGACATTCTTATCCCTCGTTTCTTTAATTTCCAATAAAAACAAATAATTCATTAGTTGATAGCTACTAAAGGTAGCTCATCCATGAAGGGGTAAACCCTAAAACACCCTTGAGGAAAACACCTTCAAACCTAAGTTTAAATAGGCATCCCATGGCTCAAAAAGCTCAAGAATGATGAGATAATATCCAAGGAACATAATTTAAGTGATAAATTGAAAATAAAACCACTCAATTGGGTAAATTATAGAAAAGTCCAAAATGTGCATAAAATTGCATAACCTGCTCAAACAGTGTCCAAATTGGACCAAATTCGAAACTTCGTCTTGTCTTATGATTTCAAATCATATCACAAGGTTATATTAGGATTATAAGAATTCAATAATGATAATTAAGCTTATTAAACTCATTAAGCAAGTTTAGGGGCCTTACAGAAAACCAAGCTCCAGTAACTAGTGCAGAATGAGCTTGAAGGCATGATCTGAGAATTAAAAGTCCTTCAACACTGGGTGGAGGAACTTCCAATTGAATCAGTCAAAAGCCTTTGACTTGTTGACTTTTAAAAGTATGTTTAGATTGTGTGAGCTTCTAGTATCCAAGTCAAAATAGAGATCATGTGCAACATGAATGTTACATGTTATGTCTGGTGTCAAGTGTGCTAAACCCTAGTGGTTGTTCAATGTAAACATTTGTATCTAGGTTTCCCTTCAAAAAGGCATTATAGAAATCAATATGTATAATGTCCAAATGTTAATGGCTAAGGTCGTAATAGTTTTAATAGTTGGTGATTTAGAAAATGGACTGAATGTCCAAAGATAATCAACAACCTCTTCATGCGTAAATGCTTTTTCTACCAATCGACCCTTTTTAAGAATCCATCTGAGTTTAATTTTAATTTGAAGACCCATTTGCATCCTACATCATTGGTATTGATTGGTCTTTTAACAAATTCACATGTGTGATTTTTGTGTAGAGTAGCAAGCTCATCCTACATTGTTTTCTTTAATTAAGTATGATGAAGATTGTCTTAACACTATTGGGTGCAAAATAAAAAGTTGTAGCAGTTAGAATGTATATAGTATTTGGTTTGATGACTCCACCCTTGTATCATGAGACCATGGGATGACCTTTTTCATTTGGGTAGTAGTGTTAGTTGCTATAATAATTAAAGACTACACATTTGTGAGAGGCAGGATTATTTGATATTACTTTGTTTGCATCATCTTACTAATGAGGTGATCGTCTCTGGATTGAGTTGGACTGTTAATTTATAACATGAATCCTTCTAAGATGCCAGCAACTTTTGTTACGGGGTCGAAGTAGATATATGATGTGTATTTTACTACGCGCTTAAACGCAAGTATACGCGTCGAGTAATATAGGCCTTGTGAGGCCCGAGTCGAACTCAGGGATATGTGAATTATTGGGGACTTTTACTAACTAATCGCAATCAGCTAGACCGATTAACAAAGTAGGGTTTTGTTGTTCAAATTAAAAAGAAAATAAAAATCAAACAAAGAAAACAATCGATTAAAGGTTAATTTAATCAATTCAAAAGGATATCTTTAGGATGGCGGTTTCACCGCGGGTCAACATTGTATTAGGTTTCATATAATTCCTCACACTTCTCTCTCTATCCGGGTAGTGGTCTGACATGAGAATTACCCATTGTCATGGTGTAATTCACTACTTAGGTTTAGGTTGATTCCACCGTCGTAGTAATCATTCCCCTAAACTAAGCGCATTAAAAACGGTCTCTCAGTTCCCACCATTAATTTTACAACTCCTTTGTCAAGGGTTTTATTGATTAATGTAGAATTCATCTCTTTTCAACCGTTAATCCTTCTGTCGAAGTGATTAAGGGTGTTAAATTATTATTATGGTGATCAAGCATAACAATAGAAATGGAGAAAACGAATCTATACCACGGATTTGAGAGAAAAATATGAATTATTGATATAAAAATGTCATACAATGCATTCCCGGGCTACTCCCGGTCCTAAAGATTGAGGGTTTTAGCCTCTCATGTTCATCTCACACGAATACATGGTAGAAATTGGGGAATTCATAAGAAAAATGGGAAATAAATGGGAAAACCCCTGAACGGAGAAGAACCGGTGGATCCTTGGCGTAGAACACGAGCTTCCCCGCCTGTCGGTGGTGGAAATCGTCTTCGGCAGCGTCCGAATCACCCGGGATGAGCTTCTCGGCCTCCGTTATCCTTTTTCTCCTCCTCGGCACTCGTGCAATCCAAAAATCAGATCCCCCTCTCGTGTGGGCGGCAGTCATTAGGTATAAGTCCCTAATTAGGTCGTCAAATAACAACAGTCGTCCGATCGAGATCAAAACAGATCCAACGCATATGTGATAAACATGAGTGAGGAGAAAATCACGGTGGCCTACCAATCCGAGCAACGGGTGGATGGAATGGGTGGTTCATGGAAGAATTTGGAAGTATTACACAGTTTCAAAATGCATAAAACAAAATGCCCTAAATGATGTGAATGCACATTAAAAATGCCCTAATGCCTATAATTGGGTGGAATGATGCATGCACTAACCTTCCACCTCAAAAAGAGATAGAAATCTAATTAAGACACATCATGTACTCAATTTCCTTGTTATGCAAGTGATATCATGTTCCTTTCTCCCTCTTATTCCATTTCCTTCTAAATTCTCTCTTTTTTTTTCTTTTCTCAATTTTTTCATATTTTCAGAATTTTTTTCTTTCTTTTAGCCCACATATCCATAATTGCTTAGAGATACATGTATAAGGCCATTTTCTTCACGATTGGAAATCTTTGCATTATTTCGAGGGTATGGAACAATTTAGATCACTTTTTAAGACAACCTGAGGTACATGGTGTACTTATGCGTGAAAATCATGAAAGTTATGAGTGCAACTACATGACATGCACCTAAAGGTAATGTGCATGAATCACTATACATTTTTTTCGTTTTATGCAAAAGTATGAAAATAACAATGCAAATCCTATCTACATGCTATGCACGCAAGAAGGAATTAAAATTGTACTTTACTTCCAATTCTTTGGTAGATTATGGAAAAATATGAAGTGGAATGATCACAAGATTAAGTTATTGAACCTTAGAAAAATATCATGTGTCCCTCCTTACTGACATGTGTAGTAGTTCAAAGGGTTCTTTCTCTTATATCCAATTAAGGTCTCATTACCATTTGATTAGGTTAGGCTCAAACAACCGTTACTATCCACTTTTCATGAGTCAATGGGGGTGTGGGTGTGACATATTGCTTCAAAGTTGACATAATCAATCATTTTCATAGGACAAGTTCCCCAAGGACAACCAAGTTAAGCTATCCAAAAGACACAGAAATTTTTAAATTCCCTTAAATTTCCCATGAAAACAGCGAGATGACAATTTTTAAGACATCCACGATTACACTAGATAGATGTGGATCCTAAACAAACTAAAATTGCAAGAACAAATAACAAAGCAAAAACTAAAAACAACTAAAGAAAAGATAAAAGATAGAGTTGTTCCAGCCACCCCCCTAAGCTTGAATTCGACTATGGCCTCATAGTCAAAAACCAACTTAAGGGTGGAACAGTGATACCCTGATCAATCCTGCAGAGGCGGTGGTGGGTATTGCGGTGCCGTAGGATCCCAAGAGGGGTACTCCCCCTGGAAGCTTGGATCATATTGGGTCCTCGGCGGAGGCTGTGGATAGCCTCCAAAGTAGTCTTGACTCCAGTAATGGTCGAAGAAATGCTCTTGTTGCGTCTCTATCCGCTGCAACCGGGTGTGCATTTGCTCTTGGTTGGCGAGGATGAGCCGCTCATTCTCGAACATAGCCCGTTGGTTGTCAAGTACCCGGCTCGTAGTCTCATGAATGCCGGTATACATAACCATGTGCTGCTGCTGAGTCTGCTGGATGTCCTGCAGCATGGTGTACATCCCCTGCATGGAATAGGGATCCTCGGTTGGCTGCTCTTGCTGTGGTGATGGTGGCGGGGGCTGAGATGATGAAGAAGCACCCGGATGCATCCTAGGACGCTTCCGTGGTGCCACACGTGCTCGAAGAGGTGTGAAAGCCTCCTCTTCCTCTGCAGCCTCGCCTTCTTGCTCGTCACCTCCGCCTTCTTCCTCGGAGGACTGGATGGCTATGATTGGCCACCGGAAGTGCTGCTTGCCCTCTATGTTGAAGACGTCGTCCGGTAGGGAGCTCTCCTGATAAGCTTGGTTGACGTGGCAATGAGCGTACGCCAACCCGTCCCGGAGAAGAATGAGGTTTGAACGGTGCAAGTGTTGCACGTTCACCTTGCTCCTCGTAGAGATCGAAGTCATGGACTGAAAGTTCAGCCCCAAGTAAAGCGCCAACTTGGTGACAAGACCACCAAAATGGATTGGAGCCTTCCTTGTGCTCCTCTTCACCGCCAGGACGCGCTGTAGCCAGAACGCCCCCCAGTTGCATGGTTGACGCTTCAGGAGTGCGTAAAGGAAGAACAAGTCACTCTCCTGAAACTTGCTCAAAGCAAGATCACTTCGAGCAAAGAATGTCAAGCTCAACATACTATGCAAGACCCGTACGAACGGGTGCTCAAAATCTGCTACCGCTGCATTGTGGTAGCTCACGGTCTTCCCCGCCGGCACTGTAACTAGCTCGAAGAAGATCTTTGCATAGTCGGTGTGGGAGTCCGGCCTTCGGTGATCATGTGGAGAGTGGAACCAATTGAAGATTTGATTGAACTGGACCAGTGTGAGATTGTAGTTGTTGTTGAAGAGTCGGAAGGACACCCTTCCCTTGATCCATTCCCGGTCTGATGCTACCACGTCGTTTGGTACAACGCAGACGTCGAGAGACGCCATGAACTCCACCACCAATTCCTTGTAGGTGGGCCATTTGCCGAAAAATGGCTGTCCATCCGCATGGTACTGCAGCTCGTCAAGGCATAGGCATCTGCTGGTGTTGCGTGCTTGTCCATGAAGCACATAGGCCAAGTTGGCCTCGAATCCCAACTCCTGGATCATGTCCCGGTCCACATACCGGGTGGGTTCGAACTTTTGCTTCATTATCTCCTCGTAGACCTTCCTCACCTCCATGTTGGCATGAATTAGGCGTGGACGAGGGATGGAAGTGGTTGGGGGAGGAACGAACTCCTCGATCTCCATAGGGTGTGCGCTTGAGGACGACGCTCTGGCGACGTGCACCATGGTTGCGAGAAGATGGGATTAGAAGAAAAGAGCTCGGTGAAGATGGAGAAGAAATTATCCGCTCGATGAAGATCTCCGCTCGATGACGCTTCTCTTCAGTCTTGGAGGGCTCGGGAGAGTGCTCGGCGCAAAGGAGGATACTTGCTCTGAAGGTGTGACGTCAAATGACGTTGCAAGTCCCCTTAAATAGGCTTGATCGGCGCCCCTGTGACCCGTCGATACCATCGACGCGGGTCGATGGTATCGACACATCTCGCGGGTAGCTGCCTCCCTCACGAGTATCGACGGCTGACGTTTGCTGGATCGAGAAACCCGGATTGCTGACGGGTCGATACCATCGACGAAAGTCGATGGTATCGACGCACCATCCGGATCGCTGACGTGGCTGTGGCGATCGTTGTCGATGTCTGTGTGCGGATCGGTGACATGTCCGTCGATACCATCGACGGATTTCGATGGTATCGACTTGCTTTTATTGCGACACCGCCGTTGTGTTGCATTCAACCTATGATGATGTCGATACCATCGACGAGGCCGTCGATGGTATCGAGTTGACTGAGCAAAATTCGTCTGAATATCTCCAGAGATCTCGATGGTATCGACTGGGGTGTCGATACCATCGACACTTTTATTGCGACCTGTCTGTGACCATGTCGATACCATCGACGGGGGTGTCGATAGTATCGACGCAGTGTGATTTTTTCTGGTGTCAACCTGAACCCATGTCGATACCATCGACGAGTGTGTCGATGGTATCGACACTGCCTGTGCTGCACATTCAACAAACGGATCAAGGTATCTTTTTTAAACTAAAATCTAAACAAAATAAAAGCAATCTATGACTCGAATTACACTATCCTAATGTACCAATGGTTGGGTTGCCTCCCAACAAGCGCCCTTGTTTAGCGTCTTAGGCTAGACGTCTTCCCATTATCTCATTCGTGCACAAGTGAAATGAGTTTAATCTCATTCACTTTCCTCTTGTAGTTCTCACCAAAATACAACTTCAAGCGTTGCCCGTTCACCAAGAACGTGGCATCTCCATCACGCACGAGAATCACTCCGTGCGGTCTCACTTCTTCCACCTCGAAGGGTCCACTCCACCGGGATTTCAGCTTCCCGGGATGCAGTTTGAGACGGGAGTTGAACAATAGAACGTTGTCTCCCTTCTTGAACGTTTGCATCTCAATATGGCGATCGTGGATCAGCTTTGTGCGCTCCTTGTAGATGCGGGCATTCTCATATGCCGTCATGTGTAGCTCATCCAATTCATTCAATTCAAACATCCTTTTTCTCCCGGCCTCATCATAGCGCAAGTTCAGCCTTCTTAGTGCCCAATGGGCCTTGTGCTCCAATTCCACCGGAAGGTGGCAAGCCCGGCCATACGCCAGCCTAAAAGGCGTGGTGCCTATAGGTGTTTTGTATGCCGTTCGATAAGCCCAAAGCGCGTCCGGTAGCAATGCACTCCAATTTTTTCTCGTGGATGCTACGGTCCTTTCTAAAATCTTCTTGATTTCTCTATTTGATACCTCCACTTGTCCTTGCGTCTGTGGATGATATGGGGTGCCAATGTTGTGCTTGACCCCATACTTCTTCAAAAGTGTCGCGAATTTCTGATTTCGAAAATGTGTGCCTCCATCACTTATGATCATTCGGGGAATCCCGAACCTGCAGAAAATGTTCTCTTTGACAAACCTGCACACTACATTCGAATCATTAGTCCTTGTGGGGATTGCCTCCACCCACTTCGACACATAATCTACAGCAAGTAAGATATAAAGATTTGAATTTGAGGACACAAAGGGTCCCATGAAGTCAATGCCCCATAAATCAAATACCTCAACTTCCTGAAATACATTCAGGGGCATTTATTGTCTCCTTGAGATGTTACCTGCGCGCTGGCACGGGTCACATTGCCTAACAAAATCATAGGCATCCCGGAACAAAGTGGGCCAATAAAGGCCGCTCTCCAACACCTTGGCTGCTGTCCGTGAGCTAGCATGGTGTCCTCCTGTAGGTGACGCATGACAGTGGTGGAGAACACTCTCGTACTCCACCTCCGGCACGCACCTGCGAAGAATACCATCCCTGCACTGCTTCAAGAGAATCGGGTCATCCCAAAAATAATATCTCAATGAATGAAAGAATTTCTTTTTCTCTTGATAGGACCAATCCTCCGGGATGATCCCGCAAGCCAAATAATTCACAATTTCCGCAAACCATGGTTCTTTAGAATCAATTTTTAAAAGTTGTTCATCGGGAAAGGTCTCGGTAATGGGTATGTTCAAACCTTGTTCATCAACCCTCTCTAACCTAGACAAGTGGTCAGCCACCACATTTTCAATTCCCGACTTGTCCTTGATTTCAATATCGAATTCTTGTAGGAGCAAAATCCACCTAATTAGTCTAGGCTTCGCATCCTTCTTCTCCATCAAATACTTTATTGCAGCGTGATCAGTCCACACAACCACCTTACAACCCACTAAGTACTGCCGAAATTTTTCAAAGGCGAACACGACGGCCAGTAACTCCTTTTCCGTGGTTGTGTAGTTCAATTGAGCATCATTAAGCGTTTTTGAGGCGTATAAAATCACAGCAGGCTTGTTATCTACCCTTTGCCCCAAAACAGCTCCCACAGTATAATCGGACGCATCACACATCAACTCGAATGGCTTTGTCCAATCCGGCATTTGAACACCCGGAGCTGAAATCAACTTTTCCTTCAAAACCTCGAATGCGTGAAGACATTTCTCATTGAAATCAAAAACTGCGTCTTTTTCCAACAATTCTGATAATGGCTTAGCGGTTTTTGAAAAATCCTTGATAAATCGCCGATAAAACTCGGTGTGTCCTAAAAAGCTTCTCACCCCTTTTACAGAATTTGGTGGGGGTAGCTTAGAAATCACCTCAATTTTTACGGGGTCTACCTCAAGACCCTTGCTAGACACCTTGTGTCCTAGCACAATTCCTTCCATCACCATCATGTGACATTTCTCCCAATTGAGGACCAAGTGTGTGTCCTCGCACCGTTGCAATACCTTATCTAAGTTATAAAGGCATTCATCAAAAGATGCTCCATACACCGAGAAGTCGTCCATGAAAACTTCAAGACACCGCTCCACCATGTCAGAGAATATGGCGAGCATGCAGCGTTGAAAAGTCGCCGGCGCATTGCATAAACCAAACGGCATACGGCGGTAAGCAAACGTCCCATAGGGACATGTAAACGTAGACTTCTCTTGATCCAAAGGATCAATAGAAATCTGGTTGTACCCCGAATAGCCATCTAGAAAACAAAAATGCGACCGACCAGCTAAACGTTCCAAAATCTGATCGATAAATGGCAATGGAAAATGATCTTTAAGAGTTGCGGCATTCAATCGGCGGTAGTCAATGCAAACACGCCACCCGGTTACCAATCGGGTGGTGACAGGTTCATTCAAAAGATTTGTAGTGACAGTGATTCCCCCCTTTTTAGGGACTACCTGTGTGGGACTCACCCACGTCGAATCGGATATGGCATAAATGATCCCTGCAGCAAGAAGCTTTATGACTTCCTTCTTGACAACCTCCATCATGCTCGGATTTAGACGTCTTTGAGGATGTATGACTGGCTTGGCTCCCTCCTCGAGCCGTATCTTGTGTTGGCAAAGTGTAGGGGAGATCCCCTTGATGTTCGCCACAGACCACCCAAAAGCTCCACGGTGGTTCTTGAGCACTATCAGTAGTTGCTCCTCCTCATCCGCACTCAAGTATGCAGATACAATCACTGGTAACTTGTCCTCCTCAGCTAGAAAGACGTACTTCAGATGCGGGGGCAATGGCTTCAACTCCAGATCAGGTGGGCAAATAAGAGATGATTGTAGCGGTGGGGGCAGTGTACCCAAATCTTCATAGTGCCTCGTGTAGAAACATGGAAGCATTTGAAGCATTTTGGCGCACTCCTTGAGTGAAGTACTCCGCATCCAATCATAAGTGACATTTAGCAAACACGCCTCCAAAGGCAGTTCCGGATATGCATCAAAGACGGAAGTAATAATCACATCATCCTCCCACGAAGGTGGAATGTCCTCATTCTCATCATTTGGAAACCCAACAGCCTTGCATAAAGAGACAACTTTCGTTTGCTCCATAAGGTCCACCGCTAAGGTCCCATTATCTATCCTGCTCATCACATGAGCCATATCCAAAAATGGCTTCCCAAGACAAAGTGAGATATTGTGTTCCACATGCTTCACCATGTTGCACTGTGCTTTTGCTTTAGTGGATGCATTGCTATTGGGCATGACCATCTCAAAGCGATCATCCGCAATGCCCAAGGTCAAGTGACCTCTCCCCATCTCTAGGATCATATCCGCTGTTGCTTGGAATGGGCGACCAAGTAGCAACTCATTACCGTGCTCGTCCTGCATTTCCATCACAACGAAATCAGCCGGAAAGACAAAGCGGTCTACCTTTACCAAGACATCCTCACAGATCCCATACAGTTTCACCACAGAATTATCAGCCAATTGGATGGTCATGTTGCTTGGCCTTGACTCTTTCAATCCAAGTTTCTTGAATGTAGAAAGGGGCATCAGATTGATGCTTGCCCCGGAATCACAAAGTGCCTCGCCAAATTTGAACTTCCCGATAAAACAAGAAATATTAAAACAACTGGGGTCCTGTCTCTTTGGCGGCAAAGTGCCCATAATAAAAGCACTCACTTGCTCCTTCAATACCACGACCTCAGTGTCGGGTATTTTCCTCTTCTTTGTGATTACATCTTTAAGAAACTTCCCATAAGACGGTATTTGCTCAATTGCCTCTAGCAAAGGAATATTCACTGATAACTTCCTAAAGCTGTCCAGAAATTTTTTAAACTGTGCATCCACCTTTCTTGCTTTTGCACTATTGGGATAGGAGACTGGAACGGTATGTGCCCTTTGGTGAGGTGGCACATAGGGAGTTAACTTCTGTGGTTCCTCCTCAGTGGCTTGTTCTTCCTTACCATCTTCAGCTATGTCCTCAGTTTGCTCTATGACAGGTGCGGGCTGCTCTTTGACTGTTGCTTCTTCAACTGTGTCCTGCGGTGTGCTTGTGTCATCCGCCCTTGGATTTAACACTTTCTTACCACTCCTCAATAAGATGGCCTTGGCCTGTTGGTTTCCCCCGGGAACATTGGTGTTCCCCGGAAAACCCGGATGTGCCGGCTTCTTCAAGCTTGCAATCTCGGCTGCCATCTGCGCCATGGAAGTCTCTATAGTTCTCATTTGAGCCCCGTGGCTCTGCAACGTCTGCCCAAACTGGTTCATGTATTCACCTTGTTGCTTTATTTGCTACCCAAAAGTGTTCATCAACTCTTGATTTTGCTTTATGACTTGATTGAGCAACTTCGTGCTCTTATCCTCCGTGACTGGTGCAGGCTTGGTGTCCGGATCCTGCAGAAAATTGTTTGGATCCTTCCATGAAAATTTCTTATCCTTCCGCCATGAATAATCGTTATTCCTGTACCCTTGTTGTTGCCTCATATACTTGACCTGAGCCTCATCCTCAGACTCATTGTCTTCCTTCTGCAGCAACTTCTTTGCGAGAAGATCCATCTTCTCATTCAACTCTCTCATTGCCTTTGACTCACTGGAAACTCTTGCTTGCTCAACTGGGCCTCGTTCTCTTTCTCCCCAAGATTGCTTTCATGCCATATTCTTCAGTATTTCCCAGCATCTTGTATCAGTGTTATTTAAGAAAAATCCGGAGCCAGCCGAGTCCAAATTGCTTCTATCATGCTCGGAGAGAGCAAAGTAGAAGATCTTCACTTGGGTTTCCTTGTCTAGTCCATGGTGTGGACATCTCCTCAACATGACCTGGAATCGCTCCCAAGTCTCAGAATAAGTTTCACCCGCCTGTTGGGTGAAATTATGAATCTTCCTGATCATATCATTGGTCTTCTCAAGAGGGAAGAACCTCTTGAAGAAAACCTCCACCATGTGATCCCATGATTCAACAAACTCGTCGTCAAGGTTATGAAGCCACTCTCTTGCCACTCCAGCCAAGGAACTCGGGAATAACTTGAGGTAAAGCACATCCTGTGGAAATCGATCTATCTTCACCATATCACAGTTCTCCACGAACTGGCTGATGTGGGCCACTGGATCTTCATTTTTCAATCCGTGAAATGTGTTTGATTTAACCAGGTTAATCAATGCTGGATCGATCTTGTAGGTTGGAATGTTTATCCCCTGTTTCTTTATAGGCCCCTTTAATGCCGAGGAAGAAGACGCCTTGATCTTCTCCCATATTGTCTGTGCTTCAGCCATTGCTTCTTCTTGTTCTTGCTCAGATTCAGAATTTATATCACTTTGGTGCTCCTGCTCGTAGTAGTCCTCGTCCTCTGGTCCCGCAGATGGAACCTCAGGTGTGCGATTTGCGTAGTCGGTACTACGTGTATGCACCATGCAAAGTACCTGAAATATGAAAATCGGGGTTCAGTACAATGCTTTGAACGAGTAAACACAATTATAGAGAAATATAGGAATTTTTAAAAAAAATTTAGAATAAAATAAAAAAATGTGGCCTAGAGTGGCCGCTCTTAGCACTCAAAGTTCCAATAATTCTCTGTATTCCCCGGCAACGGCGCCAAAAACTTGACGTGTATTTTACTACGCGCTTAAACGCAAGTATACGCGTCGAGTAATATAGGCCTTGTGAGGCCCGAGTCAAACTCAGGGATACGTGAATTATTGGGGACTTTTACTAACTAATCGCAATCAGCTAGACCGATTAACAAAGTAGGGTTTTGTTGTTCAAATTAAAAAGAAAATAAAAATCAAACAAAGAAAACAATCGATTAAAGGTTAATTTAATCAATTCAAAAGGATATCTTTAGGATGGCGGTTTCACCGCGGGTCAACATTGTATTAGGTTTCATATAATTCCTCACACTTCTCTCTCTATCCGGGTAGTGGCCTGACATGAGAATTACCCACTGTCGTGGTGTAATTCACTACTTAGGTTTAGGTTGATTCCACCGTCGTAGTAATCATTCCCCTAAACTAAGCGCATTAAAAACGGTCTCTCAGTTCCCACCATTAATTTTACAACTCCTTTGTCAAGGGTTTTATTGATTAATGTAGAATTCGTCTCTTTTCAACCATTAATCCTTCTGTCAAAGTGATTAAGGGTGTTAAATTATTATTATGGTGATCAAGCATAACAATAGAAATGGAGAAAACGAATCTATACCACGGATTTGAGAGAAAAATATGAATTATTGATATAAAAATGTCATACAATGCATTCCCGGGCTACTCCCGGTCCTAAAGATTGAGGGTTTTAGCCTCTCATGTTCATCTCACACGAATACATGGTAGAAATTGGGGAATTCATAAGAAAAATGGGAAATAAATGGGAAAACCCCTGAACGGAGAAGAACCGGTGGATCCTTGGCGTAGAACACGAGCTTCCCCGCCTGTCGGTGGTGGAAATCATCTTCAGCAGCGTCCGAATCACCCGGGATGAGCTTCTCGGCCTCCGTTCTCCTTTTTCTCCTCCTCGGCACTCGTGCAATCCAAAAATCAGATCCCCCTCTCGTGTGGGCGGCAGTCATTAGGTATAAGTCCCTAATTAGGTCATTAAATAACAACAGCCGTCTGATCGAGATCAAAACAGATCCAACGCATATCTGCCGGCGTCGATACCATCGACACGGGTCGATGGTATCGACGTAGCGGATTAGCGGCAGCTTTCCTTTCTTTTATTCTGAGCGCCTGTGGTGATCTCGATACCATCGACTTGGGCGTCGATGGTATCGACTCCTGTAGCGTCGGTTTTTGTCTTCTAGTGACGATGTAGCTCTCCTTGTGTCGATGGCATCGACTTTCGTCGATGGTATCGACTGCATCCTCGCCAGCAACCTTAAGTGATCTCGATGCCATCGACTTAGGTGTCGATGGTATCGACTCTGTATTGCTCTTCTTGGCTGACAACCTGTGGCTTGGTCGATGGTATCGACTTCCGTCGATGGTATCGACGGAAGCAGATACTTGTTTTTCCTGAAATTTCACAACAAGACCAAGTAAATCCACACAATTTAGAATAAAATGATAAATAATGCTCAAAATAGTAAAACAAAGGGGATTTGATATAATATAATGGCAAAGACCAAATTAAGTGAATTATGCAATATTATCCATGAAAATGAGTAATTAGAGCACAAAACATATATGAAATAGGTCTATAAATGCGACTCAAAATCATCGCATCAATATACGACGTCGAACACAGGGACGTGGGGACGTTTAAGACGCCACAGATTTCATTCTTTAGTCAGATAAGCCAAAACAATAGTCGATGAAATATGCACTAGAACTAGTCTAGTTGGTTGTCACAAATTAAAACAAAACAAAGAAAAGAAAAGAAACGAAAACAAAACAGAGTCTGTGAGATTCTACTAATCAGAGAGAAGGAGTTCCTGGCTATGTAACCACAAGTTGGGCAGTCTATGCACCCGTTCTCGGGTGTAGACAACCCTCGAACACCTGAGCAGGCAATCTATATCCGAACATAGTATGTACTTGTCGTGTCTGTTCTTGTGGGGTCATCCCACTCGCTCTCGCGCAGCATGACTAAAACCCATCGTGATATGCCATCAAACCTCTCTCGAGGATGACAAATCAACACCTGAGAATATTCTAGGTACCCTCTCGGGTCTTAGAATATTCTGGGGATGTTAGGAACGGACGACCTCAAACCGTCCTCTCATATTCCGATCCAAACTATCTTCTCTTAACCATTCCTACACGGATCTCTCGATATAGATAGAAATAGAAGTTCAAGCAAGAAAGAGATCAACCAAACTAGCTATCATAACTAAACAGGGAAGATAGAATAAGAAACATACTAGATCTGAAATAAATCTACTTGCTTAAGCAAAAGTACATAAACATGCCCAACACGGGCTACATAGCTAAGAAGGAGCTCAACTAGCCATAGACAAGCATAGTTGGCACCGAACAAAGATGAAAGAACATCATTGTACAAGAAACCAAGGAACACAACAGAAGAAAGGGGAAGAAGAAGAGATTTGGCCCGTGGAGGAGAGGTGGCTCTCGTTCCTTTGCCTCCGTATAGGCTTAATATCATCTTTTAGTCCTCCTCTTTGATCAGATCTGGACTCCTTGGTCCTCTCTCTCTATATCCGCCCCAGATAGCAGCTTGGTAGGTGAACGGGGATGGAGGATGATGGAGGTAGTGGGTCTTCTCACTCCTCAGCTTCCACCCTTGGAGATCGAAGACCAGGGGATGATGGAGAGTGGTGGAGATTGGAAACTCGTTGAAGAGGAGGGTGTAGGGTGAGCTCTTTGGCCTTCTCAGACCTCTAGACTCTCCCACAGAACTCTAGGAACCTTCCGATCTCTGAGCAGCAGCCTCTCGGCGTCCTTGGTCAAGGTCCCCCCTCAAATGAGTGAGGGGACATTTATTTATAGAGGCAGACTGCAGACCGCGGCCAGCAGATCATAGGGTCGGCCACGGTCGTGGCCAACACCGCAGTCGTAGTTCAGGGAGTGGAAATCGTGGTTGCGGTCTAGGCTCCACGGTCATGGCGGGAGACCACGGTCGTGGTGGAGGGCATCGGCTACGGTCGTGGCGGATGTCCACGGTCCTGGCGAGGGAAGACCATGGTCGTGGTATTGAAGGTGAAGACCGCGGTCATGGTTCATGGCCATGGTCATGGTGGATGGCCACAGTCATGGCAAGGGAAGACCGCAGTCGCGGTGATGAAGATCGCAGTCACGGTGTTGAAGGTGAAGATCGCGGTCTGGGCACCACGGTCGTGGCGGGAGACCACGGTCATGGTGGAGGGCATCAGCCACGGTCGTGGTGGATGTCCATGGTCGTGGCAAGGGAAGACCGCGGTCGCGGTGATGAATATCGCAGTCGCATGGTTGAAGGCGAAGACCGCGGTCGCGGTTCATGCCCACGGTCGTGGTGGATGGCCACGGTCGTGGCTAGGGAAGACCGCAGTCGCGGTGATGAAGATCGCAGTCGTGGTATTGAAGGTGAAGACCGCGG
The DNA here is from genome assembly GCA_963693085.1 of Alisma plantago-aquatica. Taxonomy (NCBI): domain Eukaryota; kingdom Viridiplantae; phylum Streptophyta; class Magnoliopsida; order Alismatales; family Alismataceae; genus Alisma; species Alisma plantago-aquatica. Next base: position 1,765,680,982 of record OY856409.1, read on the forward strand.
TCGCGGTTCATGCCCACGATCGTGGCGAGGGAAGACCGCGGTCGCGGTGATGAAGATCATGGTCGTGGGTGTTGTAGGCGAAGACCGCGGTCGTGGGTGTTGTAGGCGAAGACCGCGGTCGCGGTTCATGGCCACGGTCGTAGCGGGTGGCAACGATCGTGGTGAGGGATCGCGTTGCAGACGTGGAAGGGAAGACTGCGGTCACGGTAATGAAGACCGTGGTCGTGGCACCCGGCTACGGTCGTGGTAGGTGGATAACTATCACAAAACCTATGTGTTGGGGAGAAATCTTTGGAGAATAGATGTCTTATCAGGTTCGGTGCCTGCAAGTCCCAAAATTGGCTAGATTGGCTACTTTATTGGCTAGCTAGTTATCTTATCTAAGTAAATAAGAAAAGAACTAAAACATGAGCAAAAGAGTGCATATTAATACCAAAGTGACACGAAACCATAGATGCAATGCATAGATAATATGCATAAATTTGGGTGTTATCAACTACTCCAAGCTTAAAACTTGTTTGTTCTTAAGCAAGACTGTGCTCGAAGAACAAAAAGATAACATCCAAATTAAGCTTGGCAATAGATGCTAAGGTTAAGAAAAATAGTTTAAAGCATATATTCTCCTGATCCATGTCGTTTCATAACAAACCCCCACCAATCAACCACAGTCATGCTAAAGCAAGATCAAAGAATTTCCGGGCAAGATTAAGCAAATTCACTACAGCCTGTCAATAATCATGAGGGTTTGAATCATAATTATTTAAATATGAAAGAATTGTCGCACAGATTATCATGTGGGTGATGAGCATTTAGCCATCACCATGATTCCATGCATACCAATCAAGAATACCACGCCTCTCACTTATTCATGTCCTAAGAAACAAAGCAAAAAGACTCTAATGACTTCTGAGGATCCCGATCTACGTCAGGTTGGTCCATGTAGCGAGCAAGAGTCCCTACAGTTTGAACCAGTTGGTACAAAGCAGTGAGATGAACTCCTCTTAGTGCGCCCGAACCAACCCTGCTACTGGGATGATCTCATAGGTCTCCTAGTAGTTCCTAGTGACTCTCTAATGACCATTTGGAGTGATACTACCAGACGCGACATACCCGCATTCGTGAGCGTAGTCATACACCAGCTAGGCACAATCCTCAACTCTCCTAAAAGAGAAAACAACGCTCATTTATTATTCACACTCAGGCTTTTATCATCTGCATTCTATTTGTAGGCTTGGGTGAGAACTATATAGATATTTTTAGGATTTTATGGATGGCCAAGCCTCTTTTGCACTTTTTTTAATATATTTTTCATCTTTTTGACTCAATCTAATGTGAGAATGCATGTAGTCCATCAAGGAAAACATTTCATCTTGATTATAGCTCAAAACTCATCATGATCTGCTTGACACCTGTGTGAAAAGTTGCAATTATCATTCAAGAATCCTTAGAATAGAGGCAAGCTCATGAAACTGCAGCTAGGATTCTTTGATCGTGTTTTAGCTCATTTCAACGGTCCTTTACCATGGATTTTTCATTCACAACATAGATCAAGGGGATTTAGCTTTAAGCTATGAAAAAGGGACATAACCTTATATTTATTTCCAAACTCAAGGAAAGAGTCAAAGAGCAAGTCAAGCAAAAGGTCAAGCAATTTTTAAGATGAAAATTGTGCATTTAGGCATAAAGTCAAGCATTTATCTATTAGATTTGCACCATATAGCCATAATTGCAAAGCTAAAAAGATGAAAATTTTTGAAAATTTTAACACTAAATGCAGGAAGTAAACATGCATGCTAGAAGGATGGAGAGATAGAAAGGCGAAGCCTACCACCCCAAGCTTAAAATTTTGCTCGTCCTCAAGCAAGACTTAAACTTGAAATAGTGAGGCAGGAATGCATGATTTTAATGGCAATTACTAAAGTTCTAAAGATGATGCATGGATGCAAGGATATAAAAACAATTAGAGGAAAGAAACTAACTAACAAGAACATGAAGAGCAAAATTTATTGTAGTAAAAGGGCGGGAGGGTGGGTAAGAGAAAAGGGGGTGGCTGCCCCATGATACTGACACTGGGATCCCAAATCCTGAGTTTTGGGACCAGTGTCACATGTGTCTTGCTGACAGGTTCTGCCACATAATAGGAGTAGAATAGGCGGATGTGTTGGCCCTTCTGAGTCCGAAGAAGCGAAGTGAAATTCGGCGACTCGGTGAAGTCATCTTTGTGTTGGAAGTGGCTTGAACTGCACTGGGATGAATTTTTCAGCATATCATCCTCAGGGTACCTTTCATTATATGAATCTGAATATGAAGGTCCTGGGATGTCGACACAAGATGATATGGAGGGGATAGGTTTAATGACTTGGGTAGGATCCATTTCTCCTTCCTCCATCTCTGAACTTGAGGTTGGATGCTCAGACAAATCTTCATGTACAGTTTGAGTCATCCAATCATCTTCTGAACAAGAAGTACTCCCTAAAGAATTAGTTTGTGGTTCTACCACCCCAAGCTTATCACCTAGTGTGGAGTCAGGGGTACCTTCATTCTCAGTATCCATGTTGTAGTGGACCGTCCATCCTGCCCCCTTGACGTCCACCCTACCTTGTAAAGGTAAGGGTGTAAATGGCAGCTCGTGCTGCTCCAACTTGTCGTCGTCAGTATACTCACTGCTCCATGTCGAGCAGTTTTCGTCATCGAACAAATTGTTCAACCATGGTTGGAGCACTGCTCAAAGTGAAGTGACAAGTCTCAATATGAGAGATGTCACTCTGGTCTGGTTCAATATCTGACTCTAGTTACTCAAACCAACCTTCTGGTTGTGAGGTTGATTGGCTTTTTGAGTCTTCATCATTGTCATCATAGACCCATTCATGTCTATGACTCATATCTTCCATTGGTTCATCAGTTGGGTCATCTGGATAGAATGAAGGGCTTCCCCAAGTGGGTTGGTCTTCATAGAAAAATCCTAATGAATCTAGTTGATGGTCTGAATAGGATGATGGTGCATACTCCACTTCAGACCCAATGGAATGGTCTTGATGACTAACTTCTTTGTCATCTTGTGATGGCAGTTGTAACCAGATTGTAACCAAATCGATGAGCTCTTGGAGCCTCCTGCCCTGTTCAACATCTTTATCATGAAGTTGTTGTACTTGATCAGCAATGCTTTCGAGACCCATCGATTCTGCCATGCACATATGAGGGGAGTCTGCTGTATCAAACTGATGTGCTTGGATGGATCCTTGCTCAAGAGTTCAAAGTAGACTTCTACTGTGGTCTATAGCCTCTATGACTAGTTTGATATGATGATCCTTCTCTTCTAGTAGTTGTTGCATTGGATCGACATCTTCTTGGAGATGAGGGGCTAAGGAGGTGAGTGCATAAATACTTTCCCTAGACGACTCCACTGCCTTAATCGGTTCTTGATCCCATGATAGCACGGGATTCGAGGACTGACTGGCAGTCTCCATTGTTGGAATCTTGACATATGATGACGGTGGAGGTAAGTATAACTCGACTAGCTGTAGAGCATGACCTTCAATTATTTGCCAGCAGTCGGGACTGCGGAAAAACTCGGGAGGACAGGTGGATAAGATCACTTGTCTTACCGAAGTAAGATTCATGGTTGAAAAAGAGTATAGGAAAAAAAAGGTATTCAGTATATATGAACAAGCATGTGTAAAGCAAGAGGAAAACTATGCATATATATAGGCTTATAGTAACAGAATAAAATCTTTTAGGCATGTAAACGTGGAAAACCACATCTCCGACAACAGTGCCAAAAAGATGATCATCTCTGGATTGAGTCGGACTTTTAAATTATAACCCGAATCCTTCTAACACGCCCGCAACTTTTATTACGGGGTCGAAGTAGATATACGGGGTCGAACACAGGGACGTGGGAACGTTTAGGATGCCACAAATTTCATTCTTTAGTCAGATAAGCCAAAATGATAGTCGATGAAATATGTGCTAGAACTAGTCTAGTGGGTTGTCACGAATTAAAACAAAACAAAGAAAATTAAAAAAACAAAAGAGAGTCTGTGAGATTCTACTAATCAGAGAGAAGGAGTTCCTGGCTATGTAACCACAAGTTGGGTAGTCTATGTACTCGTTCTCAGGCATAGACAACCCTCGAACGCCTGAGCAAGCAATCTATATCCGAACATAGTACGTACTTGTCGTGTTTGTTCTTTTGGGGTCATCCCACTTGCTCTCACGCAGTGTGACTAAACCCATCGTGATATGCCATTGAACCTCTCTCGAGGATGACAAATCAACACTCGTGAATATTCTAGGTACCCTCTCGAGTCTTAGAATATTTTGGGGATGTTAGGAACGGACGACCTTGAACCATCCTCCTCTCGGATTCTGATCCAAACTATCTTCTCTTAATCATTCCTACATGGATCTCTCGATACAGACAGAAATAGCAGTTCAAGCAAGAAAGAGATCAACCAAACTAGCTATTATAACCAAAAAGGGGAGATATAATAAGAAAACATACTAGATCTGAAATAAATCTACTTGCTTAAGGCAAAAGTATATAAACATGCCCAACACAGGCTACATATATAGCCAAGAAGGAGCTCAACTAGCCATAGACAAGCATAGTTGGTATCGAACAAAGATGAAAGAACATCATTGTATAAGAAACCAAGGAACACAGTAGAAGAAAGGGGAAGAAGAAGAGATTTAGCCCGTGGAGGAGAGGTGGCTCTCGTTCCTTTGCCTCTATATAGGCTGAATCTCATCTTTTGGTCCTCCTCCTTGATCAGATCTGGACTCCTTGGTCCTCTCTCTCTCTCTCTAGATCCGCCCTGAATAGCAGCTTGGTAGGTGAACAGAGATGGAGTATGATGGAGGTAGTGGGTCTTCTCACTCCTCAGCTTCCGCCCTTGGAGATCAAAGACCAGGGGATGATGGAGAGTGGTGGAGATTGGAAGCTCACTGAAGAGGAGGGTATAGGGTGAGCTCTTTGGCCTTCTCAGACCTCTAGACTCTCCCACAGACCTCTGGGAACCTTTCGATCTCGAAGCAGCAGCCTCTCGGCGTCCTTGGTCGAGGTCCCCCCTCAAATGAGTGAGGGGACATCTATTTATAGAGGAAAACTACAGACCACGGTCGGCAGGTCGCGGGGTCGGCCACGGTCGTAGCCTATGACCACAGTCATGTCCAACACTACGGTCGCGGTTCATGGAGTAGAAATTGCAGTCGCGGTCTGGGCACCACGGTCGTGGTGGAGGGCATCAGCCACGGTCGTGGTGGAGGGCATCGGCCACGGTCGTGGCGGATGGCCACGGTCGTGGTGAGGGAAACCACGGTCGCGGTGATGAAGATCGCGGTTGCGGTGTTGAAGGTGAAGACCGCGGTCGCGGTTCATGGCCACAGTCGTGGCGAGGGAAGATCGCGGTCACGGTGATGAAGATCGTGGTCACGGTGCTGAAGGCGAAGATCATGGTCGTGGTTCTCGCAGTCTGGGCGCCACAGTCGTGGTGGAGGGTGTCGGCTACGATCATGGTGAGGGAAGACCGCAGTCGCAGTGATGAAGATCATGGTCGCGGTGTTGAAAGCAAAGACCGCGGTCGTGGTTCATGCCCATGGTCGTGGTGAGGGAAGACCACGGTCGCGGTGATGAAGATTGCAGTCGCGGTGTTAAAGGTGAAGACCGCGGTTGTGGTTCATGCCCACGATCATGGTGGATGGCCACGGTCGTGGCGAGGGAAGACCGTGGTCGTGGTGATGAAGATCGCGATCACGGTGTTGTAGGCGAAGACCGCGGTTGCGGTTCATGGCCATGGTCGTGGTGGGTGGCCACAGTCGTGGCGAGGGATCGCAGTCACAGTCATGGAAGGGAATACCGTGGTCGTGGCGCCCGGCCACGGTCATGGTGATGGATGGCCACGGTCGTGGCAGGTGGATAACTACCACAAAAACTATTTGTTGGGGAGAAATCTTTGGAGAATAGATGTCTTCTCAGGTTCGGTGCCTACAAGTCCCAAAATTGGCTAGATTGGCTACTTTATTGGCTAGCTAGTTATCTTATCTAAGTAAATAAGAAAAGAACTAAAACATGAGCAAAAGAGTGCATATTAAGACCAAAGTGACACGAAACCATAGATGAAATGCATAGATAATATGCGTAAATTTGGGTGTTATCATGAGGTTGAGAAATTATTTGACTATTGTTGATTTTTTTTTATCAGATTATTATTTGACTCAGAATTGTCATAGGTATCAAAATTATTAAGAGAAGCAGTATCAAAATGCTAAAATTTATCAAGTTCAATCAGCTCTCAAGATTATTATCCATATTAGTAGTGTTAATACTAATTTGTTGTATATGGTCTTCAGTTACATGTATATCTCTATTGTGGAAACATTTCCACCAATTGCAGTTGTCGAACGTATCTTGTATACTAACTGCCAATAGACATCTCAGTGGTGCCATCATCTGTATAATGGTGATGATTTATGCATTCATTCATGATTCCTTATAAGATGATATTTTTCCGCAGTATGGGAGTAGTGAACTTTATCTTGGAAATGAAAAACTTATTCAACAAAGACAACATATTTTGAGGTAAGGACACAATTTGTAGATACATGTAAACAGTTGTAGCATCTATATTGTTTGATTTACCTAATAAAAATATAGGGCAAGGATAATAAAGTGAGACAAATACTCTTAAATAATCATATGCATGTAATTTGTTATATAGTACTTAAAAAGGACATTTAAACTCAAGTACAGTTGAAGGTGGTTTATTTATTAGATATGTAATAGTAGTGAAATGTTTAGCTTATAAGTTCTTTGGAACATGAAATTTGAACATGAGAGATAAACCTAGCTCAATTATGTGTATGTGGTTATTCTCAATGACTACATTCTGATCATGATTATGATCATGATCATGAGGACAAGATATGTGATAAATGATACCTTTTTTAGAGAAGAAATTGTTCATTCTATTGTTCACAAATTCTCCCCCTCCATTAGACTGAAACATCTTGATAGTAGATCCAAACTTATTTTGTACCATAGCATGAAACGATACAAATATAGGGAAAAATCACCCTTTTTTCAAAGGCATTATCCAACAATATATAGTACAATCATTCATAAGCAATGCATTGTATTGAAAACCATGTTTATAGGCAGTTGGTGCCTTTCCCCCGCAAATCACAATGAATAATGTCAAATTATATGTTTATGAAGCATGCGTAACTTTCTAGGCTTGCTTACTTCACATCTATTATGAATATCTTTGGATTGATGTGTATTGATAATACTTCTTTTTTGCATTAGCAACTATAGTACTTTATTTTGAGGATGACCAAGTCTTTTCTGCCATGTGACAACGCACACTTTGGTGAATCGATTTGAGAAGAACACGTTTGATCCTTCCTTCTCCTGCAGGTAAAGGCCTCCTATACACTTCCCTTTAGCTAGGATTAGATGATTTCTCATGCCCTTTGTATAAAAAGCATCATGGATGAATATAAATTAGCAAGAATATGCATATGCAAGTCTAGGAATAAATGGTACATTCATTTCAACATAGGCACAAGGATATTTTTCTTCAAATGTATCTTTTCCTTATATTGTATATATATATATATATATATATATATATATATATATACATATATATATCACTAATATGTGTGTTCGGAACATAGTTACCATTCCCCATCGTAATAAGATCAGTACATGTGTATGGTGTTATATTTCTAAATTTACCTGCATTCTAAGTTGTGGCTAGTAGATCTAGATTCGACATGCCAGATATTGAAATCTCCTTCATTGACTCTCATAACACCCATAGCAACAGTTTCTTTATCCACAACTCCTGGTACCATGCTTTGAAATTTTATATCAAATATATGCCAGCACTTGTATGCTTCATGTCCTCTTTTCCTATAGACTTTAAGAAAGTAGTGTCCCTATTATAATTTGTATTACTAGAATCATTTGTGCCTTGTTTTGCATCTTGAGGGAAGCCTCTTCCTTGAGAAGTAAAGTTAGATTTATTTTTAGAAAGACTAGATCCAAGAAATCAGTATTATAACTTGTTGAATAGAAGTTTGTTGGCATGTTCATCTACCACAGTCATATAATCTTTCTCTTCCTGGGTTGTAGTTACTACTATATTGTTGTTTTATGTATATGTGTTTGTTCATTTCTTGACAAGTTTGAATTCCCTCCTATGTCAGCATAGAAGATATGAACAAATATTGTTGTTCCCTTTATAGATTTCCTACTTTCATAGTCTTGAAGTAGAGACACAACTTTAGTGTATGGGGGAATGGGAGATTGTAGCATATAGACTACAAAAATTCCATAAACTAGACCATCTAGTCCATTCAATAGAGTAAAAGCTTTTTTTTCCTTTTCAGTGACAATATGTCCAATAGCATTCAATTGATCACATATAGACTTAAAATTCCTTAGATAGTCAGTAAGAATAGTCAATCATTTTTGAAAATTTCTAAATTGTGAGACAAGTTTAAAAAATAGATTGAGAAGACTCAGCAAATTTTTTATCTAGTATTTTCACTACTCTAACAGTAGTATTGCACCCGATTATTTCTCCCATAACTTCTTTGGATAGGGATCTAGAAATACACCCTCTAACTAGCATGTCAGTCTTGATCCATGCTTTATACTTTGGATTTACATTTGGTTCATTACCGTTAGATATAACTAGAGTTGATTATTTCTCAGTTCCATCAAGAAATCCTTCGAGACAACTTTCATCTAGAGTTAGGATTTGTGTTTCCCAAAGCAAAAAAATTGTTTGAATTGAGTTTATTGAAATAAATTTAAACACATTCAGTGTGATTAGGTATGGAAAATCATTCTGGATGATACTCTTACTTGTACTTGATTCATCAAAAAGAGAAGATGTCAAATCTTTGACAAGTTCGGATCAAAAGAAGGTGGAAATTGCCAAGGAGGCAAGATATGTCGTTAAGAAGACAAATATCAATCGTCTTATAACAGAAACAGACAGATCATAGAAGATCTTCCTTGAGTAGAGAAATTTTTGGGTAGAAGGATGAAGATGCATAAGCTTGATGATGAGAATCGATCAATATCTTCATGCAATAAAAAGTGATACCCGTGTTTGGCCGCTCTTCACAGATAGATGTTGGTTTGTGTATTCAACTGACGTTGTAGGATTTAGGCGTCGGTTTCGTGTATACAACTGACATATGTAAATGTGATGTTATAAGCTATTTCTGTAGTAGTGTGGATCTGGCAAGAGATGACTAGTGTGAGGCAAGAAACTCAAAAGCACCGGAAGATGACTAGCGTGATGGGGATGAAGATGACTCTTGAGACAAAGAGATAGAGAGGTGATGACAAAACTCCTACTTCTCAATATTCCTAGGTGATTAGGGTTTCCCTTACGCATGGGATCGAGCACATGCGCTATTATGCTATGATACCATTTTTGGATTTAGTAAGAAAGAGATGGAAGCAAGAGGTAAACAAAATGAGCTTTCCTCAGTGGTCATTTGGTTTCAATTGAAAAAAATATGTAGTTTGTTGGTGCAGATCCAAGATAAGATCAATTGGGCTTGTTCGACAGGCTTGGCAAGGAAACACAAATGAACCTAAAACAAAGAATAAATAACTAGACGGCTAATAGATTGTTAATATTACAGAACCTATAAATTAGCCGCTGTCTAGGCGCCTATCTTTCATATTTGCTTCTTTGTCTTGATAACCCCTACACTTGAGTGTTCCACTAGCTCACTCAATTTTCTGAACGATTTACAATTAAGTCAAGCTCGTTTCAATCGCGTAATATATACAAATAACAATCGTGTATATCGTTATAAATAATCTCTTTAGTGATATGTTATGAGGTCTTCTTCTCTTTATCCTACCAATACTATTATGGGTATGTGGCATATATGTAGAAATCATTTATCTGCTAAACTGCAACCCCAGACCTAATCCAATCGCTATTCATTACTTTATAATTTACAGACCCTACCAAACTGTTCGCGCTCAAAACTAAGTTTAGTTTGACGATCTAGTTTGCCAGTTTAGGTTGACGATCTGGTCTGCCGTTTCTCAGCCTTTGAAACCAAGGACGGGGAAAAGGTGTCTGATCGTCAAAAGGAAAACCCTTTTCAAAAACAAATTGCACAGAGAGGGTGGTCGATTGCATTAATGGAGGCACGCCCTTACATACGCTGCCGTGAAGTTTAATAACTAAAGCTTGAGCTTGCTGCAACTTATTGTCAGGCATGAGTTCACTTTGAGGGCGTTGGTGTTCTTGATTAAGGCAATGCAATTAATAGGCTGAGTGCAGCGGCAGAACACCTCGTTTTGAAGGCTGCAAAACACATGTGGGCAGGAGTAGCATAGGCCGGCGTAGGGATCGGATGCGCTTCGTTTGGTTGCTACTTCCAATGATGTTGTTCTGATCATTGTTTTGTCCGGTAATGCAAAACATAATATCTTCTTATTGCCTCCACGAGAGAGTTGGAAAAGTTGGCTTAGGTCATGTCCTTCTAATGTGTCTATTTGGCATGGTTGAGTAGCCTTTTCGAAATTGGCATGATATCAATGAAATTGACCCACTTACAAGTCCCAAGTCAATTCTTTATCTTGGGAAACGGCTGGAAATAGGTAGCTAGGCAGACAGCTCATTAAATCCGATGAGCAACGAGGGCAGTCGTATTGTCAGTGACATGGCAAAAGAGAACCGAGCATATAGGGGAAGCACAGAGAAAATTAGCAGGGACGGCATACCAGTTTTGTGCTAAAACCTGATCACACATTTGCGTGCTACGGCCGAAGGGAAGAAAACAAACACAAACATGCTTGTCATGCCATTCAGTGAGAAAATATTCTCCAACTCGATCCGAAGCATCGGTGCTCTGGTCTGTTCCCAACAAGGCGTAATTGCGCACCAGCGAAGCTGACCTAACGAGTTCTTCAATTCCAAGCATATTGATGAGGACGCGGTAGGATCAAGAGGATGTAGATGTACGTGTCATTATTTCCACATATTGTTTTGACGATTCCAGTAATCTAGAAAATCGTCTTTATTTTATTTTTTTATAAAATCGGTTTGTTTATTACTATTTATTGTGATGTGTAGCACAAGTCCGAAATTGTAATTCAAAAGAATCCCAAACCTCTAGTTGCTCGTCTCACACTATACTCATTTTAACTTCATAATAAATTGTTATAATAATACGCCATAAAATCGTATGGTTCCTAAATTGTATGAATCAATAAGCATTGTATGCATCCATCTCTGATTGCTCACGTCACTGTGTTCTTAGTCAAATTTACAATAAATTGTCATACTTCTTCCAAATAAATTTATTTACCCTAGTCATGCTATAAAAGATTTATCAATTGTGGATTACTCATGGAAAATAGTATTTCATTCAGATCTTTGTCAATGGCTACTCTCAGTAAGGAAGCCATCATTTGGGATGGTTTGGGGTGAAATTCAACTCGGACTCAAGCTGGAAGGGGGTGGTGTTTTACTAATAATGAATTGATGTGACAATGACTTAGCATTTGATAAAACACATGTTAAATTGGACTCAGATTTGACTAACAAGATCTCTGTGCAGTTTCAATCTACATTCGGGTTGAACCAAAGCTAGCATAATTTTACCCAATTCTGAATCTAATCTTAGATTAATTGAGTATGTTTTGACATCGATTTCAATCAGATTTAAACAATATTCAACCTTCCATCCAGATTTGGATTATGCCATCGTGAACTTAAGATCGTCCATCCCATTACCCGGATTAGTTTCCATACAACGGCCAAGAGTGTTGTTCGGCATTTGAAAAACCACATGTCAAATAGTTAGGTGTAAGGAGGCTTATCTTTCACTAAATGAGAAAGGGGTATATCAAAAGCAACCTGGACAATAACGGAAATGACCTGCATGCTTTTTGCTGCCTGTTGGGGAACGGGATGAACAATATTCCTTTGTGTTTCTAAACTTTTCAAAAAAATCTGGACAATAAAGGGAATGACCTGCATCCACCCCAAAACTTTGATAATTACTATAAAAAAAAACCTTAGTTGATTGATCCATGGGCAAATAAGAAAACTTGCGCAGAAAAACACAAAATGATCGGTGGAAACTACGCTACTCTCTGAGCTAGTTTCTGGTGCGAATGTGTGTTCTGGGGACGATGACAGCTGCCACAAGGTCAGCAAAATGTCGGGACGCCAGATCTGAGGGGCATTGCACGAGGCCACGAGTAGCCTGGATGTCCTGAGCTAAGAAGCTCCATCGGGAATATGGAAATATTAGATCCATCGGGAATATGGAAATATTAGATTGATAAAGGTCAACCATATTTAAGTCAAGCTGACTGTAATGGGACTATTGGAGTGGAGCAGTAGTAGCCTTGCGTCAGATATAAAAATTTAAAACCGGACTTTGGATAGAGCGCAAGCAGCAGACTTTTGCTGGCTTCATAAAGTTTTACCGGCTAGGCGGCGACGATATGAAGTAGACCAGTTACAAATCCGAAATAAAAACGGATGTCCTTTCCTTCTTTTTTTTGTGCAACTAAACGCCTTTTTTTTCAATTTATACTAGAATAATGAACTCAACCGTGCATATTGATCTGTCCGATTTTTAAACCGAACCAAATCATTAATTAGTCTAAAACAAAATCAAATTAAATCAAATTTCAAATATGTGTTAGTTTGACTTTAAACTGTTAACTAAGAAATCGTGAAGTTATTTGTTAGATTTCTCATGCAATGCAACCATTCGTCACAATATTTAGAAATCAATCTAGCATGATAAAGTAACTTCCAAGTAAACATTATTTAGAGATGATTAATATAAGAACATGTTTATAAACTAATGTTGACATAATCCGAGAAACTTCAATGTAAGAATCGTGACGCATTTATTTCAATTATTGTTAAGAAAACCCCATTCATCTCACATTAGTTATACATTTTAAAATAAATATTTTCATATTATATAATTAAGTTCAAATGAGTATATTACACAATATGATTGTATATGTCGTTAATATGTAGAAATGTGTATTGGTTTGATTTTAACAGGACCAAACCGTCGTTTGATGGTCTGAATTTTTTGAAACCAAACCTAACCATTTACCCTGCGAAAACCAAACTAATCCGATTGATTTGGTTCTGTTCATTTCTACGGTCCAGACATCAAAACACTTCAGACGCTATTCCAAAATTGATCCGGAATTCAAATTTGAGTAAACTACTGCGATGTCATTTGTTCTGAATTTCGCTGATTCGATTGTGTTTGGACATTTTATTTGATATTTAAGATTGGCTCCTATCATATATAATGTTGCACTACTCACATGTGAGAAGAAATTCGAATCGAACTAGTCCTGATTGATGCATAGATTCAAGCTACCCATGTTTATCACGTAACACATTCCAACCAATTTCGCCCCAACATTTTGAGATCTAGATCCTACCTTGCTGTACAAAAGATAAACAAATTAGACGGTAAATTTATCTGGTTGCAACCAATGCGAGACATATCCTTGAGACATTTCACTGTAGACTTTTGAAATAACCATGACCGGTTATCTATCAGTTCAGTACCGCTAGGCTGATGGGAGGAATTAGTCATTCAGAGTAGCCAACGAGCACGGCAGAACATTGACACCCGACTTCATGTGTCCCTCACAAAAAAACACCAAATATGACATGTTGCGAGATACCATTTATCTACCACGAAAAGATTTGGTCCAAGACGGAGTCTTTCAACATGCTAAGGGAACCCATCTTGATGGCTTCCTAATTTCTAATAGTTAGGCTAGTAAACAATAGTCTAACACCTCCTTTCAGAATATATAATTATCGTTGCGCAAAAGTTCCACAAGATATTTTATAGTCAGAATCACGCCAATATTGGGGTACGTCAGAACTGCCGAAATTACTTCCTGCGTTTCTACAGTCCATCCACCACCTAGATTTGGTTAAACTTTCAATCTGAATACAGTAGCCTGTATACATTCCAGTAATAAATTATGGTATTTATAAAATCATTATCCAAACTCAACCTAACTGTTCATGTGCTAAAGTCAATGAAGGTCGAGGTCCCCAATGGCATCCTCCATAGAGGGGTGAGTCAGGTAGCAATTTTATATGGCCTTTCTACAAAAGAGCTGAACGGAACGGGAATGGTGATGCCATATATAAGGTGTTACATGGGCACCACTTTTAAAATGGGAAAAATGCTGTACACGACACCTACCCAGCAACATGCATCATAATTAACGCAGATAACATGTATCATATTTAACAGAGATTACTAGGATACAGATTCCCCAGTGCCATTCAAGACGAAATACTATTAAGCACTACAATAAACAATCTTTTTATCATACAACTACTGGAATTTTTATTGACTTGGATTTAACGGCCCTTTCGTGATGGTAATAAATTGAGCCAACCATTCTCTAACCTAAAAGGTATAATTCCAGACCAGTGAGTGGCAGCATCTACTTAGCTCCTGGCCAACGTGTTGAATGTGATACGCAAATAATAATATGTGGAGTCTATATGATATCTGCTGCTGAGCATGCACATAAACAATCAGGTACTGGAATAGGAATTGGCGTAAGCAAGGCCCAATACAAGCACACCGCATGAAAACTCATCCCACGGCAGAATTCGCCTTACCTAATTAGTGGCGACATTTACGGCCCAACTAATACGCAAGTCCCAGAGAACAACTGGGAAGAAATATGGAAGGCTTCAGCAACATGAAATAACCATATCATGTGTGTAACGGTACCAAACCTAAATCTCAATTCCAAAAAAGACTGCGTCCAAGATCAACACAGCAACACTGCTAAAAACTCCAAGCTTCTAGCACTACATTGCTTGCATTGAAACATGCATGGATTTAGCATTTTGTCTAATAGTAATGAAACTCATGTTCCGACTGTCTCTAGATTATACATGCTTCTCTTGGTAGTAGGATGCCAGGGTCAGATCATCATTAACTAAGGATCTCTTGTAAGTTCCTTGCACCGCCGCATCTTACTTCGGATTACGAAGGACGATGATGACTGAATCACCACGGAGAAACATTTTGCTGATGAATCTGTCCTTGTTGACAGGGAGCGCCTTCTTCTTCCCTTTCCCTGTTTTTGGTATCTGCATAAACATACAGAGCCGAGTCAAAACAAAGGAAACATGATCCAGTTATATGATTAAGCATAAAGTGGATTTTATGATGGAAAGGTGACAATTAAATTACCTCAGTCCACATCTCTCTCACGTTTTCAAGAACCATATTACAGTGACGATCAAAGGCCCTCACACGGCCAAGGAGTTTCCTGTTGTTCCGACAGTTGATCAGCACCTGAACAGGCAAACAAGGAACGCATTCACTAGCCAAATTTAGGACGACAGGATGCAAGTTAAGATGTTCCAAATGCTGCAATTATTATACATCGCTGTGCCCTCTGGTCACTAGTCAATTCAGTCATTATCATTAAACAGAAAACACAACATAATACAGAAGACTGTGCCGATGGCCTTTTGGAACCGGAAACCCACCTGTGTGTTGTTTTTAACGCTCAACATCAGAACTGAAAGCGGCCCAGTGCTAAATTCCTCCTCTTCAGTTTTGACCTGCTGGGGAAAGACATCAAAAGGATTTTAGAAAAGGATCGCAAAGTACTCAATAATCCTTTGCAAGTAGCAAACCTTTTGACATAATTATTGATTATTTAAGTTCGATTATAACAGGGCAATGCATATGAAACATCTTTCATCATGGCCACAATTGTAGCTGATTATATCAGGCATCATCATGGTTTAAATTGTCGATCTCCTCACTCCATCAACCATCATATGATTCTGTCTACACAATAAAATAATGTTTGATCACTCTTTCAGAAACCAGTTTTCTGTCAAGCTCCCCTGTTGGTGAGGTGGGCTGTATGGAACCTTTACTCCAATTAAAAAAATAAAATGAAAACACCTATCTAACAATAGAAAGCAAGACTTTGATCTACTATGTTATTGACATTGTCTGTCGAATTGGAATTGCAATGTATTAAGATTCTACGGATATGCCGAGTGGACAAGATTCACCTCCCATTTTGAGAAGTGAAGAGCGAAGAAAACCATACATTGTCTTGAACCCAATTTATGTAAGTTCCTTTTGTGTGCTGCTACTAATAGGGATGAAGTCATACAAGCATGTTACTTTTATTCATAGTTTCAGGTCGCCTCTATAGAATGTATTACTCTAGCAGCCTCTTTATAGCCCTATAGAATGCATTGCCTAGCCACTGCCCAGGCGACCTAGGGTTTCATTGCTTTTCGAATTTTTGTTACAGATTTTAGATGGTTTACATAAACATTATATATGTTCCATCCATATTTTACAAGGTATATTTGTATTGATTTTCTCTTAACTCAATCAATTAAAACATATTATCTAGATTAGACTTAAAATGATCTAAACTAGAACGAACTCAAATCAGTCCTAAATTGACCTAATTTTCCCCAAATAAAACACAGAATAATCCAACTTTACCCTTAAATAAGTTTGTGACCTAATTAGATTTGAATTAACCTAATTTGGCAGAAGAATGACCTAAAATTAGGCCAAAATAGCCCTAGACACCCACCCAATCTACTCGGGACATGTCTTAAATTGACCTAATTTCCCTCAAATGAAACATAGAATAATCCAAACCCTTAAATGAGCTCATGTAACCTAAGTTGATCCTTTTTTGGATAATCGAGGGAAACCCACCCAGCCACCCCACACCCCCCTGGCAAAGGCCTAGATAGCAGGATTGGTAAACCCGGGAAACCCGTGCACCAACACAGTTGTATCTCAACAAATCGCATCAAAGGTCGGCTGACCTTGTAGGAAATTAATTTCTCAGCAGTGCTTCCAACTGGAGTCGAACCCAAGACCCTTTGAGAGGGGCCTCGTGCTGCGATCAGTTGGGCTACCGATCATTGGCAAGTTCATCTACTTTAGATTTGAATTAACCTAATTTGGCATCAAAATGACCTAAACTAGGCCGAAATAATCCTAGATACCCACCCAATCTACTTGAGGCCTAGGCGGCCAGGCTTAGCACCTCTTCTAGAGCCTAGCCTGTTTAGGCAGGACTAAGTGCCCCCTAGGCTGAAGCTTGGATAATTATGGACTAAATTAAGACATAATTGGCCCCCTAAATCGACCTAGCATGTCTAATGAGACCTAAACTAGATTGAAACACTAAATCAGATCTAATTTGGCCTAACACGACCCAATCAGACGTAACTTTCCCCTATTCTCCTAATTTGGTCTAAATCATACATAATGTGGCACACCAAGTGTAATTCAAACTTGAAAAGGCTAATGTGGCCATAAAATGACTTAAGTAGGATGCAAAAGTCGGGAAGGAAAATGAGGGAATCAACATTAAGACACAATTTGATACACTAATTTTATAACAAACTATGTGTCCATACTAACGGCAAACGGACGAAATGGATGTTCAAATTTGTAAACGAATGGATGCATCCAGTCCACATGATTTCCTCGCATGCATACAGCACTAGCTCTCTACTACATTCAGTTTGTTGCCTGTAAGCTTCTTGTACAGCAACAACTAGATTTTCAGGCGCCAACTAGGCAATAAACGTCCTAGCCAAAGCCTTGTGTAGAAAAGAAAGTGTAGTGCAAGCCAATTCAATGTGGTTGTGCTTTAAGCAAATGGTGGAAAAGTTTTAAACCACCAATGTTTGAAAATCTTAAACAACAGTCATGCATAGCTTTTAGCAGTTTTATCAGCAATGTGGATCAAATATCCACCATCCATACGAAAGATATGGTATGTGCTATCATCAGATCCATATACCATCCACGGTTTTGAATATCCGCATTTAATGATGTGGTTTGGTAGTGGATAAGTTCAGGGGTGAATGGCTGGGTGATTTTTCCATCTCTGCCTAAAAGATCTTAGGTGCTGCCTAGATCACATAAGAACCCAATGGTTGAGTTTGGGTTGCTCCTACGAAGCCTAAGTGGGCGTCTTGATAACTACGGGCACATCACCCTCTACTAATTCTAGCTTAAAGTGGCTTTATCTTTTCTTGTTCCTCTATTTTGAGACCAGTTGTGGCTACTTCAACCACTTGCATGGAGACAAGTAAGGAAGCAACCGTCAATTCATCAACTACTCCGGGCAAGTCCCCTTACCTCTCTTGTCTCAACTGCATAAGATTTTTCCGAAACAGTCGAACTTCCCACCAAAATCAAGGCATATATCCTCGAGTCCAGCAATCTGCGTAAGTTGCTACCCCACCTTTCATGTCCTTCTAACTTCTTCCTTGCTTCTCCTTTGCCTGAGTTCTTCCTTTTTCGTTTCCATTGTCCCTCCCTCCACCTCTCTTGTCTCCTAACATAAAATTGTTTTCAAACCGTTTAACCTCCAATCAAATTTGCATCATCTAGTCCAGCCACCCTGTAAGTTGCTCCCCCAACCTTTCATGGCCTTCTAAATTTCTCCTCCTTTCTCTCTAACCCCCCCAAGAGACATACTCTATTTTATTTATGAGAGAACCCACCCCAGGAGAGCCACTACTGGACCCACCCCGGCATGGTAAACTCTCGGGGTCTGAGAGGGCGTCGTCCGATCGTCCCCCCCCCTCCCGCGCCCATCAGCACAAGCCTTTCGCAGATTGTCTTCGATGTGGTTCGAACTCAGGTCCTCCATCGAGAATTACCAAGCTTTCACCACCCATGTCGGACCAAGAGACATAATATTGTCTTAAAGCAGACACTATTCCATCAATCTAAGTTCCTTCCCCTAATTCTCCCTCCTCCACACGGCTTTTTCTAGTTGCTATAAGTTCTTACATGCATGGTAACAAAATTTAGATCAAAATTGCAAAATTTCGCTCGAAAAATCTTTTTTTTTGCAATCGAACATCAAAACCTACAACCGGACATGCAAAACGCAAAAATGCAAGGAATGAGACGTAATTTTGTGAAAATTTTGACCATAGGTTCGAAATTGTAACAAAAATGGTGAAATTTCGCAACAAAAAGCCCACTTTGGGTCGTAATTTTGCAAAATAGTACAAAATCACAAATTAAATTTCGAGTAATTTGTTCCTAAGGCTGAAATTTCGCAACAAAAAGCCCACTTTGGGTCGTAATTTTGCAAAATGGTACAAAATCACAAATTAAATTTTGAGTAATTTGTTCCTAAGGTTGATAATACTACATCTTGGGCATTTTGCAATTTTTTTTTATCTCTTGCTTCTGAAGGCTATCTTTCTTAATTCTAAGGTATGTTTCCCCTATCCCTAGACCATTTATACATTACCTTCATCAATTTGTAGACTCTTCTATAGAAATATGGAGAAATACTCCAAAAATAATAAAGCTCTTTCTTGGATCTATGTATAAATGTCCCATGCAACCTAGTTAAATGCTAACACTAGACTTATACAAGTTGTAGTTGGTAAGTTTGGAACTTCTAACTGTAAGTTTTAAATTCTAAGTTGTAACTTGAAGCTTTTAACAGTCTAATTGTCTAGCAGACTTGACATTTTTGTTCATTTGTGCACTCACTCATCAAGACATATATCCCACCTTGACTTCTAAACATATAGATGTATTAAATAGTCTAGTGTGTTTATGTCTAAACATTGTGTTTGCAAAATTTCAAAAGTTAATTCCTTCATTTTGCCATCGAAATTGCCATCAAAATTCTGTCAAAATTGTTCAACTTCCTTCACTTACAAATGTGGAAGACCCCCACATATCCAATATGAAATATATTGTAGAGTTGAGTAGATCTTGGCATTTCGCTTGTCCTGGTAAATTTTCATGATTTGATTCGCTTATTTGGTCATCAAAATCGTTAGGGCCATAAATATTGAAATTTCGGTCAAAATTTTGAAAAATTTCTGTTTCTGGGCCATCAGACACAACATCAAAATCGAAAACTTAATTCTATATGCTTCCATTTTTGCCCCATTTCTTCATTCGCTCACCTTGGCACATAATCAAGAAGGCATTCTTGATCTCCTGACACATCTTCAAGGTCGATGATACTCATCTTTATCATCAAGAGGGTATTACCAAAACCACATCTAATGAATTCTCTTCTATTAACTATTAACCTATGTCTTTGTATTCACATCAATACTACTAGTTCTCAAGAATACATCTTAATGACTGAAATATTATTTTCCAAATTGGCCCTATTAATCTTTGGTAGCATTTGTTTGTAGTTTTGGAATGCAAGCCAGTCTCCATCTTTGGAATTAACTTAATTTCACATACATATGTATGTGCATGCATTTATGAGCGACTTATTGTTGCTGCTTCTAAAAGATAGTTTGACAAAAAATTAAACGAACTTTTTTTCAATTTTTCAAATTTTGCTCTTTTCAAGCAAGAAATCTAAACATTGTTAAAAAAACAAAATTGTGACTATGCACTACGATAGTTGAACCCAAAATGTTTAAGAAGCTAATATGTCACCTATCACCTACTTATGGAGTTGCTTCAAGGAATAGAGTGTTTTGTGTTGCCACTCATACTTATAAAGAGATGAGAGGTTAGTTTTTGTCATTTTCATGTGTCCAAAACTAAAGGGTGGATTCTCCCATGTTATTCTCCCATGTTCACAACTTAAAGATGTCTACAAAGCAAGGATAGAGATAGCACCAACTAGTGATCCAAAACCAATATTTCATCATCATCAACATCAGCAGCAGCAGTGTCATTATCATTAACACCACCACCATCTAAGCCTCAATCGCAGCCATGTCGAGAGCAGCGTCATTATCATTAACGCCACCACCGTTATCTAAGCCTCAATTGCAGCCATGTTGAGATCGGATACATGGAACCATATATTCCATTCAGCTATGTTAAGATGCACTATTCTCATTGAGATAAAAATGATACAGATCTCTCGTTTCCATTTCTACCCCAGTTAAGTAAGGTCTACCTCTTTGTCTTTTAACTTTATCTACTGCAATAACATTACTCTCAATGGGTGCATATGATGCTCTTCATTGCACGTGTCAAACTATGCAAGACGATCATCTTGTATTTTGTCCTCAATACTAGCTTCATTACTTTTTAACAATCATCCTCATTTTCCACACATTAACCTAACCATTCTCATTTCCGCCACATTATACTGTTAGATACCTTATTTCTCACAATTGAACATTCACTACAATATAACATGGGTGTAAGGCAGTTATATAAAAATTACCTTTCAAGTTTGCTAGATTCTTTCGGCTACTGTGTCCCAATCAACTTACAGTGATTCCATGGAAAACATCCTCCAATACTCCACCTTCCATGTGAATAAGGAACCCCATATAGTAAAATTAAAATGTGGGATGTCTAGCTTCATATTTGTTCCACCCCCTATTGAAACTCTAGATTAATTGAAATCACAACAAATATAGTCTAATTTTGTTTCTACAATTCCAAAATCTTTAGACTCCATGGCATGCCTCCATACTTGTTACGGTAACAAGTTTGGGTGCCTTGACACCTAGGCATCACCTTGAAGCTTAAACAAACAAGCTTTACTACACTATACCAAATTATATAGATGCATCATGCATCATGCATATTATGATTCCCATTAACAGATCCCTCCTTACATACAAATCTTGTATTTGTATATGTAGGCTATAAACATATCTATGGTTATTCCCCTCATGTTATATTACATGGTGAAAAAATAATCATATTACATTTCTATATTTATAATTAACGTTAGTACCACTATGAATATGCTCTGTCTGCTCATTAGTGTCATGAACTTAGTGGCAAAAATGGGAGGAGAATAGTTTCTAAACAATGTAAGAGATAGAGAGTCAAGAAATGATTGAGACTAGATCCCATAGCTTCAAGTTTTAATCAAAGAAGTGACTATCCATCATATCATATCCCCTAGGCACCCGTTGGGGCACCTGTCGTCTAGGCATGCGCCTTAACAAGTATGCAATTTTGCATAGCTCTTGTTTATGATCAACTCTATATATAGTTTCATCGTTACTGTGACCATTTTGCACAATGTCATCACAATAAACACAGACCAAAAGATACATCATGAACGTGCATAGTTTTTTCATTCATGACTAAGACAAATAAACATGGGCTCAACGTCCTTGATGTACCCAACCCTTATAAGAAACAATTAACTCTCACCTCATGAATTCTAAATACTAAAAGATAAGTTATTGTGTGTGTCTTAATCAAGTCAATATTATGGACTTGACGTTTTTCTTCAAAATCATTAAAGCACTTATCTTAGTACTCAACGATATGCATCTATAAATCAATGGAAAAAATATCAAAAAAAAGCCTTTCATCTTTTATATACTTCTTGAGAAGCCTCAAAAATAGCCTCCATAATAAATCGATCGGGCATATATATAGACATATATAACTTTTGGAGCAATCACACTAGGAGGATCATAATTTGTTTGGAGGACTCCAAAGATATGATACTAAATAATGAATTAATTATAGTGGTTATGGCAATTCAATGTGTATACGTGCCAATTTAACACCAGCCAACCTAAGTTATCCTGACCAAAATCAAAGAATACCAGGTCATCCACGTGCGAGGGCAGGGCTAGGCAAGACTTAGGGACATTGCTCGAGCCTCGAGTAAAACACGAGCAAGAACCTATTTGTTTTACCATATCTGTTGTCAAAACACCAACAACGGAATAGGCAACTTGCTACTTTTGAACTGCTAAGTTGAAGTTCTCATTTTCTTCTTGACAACAAGCTATAGAGCAACTACTAGGGAAACCCCTGTTGTCGCCCAGCAAACCACCGTCTCCTCCGCCAAGTAATTTGTCTTCATAGAGCCATTTGAGACATGTTTGAGAAATGCAGGGTACTAGATCCGACATCAACGCATTGTCTTCTTATATGTGGTTTGCCTACATGGTTGCATCCTACTTTCAACGTTCCTCTCCTCTCAGATTTAGCAGTATACCTTCAATTTCACTCTTTCTCTCTCATGGCATTCTCCTTGCTTTGGCACAAACAGAATAATTGCAGTTGGATTATATTTTGATTTACAAATGGAAAAGTCAAGTCTTGATACTTAAAAACCCCAAAATTGATGGGGAACAAAGCAACGATTCCAATCGGATGCAGCATGGACGATATATTGGTTTAAAAATGGTATGCAATGTACGAGCGGAGAGGCTACTAGATAGAGTATATGTGGTATGCGGGATATATGTAGTTTTGCACTTTATTTTAATAAATTCATATATGTGTGCAAATATGTAGCATATTCAAAATGTGTATGCGTATTATTATTATTATTATTATTATTATTATTATTATTATTATCATCGTCATCATCATTACTATTATTATTATTATTATATATATATATATATATTTTTTTTTTTTACATGTATAGATTGTATGAGCAGATATGTGGAAATGTAAGTAGATGTCAATATATATCATATATGCACGTCCATATATATTGAAATACATATACATAAAATAGATTATTACAAGTTTGAAGATGTTTGTGTGTATTAAAAGTATGTATACCATGATGTATTATATTTATAAATATAGAAATTTATTAATAGATATACATATATATACATCTGAATTCATAAGTGGGTGTGTGGGTAAGTAGTTTATAATAAATTAAATAAAATTTATATTGAAAAAAATTGTGGAAAACTTCCATTCAAAAAGGTCTCATATGTCGCATAGCCGCTTATACATGTGGTACGATCAGTGTGCCAAATCGCATATTCTGCCGCACGGCTGCTTCTTGAAACATCAAACGGCATGAAGCGTGACAGCAAAGGCTTGTCCGAGAAAAGGGTCGTTACACTGTGATGCTCTATTTGAATGGGGATTGCAAGCTCAATACTATCATAGGTAGTGGAATTGAAGACAAACGAAAAATACACTAATGTCAACTACTTGGCAAGCTATGGAATGAGAAGCCAAAAGGACCTAGTGGCAACTGATGAAAGCTACCATAAACACTATGAAAGCACAGTCTCAACAACCAAAAGCAACCTTCAAGCAACAAGTCAGTCACCCTCATTCTAGCTGCATGCACTACATTTTGGCAGACACGAGCAACTGCATGAGTTGCCAAGGTTGTCCTCCTCAAACTAGAAGGCCGAGCCATTCCTTCATATTTTCTTCAAGAAAATCAGTAAAATCATGGTTGCTTTTTTGCCCCACAGCCTAACCACCTTTCAATCACTCGGGTTATCGCTTGGCGACTTTCATATCTCTCCATGCCAGCCATTGTTGAGGGTGTCCGTTGTGGAAGTGGGCAACAACTACTCTAAAGAGCATTCGTCTTGAAAGAACATGGCACGTCAATGCAAGGTGAGATGGGAAACATTTGTACTTTATTGGGAATGCATGGGAGAGCTTTGTTCAGGACCATGATCTTCAGAAAGAAGATTTTTTGGTCTTTCTATTGAGAAGGTGAAACCATCTTTAGTGTGGATGTCTTTTTGGTCTTTAGAGCAATTGTCGCAAGAATCACAATGTTTTTGCCTTGATTTGTCTAGAAAGTTGAATTCTATTGAGCAAGAAAAGCTGAGCAATTTCTTCGAAGTTCATCACATGGCAGTGTGCTTGGCATTATGTTAATCAAATCTGTGAAGATGGCTTGTAAGAATTTGTTTATAACAACGTATGTATATCATGATTTTATGAAGTTTTGATGATTGTTGTTATTTGCATCAACTTATGGTTTTAACCCTTATGGGGTTTTGATGAAAGTTCTTATCTTGTTGAAACTATGAGTTAGTTTAGCGAGACGCATTGCATAAGGATGCAATGATTGTTAAAGCTTTGCTTTCCAACAATTTTATACTTTCAGTCCGGTCGAATTAGTATGAGTTATATTAATATGGGTTGGGTTGGATCAAGTGACACCCTGTTCAAGAGATGGTTCGGGTTCGCTCAATTTCAAGTAAGAAAATTTTGGTTCAGGTAGGGCCGAGCAAAACTCAACCCTACTCATGACTATATATGAAAGGAAACCAAACATGATATAGATAAATATCATATTGAAAAAGCATATGCATGTTTGACTAAGAAATGATACTTTTGATATAATACACTTAAACATTAGACAATATATGAGAGTCGTACGTCCAAGATTAATTTTAGGAACTTCATATATCATACATTATGAAATTTTATATCTTTGTAGGAATTAGTCTATCTTAGGATTTGCTAACATATTTATGATGTTTTGTGTTATGTTTTATTGTGCTTTGTGTTATCTAGTTATTTTCTCTCTTGTTTAGTCCCACATTGATTATCTCTGAATATAACCTCTCTTAACATGTATAAAGAGAGGCATTGTATATGTTTTAAAATGTCGGATATTAGAGTTTATTCTTAAACATGGTATTAGAGCGGTAGATTTTGCCAAATTCCCATCCCAAGACAAGAGAGAGTCGCACACCCTTCCCTTGTGTTTTTGCTCCTTCGTTCATCCTGCTCCCTGCCCCCGCCCGCCGCAATCCTGCCCATTGCACCCTCCACCCCTGTTGCTGCCACTCCTTTTTCCCTCCGTTGTTGCTCCCCTCCACCCCCGTCACTGCCCCCCTCAACCCAATTATCCCTTACTCTCTTTTCCTCCACCCATGTTGCTACCTACCAGCCCCCTCCACATAACCTCCACACAATTGAAGTGGTGAGGCCGTGAGACCTATCTTTGCTGTATCTAAATTTGACATGTGATGACTAATGTGAGTTAAGTTCAAATCCGAACTTAAACGATGAATAGAAAAACAATATTAAGTAGACCAACAGTTCGAAGTTCTAGATATATGTTTATAGTTCAAGATCTAAGAAAGTAAGTCATTACACATAGATATTGGGGTAAATGTTTATACAGTTTGCTTAGACCTTCAGCATAAAACCTCATGTTAACTTATAGCAACTACATGACTTGGAGAGCCTTGGAAATGTGAAAATGTTGAAATGTAGATCAAGCCTCTATGCACATCACATCAACAGCCCCAAATTCTCACATTCTGAGGTCTCCACTCTCCAGCAATCCAGGTTGTGCCGTCAAAGCAACATCGAGATACTGGTATCAATCAAGACAAGCTTTGATACAGCATTTCTCCAATAAGCATATACATGGGGAATTGCATTGTGATTTTTATTTTATGCAATTTGTTTAAATAAATCACAGTTAGAGTTGTCATTTGGCAGAATAGATTTACACGGAACCAATAACCGATCACCATTCATATGAGTTTTGTGTCTCAATTTTAACCATGCGGTCAGATTTTTTATCCTTGGCTGAGACTGAGATGATGAAAATTTAGTTTACAAGAGAGTTTTTTTTTTTTGCCTCTTAGATTAACAATATGGATTTCCATATTTAGTATTTTCATGTTCATATGTTACCGTGTACTTTGGCGCGTCACTACATATGGGTATTTTATTCATGTTTTTTGAAATAATGATGGAAGATGGCAAATGGCCTATCTTGTAAGTAAAGAAGGGAGCGTACAGTTCTGAAGCAAGTGTTACAGAAAAAGAACTTCTGACACTAATAGGACAGTTATTGCTTATGAGTAGCACCAAAAATTTACTGTAAGAAAGATCTAAAAAAATAAGATTGCTACCTGAAATGCAAATACAGTAACAGTAGAAAACCACAGAACACTTAGATGACACAGAGGTAATACATCAAAAACAGTTTTAGCTAAGGTCAAAATAAATAGTAAACAGACTGAAAGACATGATGGTTAGAGATCATACAGCATTCTCGTCCGCCATTGGTATTCTGTAAAATAAAACAAAAAACAATCAGTGGTGCTAAAAATATTGTTATGAACATAAAAAAAACAGAATCAAAACTTAAATAGAACAATTCCACAAAACAGATCAGCACAACAATGGATTTTTTAATTATGACACTACCCTAAGAAGTAAGAAGCATGGACATGGGACATAATGATTTTCAGAAAAGACACAAGGGACCGAAAACAGCAAAGCAGAGTGATTGTGTGCATATTTGTCCCTTTTTAGGGTTCAATTATTCAAATCAAAGATTATATTGTCCGTGTGTGCCAAGTGCGGCCAGTCATGTTATTTGGGAGTGGATTTCGGACGGTAATGGACAAGATCTCCACAAGATGAATGTGGCCGAAATGCATATGTTTCGATGGATGTGTGGGAAGAAAGAAAGGTCACTTGAAAAAGGAATATGTAAAGAACAAAATGGGGGTAGCATGCATTGATGACAAGTTGTGTGAGGGTCTCCTAAGATGCTACGAACAAGTGCAACGCTGACCGTCAAATGCACCTGTTTGAATCAAAGCTATTGTGTCGAACACAGTTAATAGAAGAAGAGGAGGCCTAAATTAACTTATGGAGAGCCTATAAGAAGAGATTTTTGAATTTTTACATCTTGATTGGAATACATGACATGGTTGACTGGAAAAGAAGGATTCATGTAGCCAAAACCAACATGGTTGGAATTGAGGCTTTGATTATAATTAGGTGTAAAATATCATTATTGATGGGGTTTTAAACTATCAATGTCAATAATTATGTTTTTTTAGCGTCGTCTTTGTTTCCATCTTTCAAAGATGCTATCACTAATAGGGGTTTCATATTCATTGCAATATAAAAGATAGCATTACTTATAAAGTGTATATTATAGGAACCCAAAATACCAAATTTATCAACAAGCATTTGCAACATCGGTAATTGGGATAGATAAAGGGAGGAAGGATTTAAGTGGGAGGACAAAAGGGAGGTGAATACTGCATAAGCTAGATCTGGTATGTTGCGACTGGAAGCTGAATAGAGAGGTAAGGTGAAGGAAGAAGGAACAAACACAGTCTATGGGTATCCATAAGAAAACCCTAAAGGGAGAGAGATTGGTGTAGTAGCAAGCCGCATAACAAGGACCATAACTAATAACAACATGCGTAACTCTAGGAGTTCAACGTCCAACTGCTTAGCAATTCCCTTGGGTCCTATGCTTAACTGTGTTATGAGGCGTGTACCACTTATGTAGCAAACCGCCCTTATTTGTATACCTATCTACATACCAAACTAAGAACTTGTGTTGTAAGAATGTGCAAGGTCTAGTAAATGAGCATCTAAACAAATGAAGTCCCTCAGATATGTGGTGATAATGATACATATTTACGTGCTCTTTCCAGGATCGAAGCCTTCCAAGAGCAGGAACGTATAATGAAATAAAAAGAGGTCATACATTTTTGCAATATTCGGTTTATAAGGTCAAATCCATCTCCCAAAAAGATCTAGTGAGTGGTCCATGCTAGTTAGTTTTAAAAGTTCATTTCTCTAGCCCTTCTAGAAATCCATTGGAGATCCATTACAACAATTATTATATTTTTTTCCCACTTTGGAAGAAGCATGAAAGAACTCAAGAAGCAATCAACCTATTAATCTTGTAAGACCAAAAATATTCTTCCAAAGTTCCAATTTTGGTTCAATGGTGATTCCTTCATTATGTCTTGGATCCTCGATAGTGTAGAGCAGTGAATTAGCAATGCCTTTGTTTATTGATCAACGTCCAAGGATATCTGATGTTAGCTAGCATGTATTCATTCAAATTTTGACAAAAAGAAATCTGACGATAAAGAGAAATGTTTGTACCAAATTGTATCTTGGCGATGACATTGAGAATTGTTAGATTGCGAGCCTTTAAGTACCTAAAAACCATTACCAAGAACTTAGTTGATTCAGTTCCTAGCCAACTGGCATGAATTATACGCGGAACATTTCAGGGGGCTATGTCAGCAATTCCCTTCCAAAGTTGCTCAGCGTGTACAAGAGTTTGCATTGTGCACATTCCTCCATTGTGTACCTAAGTCCTAAAGGGGAATCCATCGTCAAAAAAAACTGAAGGGGGAATGAAAGATGAGATTATCGAGGCGTAACAGGGATTAAAACTAACAACACGTGTAACCAACCTAGTGAAGAAGCTACCGCATGTGTTGGTGGTGAAGTAGCAAGCCTCCTTCACCACCGCCTTAGGGAGGTGAAACAAAACATTTGGCTGTCCTCGAGGCCTCGAGTGTTGATGGCCAGCTGGTTTTACGGTGAGTGTTTAGAGAAATAGGTCTCACGTGGTAGGCATGCAAGGGACTATTGGGTGATGTGGGAAATGATAGTTTTTTAATCTGTTCGGGCAAGGCGGTCACCTTAATACCTTATTCAAATGTTGGTAGCCCACAACGCAATATATGCCGCAGCAATTTGCGGCGGTGGAAAAATCAGGCAGTGCTTGTCAGTCAAAAGCCAATGCATAGAATTTATACTGGTTTTATTATCATACCATTGGGCAATCTTCCATTCAATAATAAGCTTACTTAAACACAGGCAGGTAGGGGATAAATGTACAGTTTGGAAAACCGTTAGCTTTTACTGTCTGAATTCTACCGTTAGCTTTTACTGTCTGAATTCTAATTCCCAATTTACTCGGGCTCGTAGTAATAGATTCTAGTAGAATTTCATGATCACTGTGGTAAAGAAAAAATTATGTTGACTAAAACCGACAGCCTGTATTGCATTTGGAAATATAATACACGTGATTTTACTATTGCTCCCCCACCCCCCGCCGCTCAACATGGTTTGAGAATTGTAGCAAAAATAAAATGGTCGAAATGAGTGACGGAAAATTTATGGGATACCTGGGTAACTAGTCAACCCGTGCGTGGCCAGTTATTCTTCATTGAATCTCAAAATAGATGTAATTGTCAAGTAGCTGATAAAATGTTGTTCAAATAACGGTTCTTTGTGTGATTCCTTGGTTAGGTGTTGATTAAACAAATATAAGTCACCTAATGTAGCAGTTGTTGGAGTAGAATCAGTACAAAAGGTGTAGGCAATGACTAGGTACGTGGAAGAGGCACATAGGTGACAAGGCAATCGCGAAGACTGCACATCCCCTTCGGCCAAAGAAGGTCCCCCAACACCGTGGACGATAAAATTAGAATCTCCTCCACATACAGAGCAAGGCCGGACCTCTTCAAATCATTTGGCCTGGACGCTGATACAAGGTTGGAGAAAATAGGTATCCAGGTTATTGGGGACGAACTGGTCATCCCCAAGGCACAGGTCGACCACAACGTAGATATTCGGGCTTAAACCCTATCTGGCAAAAGCGTTACCATTTGTCCCCACATTCCCACCCTTGGAGACCGTCTAAAGAAAATATGGGAGCTTGATGAGGAAATCGAAAATATGGGGAAAAGCAACGGATGTTTTATCGTCTCCTTCACTAAACCAGCTGATCTGGACTAGGGTTTTAGTTCGTCCGAGGAAAGCCCCTGATACTAAAACTTTAGGAAAAGGGGGAGGCCCTGCCGAAGCAAAGCCTGACGAGTATCTCGGTCTGAATAAAGACCACAGCCTGCCTCTGGAGCTCTAGCATCCGAAAATGCTTGCACGTCTCAGCACTTTACTAGGGAAGCTACAAGAATTGGACCGGGTTACTCCAGCAAGGAGGGGACTGGAGTATACCAAACTAACAACATGCGAGACTGACCTGATAAAGCGACAGCAGGTGTTAGCCTCCTTCACCAGCTATGGACGCCGCCGCAGGGAGGTAGATGCCCGCGATACTGTTGATGGCCGCTGTGTTTCAGGGTTCTGGGAAACAGGTCTTACGTGGTAGGGATACGAGGGATTATGGGGCGATATGGAAAATGGCTCTGTTAATGGTTGCCCACAACTTATTATTCACCGCCGAAGTTTGTGGCGGTGGAAAAATTGGGCGGAGAGCGGTTGTGAGTCAGCACCCGATTGATTACTGATATTTCATATTTGTATTGATTAGCTTGCGTTAGGGACGGCGCTTTAAGGCTTGTTTGGTGCTATAAGTTTGGTGCTAAGTAAATAAATTGATGGCTTCAAAACACAAAATCAAAAGTAGGGAATCTAAACTAAAATAGTTTTGTTTGATTCCGAGTATAACAAAGTTCATTGACCTACTTTATTTTTGTTTTTGCTACATAGTAATATTATAATGTTCAGAGTTGCATAAACTACAGAGGTATCAAGTTGATGAGTCACACAATGAAGCTTTGGGAGAAGAAAATTGAGCACAGGCTAAGATCTATAACGCAGATATCAAACAACCAATTTGGTTTCATGTCTGGAAGATCAACAACAGATATTATTTTCCTGATAAGGAGGTTTATGGAGAAATATAGAGAATGCAAAGAGATTTTCATACGGTGTTCATTGATTTGGAAAAGGCTTATAATCGAGTACCCAGAGAAGTATTGTGGATGGTTTTAAAGAAAAAGGGCGTGCCAATCCAATATATTAACTTGATCAAAGACATCTATGATAGCCCTACTACAAGTGTGGAGAATCCTGGAGGAGAGACACCAACTTTTCCTATCACAGTTGGGGTACACCAAGGATCCACACTCAGCCCATATATGTTCATTCTTGTTATGGATGAGCTGACAAAGAATGTTCGAGATGATATTCTTTGGTGTATGTTATTTGTTGATGATATTATTTTGATTGACGAAACTAAAGATGGATTAAATGATAAAGTTGAATGGTGGAGAGAGGCATTGGAAACAAATGGATTGATGATTAGCAGGAGCAAAACTGAATATATGAATTGCAATTTTAGCCAATCCCACAGTGTGAATGATGGAGCCAAGTTGGACAGAGTAGATATACCAAAATATGATAAATTTTGTTACTTGGGTTCTATTAATCAAATAGATGGGGATGTCCAAAATGACATTTGTCACAGGATCACTACATGATGGTTGAAATAAGGAGTGCAACTGGAGTTTTATGTGATCGAAAGATCTCTCTCATGTTAAAAAGTAAGTTTTATAGAACAGCTATTTGGTCAACCATGCTTTATGAGAGTGAATGTTGGGCGGTGAAGAAACAAAGTCTCAACAAGATGAATGTGGCTGAAATGTGTATGCTGAGATGGATGTGTGGGAAGACAAGAAAAGATCACTTGAGAAATGATTATATCAGGAATAAAGTGGGGGTGGCGAGTATTAAGGACAAGTTATGTGAGGGTCGACTCAGATGGTACGGACATGTACAACGCAAACCGACTAATGTGCCTATACAAAACAATATTATTGAGTCAAGTACAATTAATAGAAGAAGAGGAACCTGAATTAACATGGGATGAGCTTATAAAGAGAGATTTTGAATCTCTACATCTCAATCAGAATATGTCCCATGATAGAGCTGAATGGAAACGAATGATCCATGTAGTCGATCCCAACATAGTTGGGACTGAGGCTTAGATGACGATGATTATTATTATTATTATTATTATTATTATTATTATGACATAGTAATATCATACTAGTGATGAGGTGTGAGGTAATTTGCCTAATAGTTAGTTTGTTCATATACTAGCATGAAGACACTTGTTGGGTCCAAATTTTTTGTACCTATCATCTATCCCCACACATTGTTCCGGCATAGAGGATGTGAACATGCACGTGTTGCATAATTGA
Organism: Alisma plantago-aquatica; assembly: GCA_963693085.1. Lineage (NCBI taxonomy): Eukaryota > Viridiplantae > Streptophyta > Magnoliopsida > Alismatales > Alismataceae > Alisma > Alisma plantago-aquatica. The sequence goes on from OY856409.1 coordinate 1,765,713,534, forward strand.
ATTAACCAGTAAAATTATGCAGAAAAAACCTACTAAAATATAATACTTCGACTAATTTTCAAGAGACACTTTCTAATATGTAGTGTTTCATTAACAAAATCACATGTGGTCTCCTCATTGGGCATATGTCAATTGATTATTAATTTCTAGAGAACTTCCTCCAAATTGAAGCATGTGATTACTGAAATTGCTTATGTTCTATAAACTAATATAATTTAAATATAACACACTATAAGAAAAGAACTTGATTAAATGTCCGATTGACCCCCTCCAAAAGATATGTGTGACTGTCAAAATTGCCTTTGTTCCAAAAATTATGTAACTAATACTCACAACTCACTCAAATAGAATAACTCGATTCATGGGATTATTGGAATTACTTATGCTCTAGACAATTATATGTATAGTACTTACAATAACTTAAATATAATACTCTAAAAGGGAAGAATTCAATAAATTATCTGGCAGACTCCCTCTTGTATGTGTCATTAGCAAATTGTCTCTTCTCTAAAAAAATATGTAATTAATACACACAACTCACTGAAAAAGAATAATTTGATTGGTGTAATTGCTGAAATTACTTATTCTTTAAAAATATATTGTACTCATATTAATTTAAATTTAACACTAATAAAGAAGAACTCAATTAACTCTCAGGGTGACTCACTCCAACATGTATGTGGGATTACCAATATTGCACCTACTCTAAAAAATTGTAAATAATACTCACAACTCACTGAAAGAGAATAACTTGATTCATTTGATTATCAGACTTACTTATACTCTATAAAATTATATATAATATCTAAAATAACTTAAATATAACACACTAAAAGAGGGGGGGGAACCATCAACTACACAGTTGACTCCCTCCAACATGTATGTATGAATTCCAAAATTGTCTCTATTCTAAAAATTATGTAACTAATACTCACATCTCATTGAAAGATGATAACTCGATTCATTTAATTTTTAGAATTATTTATACCCTATAAAATTTATATATGTATATATATAATAACTTATATATAGCATATAAATTTAAGAGCTTGATTGACTGTCTGGTTGACTTCCTCCAACATGTATGTGTGTTAACCAAAATTGCATTTGATCTAAAAAATTATGTAACTAATACTCACAACTCAGTGGAAGATAATAGTTTGATTAATTACCAACTAATTGCCTCCAACCCGTGACTTGTCATTACTAAAGTTATGCATGCTCTCATTTTTAAGAAAATGCATATTGATGGTTAATATATAATAAATAATTTATATAAAAAAATAAAAGAGAACAATTCGACCAATTGTTGTATGGCTCCCTATAACCTACGATGCTATGAAACACGCACACATGCTGCTAAAAGATGTAGACATGACTTACACATGTGCTGATAAAGCATGCAAAGACACATATAAGGCTAAAAGAGAAGAAGTCAATTAACCATTTAGTTGACTCGCTCCAACATATATGTGGGATTACCAACATTACATCTGCTCTAAAAAATATGTAACGAATTCTCATAACTCATTAAAGAGAATAACTCATTTCATTTGATTATCAAAATTATTTATTATCTAGAAAATATATGCATAATATTTAAAATAATTTAAATATAACACAATAAAAGAGAAGAACTCCATTAACTGTGTGATTGACTCCCTCCAACATCTATGTGTGAATTCCAAAATTGTCTCATCTAAACAATTATGTAACTAATACTCACAAATCATTGAAAGAGGATAACTAGGTTCATTTCATTTTTAGAATTATTTATATCCTAGAAAATTATATAACAGACAATACTCAAAATAACTTAAATATAAAAAGAGAAGAACTAAACATGTATGTGTGTTAACTAAAATTGCTTTGCTCTAAAAATTATGTAACTAATACTCACAACTCACTGACAGATAATAACTTGATTAATTACCAGTTGACTGCCTCCACTATAAGACCCCTGACTTGGGTTTTGGGGTAACCATGTTTGCTTTGGCTTAATCGTGTGCTTATAACCATGATCTAATCTTTTGAGATGTGATCAGGGATTATGGAGAGCTTAAGTCTCCAGTTTGAGTTTGTTTGGATGATGTTTGTGCTTTCTGTGCTAGCTTTGGTGCAAATTACAATTTACCTAATGTAGGGGTTGACATGCAATTTTCCACCTCTAGAGTGTTCCCTCTCTTTCTTGACATCATCTAGAGGAAAGAGAAAGAGGAGGGATCCTTGTTTGAGCCTTGGTTGAGGAGTATCACCTTAGGTGGTGATTAAGGTTGTGGGTGTTGAGTGCCCTGACCATGTGTGTTGGTTGTGTTGTCTCGACCTTGGGTCGCAGTCAAGGTTGGTTTTGGAGGGTTACACAGTTGATACACCTCCTCCAAGTGTTTGAGTCATGACCTGGGAGGTCTAAGGTGGTCTTGGGCTGAGATGGTTGTCCTTGTATAGGTTGTTTCGACCTAGGGTTGTGGAGGTGCTTTATCGCGACCATGGGGGGTGCACCCTAGGAGGGCCACGACCGCAACCATGTGGGATTCCATGGTGGTCAAGATACTACCTAGAGTGTATTACCATGTCTTGCAGGCCGTGATTAAGTGGTTTCATGTGGGTGCATGTTGGTTTTTTGCCGGGACAAGTGTCCCTTGGATCCCTTAGTATGTTGACACCTCACCCCTTTCTCTCTCTCTCATCTTCCATCTATATAACCCCTTATCTCCTCTTTCATGCAATCCTTTTCGGCCATCTATCTTTGTCCTCCTTCTTTGTTTGTTCTTGGATCTTAGTGGAGCAAGGAGGTTCGTCCTTGGAGCTCAGGGGACCAATCTCCTCTTGCATGTGGTGGTGGTGGTGATTCAAGCTCATCTTCCATCCTTGATAAGTGTTTGTCTTCTAAGTTGATGTTTCTTTTGATCTCCTTCCTTCATCTTCCTCTCTTTTCTTGGCACTAGACCATGGTTCTTCCATGGTAGCCATTTTGGGAGAGAAACTCCTCATCACAAGGGTCGTAGACCATGTTTTGACAAGGTAGACCCAAGTGTGAAGAGGATTTCTCCTCTCTTCCTTCCTTTCTCTTCTGGTACTTATTTTCTTGGGATAGATTTGACCTTGGTGTCTTCTTCTTTTTGAGGTGCTATTGTGTCTGAGTGTGGGGCCTTTGGTGAAGCTTCTTCAACCCTTGGATCGTGTGCTTGGATCTCTTGATCTTAGAGTTGGAGATCTTGGTGGTGATCAACTTAAGGCGCTTTATATAACACTAAACCTACTCTATTATTGCACTTCTTGATGCTTTTTATTACTGTATTCTTCCTCTAAATTTCTTCCTCACTATGCTTGTGTTTAATGGTAATCTCTAGAGCTTGTTTGGTGGAGATACTTTGCTTGGTTTGGGAGAAATCTAAAACCGTAATCTATGTGTACCCAATTTAGTAGATGATGAGTTATGGAGGTTCTTCTAAGTTTTGCCCTTGATCTTGCTTACATGCATGGTGTTTGTTACTACCCTAATTTTTTGGGGGTTCTTTTGGTAAGAAAAGTAATTTCTCCTATTAAATATATTTGAACAAATAATGTTACAATTTGTTTTGAATAAATAGATTTCGTTTACAATAGCCTTGTTGGTTTTTTTTTTTGTGGGCTTTATTGGCTATTGGGCCCAATAATAAGGAAAAGACAAAGAAAACTCCATTATTAATAAGAAATGGAGAAAAGAAAGGTGTAGAAACCTCTAGAAGGCAAAAGTATCTAATCCAAAGGTGGATTTCGTGCCTCTTGGGTTCCTTGAGTCCCAAGAAGTCCAAAGTTGCAAAGATAATGCAACTAGAAAAGAAAAGATCAATTAAATATTTCTTTATTAAGAAAGAAATTGAAAACAATGATAAAATGTGGAAAATAAGTGGAAAGAGGTATAATTGAGTTATCTTTGGTGGATTTTTGTATCCATAAGTTTTCTAGTGTTAAAAGGAATTCCAATAAGGAAAATAAAAAGAGAGATAAAGAGAAATCCTCGAAAAGAGATATTTCGATTAGAAATAAATAAGATAATGAGAAATAATGGATAAATGGTAAGTAAAAGGCTAAGGGATATTCCCAATATGGGTTTTAGATCCATTAAGGTTCCTCGAGGTTCAAGGAACTCAGAATAATAATTTAATGGCAAAGGAAAGAGAAAATAGGTGAGAAATATATATAATTGAATAATATCTTGCACCTAAAGAAAAGACACGTTTTATTTTATATAATGAGCCCAAATTTGTCAGAGAGGTAGATTAAGTCATTATTAACTTTCCTTCAAAATTTGGGATCAATTGGATAAACGGTTTAGGAGATATGATTTTTACAAAGTGTGGAGGAAGTTATTAAATGTAAACGATTTTTCCAATATATTAGAGAAAATGTTCTTGGCGCATGGCTGATAGCCGTTGGATCTAGGATCCAATGGTGGCTGCACCTCGACTCAGATCAAGAAGGGGGAACAGTATGGGGAATCTGCTCAATCATTTTACTCTGTACACAATTAATGTGTAAGTCGGGAAAGTGTTCCATTGATTTCAGGAGTCCAATCCAAACTAATTGACCTCTTGGTTCTGCCGATTCCAAGAAGGATTGGGTTTTGCCCAATGTCCAGGCCGGGGTCAAACTCCCTCAATAATAAGAATGATAATGTTGTCCCTACGCTATATAAATAGGGGTAAGAACCCTTCTTAGAGATCAACACATATGAGGTGCCCGAGTTTCTCCTTCGTGGTACCCTAGTTGGGCCATCAGCTGTGGGCGAGATGCCCTGTTTCTGAGTAGACGCTAGCTAGTGGGGAGGGCAACCTCGACCACCAATGTAGGTGGGAGGAGCTGCTGCGAGTCTGTGGAAGGAAGGTAGAGGGCAGGGAGCCTTTGCCTGGGCGCCATGACCACCGGAGGACGGAAGTCAACTTCGTTGTTGACCGTCGGGTAGGTCTGGATCGCGGGGTTGAAGAAGGCAAACCATGCATTTACCAAAATACCCCTAAGCACGTGAACCGGCTACCACTTTATCCCAGGGACACAGAGGTCTTTTCGTGCCCTGACTAAAGTTGCTAACAAAAAGGGGGCCGATTGGCTGACGTGGCGGCCAGTGATTGGCCCAAAAGGTATTTTCTTCACAATTTCCTAATTAATTATTTGTAACTCCTATGATAGCAAGTAATACATGAAAATTGATCAGGAGAACTCAAGGAATCCAATAAAAATGTAATGGAAGCCTAATTTTGCTTGAAATTCAAAAAGTATGTAAAGATGCTATCTTTAATGGTTTAACTAAGGAAAAACCCTAATCTTTGATGATTAAGGATTTTGGAAGTGTTATGTCAATTTTTAAAGTTGACATTAACATGTTGTTAATAAAAATAGCAAATTAGATCAAAAAGGGTGATCTTTATGCATAGTTGGTTTAATGTAGGGATTCCATGTTCAAAAATATGCTATAATGGGCCTTGAAACTCTAATGTTAGTAATTGTGACTTCTAATAGCTTTAATTGTTCAAATTCATGAATAAAGCTAAGATATAATGGTTCTAAGCTAATTTGAGTATAAAGGTTCCTAATTGTGGATAAATACCCTTGATATGGTAACTAGGGTTTTCTAATGGATAAAGGTAGAATTAATGACAAATAGAGTTCATATGTGAATTAGACCATAATGAACTATGGTTTGATGATAAATGAGCATAATGATCTTGATAGGGATTAAAAGGATAAAAATGGTAGCTTTAATGTAAAAGAGGCTTAATGGACTTAATTGATGGTTAATTATGCTTTTCCTGATATCAGGGTTATATGTTGTTAAAAGATAACCTTAGTATCTTTCATGAAGAATAGATGAGATAATTAGGGTTTGTGAGTAATTGTTTAAAATAATAAGAAATGAAGGGAAACCCTAATTTCAATGAAAACCCTAAAAGTGGACTAGAAACCCTAGGAAGCGAGCTAGGTTTAATAGATCTTGATGGCATGATTAATAATAGGAAATTGGATGCCTATTTCAGGATCAACTTGATGTGTGCTTGCTTGGTTTCTTAATTGGTTGAATTATTTCTGCAATCAAGTCAGCTTGACAGATATGTGGTTACTTATGGTTAATCACATTAGTTTCCTGAAGAGTTTTCCGGATGATTCATCACATTGAATGAAATTTAACAGTTTGGTTGTTCATACTTGCAAAATCATATAGTCACTATGATTATCACAATAATAATAGAAGTGTGTATTCTCGCACCTACATGCCACCCTGATGGATGATACCAAAAGGTCAAGCCCAGGAGGGAAGACCCATGGGCACCATGAGTGGTAACCCCAGACACCAAGCTCAGGATTGAGAAGGTGGTCTTTATTGCATGACTAATGGCCACCATGAGAGGTGACCCCAGGCACCAAGCTTGGGATTGAGAAGGTGGCCTTAAGTCATTGGCAAAAGAGAAACCCTAATGTGGGTATGCCAGGGTTAGTGCAAAAGTGGTGGAGAATGTCACATTGAAAGCGTAAATTGGCTTGTTAATTAACTTGATTGTTATAATTAGATTGTTAGCCATATTTGTGAAATTTTGGTTGTCCCCACATACTGGCATATTTCGATATGCTGACCGACATTTTTTTGTCAGTGTTTTAGGCGCAAGATTGAAAAGGACAAACAATAAAGTGACATATGTGAAACTAAATAAGAATCAAAGTACAAAGGAGGATTAGTTAGAATAGACTCCATATGTGGATAGAAGTAGATATCCAAGCTTTTGAAAAAGGTATGTAAAGTTTTATTTTATACCAGTTTTTAGTTTAGTTAGTAGAATTTCATAATTATTACTGATTAATTGTCGAACCTTTGATCCTATTAATTGGGATAACAACTCTGACCTCTTGGTCTCCCTTAATTGGGGGTTACCGGGAGGCGGGGTCATTACATTTGGTATCAGAACATAGGTTCCTCATTTAATCTTTAATAATTATTAAATTTTACAAACTATGTAGAACCTAATGGAGTTATTAGAGGAATTTCTGAAAGACAGAGGTGTCTAGAAAAGGATCACGTCCGGGGGCTGGCAATATTTTCCTCCGCACCGCTAGTCGGAATATGAGGACTCCCGAATTAGTGTGATTGCCTGGCCAATGTCTCGGGATTTGACTCGAAATAAGATAACTTTAGGACTCCCTCATCTTGTTCATCCCTTCTCAACTCAAATGTTGTTAAGGATTATAAGGATTAGGGTTTTCTCTCTCTTTTCCCTCACCCTCTTGAGGTATGGGTAAGGTTGATAAGGATTAAGGAATCCTCCACCAAATTATTGAAAAGCGTGTAAATAAGATGTCATGGACATAAGCTTAATAGATTAAGCGTAAAAGAATAGATATATGCTTAGGTTGTATGACATAAGTTGTCATGCCCTTAGGAGAGACCTGAGGCTAGACCTTCTTGTCGGGAGGATAAGTAAAGAGAGTTAGTCTTGGAGGTAGAGATCTCCATTACAAGTATAGACTTGGCACATCCTCTGAGGATGATGTTAACCCTAACCCTAAGTGAAGGTTAGAGAGAGAGATGGCATGATGTCATGATAGACCAAATGGGTGAACATGCTTTTAGATGCCCGTATGAGCCATGAGAGGTTGGATGACCTAGCACCTTTGGCAACCCAACCCTGGGAAAGGGTCGTACATGTTAGAGAGAAGGATAGTTCCTTCATTGATGAGGTTATAAAAGGACCTATAGAAACACTATGGTCTTATGCAAGTAGGGCATAGTATGCACCCAGAGCACGTCAGTGGTGCGAGCAGTAGTATAAAACCCTATCCATGAGAGTATGATGGATAGCTTACGAGATAAGAAATAATCTTGAGCAAAAATAAGTTGAACATAGGCTTCACCCAGGTAGGGATATGCTTGTGAGCTTGATCCATATTCATGGAGAGAGGACCCCTAATAGTGAGGTTGGTTGTAGGATTAGCTCTAGATAGAGAGAGTAGGACCAAGCAAGAAGGTTGGAAGCTTAGACTCCGAGATATGAAGAACAGTGAGAGTTTAGGATGATGCGACCTAAGTGAATGGTTGCGCTTGCCTCATGCATGATCCCTGGAGGCTAATGGTATCTTGGTTTCCTTTAGAGGAACCAAACCCTGAAGAGAGGATGAGGTTGTTGGTACCTATGTGCCTATGGTATAAGTGTTTACCTTCGGAGTTAAGAAGGAGAGTGCCTTAGACCCTGAGGATGCTTTATACCTAGTTGGTTGCCCTTGAGGAGGACTCCACTCTGAAGTTTTGTTCAAATAAAAGGATCATGGGAAGCACATGACATACCTTGGACATGCTTGGTTTGTAGTTAAAGGTTGAGCATGCAGTGGGACACCCAAAAAGTGAACCTAGGGTCCCTAGGTATAAGAAGGGAAGTGGTGTACCTGATGCTCATGATGAGATTTGAGTTTTATAGATTCAAGCATGGTACTCCACATGTTTAGAGGAAAGGGAAACCCCTTAAGTTTAAGGTATGTTTGATGAAACCCTCACAACTAAGTTGGTGACATGGGAAGGTTTGTTCTGGGTCCAATGTTGAGGAATGAGAATAAGTATGACCTAGCATGGTTTAGTAGGTGGCCTGCTTGTGCATAGTAGCTTGTTAAGGCTAAGCATGCTCATGTGGATGTAAACCCTAGACATAAGCACGTTTGTGACCTTTGTTGCTATCAAGAGATAGTTTCCTCCCATCTTGGGAGAGGGACCCTTTTGTAGGGTGTACACCAGTTTCTGTTGGTTTTAAAGTAACCTAAGGAGGTCTCATAAGATCTTGAGAAGCTAAGTGAAAAGTACATGGTATGAGAATGAACCTGTAGACCCATAGATAACCATCTCGATGTGCATGTGGATGTGTTACCATGGAGGTAACCAGTATGGGGCCTGACCACGGTAGGTAGGTCACCATGGCCCCTATGAAAGGATGAAAGTCAGCCCAAGAATGCAAAGAGAGAGATGATGAAGGATTGGGTAAGGTTCTAAGTTGGACATGTACTATAATAGAATCCTAAGTCTATCCTAGGGTCAGGTAGGGATAAGACCGATGGAAGTAGGAGTTGCCTAATTCCCTAGTTGCACATGACCATAGGGTCGGGAGGTAACAACTATCATTGTCTGAGGGCCATGGGTTAGGAGACTGATCACCTTCATGAACTCATGGGACCCAAAGGGCATATGAGTAGGGCACTCTCTGGATGCATAAGGGAAGAGGGATGACCCCAAAAGTGTCGGCACCCTACAGACCTAGAGGAGATGACCAAGGATTGTGTGGTGACCAAGTAGGTTCGAGACCAGTTTTCCATTGAAGTAACTTTGATATCATGATGTTTGTGATGTAGAGACATATGTTGCACGTTTCAACTTAGGTTTGAAGATGTACTGGCAAGGTGGAATGTGCCATCTCTACTCTTAGAATGAGAAGAAATTTGTATTGGGACTGCAGCCAAATGCTTATTTCCTCTTGTTATGGGAGTGAGAGATAGGACAGTATGCATGCCATACACCAAAGATAAAGATGACGTCAGTTGGAACGTTGCTATGAGGGATGAGGATAGAGATGATAACATGCCCTTGTGGAGTGAATGGTACATGGATGGTTTACAAACATCAAGAGTATTAAGGTAGTCATCTTATGAGGATGTTTTTATCATGAGCTATGAAGGTTGAGTTCAAAAAACAAAGAGAATAAGCTCAGAGTTTTCTTGATGAAGATAGACTTAGACCTGAGATGAGGTACTAAGTGAAATACATGGACATTACCTTATACCTAAGGATGTGAAGTGGTAATGGGTGCTCTGGTTGAGATGCAACTGTCTAGTTTAGCTAGAAACTAGAAGAGGCTGTTAGGTTAGCCTGAAATTTGAAAAAGAAGATATGTTTGGCTAACACTCAGATGTAACGAGATCTGTTGAACAAGTTAATGGTTGTTTGGTTAGCCTAGGTCTTGATGCAATAAAAGGATGGTGGTAGAACCTCAGATGTACGTCTTCAGATAGGAAGGTGATAAAACCCTGATGAGTGTGGTTTAGGGTTTCTGAAGAATCAATCTTGAGGAATCATGACATATAGGAGATCATGATTTAAGATCACCATATACTGTGGTACTACTAAGATAGTAAGTGACAATAGTACTTTGGATGCCTAAGATGAAGTTGCACGTGGCTTGTCTCCATGCAAGCCATAAGGTGAAGGACGAACACCAGTAACCCATTGTATTGTTATAGAGGATAAAAAGTCCCCGAGAGGGAATGGGAGTTCATCACTATGGATGTTGTGGTAAGTCTCCCATGGACCAAGGAAGGTCGAGATACAATATGGGTGACATGGGAAAGAAAGAGTTCTGTCAAGGGACCGATCTGATTGAACTACATATGAGAGAGATGGTTCAACTACACCATGATGTGAGTTCAAAAGTTCTTGAGTATAACCTAAAGATACACTTCCATAAGGTGGAAGTAGATACATGAAGAACTCGATGTTAGTATAGTTTATCACCCTAGCTGATGGTTAGTGTAATCTAGAATAGAGGGTCTGATGAGAGTATGTGTGCCCGTTCAGGGTGATACATAAAGACAGTTCTTGTCCTCTATAAGATGTGATGATAATCACCATAGCTAGTATTGGGGTACAAGAAAGCTATGCAAGGGAGGTTGTGTCGGTCACCACTTCATTGAGATGATGTTGGTGAAGGGGCCTCAAAAGACAGAAAAGAACCACAATGTGTGTAGATGAAGTCACTTTGATTGTGCAATGGCTGGGAGAGAGAGCCCAGAGGTGACATGAGTCGTGAGCTGATGCAAAGCAGACTAACATGCAGTTCATTGTGGGAGAGTATGTGATGTGAAAATCCGACCCCTCTAAGTTATAGCTAAGAGAGAGTTGAGTCCCGGCTGCATGGTCCATTCAAGATGGATTGGTGGAGATGGTTGTATTTAACCTTACCCCTCAGGATAACATGATGTATAATGTGTTCCATGAGTCCGATCTAGAGCACTATGTGAGGTACCCAAGCCATGTGCTGAGCCCTGAACCCATTCAGCTTTATGAGAGGTTGAAATGTCCTGAGTCACCTATGAGGGTACGATATACCAAGGTAAGAAAGAACTCAGATGGAAGAATATGAGATGATGAAGGTTCTTGGGAAGAACCATGGAAAGGGTGAGGCCACATGGGAGCCATGACGGACAAAGGAAAGACTTATCCTGTTTGATTGCGTGACTGGTGGAATTTTGGGGGCAAAATTCCTATAAGAGGGGAAGGATGTTACAACCCCAATTTTTTGGGTTCTTTTGGTGAGAAAAGTAATTTCTTATATTAAAGATATTTGAACAAATAATGGTATAATTTGTTTTGAATAAATGGATTTCGTTTACAATAGCCTTGTTGGTTGTTTTGTGGGCTTTATTGGCTATTGGGCCCAATAATAAGGAAAAGACAAAGAAAACTCCATTATTAATAAGAAATGGAGAAAAGAAAGGTGTAGAAACCTCTAGAAGGCAAAAGTATATAATCTAAAGGTGGATTTCGTGCCTCTTGGGTTCCTTGGGTCCCAAAGAGTCCAAAGTTGCAAAGATAATGCAACTAGAAAAGAAAAGATCAATTAAATATTTCTTTATTAAGAAAGAAATTGAAAACAATGATGAAATGTGGAAAATAAGTGGAAAGAGGTATAATTGAGTTATCTTTGGTGGATTTTTATATCCATAAGTTTTCTAATGTTAAAAGGAATTCCAATAAGGAAAATAGAAAGAGAGATAAAGAGAAATCCTCGAAAAGAGATATTTCGATAAGAAATAAATAAGATAATGAGAAATAATGGATAAATGGTAAGTAAAAGGCTAAGGGATATTCCCAAGATGGGATTTCTAGCCATTAAGGTTTCTTGAGGTTTAAGGAACTCAGAATAATAATTTAATGGCAAAGGAAAGAGAAAATAGGTGAGAACTATATATAATTGAATAATATCTTGCACCTAAAGAAAAGGCACGTTTTCTTTTATATAATGAGCCCAAATTTGGCAGAGAGGTAGATTAAGTCATTATTAACTTTCTATCAAAATTTGGGATCAATTGTATAAACGGTTTAGGAGATATGATTTTTACAAAGTGTGGAGGAAGTTATTAAATGTAAACGATTTTTCCAATATATCAGAGAAAATGTTCTTGGCGCATGGCTGATAGCCATTGGATCTAGGATCCAACGGTGGCTGCACCTCGACTCATATCAGGAAGGGGGAACAGTATGGGGAATCTACTCGATCGTTTTACTATGCACACAATTAATGTGCAAGTCGGGAAAGTGCTCCATTAGTTTCAGGAGTCCAATCCGAACTAATTGACCTCTTGGTTCTGCCGATTCCAAGAAGGATTGGATTTTGCCCAATGTCCAGGTTGGGGTCAAAATCCATCAACAATAAGAATGATCATGTTGTCCCTACGCTATATAAATAGGGGTAAGAACCCTTCTTAGAGATCAACGCATATGAGGGGTGCCCGAGTTTCTCCTTCGTGGTACCCTAGTTGGGCCATCAGCCATGGGCGAGATGCCCTATTTCCGAGCAGACATCGGCTAGCGGGGAGGGCAATCTCGACCACCAATGGAGGTGGGAGGAGCTACTGTGAGTCTGTGGAAGGAAGGCAGAGGGTAGGGAGCCTTCGCATGGGCGCCATGATCACCGGAGGATGGAAGTCAACTCTGTTGTTGACCGTCGTGCAGGTCTGGATCGTGAGCAAAGGGGATCGCGGGGTTGAAGAAGGCAAACCACACATTTACCAAAATACCCCTAAGTGCGTGGACCGGATAATGCTTTATCCCAGGGACACGAAGGTCTTTTCGTGCCCTGGCTGAAGTTGCTAACAAAAAGGGGGGTGATTGGCTGACGTGGCGGCCAGTGATTGGCCCAAAAGGTATTTTCTTCACAATTTCCTAATTAATTATCTGTAACTCCGATGACAGCAAGTAATCATGAAAATTGATCAAGAGAACTCAAGGAATCCAATAAAAATGTAATGGAAGCTTAATTTTGCTTGAAATTCAAAAAGTATGTAAAGATGCTATCTTTAATGGTTTAATTAAGGAAAAACCCTAATCTTTGATGATTAAGGATTTGGGAAGGGCTATGTGAATGTTTAAAGTTGACATTAACCTGTTGTTAATAAAAAGGGCAATTTTGATCAAATAGGATGATCTTTATGCATAGTTGGTTTAATTTAGGGATTCCATGTTCATAAATATGCTTTAATGGGCCTTGAAACCCTAATGTTAGTAATTGTGACTCCTAACAACTTTAATTGTTCAAATTCATGAATAAAGCTAAGATATAATGGTTCTAAGCTAATTTGAGTATAAAGGTTCCTAATTGTGGATAAATACCCTTGATATGGTAACTAGGGTTTTCTAATGGATAAAGGTAGGATTAATGACAAATAGAGTTCATATGTGAATTAGACCATAATGAACTATGATTTGATGATAAATGAGCATAATGATCTTGACAGGGATTAAAAGGATAAAAATGATAGCTTTATTGTAAAAGAGGCTTAATGGACTTATTTGATGGTTAATTATGCTTTTCCTGATATCAGGGTTATATGTTGTTAAAAGATAACCTTAGTATCTTTCATGAAGAATAGATGAGATAATTAGGGTTTGTGAGTAATTGTTTAAAATAGTACGAAATGAAGGGAAACCCTAATTGCAATGGAAACCCTAAAAGTGGACTAGAAACCCTAGGAAGCGAGCTAGGTTTAATAGATCTTGATGGCATGATTAATAATAGGAAATTGGATGCCTATTTCAGGATCAACTTGATGTATGCTTTCTTGGTTTCCTAATTGGTTGAATTATTTCTACAATCAATTCATCTTGACGTGTATGTGGTTACTTATGGTTAATCACATTAGTTTCTCGAAGAGTTTTCCGAATGATTCATCGCATTGAATGCAATTTAACAGTTTGGTTGTTCATACTTGTAAAATCATAAAGTCACTATGATTATCACAATAATAATAGAAGTGTGTATTCTCGCACCTACATGCCACCCTGATGGATGATGCCAAAAGGTCAAGACCAGGAGGGAAGACCCATGGGCACCATGAGTGGTAACCCCAAACACCAAGCTCGGGATTGAGAAGGTGGTCTTTATTGCATGACTAATGGGCACCAAGCTCGAGATTGAGAATGTGGCCTTAAGTCATTGGCAAAAGAGAAACCCTAATGTGGGTATGCCAGGGTTAGGGCAAAAGCGGTGGAGAATGTCACATTGAAAGCGTAAATTGGCTTGTTAATTAACTTGATTGTGATAATTAGATTGTTAGCCATATTTGTGAAATTTTGGTTGTCCCCACATACCAACATATTTCGATATGCTGACCGACGTTTTGTTTGTCAGTGTTTTAGGTGCAAGATTGAAAAGGACAAATAGTAAAGTGACATATGTGAAACTAAATAAGAATCAAAGTACAAAGGAGGATTAGTTAGAATAGACTCCAGATGTGGATAGAAGTAGATATCCAAGCTTTTGAAAAAGGTATGTAAAGTTTTATTTTATACCAGTTTTCAGTTTAGTTAGTAGAATTTCATAATTATTACTGATTAATTATCGAACCTTTGATCCTATTAATTGGGATTACGGCTCTGACCTCTTGATCTCCCTTAATTGGGGGTTACCGGAAGGCGGGTTCGTTACAGTGTTCATATATCTAGAAGTTGGATAGATATTAGGTTCGGTCTTTATTGCTTAGATCATGGTTTTTCCTTATCTACAAATGGTTCGTTCTTGGTGGTTTCTTGACCTATGGTTTAGGGTTTGGTGATCAGTTGCTTGAGTTTTCCTTCATGGTGACTATGGTTCTTTCCTTGGTTTCAGTTCTATTTTGAGACCTAGATAGTGCATCTTGGTTTGGTCACGACACTTCCCTCTTGGTGGTCGCGACATTGATAGCTTTTGTTCGAGAAGCTTCCTTGTGGTTGAGTTTGACCTAGTGGTATTAGGTCAAGGCTTTTGGTGATCAGTGGCTGAGTTACCCCTGGTGTTGGTGTCTTGTTCCTGCGTACCTTGCTTGAGTTGAGACTCGCCTTAGAGTGCAGGGTCGTGATCATGATGTTCTTAGGTTGTGACATGGGTGGAGGTCGAGGCACCCTTGAGACCTTGACACCTTCTTGTCGAGATGCTTTGTGGAACCCTAACCCTAAGTGTCAGGGGTGTGACATGACCTAGAGGGTGGAGGTCGCGACATGTTGGTGGATGGTTGAGACACATGAGTGTTGTGGTCATGACATGGACCATGATGGGTGGTCACAACTTATGTGGTTATGTGGTCAATATAGGGTGATGGTATGTGGATGAGAAACACATGTGAACACTTAATGATAATCACATATGAATGATACATAAAGCATATATAATGTTGTTTAAAATGTTATCTAATTAACTCTAATCATGTTTCCTACTCCTTATACACTCCAAGATGATGGAGGGTGATGTTTCTAGGGTTGATGGTTGAACCTAGTCTTGTAAACTCTAATCGGCCAAGAGGAAACCCTAACCCTAATAGTGAACAATGATCTGGATTGTTTCTTTATCATGAAAGGATTATGATGTTATGTGGTTATCTCTCTTGTTTATGAACTTCTAACCATAAGTATCATAATATTGCTAATCATAGCTAGTGCATGCTATGGTGATTATGATATGATATAAGTTAAATGAGCCTTGAGAGGCATGTTGAGGCACTTGTAATACATGAATGATGTGAATGGTCCTATGATCTACTAGTGACGTGTGGCCTAATATGAGATAAGTTTAGGGATTGATATCCTATGGTATGTGGCTTTGTTGATGATGTGGTGAATGGCAATAATACAAGCATCATGTAGTGATAGTGTGACAAGCTCAAACCATATATGTTTATATCTGTTGGAAGTGTGTTATGTCGTTATCTTTGTAGAATTTGTTATGACTTTATATGTTGTAACTTGATTGATGCTAAAAGACACTTAATTGACTTAACTGATCAAGTGGAACCTAATCATGTAGTTCTACCGTGTGTCATAGATCCATCTCAGTGTCAGCACTTGTAGGATGGTGAAACGGGCTTTCCCTTAGAGGAATCTTGGAGTCATATACTATTGAGTATATGCATTCACAAGATTGGCTGCGGGCCATACCCTAACAGGAGTGCGACTGCGAGCCTTAGCTCAGTGATATGTTGGTTATGAGGTTTCACAAGATTGGCTACGGGTCATACCCTGTAAGGAGTGCGGCTGCGGGTCGTATCTCAGTTTCACTAGCGTCATGACCTATATCAAGGTGGGATAGGACTTTCATTGTTTGATTATATGTCACAGGTTACATTTGACTGGGATGGCTCTGTTGAGTACTCGTGTACTGACCACGAGGTTTGGTGAGGTTGTGGATTTCAGCTCTTCCGTAGACCTTGTATGGCACCAATTTCAACTTAGTAGTGGTCGGTTGGATTTGGGTGGTACGACTCAAATCCTCAGGGCATAATAAAATACGTAATCAGCTGTGTAGTATACTTACTTAGGTTCAAATATGAAAATATTAGACGAGGCCTTGCCTACTTTTATACAATATAGATGGTATTAAACATACATGTTCTTCATATTCTTTTATGATGATAAGATGTTTCATAATCCAATTGCAATCACTTATACTGTTAGTAATGATTACTTGCTTTACTACTATTTTTTAATTACCTTATCTGTGCTAATGATAATGTTAGTGGAGATTTATATCTCCCGCTGAGATTTGGAATCTCACCTCATGGGTTCCCCACATCTTTTAGGTGGACGTGCATGAGGAGGTAGAGATCGTGCAACGGAGGCTGAGTAGCAACAAGAAGGATTGTAGCAGATAATGTTGGGAATGTTGCTTGTGATCCTTTTGTTGTTAGATTCCTAGAGTCATCCATGTACACTCAGGTCTCTAGGATGGTTTTTTGGGTGTGCTTTGTAGACGTGCTTTTGCTACATGGTTTGGCTTTTGTGCCCTTTTTGATATAAAGATATAGTGGATATATATATATGTGTGTGTGTGTGTTTGGAATAGGTTCTCTTATAACAGGTTGATGGCATACATGATAAGAACATGTTGATGTAAGTACATGATGTCCTGTGTGGACTTATATGTAAATGTTTTTGCTTCTCAGGTGCTTAATGCAAATGTTTTTAATTTCCTATTTTTTCCTATAATCTTATTGTTTAGTTTTGTTTCCACATTTAGTTTTGAGTTATCTCATGGTTTGTGTTTGTGTGGTGCGGAGTGTCACATCCACCCTGTGATTTGTCATTACTAGAGTTACACACACTCTCCTTTTTAAGCATATACATATTGATGGTTAATATATAATAAATAATTTATATGTAACATTTTAAAAGAGAACAACTCGACCAATTGTTGTCTGACTCCCTACAACATATAACGATGTGTGGAACAAGCACACATATTGTTAAAAGATGCAGACATGAATCACACACATGCTTATAAAGCATGAAAACACAAAGATAAGGTGATCAAGCGAAGAAAAAAAGGATGGAACTCGGATATTGATGAAAAAATTAAAAAATAAAGTAGACAACCAGCCTAGTCCAATGGACTAAGACACATGTTGGAAGACTTGCATTTATTATCAGGATATAGAAAATTGGGGCTCGTGCGATTTGCATAATAAATAATATATAATTAAATATAATTCTATTTATATGATCATTTTAACAAAAAAATAATGACATGTGGAAGTCTATTTGGATAACAATTTAAAAAAATAACAATCAGAATTCAAACAGACCACCATATCACCATATATTCATCCGCTACAATGCACATCGTCTTACGCGGACGGTTTTGGATCATTTGGGTGCTAGTGCTATTAGTAAACAAAAAAACCTGGCAAGGGCACAATCACACATCTATGAAAAGCAACCAGAGAGAGAGCAGAGATGATCTTTTTATAGGGTAGATAGATGCAAACCCAACATAGTATGTATCACCCTCTGTTAGTTTTATAGATAATATAGAAAGAAAAAACATTGCATGTTTGGTTTGTTGTATTCTCAAGAATCGTGCATTTAGGCCATCCTAGTAAAATGTTGCATTGTTGAAATCTCATAATCATAAATATTATATGTGGTTTCCTAGATTTGAAAAATACATGATTTTTTTTCTTAGACAGTCGCAGATGGATTTTGGGAGTTCAAGAGAATTTTGATGGAAATCAAAATGTGAATTTACTTCAATCTAGAAATCTCAGGATTGCCTCCATTTTTTAATCTTGCAAACTAAACATATATTTTCTACTGATAGATTCCAAAATACAATCCAATATGACAAAATCTGAGAAACCAAACGTGCCATAAGGAGCATTTGTTCAAATTAGACGTCATTCCTTTTAATAGCTTTATCTGACTAATATTGTGTAGTTTACCTTTCTGGTGCGGGTTTGAACTACACAACCAAACTTAAGTATTTAGAAAAAACATGAGTAATCAGAAACCTATTTTAGGTTTATGTTCAATCAAACAGGCACTTAGCCCCATCTTCTTTTGTGACAACCGCAGGGTTTAGTCTTGATTATATTATATTTGGCAAGATCATACTTTGAATGGTATTAAATCCATGTATCTGAAACGAAAGTCTATTTTCAAGACTAGTTAATCCCCAAAGCTGCTCGGATTTGAAAATGAACCCCAAGGCAAGGCATGTAATGGAATCAACAATCATTTGTCTAAGTTATTGCTTGAAAAATGATTGTTCTCATCCCCAACAACCCATTATCCTCTCACTCTCTTTTATCTCTTGGAGAAAGTGAGGACTAGGCCAAATTTGGGTCATAGTTGGTTTGTAATTCCTTGTGGTTGTCACAGATGTTGTTATGGCAGACACATCATTATGTTGCACCATCGATGACTGATATCATCAACTCATTAGTTATCACATTGTTGTTTCTAGTGTCACCACATGATCCATGTGCGGTGTGTTTGTGTGGTGTTTGTAAAAGTAGGTATTTGGTCAAGCCTCATTAGTCGACGCCACTAGTACAAAAACATTTCTCATCTACTTTTCTATGTGTAATTCAATCTTACATGTCATATGCCTTATTTGTCCAGTGGGTATAAATCTTGTGCCCCCATTTGTCCATCTCTCACACCCTTCTCCGATGTGTTTTATGTACCAACTCACCTCTACGGTGTATGGTTTTGGGGGAAATGTCATCTGGAGCATTTTTTTGTGCTAAAATCCAATGTTACCATGTCATCTGACCTTGGCTTTCCGTAAAACCATGATGATTTATTGTGTCCTTATATTTAGAACATTAAGTGAGTGTATGTCATTCAAATCATATCTCACCTACGTGTAATCCCTAGTTTAAACACCATTAGTATAAGAAGAAGACAATCACAGGAACATAAGCAACACATTTTCTTCTTGGATATTGTGCTAGCATTTTTTATGGTAAATCAACTTTCACTAACCCAATGGTTTCAGTGGAAAAAAGATCCATTTGAATACATAGGGCATTACAATTTGTGCTTGGAAAGATAGTGAGCTACTTTATTTGCCTCTCAGTTCACATGTCTGATGTTGAGAGCCTTAAGATTGTATGTGAGATGTAATATGTCACAGATCAACATGTCTACATGACTCCTGGCATATTTACCTTTCCTTAGAGCTTGTATTAGGCGTACACAATCTGATTTTAGCTATACCAAGAGCATCTCCATGTGAATTTGTTGTTGTATTTCTTCCCACACATCAAGACTTTCCACCATGAAAGTTGTGTAGAAGCTTTGTGTCCAAGTTTGGATGGTGGCCTGAACCTTCCAGTGCTCACTTGGAACAATAATGCTTATGAATTTTAATACCTATGGCTTCCAAGATGCATTGGTGTTTATCTTCATGATCCCTTTCGATGATGATTTCCATGACTTTGTGTTGTTCAAACTAGCCCTCAGTGAGCTTTGTCTAGTCAGATTATGGTAGTAGTGGTAGTTGCTAACATCTTCTGAAGGTACCCACTATTGATGGAATTAAGAGTAGTTTATCCTCATATATCATTTTTTTGCACGCCATCCATGAAATCCACATCATGGTAGCATCTTTGTCAATATATGTTGATGATCATCGAGATCACAGTATGATTTCTTCCTAACTGAGTAGGTCAAAGACATTGTGTGCATAGGTTTTACGTGCTCAAACGCAACCAAAAATGCATGCAAAGCATCCTCCATTTCTTCTTTATAGCAAGGACACAAGTCATCCTCTTGAACCTACTTTTGTTGAATTTGTTTATCATCAGGAGAATCTCCTTCTATAATCACCATACGACTTTGAGGCCAACATCTTCCCCCAAAGTTTCTTCCACTATCTCTCCTCATTTGTGCCACTCATTATATCAAAAATTCTCATGTAAATATAGGTTGACCTTACCACAAAGTTCCAACAAAGATATGACTCCCATCATATATTGTATCTTCACATGCTAGCTTGGCGAGTGGAATTTCTAGGATCCTATTAGCTAACGGTGGAAGAAGCCTTTCGTAAACCAACTACACACCCCATGTATGGTTATTGTGGTTAATGATGGCATTGACAACCTCAACGTCATAATCTCCTTCATTCCTATACCTTCCCAAAATTCCGGCCCAACTCAACATCCATCTATATGTGTCAATATCTACATTCAAGTGATTGCCCACTCTCTACAAGAAGCCCTAGAAGTCAGCTATAAGCTCCCTCGTATAATGCACCATGAGTATCTTGGTTCTGTCCCAAGTAAGCATTTAGGAACCCTCCTCTATTGTAGTACTTCTCCCCCATGACCTCTCTCACCAATGACTTTATATTTTTAATAAGTCATCGAGCCTAGTTTGCTAGCATCAAATGGTTGAAGTTTTTAGATCCTAAAATCCAAAGCTCCCACCTATTTCGGTATAACTCATCCCACCTAATCCAATGAATATTCCTCTCCCCTAGTTTCATTCCCCACTAAAATTGTATAATCATTACATTGATATCATCCATGATTCCTTTGGGTAGTTTGAAAATGCTCATCATGTAAATAGGGATCACTTATATTACAAACTTAATCATAATCTCCTTGATCGACCTTAATATTGATTCCTCCTTTCATCCATGTAGATTCTTCCATATCCTCTCCTTATTCGTGTCAAAAACTTGCTTTTTTGACCGTCCCATAGATGTCCGAATCCCCGAGTACTTTGTTTGCATATACACCTATTTCACATGTAGCCTCATCTTGATTCCTCCCTTATCTCTACAATGATGTCAGTACTGAAAGTGACCTCCAACTTTTAATGTTTGATCTTTTATCTTGTTGCTTGCTTATATGGGTTGATAATATAAGCTAGGTGAGCATTACTCAATGGTCACTCTAAAAAATGATGTTCTCATATGTAAAAAATATATTTGATACCCTTGGCCCAGTCTGCTGGTCATTGCCCCATGAAATTCTACCTCTTGAGAGGCTTTGATAAGACGAGAGGAAAAAACTTCTACACAAAAAGGTTAAACATGGGGGAGATAGGGTCACCTTGGAGTAGACCTCTCGTTAGTAATATATATCCTCGCCTAGACTCATTGATGATAACTGAATGATTGACATCAATTATGCATTCATATACTTTTTTCTCCTACATGGCTGTGAGACCCATTCTTTTCATCACTTTATAGACAATCACATTCTATTCTATCATAAGATATGCTCATATCAAGTTTTATAGCCATAATTTCTTCATTATCCTTGGTTCATTTCTTCATCATATGGAACAACTCGTATGCTACCATGGCATTATCCGTGACCATTGTGCCTTTTAGAAACTGACCGGCCTAAATTGCACATTCAAACCAGAGCAGATCTAGATTAGTCAGTCTCTTAGATTTATAACCCAACAATCAGACCCTCACAACTATTATATAGGGTTCGATGTAGTGGATCGGGGTCAAACCACATGTACAAGTTGGTAAGTGTTAGGAACGTAGAGCCTTAAACTCAAATACACCAAATGAAAGGATAGTTTAAGATGATGTTCCTTTATGGAATGATGTTACATAAAATAGAGTAATAAAAGAAAAGTTTAAGAAAACAAAACATGGGAATAAGATCAAATAAGAAAGATGTAACCAAAGTATGGATGGGAACTTGGATTGGGTTTCACCTACTAAAATCTCTCACCAACATGCAATACTCACACCCCTTGGTATACCCTTAGCAAGATTACAAGCAATCATCATATATGTCTATTCCCTCCTCTCTCGAGCTTAGGATATATCTAGATTATAATCTTGCCTCTCTCTCAAGATGACAAACAAACAATCACAAAGTAATCCATATGATCATTAGCTTTAGCATGCCAACATTTTCATGCATTCATGCAACTCCATAACACTTAGATAAGATTAATACTACTCTTTCGAGGCATTAACAACCATACATCACAAGATGGTACCTAATCATGCAAGTGAAGCATTTAAGAACAACAGTATGGAGATAACCATTGCTATATATATATATATGTGTGTGTGTGTGTGTATGTATATATATATGTATACATACATACATACATACATATATATACATACACACACACACACACACACACACACACACACATATATATATATATATATATATATATATATATATATATATATATAGAGAGAGAGAGAGAGAGAGAGAGAGAGAGAGAGAGTCAGGCTAGAATACACTCAAGTGTATTAGGAGTAGAATACACTCAATTCGTTTTTCATGATGCAATGTTTTTTTCAAAAATATAATCCGTTGATCTTCTTAAACATCTTGTGAATAGCTCATACGCAAAATTTGAGCACATTTGGACATCTGTAGGTCATGTTATAAAGACTGCAAAAATTATGCATTTTAAATTAGTTTCGTGCATTGATTTTGTTGCCCTTGGATGAGTGACTTACACTCATCCAACTGGGATCAAAATTTGTATGTAGCCTAGTTATAGTATGACGGTGAAGATCAATGGTTTACATTTTGCAAAAAATAGTCTTGATATGCAAACACACTGGAGTGTATTTGTGCGATCTGTACACTCGAGTGTATTCTAGCCTGACTCTCTCTCTCTCTCTCTCTCTCTCTATATATATATATATATATATATATATATATATATATATATATATATATATATTCAAAAGGATGTAAGTATATACATGTCGGGAGAGCCTTAGTGGCTACTCCCAACCCAAGCTAGGTGTTTAGCCACTCATGTTAACGAGCAACATTAAAATGCTACAAAAGTGTAGATACATCAAGACAAATGAAGAGGGGGAAGGTACATCATGAGGGAGAAGATATATATAAAGATAGAAGGAGGTGATACACCAACGATACTTCTTCAAATCTATATATGGTGTAGGCATGGAAGATTACAACTCCTTCTCTCGAATAAGAGGATAGCGGGCCTTCTCTCTCCTCCAACTTTTATCTTCAGAGGTCCAAGACCAATGGAGATGAACTAGGATGGCCCTGGAGTTGGGAAACACTTCATCCTCCTTGATGATCTAACTCCCCGTTTGTGTGTGAGATCGGGGCCTATTTATAGGCACTACCCACCGACTTAACTTCCCTACCACAGTCGAGACAAGTCGCGGTCGTGACTTCTTTCTTTGCTGCACAGTCATGACCGTGACCCATGTCATGACCGAAACAACCATCCTATTCGAAGGCATTGCCTCGATCATGTCATCATTTTTGTCAGAACCACTCATCGCGGTCGCGACCACTATTGGGCAGTCACTGTCGTGACCACTATTCGACAGTCATTGTAACACCCCTGACTGGGGTTTTAGGATAACCCTAGAAGCTTTTCCTAAGTAAGTTGCTTAGAACCTTGTCTTAATTTTTTGAAAAGTAATTAAAACTTGAGGAGAGTTTATATCTCAATTTTGAACTTATTTGCAAATTGTTTGTGCTTTATATGATAACTTTGGTAAAGATTGCATTTTACCCAAATGAGGGATTTATGTGCAAATTATCACCTCTAGAGTTTTCCTTCTCTCTCTTAGCATCATCTAGAGGACATAGAAAGAAGGGGGCACCTTGTTTGAATCTTGGTTGAATAATAACACTCCTTATGGTAAAAGAGCCAAAGAAGGTTGAGTGTTTTGAACCCTAGATGAGGTTGAGTTGAGTTATGAAGTGTATATGGGAGTGCTAATCATCTTGGAAGCCATAGAGGAGGTCCCATATCAGTTTGGTAACATTTGAAAGTGTTCATGATGGGCTAAGCACCTCAAGTAGGTGAAGCCTATCAATTTACATGTTCCTTGCAAAAGAAGTAACAGTTTGCACATAATGTAAGATTGGATTGTGATATCTTGTAAAGCAAGATACCCAATGGCCAATATCTTGCGTATGGATTATCCTCAAGAGTTTTGCGTGGCAATATAATTATGGTTGCATGAAGTCACCATGCATGTATCTCTTAAGTACACATGGTGATGACACCTTATACATACTCTCTATCTCTCTTAAACCTCAACTATATATACCTCTCTTTTCACCACCCAGTAAACCTTTTGACTCCTTTATTATCTCTTTCTTGGAGGATGACTCTAGGAGGTCAAGGAGCAAAGAGAAGGCCAAGCATCTTGCCTAAGGTGAATCCATGGTCGTCTTCAACCTTGAAATGACTATGCTTCTCGGATCATGATTTTTTCCTTCTCTTCTTTCTTCACCAATGCCTAACTATGGTATCTTCTTTCATATAGAAGTGTTGTGATAAAGTCCTGGACTTTTGATAAGTCATATTCAACCTTGGGAACATGGAGGTTTGGAGCTTGAAGCTCTTGTGTTGATCTTGAGGCGGGTTATATAACTTGAACCCAATTTTATTATTATTAACCTTCTGTCATGCAATACTTGATGATTCCGTTTCTACTTCAACTTTTCTTATTTGAATGATGGTTCTATGAGCTCTAATGGATATTTGGGGCGGTTGTCCATGAACTAGAGTAGTAATGAACGAAGAGTTTGAGCTTGAAGAAGATGAAACCAATATGCACAAACCAATATTGGTATGTAAAAAACCCTAACCCGATACAAGGGTATAGGCATGAAAACGGATACACATGAACTCCTACCCCTACTGGTTTGTTACATGAGTAGGACTAATGTATTCTCAATTGTTGAAACTTTCACCTAATGCTAAGAATAAATGTAGGTTGATATCTAGAAGATAGCCAAGTTGATACACATACTTGGACCATAACATGGATAGACAATATGACTTGTGATGCTTTAAAAACAATATGTTGTTATTAGGCCGATATGTTAGATGTTCTAAAAATGATACGCCTCAAAGGCATTAGCTTGTCATGACCAAGAAATGTCAAGTGAAGACTAAGAAATGTCAATTGAAGATGGAATATCAAACTATGTTGCTTTAGTTGAGTGTGGAGGCCGACATGGCCAACCCTAACCCTAGTATTTTGATACCCCTCTAGCCCGATCCATGTGTTATGGGAAATATACTTAGCTCGACATACTTTGTGAAAGTATGGGCAACACCTTCTTAGAAGCCTTGGACGATACACCAAGTAGTGGTGGGGCCAATAGGTGAAAGAACTAAGGTATTGAATAAGGGTTCATCCGATACAACCCAAAATCCTAGAGGTTGATACCCCTTATTGAGAAATGGTCGATACTCAAAGGAATAGCTAGGCCGATACCCTAGTTGATGGTGAGGCAGTATACTAGTTGGTTGAGTGGCTGATACCTAGTTGATGATATGGCTGATACCCTAGTTAATGGTGAGGCTGATACATTAGCTGGTTGAGTGGCTGATACCCTAGTTGATGGTGAGGCTAATACACTAGTTGGTTGAGTGTCTGATACCCTAGTTTGTGGTGTGGATGATACCCTAGTTGATGGTATGGCTGATACTATAGTTGATGGTGTGTCCGACACACTAGTTGAGTGAGTGGTCGATACACAATATGATGGTATGGCTGACACACACAATAATACTCTATGGCCAATATACCTCAAGCACCATACAAATGATACTACTCTAATCATCTCCAAATTGATATACTTCGATATGTCTTGGCTGACATGAGTAGATGTGTCTAGGCCGACACAAGTGGATATGTCTAGGCTGACACGAGGATTAAAGTGGAGGCCGATACACCTTGTTGAATATAGTCTGATACACCTTGATGAGTGTAGGCCGATACACTTTGAATGTAATCAGTGGATACATATTGAATGTAATGAGATGGATACACTTAATATGTGTAGGTTGATAACCCTAAATAAGGTTAAATCAATTTAATAAGTATCTTGAAGTCAATATCCTAGTAAGGATAAGAGAGAAACTTGTACTACCCACATAAGAAAGGTAATACTTCATGTTGCTAACCAGTTGATGATATTTTTTGAAGTATGCTTAAACACTTATGACAATAATATAGCTCTTATGATGTGAATTAGGGTTTGATCGGTAAATATGCACTTGAAAACCCTAAATCAATTACAAGGGAAAACCCTAACCCTGATTATGAGAGGGTTGCAATTTGAATGATTCTATTTATGGCATGGATATGATATTTACTTGATATTGCATTTGATAAGAAATCCTAACCATGCAAGTATTATGAAATGATGAGCATAGCCAGGTATGAGCTATGATGATTTAGCATTATACAAATTATATAAGGCCTTATGAGCCATGTGATATACTTTTACAACAAGTATGACTTGCATATGGGTCTGATGATCAAGAGATGATTGTTACCTGGTAAAAGGTGACACTAATCAATAATGAACTAAGGGTTAGATACCCAACACATGTGATCATGATAATAATAATGTTGTAGGGATGAGATTCCTAATAAAGTGTTTAGGGGACTGAGATCCCATGATGAGTGTAACAAGATATGTTCCAATTGATACAAGATTTATTCAAAGATATGTTACACCTTTCTATGTTGCATTTATCTTTAATTCATGCTTGTAACTTGATTGATGCTAAAAGATGGTGTAATGCACTTAATCTATCAAGTAAATTAAAAATGTAGTTGCCATAGCCATAGATCCATTCAGTGTCAGGATTTGATGAATGGTGAAACGAGTTTTACTTGGAATGCATATTATTGAATATGTCGGGTGCAAGTTATCTCCTTGTATCCTTAACTAACATGATTGGCTACATGCCACACCCTAAAGATTAGGATTGACTTCAGGTCATATAATAACAAAAGTGTGGTTGTACCATGACTCAATAAACAATCAGGATTGGTTATGGACCATGCCCTGATATAATCAGGATTTATTATAGATCATACCCTGATAAGAGACTTGCTACATGCTATATCTCTATAGAAAAGAGCCTCTATATACCAAGCTAGCTAAAATGCAGATTGACTCATATGTCACTACTAATAATCTCATACTGATCGAGAAAGGAGAGGTCGTGGATTCTGACTCTTCCATAGACCTATATGGCACTGATGCTTTACTTCACAGTGATCAGTTGGAGATGGAAGGAGTATTCCCATCTCTTTAGGGCATAAGATGGATTGTTTAAAGATGTAATCAGTCATATAGTGTATTTGTTTAAGGATCAAATATGAAAACATTGGTTGAAGCCTTACTTTGTTTTTATATTGTTAGTTTATAACAATTATACATGTTATTCATATTCCTTTTAAAAGTGTTTAAATAATCTATTGTTCAGTTGTAGATATTTGAACTAATGAGATGTTGAGACTGCTCTACTCTGCATATAACAAGTAGTTATACATGTTTAACTCAATAAAGGTTTCTTCTGCTCTCTTTCATAAGATTTATCTGTGATAATAATAATATTGGCAGAGAGTTATATCTCTCACTGGGACTTGTTGTCTCACCCCATGGATTTCACAACTTTTTAGGTGGACGTGCATGAGAAGGTAGAGGTCGTGCAGCAGAAAGCGGGCAGCAGTAACAAGAACAGCAGTAACAACTCAGGTTGAATTTTCTATTTTGTGTCTCATAGATATAGAGTCCTATATGTCGTACGTCCTTGTACTCTCAAGTCCTTTGGGAGATAGTGCGTAAACAATTTTATAATTGATATGCGATTTTGTGTATTACGCCTCAATGCATAACTTTGCTTTTGTGTATGTTTTGGTAAAGCAACTGCTATCTCATATCCTTATAAGGTGATGGAACAATGTATGTATAAAGTGAACCATGACATATATATATGGTTTGGTACTTTCTGAAAAGAACTTTCTGGTAATGGATCTCTTGACAAAAAGATTTTAATTTTTAGTCATTTTTTGATAATCCGTTGTTAATGATTAGTTCCGTGTAGTTTTGTGCGATAATGTTGTCAGTTTCATAGTGGTCATCACAATTTTTAGTATCAGAGCTTTAGGTTCTTTTAGTGTACATGGACATAGGATTAAGGTCGTTGAGTCTGTTCTAGTGTCCTCCGATTTATCTTATAGCGAGTTCTACTTATATGGAAGAAGAAGTAAAGCTCAAATATGTCTAGAGAAAATGAAGAACATGTTGCTGAGAGCAACATTGGTGCACCAGGAAGAGGTGCAAGGGACAAGTGAGAGAAGAACAGGTGCCTGAAAATCCCTAAGTGGATCATACTATGTTGGAGAACCCTACTTTTCATGCTCTTTTTGGGCAGTTCATGATGACAGTAACACATATGGTAGATAGGATACCAACACCACCCCCTAGGGCACCAGTTCCCAATGTAGAATCTTCGAGTTCTAGTAAGACTTTTGAATGACTATGTCATGTGGGAGCTATAGAATAGGCTGGAACACCTAACCCAACAGATGCAGATCCATGGCTCATTGAGTTAGAAAAAGCTTTTAAGATCCTTAGCATCCCAGAAACTGATAAAGTTAGGCATGTTGTGTACCTAATAAAGGGAATTGTTGGCCATTGGTGGGCCATCGAAGAAGAGAAAAGACCTAATGTTGAGGTAAGATGGGAGGAATTGCAACGTGAGTTCACCAATAGGTACTTTCCTTGTACGTATCTAGATGAGAAAATCTCACAGTTTGAATAGATTAGGCAAGGGCCTATGAAGATTAATGAGTATGAAGCTAAGTTCATGGAGCTTCTGTAGTTTTGTCTGCACATGGCTACTACAGACCAGGAGAGTATTCGAAGTTTTAAAAAAGGGTCTAAATGTTGAGTTAACCACACCTATAGTTGCTCTGGAGAATAGGGAGAGATTTGCTATGTTTATGGAATCAGTTGGGATGATAGAAAGGTCAGTAATCGAGAAACATGAGGCCAATTTTAGGAAAGGACATACCTAGTTCCAAGGATAGAGGTACATAAGATACAAGAAACCAAGGCTTTCTGTGCCATCAACACCACATAGGTTTAGTGCTCAGATGCAGTGGACGTCAAGTAAGGGTAGAGGCCATAATTTTCCACCTACTGGAGCCCAAAGTACGACATCAATGTCAGTGAAAGGGGCGTCTAGGCCACAAAAAGAGACCAAAACTTGCCACAAGTGTGGGCAGAGAAGACATCTGATGAGGGATTGTCCAGTAAGAGATACTGAGGTAACCCAACCACCAAGGCAGAGTCAGCAAAGCTCTCAGAGGCAACAATTTAATAGTGGTACATGAGGATGAGGATGTGGATAATGTCTCAAGTAGGTTCATATGCACAAGGTAACAGAGGACATGGTTGGAAGCAAGCAATGACGAGATTCTATGCTATGAGTCAGCCGGAAGCAGTAGTCAACCCACAAGTCATGACATGTCAGATGGAATTATTTCATTCTAATATGTCTTCATCTTGCTTCATATATGTTTTGATTGACCCAGGCGCTACACACTCCTTTATCATTTGTGAAGTGATTCATAATTGTCTTTTTCCTGTTAGTCATAGAACAGATAACTTGCTATTAGAAACTCTGTTAGTTGGTTCCACAATATTATAAGAGGTATGTTCCCGATGTGTTCTTTCTTTCTCAGAACACAACATTCAAGTGGATCTTATACCACTTGAGATGCATGGATTTGATGTAATCCTTAGGGTGGACACCTGGGAAAAGTATAAGGTAGTATTGGATTGTGGTTCCAAGCAAGCTATGTTTACATATGGTGACGAGACATGGATCTTTCAGGGAGACAGGAAGATTCTTCCAAAACGTCTAGTATCAACAATGATAGCTGAGAGAATGTTGCAATATGGGTGTGAGGAATTCTTAGCACATGTGGTGGATACCAAGGTAGAAAGTCCTAGTATTCCAGAAGTGCCCATTGTCAGGGAGTTTAAGGATGTGTTTCCTGAGGAATTTCCTGATATTATACCACCTCAAGAGATTGATTTCGAGATCAGTCTAGTTCCCGATACGCAATCAATAGCTCAAACACCTTATAGGACAACACCAGATGAAATGGAAGAATTAAAGAAACCATTACAAGAGTTACTTGACAAAGGTTTTATCCGGCCAAGTACATCGCCGTGGGGTGCTCTAGTACTTCTTGTAAAGAAAAAGGATGGTCTATGAGGTTATGTATAGACTATAAACGATTGAACAAGGTGATAATAAGTATCCTCTTCCAAGGATAGATGATTTGTTTGACTAGTTGCATGGTGCAAAAATGTTCTCTAAAATAGGTCTGAGGTCGGGATATCATCAGTTGCAGATAGACCTGTAAATGGACATTTGATATCCGCATATTCGATTCGAATTCGAGTCTGAAACTAGAGAAAAAAATCCATATTCAACAAAATTCAGATCAGATTCGGATATCGAATATGACATCTTGATATTTTCGAATCAGATATCAGATATAGTGCTATCCACTCCGAAAAATATCTGCATCCGACTATATTATACAATAGTGAAAATATATAAGCCTTAGTCTAATTTAGATATACACCATGCATACTTGTATAACTGCATATTGCACAACGCTTGCTGTGGAAATTGCATTTCCATGTTCTGTGACTTGAACGAGCTTGAAAACATCAAACATTTTTCATTTATAAACTAACTACTAATCTAAACCTAGCTATAAAATACCAAATCACAATACCAACAACGCATGATTCCACTTCTGCTACTCTTGCGGCGGCGTGGGTACAGGATGTCAGAGATGTGTTCATCCTCAATTTTTTCTCACAACAACTAGCTATCAGCGGAGATTAGAGGTTAGTGGTCACGGATCTTCTTTATATTCATCCAAAGACGATCGGAGATGAGAGATTGAAAATCTTCTCCAACTTTAGCCAGCAATGAGAAAAGATCATAGGCATCCTCTTCCCCAAATCAACCTGCCTGAAGCTGACCCGAAGAAGAAAGGCGGTGTAGTCCAGATCGACGCCCTGTATAGAGGGGTTTTGGCAATGAAGGAAATATTTTATGGAGCACAACCATCATATATCTACCTTGCTCAATCCTATAATAGGTAGAAGTGTTCTATCAGGTGTGATCTAATCTTCGGCTACCTACCTGGGGTTCGAAAACCATCTGCCGATTTTGAGGAACCTAGCTTGTAGTCCCCATGGAGCTAGAATCACGTACGTCCCCGTGGATCTAATTTGCACATCTATCTAATACAAGATATCTCAATTTTCCTTTTATTCAAAATGTGATTTTTTAGCAGTTATCTCACAGCCACGACATGTTACAACTTGACTTGGCAGCTGTTTGTGGTACAATTAAATTTACAAGGGCAAGATGACGAGCTGGTTATAGGAAGCATTCCAGTTAATCCCTGTGTCTCTGCAACTATTTATGTGATGTTCTTGTTCTAAGCCTACCCACCCTACTACTAACACATGTAACGATGACTCTAAAAAAATGTTTTGTATCTATCCGAAGGTGATATATGCACCCGATATAGATTATACAATTCCATGTTGAATGGTAGAAACTTTATGATATATGCTTCTGTATTCCTTGTATGTTGTCATGGTTATTACTGATGGTTCCAAAAATCATGGGAGGTGGTGGCTTTGAAGAAAACTTTACATTTCATAGTAATGTAGCAGTGAGATGTTTAAGCATGAAAAATATTGAAGGTCTGTTCTCATTCTATGATCCTTGATTCACCCTGATGGTGTTTTAAACAATGAAGTAACCATCTACTAGTGTTCTTGATGCACTCTATATATCAATAGACTCACTTGCAGTAATGATATGTTATATATTAAATAAAACAAAGAATCAATTTGTCCTGCCAAGCCATTACAATTTGGGAAAATATTGTCGCTCATGATTTTGCACTAAACAAATTTTCGAATTCAGATATTATATGAGTTTGAATTTTTAATTTTGGATTTGGATTCGAATCAATAATTTAAAGTCTGTCGGATTTCGAATCAGATATCATATATGATGAAAAAAATTAGATTCAGATGTCGGATATATAGGTATCCGATTTGAATTCAATCCGTTTACAGGCCTAATTGATCCTAAAAAGGTGGAGTCTGTTCTAGAATGGGAACAACCCAAGACACCAACATATATTCACAGTTTCCTAGGTTTGGTAGGTTACTATAGGAGGTTCATCAAAGACTTTAGTTCTGTAGCATTACCACTAACTAGGTTAACCAGGAAGGATGTTCTTTTTGTTTGGAATGACAAGTGTCATTGCTCTTTCTAGTTGTTGAAGGAAAATTGACCAGTGTACATGTATTAGTTTTACATGTGCAAGGGAAAGGATACATTGTCTTTTGCGATGCTTCAAAGAATGGTTTGGGATGTGTATTGATGCAGGATAAATGAGTGATTTCTTTTGCCTCTCGACAACTTAAGAAACACGAGGAGAATTATCCTACACACGATTTGGAATTAGCAGCAGTGATTCATGCCTTGAAAATATGGAGACCTTACCTGTACGGATAGAAGTGTCAGATTTTCACTGACCATAAGAATCTAAAGTACATATTTTCACAACAAGAATTAAACACGAGACATCATTGCTGGATGGAACTAATCAAAGATTATGATGGCACGATTGATTATCATCCAGGAAAGGGTAATGTGGTGGTAGATGTGCTAAGCAGAAAGTCATAATCTTCATTCACAAATAAAGCACAGTTGAATTATGTGGTGTGTTGTAATGACCACATTTGTGCTTGATTGGTAAACTAGGGTTTACCCGAATGATTACATGCTTGATTAGATTGGACATCATTTAGACTTGATTAATGATAGTAGATCAATTGTGATGTTTAAAACCCAAGAAGAAACTCTAACTATGATTTTAGTTTGAAGAATTAGGGTTTGAGAAATGTAAACCCTAATCGGCAAAAATTAGGGTTTTGATAGTACATGAATATGAAATTTGATCAAGATAGCAGTGTGGTAAATGATTTTTCATATTTTCTACAACTTTTGTATTTAATTTAATTTTGGTTATGATATGTATAACTCAATCATGCATATTGGAGAAAAATTTTAGAATATTTGAGTGTTTTTTGAATGTGGTTTTCGGTCGAACTATACTTCGACCAAAATGCTAACAGAGTGCTTTTTAGCAGTGTAGTGTTTTATTTTTAATTATTTATTGGTAAATCCAAATGATCTGAAATTTTAACTGGAATCTGAAACCCAATCACAACATGTAACATTTTCATAATTTTTGGATGCATTTAGACCTTATCAGTAGACGAATTATAGTAACTAACATTTCTGTAGAATTTTGGATAGCAATGCACTGTTAGATTTTTAATTATTTAATGGAAGCTTGGAATGATCTAAAATTTTAACTAAAGCTTTTTAACTCAATTATACACAACATGATAAATTCTCATAATTTTTGGAGGATGTTTGATATCTGAAATATACGAATTTACAGAAACTTTTTTATGATAGAAAAAATTTGCTGAAATAAGAAAAAGTATAGTAAGGGGTCAAAGTGCAATTGACCCAAGCAGCTCAATTGCTCTATATGGTCAACCTAACACACTATCAGCTCTCATAATTCGTGATTCAATCCAGAGAAACGAAATCCTATATATATAGAGAGAGTTAGGGTTTGAGAGGAGA
The DNA here is from genome assembly GCA_963693085.1 of Alisma plantago-aquatica. Classification (NCBI taxonomy): domain Eukaryota; kingdom Viridiplantae; phylum Streptophyta; class Magnoliopsida; order Alismatales; family Alismataceae; genus Alisma; species Alisma plantago-aquatica. The sequence goes on from OY856409.1 coordinate 1,765,747,603, forward strand.
AATTGATGGAGATGCTGACCTAGGGTTTTGCGGTCTGAGGAATGATGAAATCATGTAAGTTTAGCTTCTTTGGATATAGTTTCATGGTGAATCTTCTCTCACATGTCCAAATTCCATCCCTCCTCTGATTTGATCCAAAATGGTATCAAAACTTCCCCTTTTCTCACTCTTTCTTCATAATCCCTCATTTTTAGGGTTCCCGAGTTGAAAGGAAGAGGAATTGGGTGAATTGCTAGGGATTTGATATGGATTTGATATTTTCAAGTATGGGATATGTTTGTAAGGTGTTTTCACACCTTAGGGTGAGTGGGAACTTCCTTTAAACAATATATTGCACGAAAATTAGTTAAATCAACCATAATCTTTAATTGCTTAGTATGCAACTACAAACCCTGAATTGTCTATTTGTTCTAAGTTGTTGCAAAATGATATGAAATGGATTATTCCTTTGTTTGAATGAATTTAAGATGATAAAATAATATTAGAAATGTATACAATGCATTCTAATGAGAATTCCCTAAGTATTCACAGAGGTTATAAGAGTAAACTGAAATATAGAGAATTTGTCTATGATTGAAATTTGTTGTATAAGTAAATAGAGAAAGATCCCCTTGGTTTTAAATGATTGTTTATCTAAATTTATAGTACATATATGTTAGATACTATCTTGGATTTCATTTAAAGTGAGTAGTGTTTGTTTGGTATCTCAGTGAAGAGGGTGAAACCCTAGATGCGAGGAAAGTTGGATATTTGCGAATAGATATCGTGAAATCCATTTGAAGGGATTTTCTTGACATGATAGACTTTATTTATTCAATGTTATTATTGATGCATGATATCCCAGTGAATGGCATGAAAACCCAAATTCATCTCAGTTCCAAGGTTTCATACATATATTGATTTTATATGATTTGTTGATAGTAGTCTTTATTCAGTGAATGTTTATGTCGCATGAAATCTTTATGGGAGCCATGGGAATCAGTTTTTGCCTAGTGAGAGGTGACAAGATGTGTGATGGCCTTGTGAGATATGAGAATACTTGTACAACCAGTGAAATGAATACCTTGGTCTAAGGACCTAGAGGTAATGGTTACCTATTACAAAGGTAACAATGCTATGTGATGAGCTAAGGGTTTGAATACCCAGATCCAGTAATTATGATAATGATGTGAATGGATGAGAATTCCCAGTAATGTGATAAGGGATTGAGATCCCAGGTATCATGTGTTGTAAAGATTTGAAAAGTATGTGATAGATGTATTACACCTTTCTTTGTAGCATTTGTGGTGATTAAATGAAACCCTAAGGGTAGGGTGTTCAATGAATCAAGTATTGTGATATCAATGTTCTCAGTTATTATTGTCATGATAAGTAATCAACTCTTAATTGAGTTATGAGATGCACAACTAAAGATTTGGGTTGATATGCACGATTCTAGTGTGTATGTTCCAAGTGGACATGAAATCTATTTATTTAAGAATTTTAGTCTGCCTGCATGTATAGTATGTTGATTACTCAGTATATTACAGTGTTTTGAATATACTGCTCTGCCAAGTTTTAAATGATATACATGTTGTATTATAACTTCAAATAAGTAGACGTGACACCATAGAGATACCAGAGTCAAGTATAAGTAAGAGAAGGGTACAATATAGAAAGAGCTTTCTAGGAATAATAAAATAATAGACTTAGGAGCCATGAACACCGTAGAACCCCTATGTGAGGTCTGTGCCTTAGGGGTGAAATGACCTAACCCTGGCAGCGTCCAATACACGGGGGTCAGAATGTACTATCAGGTGGTAGGGGGGACGAAGCCCTAGCGGAAGTCTCCTTAAATTATAGTTTGTCGTGTCCAACATCAACCAGAAGTCCTGGTGGCACTAGAGTACAAAAAAGCTAAGAGGTGGCTTGACTCTTCTCCTGTGTGCTTAGGTTAGAGGAGTCTAGTTTAGGCCAGAGAGCCATTTCCCTGTTGCAGACCAGGAGAGTAGTCAGACTTAGCATTTCTCGGGTGTGTCCACTAAGTCTTGTAATGTGTGATCATAGTGCACTACAAGTCTCCATATGTAGAGTACACTGCATATGATCAGGGCATAATAAAATGAATGAGAGGTCAAACAAATGTGTACAGTTATTCAATTATTCTTTGTATGTTTCTGAATTATTAGTTCTCTTTATGATCAATCAAGCATTTCATATATTGATTCACTCATATAGATAGAGTATCCTGCACATTTATGATTTTCAATTATTAGACTCTTTAAAGCTTACTACTGTTATAATTGATATCAATTGCTCAAAAGTATATCTGTAATTATATCAGTGCTTTCGACTGTTTCTTTGCAGTACTCATTCACTGAGCGAGTAGGTTCACCCCTCTACTCAAAATTTTTAGGAAAATCACATGAAATTGAAGAAGATATCATTGCATCAGAGTAGATCTGCCACAAGAGTTAAGTCTGAGTATAGTTAAGTTTAGTCGGTCCCTATTACTCTAGGTCCTTCTATAGATGTGAGAGAGTTGTAAATGATGTTTTGTATGTTTGTTTCCTTAATAAGAGAGAATGCAAATGATTGTCATGTCGTATGTACATGGAAATGTGAGAAACATAATGAATGTATGGATGTGTATCATTAATACTGAGATTACATTAGAGAAATAAAAGTTTAATTCTCTTATAAAGTTAGTTTATGTGGTTTAATGTGAGAAAACAAAGAGTTTGAAAAAGAAGAAAAAGTTAAGGGTGATCTTTGTATTATGTTAAATCCTCAATTTATACCCTAATCTCATGATTAGTGGTAATTGTGAGATCGGGGTGTAACATGTGTCATAAGTGGGACATGCTAGTTTCCTTACGATGGAAGAATGTACAGCTTGAAGTAACTTTACTAGCAAGATTGTTGGCACATATGCAAGTAAAACCTACACCGATACAACAAATTAAAGAAGCAAAATAGGATGATACTGTGATACAACATATCATATCAGAATATGGCAATGAGAAGCGGGATGGCTTTCATGAGTTAAAAGATGAGTCAGTTTGTTATCATGGTAGAATCCTGGTACCTGATGTTAATGACTTCAGGAAGATAGTTATGGAAGAAGCTCACTCATCTATGTATGCTATTCATCCAGGAAGTACCAAGATGTATCACAATCTAAAAGATATGTATTGGTGGCCTGATTTGAAGAAAGATGTAGCTGAGTTTGTTATGCGATGTCCAGTGTGTCAGTAAGTTAAGGCTAAGCACCAGAAGTTGGTAGGAACATTACAACAAGTACCTATACCACAGTGGAAGTGGGATCATGTGACAATGGATTTCGTAGTTGGTTTGCCTAGGACAGCCAAAGGTCATGATTCCATTTGGGTGATTGTTAATAGGTTGACAAAGTCAGCATATTTTCTTCCTGTTAAGACAACATACACTACTGAGAGACTTGCACATGTTTATGTAGATGAGATAGTGCAGTTGCACGGAGTCCTAGCAACAATTGTGTCTGACAGAGGTCCTCAATTTGGGAACGATTACATACAGCTTTGGGCACACAGTCAAAGTTTAGTACTACTTTTCACCCTCAGACCGATGGACAATCTGGAAGGACTATGAAGACCTTGGAAGACTTGCTTAGGGCATGTGTTCTTTAGTTTTTAGGTAGCTGGGATATACATTTGAGTTTGATAGAGTTTGCCTACAATAACAGTTATCTGAACAACATTGATATGGCACCATATGAAGCATTGTATTGTAGACATTGTAAATATCCATTATGCTGGTATGAAACAGGAGAATACCAGCTTCTTGGTCCTAAACTTGTGCAATAGACAATAGAAAAGATTAAAGTGATACAGCAATAGTTATATACAACACAAGATAGGCATAAGTCATATGTTGATAATCATCGTAGACCTTTAGAATTCCAAGTCAGAGACAAAGTGTATCTCAAGGTCTCTCCTTGAAAAGGTGTTCTCAGATTTGGGAAAAAGGGTAAGTTAACTCCTAGATTTATGGGACCCTATCCAGTGATAGCACATGTTGGAAAGGTAGCCTATAAGTTGGAACTACCACCTGAGTTGCATAGACTATATCCAATGTTTCATGTATCTATGTTGAGAAAATGTCACCCTGATATAGAGCTTGTCTTACGACATGTAGAGGTAGAATTAGATGAGGATATATCCTATGTGGAAGGTCCAATGTTGATTCTTGTTTGAAGAATCAAGAAGTTGAAAAAGAAAGACTTAGTTCTTGTGAAAGTTCTTTGGCATCATTGTGTCGTTGAAGAAGCCACATGGGAGCTGGAGGAAGATATGAGGAGGAAGTGCTCTTCTCTTTTCTCTTGAGATTTCGGGGATGAAATCCTTGTTAGGGGTTTATAACTTGTCACGCCCCTGACCTGGGTTTTGAGATAACCCTATAAGCTTTGCCTAAGTAAGTTTCTTAGAACCTTTTCTTAATCTTTTGAAAAGTAATTAAGACTTGAGGAGAGTTTATTTCTCAATTTTGAACTTATTTGCAAATTGTTTGTGCTTTATATGATATTTGGTAAAGGTTGCAATTTACCCAAATGAGGGATTTATGTGCAAATTATGACCTCTAGAGTGTTACTTATCTCTCTTAGAATCATCTATAGGAGAGAGAAAGAAGGGAGTGCCTTGTTTGAATCTTGGTTGAATAATAACACTCCTTGTGGTAAAAGAATCAAACAAGGTCGAGTATTTTGAACCCTAGATGAGGTTGTGTCGAGTTATGAAGTGTATATGGGAGTGCCTATCGACTTGGAAGCCATAGAGGAGGTCTCATGTTGGTTTTTTAACCTTTTAAAGTGTTCATAATGGGATAAGCACCTCAAATAGGTGAAGCCTATCGGTTTACATGTTCCTTGCAAAAGTAATATCGGTTTGCACATAATGTTAGATTGGGTTGTGATATCTTGTCAAGCAAGATACCCAATGGCTGTTATCTTGCCTATGGATTATCCTCAATAGTTTTGCATGGCAAGATAATTATGGTTGCATGAAGTCACCATGCATGGACACGTGTCTCTTAAGTATACATGGTGATGACACCTTGTACATACTCTCTCTCTTAAATCTCAACTATATATACCTCTCTTTTCACCACCTAGTAAACCTTTCGACTCCTTTACTATCTCTTGCTTGGAGGATGACTCTAGGTGCTAAAGGATCAAAGAGAAGGTCAAGAATCTTACCTAAGGTGAAGCCATGGTCATCACCAACCTTAGAAAGACTATGCTTTTTAGATCATGATTCTTTCCTTCTCTTCTTTCTTCACCAAATCCTAACTATGGTATCTTCTTTCATAAAGAAGTATTGTGATCAAGTCTTGGACTTTTGATAAGTCATATTCAACCTTGAGAACGTGGAGCTTTGGAGATTGAAGCTCTTGTGTTGATCTTGAGGCAGGTTATATAACTTGAACCCAATTTTATTATTATTCACCTTCTATCATGCAATACTTTGTGATTCCTTTTCTACTTCAACTTTTCTTATTTGAATGATGGTTCTATGATCTATAATGGATATTTTGGGCTTTTGTCCATGAACTAGAGTAGTAATGAACGAAGAGTTTGAGCTTGAAGAAGATGAAACTGATATGCACAAAATGATATTGGCATGTGAAAAACCCTAACCCGATACAATGGTATAGGCATGAAATTTGATACACATGAACTCCTACCCCTATTGGTTTGTTACATGAGTAGGAATAATGACTTCTCAATTGTTGAACCTTTCACCTAATTATAAGAATAAAGGCAAGCTGATATCTAGAATATAGACAAGTCGATAACATACTTGCACCATGACATGGATGGCTTATTTGACTTGTGATGCTTTAAAATCAATATGTTGTTGTTAGGCCAATATGTTAGATGTTTTAAAAATGATAAGCCTCAAAGGCATTATCTTGTCATGACCAAGAAATGTCTAGAGAAGATGGAGTATCAAACTATGTTGCTTTAGTTGAGTGTGGAGGCTGACATGGCCAATCCTAACCCTAGTAATTCGATATCCCTCTAGCCTGATCCATGTGTGATGAGCACATTACTTAGCCCGACATACTTTGTGAAAGTATGGGCAGCACATTATTAGAAGCCTTGGATGATACACCAAGTAGTGGTGGGACCAATAGGTGAAAGAACTAAGGTATTGAATAAGGATTCAACCGATACAACCCAAAACCCTAGAGGCTGATACCCCTTATTGAGCAATGGCCGATACTCAAAGGAATAGCAAGGCCGATAACCTAGTTGATGGTGAGGTCGATATACTAGTTGGTTGAGTGGCTGATACCCTAGTTGATGGTATGGTTGGTACCCTAGTTAATGGTGAGGCCGATACATTAGTTGGTTGAGTGGTTGATACCCTAGTTGATGGTGGGGCCGATAAACTAGTTGGTTGAGTGGCCTATACCCTAGTTGATGGTTTGGCCGATACCCTAGTTGATGGTATGGACGATACTCTAGTTGATGGTGTGGCTGACACACTAGTGGAGTGAGTGGCCGATACACAATATGATGGTATGACCGACACACACAAGAATACTCTATGGCCGATATACCTCAAGAACCATACAAACGATACTACTCTAAGCATCTCTAAATAGATATCCTTTGATATGTCTTGGTCGACACAAGTAGATGTCTCTTGGCCGACACAAGTGGATATGTCTAGGCCGACACAAGGGTTAAAGTGGAGGCCGATACACCTTGTTGAATATAGGTCGATACACCTTGATGAGTGTAGGCCGATACACTTTGAATGTAATCAATGGATACATATTGAATGTAATGAGATGGATACACTTTAATAAGTATAGGTTGATAACCTTAAAGAAGGTTAAATCAATATGATAAGTATCTTGAAGTCAATATCCTAGTAAGGATAAGAGAGAAACTTGTACTACCCACATAATAAAGGTAATACTTCATGTTGATAATCAGTTGATGATATTTGTTGAAGTATGCTTGAACACTTATGACAATAATATAGCTCTTATGATGTGAATTATGGTTTTCTTGATAAATGTGCACTTTAAAACCCTAAATCAGTTACAAGGGAAAACCCTAACCCTAATATTGAGAGGGTTGCAATTTGAATGATTCTATTTATGGCATGGACATGATATTTACTTGATATTGCATTTGCTAAGAAATCCTAACCATGCAGGTATTATGAAATGATGAGCATAGCTAGGTATGAGCTATGATGATTTAGCATTATACAGATTATATAAGGCCTTGTGAGCCATGTCATATACATGTACAACAAGTATGACTTGCATATGGGTCTGATGATCAAGAGATGATTGTTACCTGGTAAAAGGTGACACTGTTCAATAACGAACTACGGGTTAGATACCCAACACATGTTGTAATGACCCATTTTCAAATTAGTCATCTAATTAGGGTTTACTTGGATGATTGTATGCTTAGATAAGTTGATCATTGTTTAAAGCTTTATTAATGATGGTAGTTATGTTTTGATGTTTTAAATATAATGAGAAGGTTTAATCATACTTTTATCCACATAATTAGGGTTAACATTTGGAAACCCTAATCGGCCCAAATTAGGGTTTTGATGACATATGAATATAGAATTTGATAAGTATAGTGTCTCACTAAATTATTTTTAGTATTTTATGTGTAACTATGATTTAATTCAAATAAAAGATGGTGATAAGTCTAAATACGAGGGAGCTCTGGCGTCTTGAGCGACGCGGCTAGGGCTTCTTCATGTATGGTGGCTGGCTTGGGGGAGGGGGCTCCGGCTGCCGGTGGGTGCCACCTTGTTCCCCCCAGACCTCTCCTCTCCCGACGGTGCATAGGATTTGGCTACAGGAGTCAGGCATCATCAAATCGTGGCTCTCGACGGATCCCCTTGACTCCAGCGTTGGGGCTTCAGGCCCTTCTGGTCCTGTTTTTCCGTAGCGCTGGTGAGAGGCTAATCGGTTTCTGGCCGACGATTGGGGGCCAAGCGATGTTTTGGTTTGCCCCAAGCATGAGTGGTTTGTATATCCTCTTCATGCTACCAAGTTCTATAGCGCCGGGCTCCTCCTCCCTACCGTCTTTTCCTTTTCGTGCTTTAGTTTAGTTGTTTGTTGTTGGCCGGTGGCTGTACTCAGCCTGGTTTATCACCGTCTAATCGGTGTTTGTTACTCGTCATTTCATCGACATTTTGTGTCTCTCCTTCGTGAGAGTGTCAGTGCTTCTAGTCTCATCTAGAGCTCAGATTTTGATTCAGATTAGATATGTTGCTTTACTGTATGTCTCCACATGTAGAGGTGAACTCCCGTTGGATCACAGGTCTTAAACTGCCCTTTGTCTGCAGATCTATGCTCGTGTCGAAGGAATCTCTTAAGGCAAGCTGGTTATATCAACATTGAAGAAAAGAGATCAATGCAAAAATGTCTTATTCGCATTCCAATATGAGTTTTTGTAAGATTATGGGTGTGTCCATGATCGTTGTATGTGGTGATGGTTGTTCTCCCTCTTTATGTAGATGTCGTATGGTTAAGTGATGTATTTAATCTGTTTTTCTCTAAAAAAATGATTTAATTCAAATTTGTATATGATTTGGATATATAAAATGTTAGCACTATAGAAAAAATATCAGAATTTTTTAAAAAATGTTATGACTTTTTTGCCGATCGAGTTTCAAACTCGACCGACCATATTTTCATATTGATATAGCAGTGTGGTAATTTAATTTTATCTTTCTATTGGTATATATAATTTATCTCAAATTTTAATTGTTAGTTGGGAAACTACATTGTATACATTTTAATAAATTTTTATAATTTTTGGATGATGTTTTATCTCTGTAGAGATGGGTGTCGTTCGAGTTCTGTGAAGGACAAACTCAACCGACCATGCTGCAGACTACAATATAGTAGTGTAGTATTTGATTTTTAATTATTTATTAGTAACTCTAAATGATCTAAAAAAATTACTATTTCTTATAAACACAATTTCAGACATTGGATTAAAGTTTAATAATATTTGGATGATTTTTGAGTTCTCAAAAGTGTGGTGTCGGTCAACTTTATAACTTAGCTGACCAACCCGTCTGAGCAAAATAAAAATATATTGAAGGTCTTGTTTGCAATTGTTCTAAGCACCTCAATTCATCTATATGACTAACCTAACACACAAGGAGGTCTCATAACTCGTCATTCCTGTCAAAGAAATGAAATTCTTGAGAGAGAGGAGAGCTAGGGTTTTGAGAAGAGAAAGTGGTGGAGATGTTGACCTAGGGTTTCTCTATCCAAGATATGATGAAATCAAGTAAGTTTAGCTTCTTTGCATAGAATTTTATGGTGAATCTTATCTCAAACATCAAGATTACATCCCTCCTCTAATTTTATTCGAAATCACATCAAATTTCCCCCTTTTCTCACTCTTTCTCTTCTAATCCCCATTTCTAGGGTTTCTGAGTTGAGAGGAGAAAGAATTGGATTCTTTTGCGAGAGTTTGATTGGGTTTCCTAAAAGTCAGAGGTTTACCTACGAATTTAAGGTGCTTGGCACCTGAGGTGAGTGTTTTTCTCCCTCTTAAGCTCTGCATTCATGTTGAAAGCCTAATTCTATCTGGCTAACTAATCAGGAACCTTGCTTGTATATGTATGTGATTGAATATTGATTTGGAAAAGATATTGGGGGATCCAGTTCTACTAATTTTGATTATTTCTCTTTGATTGGAACTTGATTAGTTCCTAAGATATTTATTGAGGATCCATGGATAATCCTAAATAGATGAATATGCTATTTCATGTGAATTGTATAGACATGCTTAAAAATTTGCCCAATGGCCGATATGCTTGGAATTGAATTGACATGTATAGAATCATATTTGAATTGAATTAGAATGTATTATACAAGTGTATTGCTGAATGTAAATGGAATTGAATATGGTATACATTTAAAGATCAATATGAGGTGACCACTTTTCCTGATTAGGGTTTGTGCTGTGGAAGTGAATCAAATGAGTCAATGTATACTTATGTTTGATGAATGGAATATGTGAAAATGGAAATTAGGGTTTTCATGTGTGTGAATAGCTCTAATGAACCTCTATGCATCATTATGAAATTACTTAGTGATATGGATCTTATGATGTGTTAAACTAAGTATGGCATCTTAAAAACCCTAGATGTTTAGTATAAAGACGATTATGAGTGATGAAGCTAGAACTTATATATGATGTGAGTGCTAAATGTAAGTATTAATACTTCAATTGAATATGACGAGTCTTACTAATATCATCTAAGTCAAATGCATTTGTTTTAGTATAATAAAGAATGATCATTGTTGATTATGGGAATGACATTAGAAGTCAATGACATGATATACTCATCTAAATATAAGAAATGATATGAAGAAAAAATGTATTGATGGTGATTGCAAGTTAAAGATGAAACTAATGAAATTATTACGATGAAGTCTTTAATCCTTTGTTTTAATTACATGTGGCTTAAGCCAAATTGAATGAAACATACTAAAACTAGACTTTGATGGATATCAATGAAAAGAGAAGTATTGTATATCAAGTGAGTTAAAAATGATTGGTTCCTGTAATTTACTGAACATCACATGAGAGAAGTTGAGATTAATGAGTATGAGTTGAAGGAAAAAGATGAGAATTATTCGATGAATTTAAGAAATGAACTCTAACCCTAAAATGTTAAGCTAGATGGTGCTAATGAATAACAATATCGAATGAGGGATTAAGGAATGTACATAATTATAGTTTAATCTAATTAAAAGATGAGGTTCAAGCATTTGAATTGATTTATAAGAATGTGTTCTTGTATTGTGACTGTTTGATAGAATACTTGTACTATGAGAATGAACTATTTTGATGGAATTCAAATGATAATCAACATGTGTTGATTAGTAACCCCATATGAAGAACGTGAAATAAAATAAGAAGAAAACTAAGTCTGTTATGCATGTATATGCATGAAATTTATTAGAATCTATTTAGATTGGATGGAACAAGCATATGTTGTATGATAAATATATTCTGAGTATGAGGAATGAATCATGATATCTATATACTTTTACTGTTACTAGTTCTAATGCCACTGCTAATATTTGTTCAGAACTATGATATACAATGAACTGATAAGATTTATATTGAAATTGAATTTAATATGCATTCCTTACATTGAGAAACCCTGCTAAGGGTAAATGTTGCATAATGAGATTATGTCTAGGGCTGAAAGCCCACTAATGATGATAGAACCTTGATGGGGTAAATGCTGGACAATAAGATTATGTCTCAGGCTGAAAGCCCACTGTTGATGAGTTCTATGAGATGATGTAGAATATGGAAATAATCATATGTGTTGCAATTTACAGATTTATTGTGCTTCTTGCTTCGATCATTGTCCTTATTGATAAAATTAATCTATTTCATGTTATTATAGTTATGTGAGAATACATAGATATGATATATGATGTTTTGAATTCTTTTAAGATGAGTAAAAGAGATTAATAACAAGTGAAAAGATGGAACATCTAGTTAGGTGCCTTGAACACCGTGAGTTTTCCCCGAGGACCACACTGGGGAAACAAAACAGATCTCCTTGTAGTAATCGATGAATTATGAGAAGGGTTTTCAGAGTGTGGATCGAGACCTTAAAGGTTAGACCACCAGGATTTAGGAGTGAGTCATATGGAGTGGCTCTGGCCCTAAATCCTTACTGTGAAAGTCTATGTCCAGATGGAATAGACTCTGATGAAATGAAATATGTGAAATGTGAAATGTGAAATGAAAAATATGTGAAATATTGTGATATGTGATATACTATTTTGCTGGTTCCTATCTCATGTACCCGAGATGAGGACGTGAGCCTCTTTAGGCAACCCTGAGGTGGCCAAGGTCTGTTGTTGATATATTAGGGTGGTTAAATAAATCCTAAGATAGTGACGGTGAGTCGTTGACACGAGAATCAGGCGTGTTGACTTCTACTTGGTGAGGTACAAGCCAAGTTGTTTCAGGGCAAATGATTAAAAGAGGATAAGCCATGTAGAACATGATTTGAATGGTTGTTACATTCCTTGTACTGCTACTTGATGATTTGTCATTGTTGATTATGCCTCTTGTTGTGGAAAGCGATCATGTTGCTATGGACATTTTCTATTTCATATTATGATATGTCATGTTGACAAGTTATAAATGATGGTATTCATATCCATTTTGAATATGAGTTGGATTGCTTGCTATTTGATAGTATTTGTCGGGACACACTCTTTTGATTAGCATAAATACCAACCATTAGAGATAATCCCAAAACCTAAATCCATATTATGAAATAAAATAATGAATTCTCGACAAAGGTGAATAAACAATATATGAAAAATACAGATAAATTTTTTTCCCTTTTCCTTTCTTCACAAAATCATAAATCAATGTTACATCAAGGACATCACATTTAGATATCACAAATCTTATTGAACTCCATTAAAACTAGAATCAACCTTGTTCTCATATGATGTTCAGTTTACATTAGATACATGTACATTGATGAACAAACTTAATCTACAACCCATCCTAGGAAAGAGAGAGTACATGGACATTCTAATCTATCTAGATTATGCTATTTATATCTTCTTTGTCATGACCTCTCTACTGGATAGCATTATACCTAAAAACATTTGAAATAACCTCATGAGACTCATATAGAGCCCCAGTGAGTGGATACCTCCCACTCAAGCTAGGTACATGCATCAACATCAGATTAAGTATAATAAGCTTAATAGAAACATGTAGATATTGAAAAGTCTAGCAGATAGTTCTATCATGAGTCAAATCTAGCTTACAATGGTAATCTAATCCAACAGATACGGTAATCACTTAAACCAATTTTAACTTTGAAATAACTTTTTAGAGCATGCCTATGAATAAATCAACAAATACTTCTTAGTTCAAATTAAGAACCCTATTGCATGAGAAATAAGTCAAGTTCTAAGCATTTTGCATCAATACATACAATAACATTAACTTTGTGACACTCCACCAGCTGGACCAGGAACACATCCTGCAGTCCTGAAGCTGAAGTACACATAATACGTATCTACCAAACGATACTATCAAATACCAAGCAATCCAACTCATATTCAGAATGGATATAAATCCCAACATTTATAACTTGTTAGCATGACCGATCATAATATGAAATAGAAAATGTCCATAGAAACACGATTACTTTCCACAACATGAAGCTTAATCAACAATTACAAATCAACAACTAGCAGTACAAGGAATGCAATGTTCATTCAAATCATGTTCTACACGACTTATCATCTTTTATTCATTTGCCCTGAAACTACTTGGCTTGTACCTCACCAAGTAGAAGTCACCACACCTAATTCTCATGTCAACGACTCACCATCACTATCTTAGGGTTTTAGCCGGCCACCCTAATATATCAACAACAGACCCTGACCACCTCAGGGTTGCCTAAAGCAATTCATGTCCTCATCTCAGGTATACGAGATAGGAACCAACAAAGCAATATATCACATATCATAGTATTTCACATATTTTTCATTTCACATATTTCATTTCATCAGAGTCTATTCCATCTGGACATAGACTTTCTGTAACGACCCCGCCACCTCCCAGTAACCCCCAATTAAGGGAGACCAAGAGGTTAGAGCCATTATCCTAATTTCTGGATCAAAGGTTCGACAAATAATCAATAATAATTATCAAATTCTACCAAACTAAACTAAACTGAAAGGCTGTAATAAAAATTTACTTTTTACATACCTTGAAAAACTTGCATTTATAAACTTCTATCCATATGAGAGAATATCCTAACTAATCCTCCTTGACCGTTAATCCTCATTTAATTCCACATATTCCACTTTACTGTTTGTTCTTTTCTCTTGAACCTAAAACACCAACAAACAAAATGTCAGTCAGCATAAATGAATTATGCTGGTATGTGGGGGAAACAATAATCGTGCAACTATGATAACAATATAATCAACCAATTATCATTTAAAAACCAAGGTTACGTCTTAAGCAATACTACTCAATCCTTACCTATCCCCTATCTCTGTGTTGTCCCTGTAGTGGACTTGGATACTACCTCTCTCTATGGTAGATCCTTACCCCCATGGCCCTACCTCACAGGTAGCCAATACTTAGGGTTATAGAGTCACATGGCCCTACCCAAAGGTAGCCCAATCCCTGACTCAAGGTGACTTGATGGACCTACCCCATTGGTAGCCATGTACTAAGTCATCCAATGACCTGATGGACCTACCCCATAGGTAACATGTACTAGGTCAAACCATTAAGTCACAGAAGGGACTGGGATCTGAGCTAGTAGGCACATATCTTAAATGATAGTCATATCCACATTATAGTTTGTATGAATTAAATTCATCCAACAGTTTAATTCACATCATCGAGGAAAACTTCAGAAAACCTTGAAAAACTAATTCGAGATATTCATAAGTGTAACCACATATCTGTCAGGCTGATTTGAGACAGAAATATTCCATGCAAGTAAGAAATCCAAGCAAGCAAGCACATACAACAAGATCCTGAAATAATCATGCAATTTCCTATTATTACTTATGTCATCAAGATCCATTAAACCTAGCTCACTTCCTAGGGTTTCTAGTCCACTTTTAGAGTTTCCTTTGCAATTAGGGTTCCACTTCACTTTTAATATTTTAAACCCCAATTGTATACAATTGCTTACAAACCCTATTTATCTCATCTATTCTTCACGAAAGATATTAAGATTATCTTTTAACAACATATTACCCTAATTTTGATTTAAGGCACAATTAAACATCAATTAAGTCCCTTATGCCTCTTTTACATTAAAGCTACTATTTTTATCCTTTTAATCCATGACAAGATCATTATGCTCATTAATCATCAATTCATAGTTCATTATGGTCTAATTCACATATGAATTCTAATTGTCATTAATTCTACCTTTATCCATCAGAAAACCCTAATTTCTACATTAAAGGTATTTATCCACAATTAGAAACCTTTATACTCAAAATAGCTTAGAATAATCAAATCTTAGCTTTATTCATGATTTTGAATAATTAAAGCCATTAAGAGTCGCATTTACCAATATTAGGGTTTCGAGGCCCCCTTAAAGCATATTCATGCATATGAAACTCTAAATTAAACTAATTACATGCAAAGTTCATCCTTTTTATTCTTAAGGTACCTTTTTACAATTAACAGGTTAATATCAACTTTAATCATCCATTAAACCCTACTAAACACATTAATCATTTCAAAATAGGGTTTCTTAATCATTAAAACATTAAAGTTGATATCTTCCATCACTTTTCGAATTGCAAGAGTAATTAGCCTCTAAAAACATTTTTAACGAATTCCTCTTATTTTTCTGAGCAAAATACATATATTATATGTACCTATCCGAGTTACCCTTAATGAGATATGCATTTTGCAATTTAAACTTACTTTGTGCCAATAGGGGGCTGCCACATCGGCCTCTTCCATGCAACGTGCTCTTTTGGAAACATAACTGAATGTCGGTTTTGCCCTTGCCTAAGTGGCTGACTCTTTAACACATGGAGGGGTAAAACCATCCAACCATCATTGATCATCTTCTTCCTCCTGGAGCACAACCTGGCCGCTGTTGGCTTCCCTTTCGCGGCCCGCCCTTCCTTCCAGGGGGCTCAAGGACCGCCGACGATTGCTCCGCTGGCTCCGCCATGCCCCGACGCACCTGGGGCTCCTCCAAGTTTCTTCCAAGGTGGCCGTTCCCAAGTGGGAGAAGCATGCGACTACTGCCGCAATTGCAGCAGGTCGACAGACCTTTTGGTGGGTGCTGTGTGAAGTCTTGGGTGTTTATATGGTAGCCGATGGGTCCAGGGTTGATGTAGAAGCTTCCCGTATCCATCAAGATGGTTCCACAGCTCTTCATTGATCCATATATAGAACTACCCCTAAGGTTAGGGTTTTGAATGGAAAGAAGCAAGAAGAAGATGAGGAAGAGAGAGAGACGTGGGATTTCTCTTGGATTCAGCCAAGGGTGCTACCCCTTATATAGGGGAGAACATCCACGCCCTAACGTGCTTGCCCATGAAGAAAACAAGGTTTCTCCTCATTAGGAAACCTTCTTTCCATAATTGAGAATAAATCCTCTCTTTAAATTAATTCCTTGTTTCCTCTTGATTCTTGGTCATTAAGGAATTCGAAATTCTCTCTTTTTATCTTCCGTGTGCTTGGCTTTAACTCTATTGGCCACGGAAATCTATTTTCTTAAAGCAATTAACATCTCCTTTTGATATTATCAAAAAGTCACTAATGATGCATCACATTATCCTCTTATTTTGTTTTATTTGCCTTTCCTCTTTCTTTTTCTTCATTGGGACTCCTTGGATCCCAAGAAACTTTAATATTTCGAAATTCCTTTTTATTGGATACTCATTATCCTTCTATATGCATCTTTATCCACTATTTCACATTATCTTGTTTATTTCTTATTAAAATATCTCTTTTTGAGGATTTCTCTTTATCTTTCTTTTTATTTTCCTCATTGGCATACCTTTTAACATTAGGAATCCTTTGGATACGAAAATCAACCAAGGATAACTCAATTATACCTCTTTTTACTTATTTCCCACATTTTATCATTGTTTTCAATTTCTTTCTTAACAAAGAAATATTTAATTGGTCTTTTCTTTTCTTGTTGCATTATTTTTGCAACTTTGGACTCCTTGGCACCCAAGGAACCCAAGAGGCACGAAATCCAACTTTAGATTATATTCTTTTGCCTTCTAGAGGTTTCCACAATTTTCTTTTCTCCATTTCTTATTAATAATGGAGTTTCTTTTGTATTTTTCCTTGTTATTGGGCCTAATAGCCAATAAAGCCCACAAAACAATCATCAAGTCTATTGTAAACGAAACTCATTTAAAACAAATTATATCATTATTTGTTCAAATATCTTTAATATGAGAAATTACATTTCTCACCAAATGAACCCAAAAGTTGGGGTTGTAACACTTTCACTGCAAGGATTTAGGGCCAGAGCCACTCCAAATGACTCACTCCTAAATCTTGGTGGTCTAACCTTTAAGGTCTCGATCCACACTCTAGAAATCCTTCTCATAATTCATCGATTACTACAAGGAGATCCATTTTGTTTCCCTAGTGTGGTCCTTGGGGGAACTCACGGTGTTCAGGGCACCTAACTAAATGTTCCATCATTCCACTTATTATTAATCTTTTTTACTCATCTTAAAAGAATTCAAAACATCATATATCATATCTGTGTATTCTCTCATAACTATAATAACATGAAACAGATTAAGTTTATCAATAAGAACAATGATCAAAGCAAGAAACACAATAAATCTGTATATTGCAACACATATGATGATTTCTATCTTCTACTTCATCTCATAGCAATCATCAACAGTGGGCTTTCAGCCTGAGACATAATTTTATTGTCCAACATTTAACCCATAAGGGTTTTATCATCATCAGTGGGCTTTCATCCCTAGACATAATCTCATTATGCAACATTTACTCTTATCAAGGTTTCTCAAAATGTAAGGAGTGCATATTAAATTCAATTTCAACATATTCCTTATCAGTTCGTTGTATATCACAGTTCTTAACAAATATTAGCAGGGGCATTAGAACTAACAACAGTAAAAGCATATAGACATCATGTATCATTCATCATATTCAGAATAGATTTATCATACAACATATGCTTGTTCCATTAAATCTCAATAGATGCAAATAAATTTCAAGCATATACATGCATAACAGACTTAGTTCTCTTCTTCTTTTATTTCACATCCTTCATACGGGGTTACTAATCAACACATGTTGATTGTCATTTGAATTCCATCAAAAAATTCATTCTTATAGTACAAGTATTCTATCAAACAATCACAATACAAGAACACATTTTTGTAAATCAATTCAAATGCTTGAACCTCATCTTTTAATTGAATTAAACTACAATTATGTACATTCCTTAATCCCCCATTTGATATTCTTATTCATTAGAACCATCTAGGTCAACATTTTAGGGTTAGAGTTTGTTTCTTATATTTGTCTACTAATTCTCATCTTTTTCCTTCAATTCATATTCATTAATCTCAACTTCTCTCATGCCATGTTCATTAAATTACTGGAACCAATCATTTTTAAATCACTTGATATACAATACTTCTCTTTTCATTGATATCCATCAAAGTCTAGTTTTAGTATGTTTCATTCAATTTGTCTTAAGCCACATGTAATTAAAATAAAGGATTAAAGACTTCAACATAATAACTTCATTAGTTTCATCTTAAACTTGCCATCACCATCAATACATTTTTTCTTCATATCATTTCTTATATTTAGATAAGTGTACCATGTCATTGACTTCTAATGTCATTCCCATAATCAACAATGATCATTCTTTATTATACTAAAACAAATGCATTAGACTTAGATGATATTAGTAAGACTCATCATATTAAATTGAAGTATTAATACTTTCAACTTCAACATTTGATCACATTTACAACATCATATACAAGTTCTAGCTTTATCACTCATAATCGTCTTAATAATAAAATTTTAGGATTTTCAAGAAGTCATTCCTTAGTTAAACATATCATAAGAATCATATCATTCAGTAATCCAATCATGACTCAAGGGTTCATTAGGGTTATTCACAAATATGGAAACCCTAGTTTCCATTTTCACACATTTCATTCATCAATCATAAGTATACATTGATTAATTGAATCATTTGATTAACTTCCTCAACAAAATCCTAATCAGAATATGTGCTCATTCAATTCCATTAACATTCCACAATACACTTGTATAATACAATCTAGTACAATTTAAATATGATTTTATGCATGACAATTCAATTCCAAGCATATCGACCATTGGGCTAATTTTTAGGCAAAATTCACATGAAATAGCATAGTCATGTACCCATAAGATTACCCATGGATCCTCAATCAATTTATCAGGAACTAATAAAGTTCCAATCAATGAGAAATAATCAAAATCAGTAGAATTGGATCCCCGAATATCTTTCCCAAATCAAATCCAATCACATACATATACAAACAAGGTTTCTGATTATTTTAGCTGGATAGAATTAGGATTTCAACATGAATACAAAGCTTAGGAGGGGAAAAATAATCACCTCAGGTGCCAAGCACCTTAAATTCGTAGGTCAAACTCTGAATTTTTGGAAACCCAATCAAACTCTAGCAAATGAATCCAATTCTTTCTTCTCTCAACTCAGAAACCCTAGAAATGGGGATTAGAAGAGAAAAGGGGGAGATTTGATGTGATTTCAAATCAAATCAGAGGAGGGACGAAATCTTGACATGTGAGAGAATATTTACCATGAAAATGCTATGCAAAGAAGCTAAACTTACTTGATTTCATCATATCTTGGATAGAGAAACCCTAGGTCAACATCTCCACCACTTTCTCTTCTCAAAACCCTAACTCTCCTCTCTCTCAAGAATTTCGTTTCTTTGAAAAGAATGATGAGTTATGAGAGCTCCTTGTGTGTTAGGTTAGTCATATATATGAATTGAGGTGCTTAGAACAATTGCAAATAAGCCCTTCATTATATTTTTATTTTTCTCAGACTGGTTGGTCGGCTGAGTTATAAACTCGACCGACACCACACTTTTCAGAACTCAAAAATCGTTCAAAAATTATGAAACTCTAAAAAAATGTCTAAAATTGAGTTTATAAGAATCTATAAAAATTTTAGATCATTTTTAATTACCAATAAGTAATTAAAAATCAAATACCACACTATTATATTACAATATGCAGCATGGTCGATCGAGTTTGTCCTTCACAGAACTCGACCAACACCCCTCTCTGTAGAGATAAAAAATAATCTAAAAAATATTTAAATTTAATATAATTTCTATAATGGAGTTTAAAAACTATAGTTAAAATTTGAGATCAATTGGGTATAGCAATAAAAATATAAAATTCAATTACCACACTGCTATATCAATCTGAAAATATGGTCGGTCGAGTTTGAAAATCGACCAATAATCAGGTCTGAACATTATTTAAAAATTATGATATTTTTTAATAGTGTTCAAATTTCATATATACAGATCATATAAATTTTTTAATTAAATCACAGTTACACATAAAATACCAAAAATATTTTAGTGAGACACTATACTTATCAAATTCTGTATTCATATGTCATCAAAACCCTAATTTGGGCCAATTAGGGTTTCCAAATCTTAACCCCGATTATGTGAATCAAAGTATGATTAAACATTCTTTTTGTATTTAAAACATCAAAACCAGTTATTAACTTAATTAAGCATACAATCATACAAGTAAACCCTAATTAGGTGACTAATTTGAAAATGGGTCATTACAATATTGTTTGGTAGATATGTATTATGTGTACTTTAGCTTCAAGACTGCAGGATGTGTTCCTGGTCCGGATGGTGGAGTATCACAAAGATAATGTTATTGTTATGTATTGATTCAAAATGCTTAGATCTTGACTTATTACTCATGCAGTAAGATTCTTAATCTGAACTAAGAAGTATTTGCTGATTTGTTCATAGACATGCTCTAAAAGATGTTTCAAAGTTATAATTGGTTTAAGTGATTACCTTATCTATTGGATTAGATTACCATTGCAAGATAGATTTGACTTATGATAGATCTTTCTGCTAGACTTTTCAATATCTATATGTTTCTGTTAAGTTTATTATACTTAAATCTGATGCTGATGCATGTACCTAGATTGAGTCGGAGGTATCCACTCACTGGGGCTCTATATGAGTCTCATGAGGTTGTTTTAAATATTTTTAGGTATAATTCTATCCATTAGAGAGGTTGTGATAAAGAAGATATAAATAGCATAATCTAGATTGATTAGAATGTCCCTGTACTCTCTCTTTCCTGGGATGGGTTGTAGACTAAGTTTGTTCATTAATGTACATATATTTGATGTAAACTGAATAGCATATGAGAACAAGATTTGATTCTGGTTTTAATGGAGTTGAATAAGATTTGTGATATATAAATATGATGTCCTTGATGTGACATTGATTTATGAATTTATGAAGAAAGAAAAAGGAAAAATTTATCTATTTTTTTCGTATATTGTTTAATCACCTTTGTCGAGAATTCATTATTTTATTTCATAATCTGGGTTTAGATTTTGGGATTATCTCTAATGGTTGGTATTTGTGCTGATCAAAAGAGTGGGTCCCGACACATGTGATCATGATAATAATAATGTTGAAGGGATGAGATTTCCAATAAAGTGTTCAGGGGACTGAGATCCCAGGATGAGTGTAACAAGATATGTTCCAATTGATATAAGATTCTTGAAAGATATGTTACACATTTATATGTAGCATTTATCTTTAATTCATGCTTGTAACTTGATTGATGCTAAAATATGTTGTAATTCACTTAATCTATCAAGTAAACTAAAAATGTAGTTGCCCTGGGTATGGATCCATTCAGTGTCAGGATTTGCTGAATGGTGAAACAAGTTTTACTCGGAATGCATATTATTGAATATGCAAGGTGCAAGTTATCTCCTTGTATCCTTAACTAACAGGATTGACTACGAACCACACCCTGAAGATTAGGATTGACTTCGGGTCATACCCTAACAAGAGTGTTGTTGTACCGTGACTCAATAAACAATCATGATTGGTTACGAACCACACCCTAATATAATCAGGATTGATTATGGGTTATACCCTAATAAGAGACATGCTACATGTTGTATCTCTATAGTGAAGAGCCTCTATACGCCAAGTGTGACAAAGTGGATTTTATCATAAGAATGAAACTTTTTTTACCCTTGTATGTTTACTCATGAACTCAAATTAATTTTTCTTAGATACATAATCAATGTTGAGACTCAAATTTGAAATACAATGATCAATGTGGATTTTATACACATTATAACACTTCAAATTGGATTCATGCATCACTTTGTCCAAAGAATCAAATTGGTCAACAAATTTCATCTTTTGGTTCTCAAACTTTTTATATATATTCTCTACATTTTTGTGAAGCAATATTCCAAATTTCACTTAAATTGGACATTCCTACTATTTTCTATGAATTCTTGAAGTTAATGCCTTAAAATCCCTTCTATATGCCTTTTTATCTGACAAATTCCAGGTCAACGATCCACTTGCAAAGGGAGGGGTGAACCCTAGCCCTTAGATCTGAGCCACACAAATCCAAGCTGGATCGGACTAGCTTGCCTTCTACCTCCCACAATCAGCGGTGAGGAGTAAATGAAGACCAAAGAGCGAGATCTCCCGCCTATGACCTCGATTCGAGTTTCTAAGCACGCCAAAATGCTCCTCTTGAGATTTTGAAATCATCAAACCCTAGGTTTACTAGATTTTGTACATGTTTGTGCTACTAACAAGCGCCTCTTTGCTCTCCTATCTCACTCCGGCAGCCATGGCCTTCGACCCAGGTCCTCTAGCCCTAAATCTAGCCCTGATCACCTATAAAAGGACCCCCCAAGGTTCTAAGCAACCAAGCCTCACTCATGCTATAACCTTCCATGCCATATCAGCCTTGAGCACCCCCTATTTACCTCGCCTTCTTCTTGTTGCTCTTCGAGCTCTGCCGCACAACCCTTTTGGGCATTCTTTCTCCTCGCCCCCTCTCGTCAATCTGCCACCATCGCTACATCCATGAGGACACGACGAGGTCAGGTGGTACCTCCCCTACCATCGATGGATACCCCATCTCCTAATCTCTCCCCTCATTGGAAAGACCCTCCGCCATACTTCTGGGATCACGAGGACGTGCTACACGAGGAAGAGAGGATCCCGGACTAGCCGGTCTTGGAAGGGGAGCCCCGGTCCAATTCTTAGTTGAACCGAGGTCTGAACCAAGAAATCAAGTGTGAACCGACACTCCTCAGCCACTCATCTATGGCTCTAGTCAAATCTGACCACGTATCCGACGATAAATAATTTTTCCTCGACCACTCATTCAAGGTGTTTTTCACCCTCTCACATGGAAAATAGATTAAATACTCAGTTCTTGATTTAATCGTAGAAATTGCATACTAGATCCAAAAATTACGTATAGATAGTCAATATTGATTAGAAAAATCCAAGGGATCTATTAAAAATAATTTTTAAACCTGATTCCAAATGATTCTCACTGATATACCTAAATATTTATCTCTTTTTTACATAATTGGTCTAAATGACACTAATTGTGGTTAATCTTGACTAAACACTGAAAACCCTAATTCTTGACTCTAATGTTCATATTAAGACTCTAAAATCATACTTGACCCATTATTGATCTAGATCTATATTTTTTGACTTGATTCAATCTTGAATATGTTAATGACATCTTAATATTATGATTGATCTAAATCTTGGGGCATATTTTGATCTATCAACCTAATACTTGATCTCTGATTTACTCCTTATATTAATTGAAACTTGATCTGATCTTGAATTCCAATTATGCTAAGTATCATGTTGATAAACTAGAAATTTGATGATGACTTGGATAATGAGCATAAATTAGGGTTAAAACATATGATCCTAGAAAACCTAGGTAAGTCATTCACACTCAAAAATACTTGACACTGGAAATAATGTTGGACATATTGAAATATTGATTGATTATAAGTGAATGACCCAACCCTAAGGTTGACATAGGAAAAGTGTAACCCTAATATCAAATATTGAAACACTATCTCCATATATTATGATCTTGACCCTTGATCTAAATATTGTGATTAGAATCAGACTCGAAGGGTTGACTTTTACTTGTTGATCTATACTCGAAATCCTCAGTGAAAGGCACAATGCTATACCTCCTCTTTGGTTATAATGAAGATATTTTTTATGTCTCTTAATTGTGTACTTGGCTATATACTTGGTTGAGCTATTGTTCCCTATTGATTAGGATTTCCTATTTCTTATATTATATTTTGAGACAAATTGGAAAACAGAAATGACATGCCCATTATGACTGCCCGTATACTGACGACGACGATGATGATATTGATAATGTTGATATTGAGTGCAAGTAACTCCTCATTTGGAGGTGGACTTGTACATTGGCCTCCTACCTCACATGGAGAGAAGGAGCCCAGTGACCTACCCCATCGCGTTGGGGCGATTGAGTCATACAAAATACATAAGCATGCTTCTCGAATTACAACATAATGGGAACTTGTAATAAAAATCGAATCGTTTGAAAAACTTGTCGAATAATTTTGTGTTTGAAAATTGCTTATTATAGTTTTGAAATATAAGTCCTGCCAAGTACACTAATTTTGAGATAAACCATTTTACTTAGTTTTTATATAGCATACTGCGCAATTGCATTGACTTTGTGTCTTGATTTTCTTGATTTTAGGCAAAACATTAGAATCTTGACTATATCACTTCCGCACTCATATACTCTGATGACGAAGATTGATCTGCAATATCTCCTATATTGGGTTAGTTGTTCTTTAAAATATAGTTTTTGAGTTATTATTTATTATTGTATATGTTAGTGTGTTAGATCCTATCGGGCCACTCAGGGACGGGTGCTTCAATCCTTTTACTACTGTTTAGGTAGTAGGATTGGGATTGGGGTAAGAATGGTTTTGTGATAGTTGGTATCAGAGCTTACACACTCTCATATACTTTAAATAAATAACAAGTCTCTTACACCCAAGAAACCCTAAATTCCATAATGGTGAAAATTGAGGTGTCTAGGCTAGGGGTCCTGGCATAATTTCTCCTATCCGTCTTCACGGTGGCTGAGATCCCCCGCTCTACCTGGCCTCAATTGATCTAGAACTAGACCTAAAGGTTCTCTTGTGAAACCCTATAGAGTCTTATGTCATCTCATCTCTTCTTTAAGGACTATCCTAAGCCACCCATGTAGATGAAGATTAGGTAGTGATGCATGGGTTTTGAGTCACTTTTACAGGCTTATTTTATATCTGTTTTATGCACATATTTGTCATTTTCTTGATTATATATGCATAATTCACTATAGTTGGACTTTGAACTCTATTTACATCAAATTATACTCATTTTATCATATTTATATGATTTTATATAATCCCCGGACTTATGCACCTGTTTCGACACTTTTTCAGGTACTTTTGCACTGCCCAGAGTCGATACCATCAACCCTAGTGTCGATAGTATCGACATTTCATTAGGAATCAACCACGAAACATGATTTTGGAAAGAAATATCAACATCATGGTCGATACCATTGACCTGGGTGTCGATGGTATCGACAACGTCGGGATCTGGCAATTTTCTGCACTAAAACTGAGCATTTTAATCTGACGGTTGAGCTTTTTCGGTGCCGTAAAGTGGTCCTATGACCTAAGGAGAGCACGGCCGGCCCTGGGGGAGATCGGATATCGTGCCACATGATATCCAAGAAGGAGAGGGAGAGAGGAGACAAGATATGAAGGCCGTAAACCGGGCGATTCGAGCACCTCCGACGGGCGATTTTGCTGTCGGAAGACTGCAAAACGCACATTTCTCGAGGAGGATCTCCAAGAGCACCTTCGTATCTGGGGTTATATGAGTTTTCTCCATATTTCCCACATTTTTCTTCTCTACTCATACGTGTTCTCCATTGTCAACCATGCGGGGCTAATCCCCTCTATCTTTAGGACCGCGAGTAGCCCGGGTGATCGTTGTATGACATTTTTAGCATAGTATTTCATAATGTATCTCTTAAATACGTGGTATGATTTCGTTTTATACATTATATCATTATGATTGATCACCCTAATGATAATCTAATGCCTTTAATTACTTTGAAAGAAGAATGAACGGTTGAAAAGAGACAAAATTCACATTAACTAATAAATCCTTTGAACAAGGTGATGTACTGTTAATGGTGGAAACCTAGAGTATGATCTTCATGCACCTAGTTTAGGGTATAGGTTACTACTACTGTAGAACCGACCTAGATTTAGGTAGTGAATTGTATCACAAAAGTGAGCAATTCTGACTACAGGCCACTACCCAGAATGAGAGACGGATTAGGTTAACTATGTAGAAATTAATACAAGGAGAACCTGTGGTGAAACTGTAATCCTAAAGATTCCCATTTAAATTGATTAAAATAAACATTTAATCGATTGCTTCATTTTCTTTTATTTTCTTTTCTTTTTCAATCAACTCTTAAATCATTTTAATCGGTCTAGCTGATTGTGAGTAGTTAGTTGTAGTCTACCAACAATTATGTTTCCCCGAGTTCGACTCGAGCCTCACAAAGGCCTATATTACTCTGACGCGTGCACTTGCGCTCTAAGCACGGTAAATTCGTGTCAAGTTTTTGGCGCCGTTGCCGGGGAAACGACAATTGTTGGCACTATGAGGGCTGCAAGCGGCCACTCTAGAACACATTTTTTTAAAATTTTAATTCTTGCAATTAATCATTTATCTTTCATAACCCGCAATAATCTAGCACTATGCTTAATTACACTTATTATTTTGCAGGTACTAGTGCATGGTGAGTACGCGTAGTGCAGACTATGAACAGTCATCACCAGAGGTCCCATTCTTGGGATCAGACGATGAGGAAATCAACATTCAAAATCAACTCGAGAATGTGGATTCTGAATCTGAACCGGAAGCAATGGCCGAGGTACAGACAATTTGGGAGAAAATCAAGGCGTCGTCCTCGTCTGCATCAAAGGGGCCAATTAAGAAGCAAACCATCAATATAAAATTGACCCATGCCTAATCAATTTGGTCAAGTCCAATGCATTTTACAGGCTGAAGAATGAAGACCCAGTGGTCCACATAAGCCAGTTTGTGGAGAACTGTGACATGGTCAAGATAGATAGGTTTCCACAGGAGGCACTCTATTTGAAATTATTTCCCAGGTCTCTAGCGGGAAATGCTCGAGAATGGCTGCATAACTTGGACGACGAGTATGTGGAATTGTGGGATCATATGGTCGAAGTGTTCTTTGAGAGATTCTTTCTGCCTGAGAAGACTAATGATCTTGTAAGAAAGATCCACAACTTTAGCCAGAAAGCCGGTGAAACATATTCTGAGACTTGGGAGTGCTTTCAGATAATGCTGAGGAGGTGCCCACATCATGGGCTGGACAAGGAGAAACAAGTCAAGATTTTCTATTTTGCTCTTTCTGAGCATGATAGAAGCAACCTGGATTCAGCAGGTTCGGGGTTCTTCTTAAACAACACAGATACAAGGTGTTGGGAGATTTTAAAAAACATGGCCAAAAAGCAGTCCTGGGGTGATAGAGATACATCGGAACAAGTTAAAGTTACAGGGGATGCCAAAGCCATCAAATAATTGAATGACAAATTGGATCTCATAGCCAAGAAGCTTGTGGAGAAAGAGGAAGAATCCGATGAGGAGGTCCAAGTCAGATTTATGCAACAACAGGGCTATAGGAACAATGATTACACTTGGAGGAAGGACAATAAATTCTCATGTAAGGATCCAAACAACTTCCTGTAAGATCCAGATTCAAAGCCACAATCAAAGGTAGAGGATAAAAGCACCGAGTTGCTTAGTCAAGTGGTGCAACAAAATTAAGAGATGATGAGTACGTTCACCAAGCAGTTACAATCTCAGGGTGAGATTTTGAATAAATTTGGGCAAACATTGCAAAGTCATGGAGCGCAAATGAGGGCACTAGAGATGACTGTGACTCAAATCGCCAATGAAGTGGCGGCCATGAAGCATACAAATCAACAAAGACCGGTTGGTAATGCAAAGTCTGCTCAAACACATCATCAAGTGAAGTATATATCTGTGATTAAGGAACCAGAACCCCTGGTGGTGGAGGTTCATGAAAAGGGGAAAATGCTTTTTGATACGGAGGCTAAACCAGTGTACCATACCCCCATAGCTTATATGGACTACAAGGCGGATATTTCTCATTCAACAAATCTCACCAAGAACCCATCACAGCCATGCCCACGCCTAGGTAAGAGGAGCAGGTGAAGGCCATACTTTGTAGTGGAGTTGCTACCAATGAGAAGGATGAGCAGCTACGAGCTACACCAACTGTGAATGACATGTCAAATCCTATCTTAGAAGGTGGTGTTGAAGCAAGCTTAGGGGAGGAGACCCCAAATAGCCCATATGTGCCACCGCCCAAGCGCATAAAGAAGCCAAGCGTGCCATTCTCGGATAGTCTAAGGTCGAAGAAAGAGCATAGGCACTACAAGAAATTCTTAGAGATGTTTTGGAAGCTCCACATTAACATTCCATTGGTGGAGGCTATAGAGCAAATTCCTTCATATGGAAGATTCATGAAAGACATCATCAACAAGAAACGTCGGATCAAAGACACAAATGTTGTGTGTGTTGATGAAACAATGAGTTCTATAATCTAAGGATGGCTACCAAAGAAGAGGAAAGATCCAAGATGTTTCTACATCCCATGTTCCATAGGTGGCCAACATTTTCCACAAGCACAGTGTGACTCAGGGGAAAGCATTAATCTTATGCCACTTGCCACTTTTCAAAAGTTGGGATTGCAGAAGCCAACACAAACTTCCATGACAATCGAGTTGGTGGATGGATCCATTGTGAAGCCGCAAGGTATATGCGAGGATGTGCTAGTCAAGGTCGACAAATTCATCTTTCCTATTGACTTTGTGATCATGGACATGCATGATCCAGAAGGAGGTGAGATGCTATTGGGAAGGCCGTTCCAAGCTACGGCTGATGTAATCACTGCCATTGGGCGAGGTTACTTGACACTTGGGATTGGTGATGATAGCGTTAAATTCAAACTGCCAAATGAATCATTCGAGACATCCCTTGACAACCCAGGTTAAAGTTATCCTTATGTCAAGCCTAGGACATTAAATAAGGGTGCTTGTTGGGAGGCAACCCAACTTTAGGTTTATTTTATGTTTGGTTATGTTCTTTTATGTTTATGTACTTAGTTTTTGCTTAGGTTTTGATAATTTTTGTAAAAATGGTACCCTAACTCATGTTTTGAAGTGTGCAGAATTTTAAGGTCAATAGTATCGAGTTTGGATCAGTAAACACTGAAGAAAAGTCGATACCATCAACCTTAGTGTCAATAGTATCGAGATTCCTAAAGATTTTCAGAAAAATTGGTGACAGTAATGTCGATACCATCGACCCTAGTGTCGATAGTATCGACACTTTTAATTTCCCAGACTTTTAGATGTGTCGATACACCAAAATTGCTGAGCCTGAGTCGATACCATCGACCTTGGTGTCGATGGTATCGACACCTGCATGATAGCTACAAAAAATAGGCCGTAAAAGGTGTCGAAACGAGATTTTTTCACACCATTTTTTGCAAAGCAAAGAAGGATGAAGCAAGTCACGTCTTAGAACCACTAAGACACAAAAGTGGACCACCAAAAGAAGGTAGATAGCAAGCATCACTTGTTCCACTTGAGCATCTAACCATCCTTCTTCACCACACTTCAAAGCGAATGGTACCGTTGTTCCACCTCTTAAGTTAGAATGTTGACTATGAGGCCATAGTCATATTCAAGCTTGGGGGGGGGGTTTAGAACAACCCTCTATCTTAGTTTTTACTTACTTTTTCATGTTGCTTTTACTTTTGAAATATTAGTTGTTTTTATTTCTAGATTTACCACTTTTGTAGGATCCACATCTATCTAGTGTAATCTGTGGAGTAATAAATGCATGGTTCAATTGGGAGTTTTACTCTTGGGTTGTGTGCACATAAAAAATGAGCATATTGAGAACTTTTTGTGCTTATTCTTGTTAGTAATTGAGTTGCATAACTAAGGAAGTGTTTGGGTGAGTCAGCTTCAGGACATGGGGACATGAATGACCATCTTTATTGTCCAAGGAAAAGTGATTGACAAGGATGTTTGAGCCCAAAATGACCAAACACTAACATGACCTTAGACTAAAGTTTAAGAGAGAAATCCTTCAGTTACCCTGTACACAGGTCTTTAGAGAGGGACATATGATATTTTCAGAAGGTTCTGTCAATTAGTCTTGTGATATGATCCACTGCAATTTCATTCACACTCCACCATAAGAAATGGGAGCACATTACTGTCTTTCACTTTTTGATTGCATCTCATGTAGATAGGTCTTGCATTACAGCTATTTTCACATATTTTTTGCATGAAAATGAAAAAAAAGGATAGAGTACTATACATGCACATTATCCTTAGGTGCGTGTCATTTAATTGCATAACTGTCTTTTTGTAGATGCATTCACAATTTTTTGAGCATATATTACATCATGCATCTTATGTCTTCTGAAACATTAAAGGTGGTGAGCTTGATCCATACCCTCCAAATAGAATGCTTCAAATGCACAAGTATGTAATAAGAAGTGAGCCCGACAAATAATTCATTGTCATCTATGAAAATAAGGGCTTGAATTTTTTTGAAAAAAAAAAGATTGAAAAAAAAGAATTGAGAAGTAATAAAGAAGAATAGGGAGAAAGGAACATGTTCTCACCTGAGAATTAAGAAGAATAAGCACATGGTGTAGTTTTTTTAGATATTCCATCTCACCTTGAGATGGAATGAAAGTGCATGCATCATTCCACCAAAAATGTAGCATTAGGACATTTTTACTTGCATTTTGCATCATGATAGGTCATTAAGTTTTGTATTGCATGATTGAATGTTATGTGCTTCCATCTCTTCCACAGCCACCTATCCCATCCACCCGTTGCTCTAATCGATAGGCCACCCATGATATTCTCCTCATTCATTAATATCAGGAGATCTGCTTCCATTTAGATGGTAGTTAGGAAATGAGCAACGTAGATAGGAGATCATAAGATGCAACAAGTATGAACCAGATGAGTTTATCATATTAACTGCTTTAATTGATAATGTTTCATTGATTGGGGGACGAACATCTTTTACATAGGTCTTTGGTCGCCTGGATGGCAGTTAGTGTTCAATGGTCAATAAGGGCCGGTTTGTGGAAAGAAAGTGGGGATGATGCAGATGCACTTCATGTATTTATGTCCTTTTGTTGACTTATCTCAAATAGATCCAAATTTTTGTTGCTCGAGGATGAGCAAAGTTTAAACTTAGGGGAGTTTGATGCACATGGGTTTTGAGTCACTTTTACAGGCTTATTTTATATCTGTTTTATGCACATATTTGTCATTTTCTTGATTATATTTGCATAATTCACTATAGTTGGACTTTGAACTCTATTTGCATCAAATTATACTCATTTTATCATATTTATATGATTTTATATAATTCCCAGACTTATGCACATGTTTCGACACTTTTTCAGGTACTTTTGCACTGCCCAGAGTCGATACCATCGACCCTAGTGTCGATAGTATCGACATTTCATTAGGAATCAACCCCAAAACGTGATTTTGGAAAGAAATATCAACATCATGGTCGATACCATCGACCTGGGTGTCGATGGTATCGACAGCGTTGGGATCTGGCAATTGTCTGCACTAAAACTGAGCGTTTTAATCCGACGGTTGAGCTTTTTCGGTGCCGTAAAGTGGTCCTATGACCTAAGGAGAGAACGGACGGCCCTGGGGGAGATAGGATATCGTGCCACATGACATCCAAGAAGGAGGGGGAGAGAGGAGACAAGAGACAAAGGCCGTCAATCGGGCGATCTGAGCACCTCCAACGGGCGATTTTGCTGCTGGAAGACTGCAAAACACACATTTCTCGAGGAGGATCTCTAGGAGCACCTTCATATCAGGGGTTACACGAGTTTTCTCCATGTTTCCCACAATTTTATTCTCTACTCCTATGCGTTCTCCATTGTCAACCATGCAGAGCTAATCTCCTCTATCTTTAGGACCGGGAGTAGCCCGGGTGATCGTTGTATGACATTTTTACCATAGTATTTCATAATTTGTTTCTTAAATCCATGGTATGATTTCTTTTTCTCCATTATATCATTATGATTGATCACCCTAATGATAATCTAATGCCTTTAATTACTTTGAAAGAAGAATTAACGGTTGAAAAGAGACAAAATTCACATAAACTAATAAATCCTTTGAACAAGGTGATGTACGGTTAATGGTGGAAACCCAGAGTATGGTCTTCATGCACCTAGTTTAGGGTATAGGTTACTACTATCGTGGAACCGACCTAGATTTAGGTAGTGAATTGTATCGCAAAAGTGAGCAATTCTGACTACATGACACTACCCAGAATGAGAGACAGATTAGGTTAACTATGTAGAAATTAATGCAACGAGAACCTGTGGTGAAACCGTAATCCTAAAGTTTCCCATTTAAATTGATTAAACTAAACATTTAATCGATTGCTTTGTTTTCTTTTATTTTCTTTTCTTTTTCAATCAACTCTTAAATCATTTTAATCGATCTAGCTGATTGTGAGTAGTTAGTAGTAGTCTACCAACAATTACGTTTCCCTGAGTTCGACTCGGGCCTCACAAAGGCCTATATTACTCTGACGCATGCACTTGCATTCTACGCATGGTAAATTCGTGTTAGGTAGTCTTCTCATCTCCTCATGTGGTCCTTTCTTGTGACTTTTTACCACATGATGTCTCGATTATGGGTAGCTTACGCATGGGAAAAATCAATATCGCTAAATCTTAAAAGTTGATACCATGATCTGACCTGAATTTGAAAACTCGATTTTGATCTATTCATTTTGAAACCCAATACTCATGTATGACCTCTTCATGAAGACTCAATTTGACCAAAACTTGACTACCTGTTTGCTATGTTTGAGGTAAATATTGATAATTTTGATTTGGGGAAATAAGGATGACTTATGCCTTATACCTCATTACTGACGAGGTCTCAATTTGATTAATTTCCATGTAGCCCTATTGTTGATCAAACCTCAAATATAGTTAGGCAAACTTTTTCCCTATTTGATACACATCATGATTATGCCATCAAATTATTAATTTTAATGAGTCACAAAATCATGATGTAAAACTTTGATGCAAAGAGCAATTTTTCTCTCTCTTTTCTATTGACTACTTATGCCTTTTGCAACCTCGATTTTGATATGATGATTATGGGTGTATATTTTGCAGTATTATGTTCTAATTCCTCGAATGCCAAATTCAAATCCTCGATTTCCAAATGATATCACTACCTTGATCATGAAAGAAAAGGAATGCAACTATTACCTTGACTTTGTAAAATCTTGACATTATTGCCCTATTATGATCTTGAATTTTGATCTCATTACCTTGTAAAATATGATTTGATCATTTCTACTCTTCCTATTTGAATAAGCTCAACGGATAATGACTAATGTTAGTAATGTGCCAGATTAGAATGGTAATTGACTCATGACTTCTCTAACCTAGGTCACATCCCTATTATGACTACCTCTAAATTTTCATCTTGTTGATTATTTAGAGTGTGGAAAGGTATCCCCTTTCACCTGATTTTGATTGGTTGACCTAAGCCTAATAGGTTAAAACCATGGTTGATACTCGATCTTGATTTAATAATGACCTTGATATATGACAATGTTGACTATAGCTTGTGGTTGACTTCCTAGATAGACCTAGGACTAGATCATTCATCAATCTTGGATACCATGATAATGAAATCTTGATATGTTGCTCGAATATTGCTTGAATATTGTTGATCAAAATGAATATATATGAGTGATCTCCCTTAAGGTCTGAATAGGAATAAAAACCCTAACTTTGGAATATTTATACATATGATCTTGATGTCTAGACTTCAACTCTTGATATTGATGTATAAAATCTTGAAATATGATATGAATCTTGAGACCACACTCGATATATAAATAGTGACTCTCATAATCCCAAATCTTGAAATTTTTGAAATGATGACTATTTCAACTCTCTCGATTGATGACCTAGGGTTTAGCTCTCATTAGGACTAGGGTGGGACCCTCCCATTGATTTTGAGCTCGAAATAATGATATTGAAAGTATGATGTTGTCTCAAAATTATTGAAATATGAAATCTCAAATCATGGGTGTATAACCCCACCTAGGCTAATGTAGAGGCTAGGACCCTGAGATATTGGGATTGAAAGTCACCTTGTATACTTGATTCAAAACTCTATTTGTTTGACCAAAATTATGATCTTTTGAAATTTGTGATCAATAGGATGCTTTCCATTTTTGTGACTCATATGATGACTTTGGACAATATACACATTGACCTTGATACTCGATTGATCAATGATGAAACAATATTGATATCAAGATGGTTATGATATGGAACATGTAATCCCAATCATGGTTATTGGATTATTTGAACTTTAAGGACATGATTTTGATTATATAATTTAGAATGTTATAGTATTTGAGGATATGATCTGAATTTAGACAAGTCCCAATTTTGAGGATGTTTTTGAATTTTGGGGACAAAATTCCTTTTTAAGGAGGGAAGGATGTGACAAAGTGGGTTTTAGCATAAGAATAAAATATTACTCTTTTGACCCTTGTATGTTTACTCATGAAATCAAATTAATTTTTCTTAGATACATAATCAATGTTGAGACTCAAATTCGAAATACGGTGATCAATGTGGATTTTATACACATTATAATACTTCAAATTGGATTCATTCATCACTTTGTCTAAAGAATGAAATTGGTCAATAAAACTCCATCTTTTGGCTCTCAAACTTTATATATATATTCTCCACATTTTTGTGAAGCAATGATCCAAATTTCACTCAAATTGGACATTCCTACAATTTTCTATGAATTCTTGAAGTTAAAGCCTTAAAATCCCTTCTATTTGCCTTTTTAATTGACGAATTCCAGGCCAGCAATCCACTTGCAAAGAGAGGGGTGAACCTCAACCCTTAGATATGAGCCACGCAGATCCAAGCTGGATCGCACAACTTCTGGCTTGTCTTCTACCTCCCACAATCAGCGGTGAGGAGTAAATGAAGACCAAAGAGTGAGATCTCCCGCCTATGACCTCGATTCGAGTTTCTAAGCGAGCCAAAATGCTCCTATCAAGATTTCAAAATCATCAAAACCTAGTTTGACTAGCTTTTATACATGTTTGCACCGCTAACATGCCCCTCTTTTCTTTCCCGTCTCACCCCGACGGTCATGGCCTTTGACCCAGGTCCTCTAGCCCTAAATCTAGCCCCGATCACCTATAAAAGGACCCCCAAGGTTTGAAGCAACCAAGCCTCACTCATGCTACATCCTTCCATGCCATATCGACCTTGAGCACCCCCAATTTACCTTGCCTTCTTCTTGCTGCTCTCTGAGCTCCACCGCACATCCCTTTTGGGCATTCTTTCTCCTTGCCCCCTCTCATCAATCTGCCACCATCGCCACATCCGTGAGGACGCGACGAGGTCGGGCAACACCTCCCCTACCATCAATGACTACTCTGTCTCCTAAGCTATCCCCTTACTGGGAAGGCCCTCTACCCTACTTCTGGGCTCACGAGGACGTGATGTGCGAGGAAGAGAGGATCCCAGACCGGCCGGTCCAGGAAGGGGAGCCCCGATCCAATTCTTAGTTGAACTGAGGTCTGAAACAAGAAATCAAGTGTGAACCGAAACTCCTCAGCCACTCATCTATGGTGCTAGTAAATTTGACCACAGATCCAATAGTCAATAATTTTTCCTCAACTACTCATTTAAGGTATTTTTCACCCTCTCACATGGAAAACAAATTAAATACTCAGATCTTGATTTAATCATAGAAATTGCATACCAGATCCAAAAATTATGTATAGATAGTCAATCTTGATCAGAAAAATCCAAGGGATCTATTAAAATTACTTTTGAAACCTGATTCCAAACGATGCTCACTAATATACCTATATATTTATCTATTGCTTATGTAATTGTTCTAAATGACTCTAATTGTGGTATATATTGACTAAACACTGAAAACCCTAATTCTTAACTCTAATGTTCATACTGAGACTCTAAAATCATACTTGACCCATTAGTGATCTAGATCTATATTTGTTGACTTGATTCAACTTTGAATATGATGATGACATCTTAATATTATGATTGATCTAAATCTTGTGGCATATTTTGATCTATCAACCTAATACTTGATCTCTGATTTACTCCTTATATTAATCAAAACTCGATCTGATCTTGAATTCCAATTATGCTAAGTATCATGTTGATAAACTAGAAATTTGATTATGACTTGGATAATGACCATAAATTAGGGTTAACACATATGATTCTAGAAAACCTAGGTAAGTCATTCACACTCGAAATACTTGACACTTGAAATAATGTTGGATATATTGAAATATTGATTGATTATAAGTGAATGACCCAACCCTAAGGTTGACATAGGAAAAGTGTAACCCTAATATTGAATATTGAAACATGATCTCCATATATTATGATCTTGACCCTTGATCCAAATATTGTGATTTAGGATCAGACTCAAAGGGTTGACTTTTACTTGTTGATCTATACTCAAAATCCTCAGTGAAAGGTACACTATTATACCTCCTATTTGGTTGTAATGAAGATATTTTTTATGTATCTCTTGATTTTGTACTTGGCTATATACTTAGGTTGAGCTATTGTTCCCTATTGATTAGGATTCCATATTTCTTATATTATATTTTGAGACAAACTAGAAAACATAAATGACATGCCCATTATGACTGCCCGTATACTAATGATGATGATGATGATGATATTGATAATGTTGATATTGAGTGCAAGCAACCCCGCATTTGGAGGTGGACTTGTACATTGTCCTCCTACCTCATATGGAGAGAAGGAGCAAAGTGACCTACCCCATCGCGTTGGGGAAATTGAGTCACACAAAATACATAAGCATGCTTCTCGAATTACAACATAATGGGAATTCATAATAAAAATCAAATAGTTTGAAAAACTTGTCAAATAATTTTGTGTTTGAAAATTGCTCATTATACTTTTGAAATATAAGTCCTGCCAAGTGCACTAATTTTGATGTAAACTATTTTACTTATTTTTATATAGCGTACCATACAATTGCATTGACTTTGTGTTTTGATTTTCTTGATTTTAGGCAAAACATTGGAATCTTGACTATATCACTTCCGCACTCATATACTCTGATGACGAAGATTGATCTGCAATATCTCCTATATTGGGTTAGTTGTTCTTTAAAATCTAGTTTTTGAGTTATTATTTCTTATTATATATGCAGTGTGTTAGATCCTATTGGGCCACTCAGGGACGGGCGCTTCAATCCTTTTACTACTGTTTAGGCAGTAGGATTAGGATTGGGATAAGAATGGTTCTATGAACCAGGCTAGATAAAATGTAGATTGACTCATATGTCACTGCCAATAATCTTGTACTGATCGAGAAAGGAGAGGTCATGGATTCCAACTCTTCCATAGACCTATATGGCACTGATGCTTTACTTCTCAATGGTCAATTGGAGATGGAAGGTATATTCCCATCTCCTCAAGGCATAAGATGGATTGTTTAAAGATGTATTCAGTCATATAACATATTTGTTTAAGGATCAAATACTGAAACATTGGTTAAAGCCTTACTTTGTTTTTATAATGTTAGTTTATAACAATTATACAATTTCTTCATATTCCTTTTAAAAGTGATTGAATAATCTGTTATTCAGTTGTAGAAATTTGAAATAGTGAGATGTTGATACTGCTTTACTCTGCATATAACAAGTAGTTATACATGTTTAACTCAATAAAGGTTTCTTCTGCTCTCTTTCATAAGATTTATCCGTGATAATAATAATGTTGGTGAAGAGTTATATCTCTCGTTGGGACTTGTTGTCTCACCATGTGGATTCCACAACCTTTTAGGTGGACGTGTACGAGGAGGTAGAGTTCGTGTAGTAGAAAGCAGACAGCAACAACAAGAACAACAGTTACAACTCAGGTTGAATGTGCTATTATGGGTCTCGTAGATATAGAGTCCTATGTGTCAACCATGTATTCTCAGGTCCTTTGGGAGATAGTGCGTAAATAATTTTATAATCGATATGAGATTTTGGCTAGTATGCCTCAATGCATAATGTTGCTTTTGTGTATATTTTGGTAAAACAACTGTTATCTCATATCCTTATAAGGCGATGGAACAATGTTTGCACAAAGTGAACCATGATGTATATGTACAGTTTGGTTCTTTCTAAAAAGAATTTCCTGGTAATGGATCTCTTGACAAAAATATTTTAATTTTTAGTGATTTTTTGGTAATCCACTATTAATGATTAATTTTGCGTAGTGTTGTGTGGTAATGTTGTTAGTTTGATAGCAGTTGTCATAGTTGTGGTCTCAACAAGCAACTGTTCATCTTGCTTGAGACAAACGTTCGATCAGTCTTGGTCGGGGCACTTGTCTGGATGCATTTTGTATCGATCGTAACAAATATCTATTAGTAGCGACCAAAGATGTCTACATGGATTAAGAAGGGATATTAGGTCAAATGCAAATGTTGTTCAAGGCCATTAAAATAGGTAGGAAAATCCACAAAAGGGATGTAAATATAGAAGTAAAACATGTGCAAAAAGTTCATAAAATGAGATTATATCAACTCCACCAAACTTAGAATCTAGCATGTCCTTAGGATAATAGATAGAATCAAATCATCGAGTGATGGGCTATAGTTATTTTCTTTTTTAATAAACACACTATTACAAAATTATTCCATCCTTACAGTAAAACCTTTATTACAGGTTCGATTCACTTCATGAGGTTCTATCTCCTTCCTTTATTTCCAAAGTTAAGTGACTTTGTACCATTGTCACTGCATTTTATAGTAAAGGACTCTCCCTCACAATGACTTCCCTGCCCTTGGTTTTTGGCTATACTTGTAAATAGTTCATGCAAGGGGTAGTTTTAACACCTGACCTTTATTTTGTTGTGTATAGGCTATTGTGTTGGGGTAGGCTAGGATTTCAGTGTTTTCCTGCACTCCTCAGTCTGCCTCAACCATGATGCTGCCATAAAGACAGTGTTGCCCAAGTGGGCCCTGATGTAGTGTCATGTGGTTGTACGAGGTTTTCTGTGAAATGTAGGTGGGTATAATTGGGCTTCAGATTCCACTTTCTGGCATGACATATCTGCATTCTTGAGTATTGCAATACACCGGCCGTGTGGAATCCTTCAACATCTTTTTAGGCACAAGTGTCATGATTTTATCTCTTTTGACTTTTAATTCTACTTTTAGGCTTGGGAAAAGGGTTAGTAAGGTTTCTGGGCAGCCAAGCCTCTTTTCATCCCAATGCAAGGCTATTTAAAACTGGAAGGATAGTTGTTTCCGTCTTGTAGGAGGTGTAGACTTTCTAGCTAGTACTGCCAGGATAAGGTGATTGATTGGGGGTGTGGCTAGTAAAGTCCTCCTTAGTTTTAGGGATTCCATAGATTCAGTAGCATTCTTCCTCTTTACACAACATTTTGTTGTAAGAATGGAATAAGATCGCATCATTGTGTCTTTTCTTTTATGTGAATTAGTAGCTCATTTGCCTCACTTTAGAAATGATTATGCTAAAAGGTAGCAGGAGGACAAACAAGTCTAAGAATGGGGTTATTGAATAATTCTTGGAAGATAACGAGACTGTGAACTATAGTAAAAGGTTCACTTAACAAAAGATAGTTCAAAACTCAAAATTGTTCATTTTTTTTTCAAAATTTCCTACTATGCAGGGGTAAAAGTGAGAGTTTGTACAAGTTTCTTCAAAATTGGAAATTAAACTTAAGTGGAAAAATTGTACATCTCATTCCCATTTATAGCTCCTCCCCCAAACTTCTCATTCACTCTGTCCCAGACTGTCAAAGATGAAGGTGTAGGTATAAACATGTCTGCTTTATTTTTGTTGTTTTTCAAAAATTGTCCGTTTCGACTGCAGCAGCATGTCGGCATAGCCTCCTTGGAGAGCATGCTATCTTTCATGTTGCAAGCTTTTGACTTTCATCTCTGCAGGGCTAGGGCTTCCATCTAGGCCAGGTAATAGAAACTACAATCATTGGATAGAGGCATCTACTGTGGACTTATGTGACAAAATTGTGTTTTCTTGAAGTCCTTGGTCTTTGAAATTTTGTACCCCTTTCCATGCTTGTGGATCATTTCAATGATTGCCTCCATGCATGTTACTGCCTTTTTTCAGTTGGCGTCTTTGGTGTAGTCCTGTTTGTATACTTGTTCAGTGCAAAGGTTAAATCTGAGCTATTATATAAGATGACAGTCTTTTCTTTGATGTTGACTATAATGAACGTCCATTGATTATCATGATATATTGGCAAGAAGATGAAATCATACAGTGAGTCCTTTAAACACCGCCGCAGGCAATGTTTTTCTCCCAACTCTTTGTTCTTTAGAATGTCGTCGACGAGCAAGAAATAGGCCATATGTACATCATGCATGTTGTCACCTAGTAGTGATTGATACACATACATCATGCTTACTGCTAGTCAACCTCCTATCTTCAGTGTATCCCAGAGGTTGTCCTTGATGACACAGATGTCGTCTCGTTTGAAGATAACTTTCTCCATGATTACTATCTTCTTTGAGTGTTTCCATAATTAACAACAATGAGTCCCAGGAGAGGTCTTGGCAGGCCCATATGTTGAAATCAGCAAAGGAGGGTTCTATTTGTCCAGGTGGCCCATTTGGGCACACCTAAAGCTTGTCATCTTTATTGACTTCACCTTCTTCAAGCCGATCATCACATTTTTATTGTTCTTTTTCTGGGGCTAATGTGGTTATCACTTTTTAACAACCTCAGGGACTTGTTGTTTTCTCTGTGTTGCTTCATTTTGGTGCTTGTCAACCGGCCACCCTTCCTTCCATGTAGATGCCCTATCCGGTTTAGTAGGGTCGATCCACGAGGTCTTTAGTTGCTCCCGCCATGGCTATTTTCTTGGTAAGGGGACACATGTATACAACTTGCATGGTGTAACATCGGGAGGCATTATAGGGTCCTTAAAGAATCGTCGATCGCATATAACTTCCATAGCGTAGGTACCCTGCAAGCCATGCATATCTTCTAGAAAAAGGTCTTCTAATGGGACACCTTTGTTTATGGCTTCTATCATTCTCAACACTATAAATGCACAGTCCCATGTTCCACTTTGTTCGTGGGGACCTTTGGTGGAGATGGAGAAGTTCTTCCAATTAGACTTATGTTGGTTGCATGCTCCTTGTATGGCTTGTTGGAGGAAGATAAGCACCTTCAAGATGTCTCGTTCTTCCTTGTTCTTGAAGAT
Source organism: Alisma plantago-aquatica (assembly GCA_963693085.1). Lineage (NCBI taxonomy): Eukaryota > Viridiplantae > Streptophyta > Magnoliopsida > Alismatales > Alismataceae > Alisma > Alisma plantago-aquatica. The sequence goes on from OY856409.1 coordinate 1,765,788,814, forward strand.
TAGGGATGTTCTTTGTAGCTCATATGTGCAACAATTGTATAATGTGGTGTGATGCTCATATAGATTTGCAACAATTAGAGACCAGTACTTGACCGTACTTACAAGAAATAAGATGAAGTGGATCTCTACCCTCTCTACAACATCTTGGAGTTCTTTGACGGCTTCAAATTCATTCTTCTCTTTGTACAACATTTTTGCCAAATGTGAGGTTCCATTAAATACCGATTGTACTTTATCGAGGTGGAGGAATTCCTCTATCAAAGTAGCACAGAGCAATTTAAACAAGCTTTTATGTACTTGTGCCCTCTTTAAGAAGATCCCTTTGAGGTGTTCCCGTGTTAGAGTCTATCTTTTGTTATTATACAGAACATCTGTGCCTAGAAGATTTTCATCTAGAACTTCAACCATGACATGGACATCCCTGTAGGTTATTCTAGAAAGTGATGCCATGCCCGTGCCTACCAACTTGCACAAAAGAGGGGGTGCTATAGAGATCTTCTCTTGTTTAATAGACATTTCCCATTCTCTTATAGGCTTGTTGATGAAGAACGATGCAAGGCTGCCTTCCTCATCATTTGATGTCCCATCACCATCCTGATGTGCATTTATGGTAGGTGCATCAGTAGCAGGGGTACATGTAGAAGCGGGATCTTTAATAGTCTTCTTTATTTCTTCCTCAACTTTGGCTTATTTTGTGCCTGAGCCGAAAACCTCGTCTTCATTTTCATTTGTGGTAGATGGTGTCTCGAACACATCTTTATTGAGTTCTGCTAGCGTGGTTTCCATCGTACCGTCGTATACAACATCGTTGAGTTCATTCTAGATGGACTCTTAGAGTTAATAGTCAACAAGATCATTGTTAATGTCCATTTGCTTCATGAATTTATTGATTGTTGTTGTGTTGAAAGGAGGATGATATCTTTGTGCATGCTTCCTCCTGGCCAACCACAACTCCTATAGGTTTTTCAATAAAATTTTCTTTGGTTTCTGTGGGTTGAGCATTTAAGTCAAGCCCTTACATGACTTTGTTGTTAATTCCCTTGGAAACTCCCAAATCCTTAGGAGATGGTTGTTCCTTATCCTTAGCAACACCCTCTGGCTGATCTCTATGTACATTAGCACTTTTTTTTGGGACAGCGGTGCACTTACTACTTCATCGTCATGGTCATTAGGGCTAGAAGGGCTCGAGGAAGCTTGAGAACGAGAGGGGCTGGTCATACACCCTGACCTCTTTCTAGCTCGCCAATCTTCTAGTTCCTATCATTCAACCTCCATCTTTTTCTGCTCTTCCTCCAACTGTTCGTGTTCCTTTTGCAGATCTTGTATTGCCTCTTCGTAACCCTTGCACATCATTTATTTTTTAGCACATATTATGTCTCTCTCTTTTCAAATATATGCCATCTCATTAGACATTGTTTTGATGGATTGCATCACCTCAGGAAGAGAACATCCCTCATGAACTCAGGAAGGTTGGCCGTCCTCTCATCTATCTTTGATACATGCATTGTTAGTGCTTGTAGTTATGAGAAAAGAAATGTACTTGTGATGTAGAGTTGTGCACATGCGGGAAGAGGGCATTGACTCAACGTACCAATTCCTCTCAGAATGTCACGATATGTTGTTATTGTTGTCATTCTCTGAGCTTTGTTGTCACTGGTGGTTGAGATAACGATGTTGTTGCCCGTTCTTGCTGAGGAGAGGCTAGTTGGGCTTGTTTTGTTGGATGCACTGGGTTGTCCTGCGCGCCTTCGTGCTTTATGTTCATATGTTGTTCGATGCTCAAAGCTTTAGGCTGCCCTGGTATCACCAACACTTCATTTTTTATTTGAGGAGTTGGGGTTGGCTTCTTGGGTGCCTCATGACCATGACTTAGTCCTTTTTCAGCCTTTGGAGTGAGTTCTCTTGTGTCAGTAGGGATGCTCAGCTTGTCATCCATCTCTATCGCCAGTACCATATGTACTTTGCTTGTAGCAGGAGGGGAAGGTGGAGCATTGTTGAACCCTTCATCATTTGGACTTGGTTCATAATTCAAGGAGGGTTGATTTGCAACATCAACTTTGCTTGAACGATCTTGAGGGGTTTGAGTTTCTGACACCTTGTCTCTGTGTTGCCGGATTGCTAGTTTCTTTCTACGATCTGGCCTGTGAATCTCTATTTCTATCATTGGTTCTAGTTCATGTTTAACCCTTACTGGTGATTGAGGGTCTATATCCCTTCTGATTGCACTAGAGTGCTTTTTGTTTACCTCCTCTTTGTTGGGTCACAACTTGTGGGCATCATAGTATGCTATGTTTGGGAGGGGGGTAGAAGATTTGAGTTTCTTTGTTTATAGAAAAAATTATTATCCCTTTGCACTAGGATGCCAGTGTTTACCAAGGACTTCATATCGATCTTTCTATGTCCCTCGATAGGTTTATATTTGAGCATTTATTCAGCTTTTAGGAAGAAGGATACAACCAGGGCTATTTGACCTCCCATGCAGAATTCTTTGGTCTTTTTGGCCTCTGGCCCTACGATAGTTGACAATCTTTCTATTAGTAGCCTTCTAATATTTATTGGCCTCTTATTCAGTATATACCATACGAGGAATAGGTCTCCCTTAGACACCCCCCAATTTTAGATGTTGTAAAGACTGTGTTTGTTGTTATCTTCTACATTATCCTAATAAAGCAAGAAGTGATGAGTGTTGCTTTGGAGTTCTTGGGGATATGTACATGTTATCTTGTGAGCTTCTCCCACATCTTGTGGCTTCCATATCCCACTGATTCTTTTTCACTCAGTGATTTTAAACATGCTTCAACTTCTTCTTTGCTCCCTATGAATATTGTCTTTAGGATCTCTTTGGTGACATAATAATCCTTCCCTCCCATCCTCACATGTAGTTCAAATTCCCCTCCTGCCACTTTGTGCCCCGTATCAATAAGAAATACTTTCTCCAGTGATGACATAAACTCAACAGTTAAGTCTGTTAGGGATATAATATGAGATGTGCACAAGGTGCATAGGTTTGCTTTGCCCAGAAAATCCATTACCCTATCATAAAGTCCCAACTTTTTGAAGTCTTGAACGTCAATGTATCTTGTCGGTTTAAAGCTTTTGGTCCTCAGGATCATGCCATAGTTGGACTGGTGTTCCTTGTCCCTTAGTATGAATTTTTCCATTTGTTCTATCGGTGTTACCTACACTTCTTTTTGTAAAGCTATACCTGAGTCAGCTTCTTGTCTCAGGGCCCTTGAGTCAGCCTTTACATCCCTCTTTTGTTTCTTAATTTTTGTTTTAATTGGCACATCTACCTTTTGCTCCCCCTTCATCATAGGGTCTTCTTTTCCTGGCTTATACTCAGAAGTTTATGTTTCGGAAGTCCCTTAGGACTCCTTAGTCTCCTCTGGTGTCTTATGGTCAAGAATGTATTGATACTTCTTCTTCATAATCTCCAAATGGAGTTTGCTTTGTGGTGACAAGTTGGGGTGGTCCTTCAGTGGCTTGATGATTGACTCAAGAGCTTCTTTTACCCCTTTCAGTGAGGTCGCCTTCCTAGTCAAGGTATCGTAGGTGGAAGCCGACATCCTGCAATTCAAGCAATAAGATATTATTCGACATGACATTAATTGATATTTCATATGATAATAATTGACATTCATATGTATTGGTTGCAACTGAGTATTATAAGGATCAGTTGAGACAAGGTCATGGATAGCCATCGAGATAGGGTTAGTTACAAGAGTAACCCATGGTTGTGTCGTGACCGTGATGTCAAATAGATGAAACAATGGTTTGAATCAAGGTTATGTTGTGGTAGGGCAAAGTGTCGCAACCATGACAAGTGTCACGGTCTAGACAAGTGTCACGGTCTAAAAAAGTCAGGTATATGAAAAGAAAACCCAGGGTTTGTTGTAAATGAAACCATTGCTGTGACCGAGACAATAGTCTCGACTGTGATAGGCTTGTAACCGTATCATATGCTCAGAAGGTCCATTTTCTTTAGAGGGCAAGGTAAATCGATTGATTGGATACGTGGGAATGTGGAACAGGGGAAATGAAAGATCAAGAAGGTGAAGTGGCTAGCCGTTGTGGGGTGGTCAAAACACCAAGAAGGGAGTAGTGACCACAACACTGAGGTTCCAAAAAATGAAATGTTGAAATAGAGGTTTTGTTAGTAGTCGAGAGGGGGAGATGGGTCGGAAGGGACAATTAGAGGAAAGAAATTATGGTAGGAAAGAAAAAGAGAGAGAGTGGAGAGGTGTGAATCAATAGAATCTTCAAATGAGAAATTAGAACAATTACCTCTTGGAGTTTAAAGAGTGAACTGGGAATGAAAGTGTGTCTGTACAGGGAGCTGTAATCTCAATCGCACAAAACTCCGGGTGAAGCAGTGCCATCGTCGCCTCCATCCTAGTGTAGCTCTGATTGCATGATCATTCTCTGGAGAGTCTTTGTTAGGGTTTTGTCAAAGCGACGATATGAGACAAAGTAACATGGGTTTTACTTATGGATGAGCATCGGGCCAGGTTTTGTCTATCCAAACCCAAACCCACATTTTAAAGTGGGCCACAGGCCAGGTTCGGGCCCGGATAAAATTGAAAAATGCCAGCCCATACCCGACCCATAAAAGAATGCTGGGTATCGGGCCAGATTCGGGTTTGCCCATATAACATCAGATGAGAGTACAAAACTTTGCTAGATCTAACTTGCTAACATGAAAACTAAACTAGTTTGATATGTATTTTGTGATCAACCTTCACAAGAATATATATATATATATATATATATATATATATATATATATAATACTTTGTGATCAATGTAGTTGGAATATGTATACTTTGGTTGTGTAATCCCCTACAATTGTGAAATGGATATTGAAAAAGTAACAAATCATTTTCTTGTACATGTGAATGTATGAGACTTAAAAAATCAGTGGAAACTACAATGTTGTGACTTTTGCTTCCTCATCCTATATGTATATACAATGAAATGGGTTTTCGAAGGACAAAAGATCATTTGTCTCCTACACGTGGGCGTATGAGAAAAAAAGAGGGCATAATCTACTATGCACTTAGCAAAAGATCATTAGTCAGTACTACTGATTCGGAACCGACATCGGGAATGGCGGAGTCCCAGGAGCGCGGCGATGGCAGAGGCGATTCGTCGAAGGCGAGCAGTGGTTCAGGTGATGCTGCTGCTGCGCCAGTCAGTGGAGGTGATGGTAGGATGCGGGAGGTCATATCCAGAAGGCGTGAAGGTCGACCTAATCCTCCTGGTCCTCATCGTCCTCAAGCTCCTACAATGAGAAGACTGAATCATATCGGAGTGGAGAAGGAGCCTCGTCAGTGGTCGGACCTGTTCAGGAGGCCGTCGAAGGAAGCTGATCTGGGAGCATTATCTTCAAAGCAATTTGAGCTTCGGGATGGTGCGATCGTTTACTCCAAGGAGATCCCTGAGCGAAATGCTGATAGATGGAGGCTTTCAGCGGCGGGTTACATTGTGGATCTGAAGCCACATTGGCCGTCTCTGCAGTCGTATCTTCAGGGTCTCTGGAAAATTAAGGGGACAATTGAGATTATATCAAGGGGGAATGGCTATTTTGTGATCAATTTCTCGGAGGCAGAAGACCTGGTTACAGCTACAGATGGAGGGCCCTGGTTTGTAGCGGGGAAGCTGCTTATCATAAAGAAGTGGATGCGAGGGAAATCTATGGACAAATTGAAGCTAACGGAGGTGCCTGTGTGGGTAAGGTTGTTTGATCTGCCGCTGGAACAGTGGGATGAGGATATTTTTGGTATGATTGGTTCATACATTGGGACTCCGCTGAAAGTTGATAAGGCTACGCTGGAGTTTAGAAGGTTGGAGTTCACGCGGATGCTTGTGCTGATACCGGCATCGTCGAGCTTCCTCACGACTATCCTGTTGGTGAGTGACGATGGAGTCGAAGATAAGGTGACTGTTCAATATGAGTGGGTTCCCAATAGATGTGAAGCCTGTGGGACATTTGGGCATGAGAATGCTGGTTGTGAGAGGCTGGTTGAGAAACGGAATCTGCAGAAGGTTTGGGTACAGAAGAAAGCTGTGTCGAAGGACAAAGAGGTAGCGAAGAGCCTTGATGAAGACTCTCAGTCAAACTCAGAGAAATTTGAAGATGCTGTTGAGGCTCCGATCAAAGAAGGGGGTGGTATCCTACTTACAAAAGAGGTGATAGGGGATGTTGCTGCGACACCTCCGGCTGTGACAGTGGCTGCTGATACTGTGACATCTTCGGTTGTGGCTGCTGTTGCTGCGACATCTCCGGTTGCGGACATTAGTGCAGTTCCATTAGTGACTCCGAAAAGCAGCATTGAAGGTAAGGATGGTTTTATCCCAGTGGATGGTAACATGAGGAAGGGCAGAAGGAAAAGGGATTCTCCACCAAAGGGGCCGTTGAAACCGATGGAGGTGGCTCACAGATTCAGTTCGAATAATGTTTCTCCCAATTCTTTCCAACATCTGTTTGTTAATGAGGAGGAGCAGGAGCTATCTACTGTGGCTGGCAGGTTACCAGCCTCCCATTCTAATGGATAGTCTCTCTATAGTCTCCTGGAATGTGAGAGGACTGAATTATGTAGGGAGACAGTCCGCACTCCAGGAGTGTGTAGGTAGGAACCAGGTGTCGATTGCTTGCATTCTGGAGACGAAGCTGAGAAGGAAGAAGGTGAGGAGAGTTATGGATAGGATGTTTGGGTCTGATTCTTGGATTTCTAATCATAATAGTCATGCGTTGGGCAAGATTATTATTGCTAATGTGAGAGGTGATGTTCATTTGAGGCTGGTTAGTGAGTCTGACCAGTTCTTACATGCTCAGGTGTCATCTTCGATGGGTGATTTCTCCTTAACTGCTATCTATGCTCATAACAACATTGGTAGAAGAAGGGAGTTGTGAGACTCTATTATGGACATCAGAAGCTCTGTTAATGGTCCGTGGATGGTCTGTGGGGATTTTAATGCTATCCGGTTTGCTCATGAGAGGTTCGACACTTGTGATACCTGTTATAATTCTATGGCGTGTTTCAATGATTGTGTGCTGCAAACTTCTTTGGTTGAATTGGATTTAAGAGGTGCGAAGTTCACCTGGGATAACAGGCAAACTGGTGATAAATTGATTATGTCTAAGCTGGATAGAGCTTTCTATAACCTGGATTTCTTGGAGTCTTTTCCTAATTTCTGGGGTGAGCTGGTGGCTTCTATTCATAGTGATCATAGAGTGGTTCTTTTACATATGAATAAGAAGAGTCTTAGAAGGAAGGCACCTTTTCGCTTTATTAATGCTTGGTGTCATCGTGAGGATTTTGCTGAGGTAGTGAAGAAGGCTTGGGTTGTGGAGGTAGATGGAAATCCTATGTATCAGATTTGCAGGAAGTTGGATAATGTTAGATTTGAGCTATCTAAGTGGAACAAGGATGTTGTAGGAGATCTTACTGAAATGAGGCAATCTAAGGAGTTCGAAGCTTGTGTTGCACAGAACTTGGCTGATTTACACCCGTATGATATTGATATTGTCCAGGAAGCTGTTGATAAGAGGAAAGTTGCTGAGGAAGCTTTAAAAGAAGAGGAATCGTTTCTTAAACAAAAGTCCAGAGTTAATTGGTTAAAGCTGGGTGATAAAAATTCTAGGTTCTTTTATTCTTCGATTAATACAAGAAGGATGAGGAATTCTATTAAATGCCTTGTGATTAATGGCTCTAGTATTACTGATGAATGTGTGATTCATGATGAATTTGTTAAATACTATAAGGACCTGTTCTGGTCTGATGATACTACTACTGTTGATTGGGAGGATGGGTGGAAGGTTCCGAAGCTTTCTTCAAGTCATATCAATTCTCTTTGTGCTCCAGTGACTAAGGAGGAGATAGAAAGGGTTGTTCAAAATAGTGATGGGGATAGGGCCCCTGGACCAGATGGGTTCAACTTTACTTTTTATAAAGCTTGTTGGGATACAGTTGGTGAAGATGTTGTCAAGGCTGTACAGAACTTTTTTAGAAGTGGTCGTCTTCTCAAGGAAGTTAATAGAACCTTTATCACTCTTATTCCAAAGTGCAGTAGTGCTGTGAATGTGAGAGATTGGAGGCCTATCTCTTTGTGTAACTCTCTTTATAAGATTATCTCCAAAGTGCTTGCTAATAGGCTACAACCGATTTTGCCTGAGGTGATTGATAAAGCGCAATGTGTCTTTATTAAGGGGAGGTCGATCTCTGATGCAACCCTGCTTGTTAATGACATGCTTAATATGATCATGAAGAGTAGTTCACCTAAAATATGTGTTAAGGCTGATCTTATGAAAGCTTATGATTCTGTTAGTTGGAGATACTTGAGACATATTCTTGAGGAGATGGATTTTCCTAGATGTTGGATTGATTGGGTGTTTGAAATTCTTCACTCCATCAGTTTCCAAATTCTTATCAATGGGCAACCGTCTGAGCGTTTCTTGCCCAATAAAGGTATTAGGCAAGGGGATCCTTTAGCCCCTTACCTCTTTGTTATTGTTATGGAAGGTCTCTCGGCCATGTTGGCGCATGGTGTTAGGGTGAAGGCGATTTCTCCTTTTAAAGCTGGAAGTGATGTTAATGTGTCTCATGTGGTCTTTGCTGACGATGTGGTTCTTTTCTCTACTGGTGAGGAGAAGTCTATCAGAGAGTTGTCCAAGGTTATTAAGACTTTTGGAGAGGTTTCGGGTTTGACTGTGAGCAGCCAGAAGTCTTCTTTCTTCGCTAATAGATAGGTGGATATTAATATGGTGCAGGATGTCCTTGACATCAAGTATGAGATGCTTCCTGTTAAGTACCTTGGGTTGCCTCTGTTTGTTGGAAGATTATCTCGTAGCATGTGCTCTCCTATTTTGGACAAGATCAAAGGTTGCCTTGAAGGTTGGAAATCCAATCAGCTTTCTTTTGCGGGAAGACTTGAACTGATAAAGTCTACCTTGTCCTCTTTTCAAATGTATTGGGCTTCCTCGTTCCCTTTACCTGTTGCTATTACTGATGAGATTGACAGATTGTGTAGAGATTTCCTTTGGGGGGGTCCGGATATGGAAAAGAAAATGCACATGGTGGCTTGGAGTCAAGTGTGCTTACCAAAGAAAGAGGGTGGTTTAGGCTTGAGAAAAGCTAGAGACATTGTTGAAGCTTGTATTATTCTTAAGTTGTGGAATATAGATAAGAAGAAGGATATGGGGTGGGTGCGGTGGGTGCATGGCAGATACCTGAAAGGTGACTCGGTGTGGAGGTGTTCTATTCCCTCTAATGCATCTTGGGTCTGGAGGCAATGCTTATTCCGCAGAGAGAAGATTGTGAAGCTTATTTCTTTTTCTGTGGGAGATGGGAATTATATTAAACTTTGGAGGGATCCCTGGTTTAAGGGTTGCTATTTGGAGGAGGCCCTTGATGCAGGGTGCATTATGAGGAGTGGTACAGGGAAATATGCTAATCTCTGTTCTCTTGTTAATAATGGTGACTGGATTGATACGAAGTCTAGACATCTGTCTTTGGTCATCAGGACTATTAAGGAGGCTGGTTACTGCATTCAGAATGCTAATGATTCTGTGTTGATTGATGGGAAGGATCCCAAGCGCTTTCGGGAGGTCTGGGAAGTAGTTAGATTTAGTACTGCTGTCCCGTATTGGTCCAATTGGCTGTGGAGTGTTAAGGCTGCTATGAAGCATAAGGTGCATGGCTGGAGATGTTTTCTTGATAAGTTACTTACTCTTGATCATCTTCACTCGAGAGGTTTCCAGTTCCCCTCTAGATGCAGTCTGTGCAAAGAGAGTATTGAGGATCTTGCTCATGTCCTTTTCAGCTGTGATTACTCTCAGTATCTATGGAGGAAGGCTGTTGGGGAGGGACTGTTGCCCAGATGTCCCGTCTCCTTAAAGGATGTATGCTTGTTCCAAGCTAAGAAGGAGAAGACCACTGTTTTAGTTGTTTTTCATAGCGTTTGGATGGAGAGGAACTGCAAAATTTTTGAAGGTTTTGAGCAATGTGCAGATAGAAGATGGATGAGTATAAGAAAGGATATAGGTGTTTTTGTATAGCTTCTTGGTTTCTTTTCTTTTTCTTGAGCCTTGCTCACCCTGCTTTGTAAATATTCTTTTCTGGATATTAGTAAAGAGGTGCCATGCTTTTCTGATAAAAAAAAAGATCATTAGTCTCCTACATGTGGACATAGTAAGATCAAATAAAAAAAATCAAGTACGTGTATCCATGTCAGTCTATCCATGTCAATGATGGTTATCTTACTAGTATCAATTCACTAATCATGTTTATTAATTATAGATTATCCATGATTCCATTGGTTGGATACATGCTACATATTGCATCAAGAAATATGTATGTTTTTATTTCAAGAAGAATATAGATGTATACATACATACATACATACTGTACATAAAACCTAATCAGGGAATTTGGGTTTTCGGGCCTGAGTTTGCCTTTGCACGTACCCAACCCAAATAAAATATGGGTTTACATTTTAGGCTCGGCCCACCAATATTATAAATCGGGTTCGGGTGTGGATCGGGTTATGCGAGCTGGGTCGCGGGTCAGATCGGGCCGGCCTGACCCGATGCTCATCCCTAGTTTTACTGTTTGAAAAACTTCCATCTTTTATATTAGGTTTTAAAAGGGGCGGTGTCCCGAACATGACTTCTGGGCAGTGTCACGACCTAGACATGTGTCTCGACCGTGATGAATGTTATGACCAACACTATTGTCTGGTATGATACCAGTGCTAACATGTCATGGTTAAGACTGCTAAGGAAGGGTATCTGTCGAAACAACTATGAAAGTATTTCAGTTGACATAGGTTTTTAAGAGTAACCAAATTAAATTATGAATTAAACATTACTATTTCTTATTTTAAAGCAATATAAAACATAGCAACAAAGATGTAGTTTCATAATTGACAATCTATACCATTTTGGAGAAATTCAAAATTGCTTAAAATAGAGAAGTTTAAAATTAGACTAACAGATATGAATATAGTTTAAACTAAATGAAAATTGGGAGAAAGCATTGAAAATCTAAAGAAGACACTAATCCTTGGGTTGCCTCCCAGGAAGCGCTAATTTATAGTCTTTAACTTGACTTTTCTGATGGGGCTTCTCAGGGTTCTTCTAGTGGTACTGGATGTGGCTCTTCTAGATTGAGTTTCAATCTCCTCATGAAGGCTTAATCTTCATAATATCTTTTGACTCTGTGTCCGTTCACCTTGAAAGTACCAGCCTTGTCACTGCTAATTTCCAGCATTCTAGATAGCTATATTTTCACGACAGAAAATGGACCAGACCATCTAGTCCTGAGTTTTCTGAGAAATAATTTGATACTGAAATTGAATAAAAGGATCTTGTCCCCTTCATGCACATCTTTGTTCTTTAGGTGGGCATCATGACACACCTTTTTCCTCTGCTTGTAAATGCAGACATTCTCATAGGCGTGTAGCCTAAGCTCTTCCATTTCTACAACTATAGAAACTACTTCTTTCCTAACCTTGTCTATGTCCATGTTCAAGAACTTTATAGCCCAAAGGGATTTATGCTCTAACTCCACCAGAAGGTGGCATGACTTTACATAAATCAGTCTATAAGGGTATATTTCTACTGGGGTTTTGTACGTCATACGGTAGGCTCACAGAGCGTCATCTAGTTTCATCGACCAATCTTTCCTTATTCTACTAAAAGTCTTTTCCATAATTTGCTTTATTTTTCTGTTTGATACCTCCACTTTCCTAGAGGTTTGGGGGTGATACAACTTTGCTACTTTGTACTTAAATCCATATTTTCTCAGCAAAGCTTCAAATTGCCTTTCAATAGAGTGAGATCCCCCATTATTGATGACGATGCGTGAGGGTCCTAATCTAGGAAAGATGGTTTTCTCAAAAAGCTTAATTACAACCTTTGAATCACAGGTCTGGGTAGCTACTGCCTCTACCCACTTTGAAATATAGTCCACAATGACATGGATATATTGATTTCCTTTTGAGGATGGGAATGGTCCCATATAATCTATTCTCCAGACATCAAGTATTTCTACTTCCACCCAATCTGACATCGACATCTCAGTTCTTTTTGAAATATTTCCTATTCTCTGACATTCATTACATGCTTTAACAAAAGCAACTGTGTCTTTAAAGAGGGTTGGCCAATAGAAACCTAACTGCAGGACCTTGGTTGTGGTCCTTTCTCCTCCATGGTGTCCCCCGTAGGGTGAAGCATGACATTCTCTCAGGATTTGAGGCACTTCCTCTTTCCGTACACATCGACAATACAAGTTATCAAAATATCTTTTAAACAATAGTGGGTCCTCCCCGTAGTAGTTCCTCAAGTCAGTAAAAAACTTCTTCTTTTGATTATAAGTAATGTCAGGGGGTAGTTGTTGGCATGCCAAATGGTTGTAGATATCAGCAAACCATGTTAAGTTTGGTTCAACAGACCTTGCCATCATCAATGCTTCATCAGCATAGTTATCATTAACTGACATATAATTTTCCTTTGTGACCACTATCCTTGAGAGATGGTCAGCAACCACATTCTCTGTCCCTTTCTTGATAATGATCTCATGGTCAAACTCTTGCAATAGAAGGGTCCAACATAAAAACCTCAACTTTGTATCCTTTTTCTGCATCAAGTACGTAATTGTCCCATGATTTGTATAAACCTTTACCTTGGATTCAATCAAGTATGATCTAAATTTGTCAAAAGCAAACATGATAGACAACATCTCTTTTTCCGTGGTTGTGAAGTTGACTTGGGTCTCGTCAAGATTTCGGCTGGCATAGTAGATCACATGAGGCTTCTTATCTTTTCTTTATCCAAGAACAACTCAAATGGCATAATCACTGACGTCACACATGATCTCGAAGGGGAGATCCCAATCATGTGCTTGTAGGATAGGGGTAGTAGTCAAAGTATTCTTCAAGACATTAAATGCCTCAAGGCACTTATTAGAAAAATCAAACTCTACATCCTTTACCAACATGTTAGACAAAGACTTGGCTATTAGAGAAGTCTTTAATGAACCTTCTACAATATCCAACATGTCCAGGAAACTCCTCACTCTTGTAATTGATTTTGGAGATGGGAGTTTGGATATAGCCTCAATCTTGCTCAGGTCGACCTCTATTCCTTTCTCTGAGATTTTATGACCCAACACTATACCAACTTGAACCATGAAATGGCATTTTCCCCAATTCAAGACTAGATGTTTCTCCTCACAAGGTTGCAAAACCAGGGAAAGATTTTGGAGACACTATCGAAGTCTGTTACATAAATAGAGAAATCATCCATAAGAACTTCCATTATATCTTCTAAGAAATTAGAGAACATAGAAATCATGCATCTATGAAAGGTTGCAGGTGCATTACATAACCCAAATGACATTCTTCCAAAAGCATAGGTGTCATAGATGCATAAACATAGTCTTTTCTTGATTGTTGGGTGGATTGGTACTTGGTAAAATTTGGAATATCCATCAGAAAGCAGAAATATGCATGGTGTGCTAATCTTTTCAAGACTTGATCGATGAAAGGTAGAGGGAAGTGGTCTTTCCGCATGGCAGCATTGAGCTTGTGGTAGTCGATACACATTCTCCACCCGGTAACCTTCTGAGTGGCCACTTCGTCCCTGTTACTTCCTTTAACTACAATCATCCCTCCTTTCTTAGGTACAATGTGGATCGAGCTAACCCAGTTGCTATCACTAATGGGGTAGATGATCCCTACATCACACAAATTTATTACATCTTTCTTTACAACTTCTTTCAGCATCTGATTCAAATTCCTTAGTGGTTGAGCTGGGGGTTTAGTAGTTTCCTCAAGATTGATTATGTGCATGCACAGAGCTGGACTGAAGCCCTTGATATCTTCCATAGAATATCCTATAGCTTTCCTTCGTAGTCTGAGTTCCTTTTGTTGACTTGAGAGTTATACATTGCCCATATTTTAATAATGACTTAACCATCCATTCCTATGTATCCAATATGTTTGTTAAAGATTGATTTCAGGCCTTAGGTACATGGAAATGATCAAATTACACAAGCCCTAGCTTGTCCAAGTTCAAGTCAAAAGCTATGCAAGTGTGTAATTTGGGAAATCATTCCAAATGACCTTAATGATTTTTGTAATCACTTGTATTGGTGATATGAATTGTAACTAAGATGAGAAAAAATCAGGGACACTTAATTCCAACATTTCATCACTCAAATGTCAATTTAGAAAATTGGTCACAGGTTGTTTATCGGTCGAGTTGTATACTCGACTGGTCTAGTGATGGATTTTCTCGAGACACCAATTGGTGGTTGTGCACTCATAAAACTCGATCGATCGATCCACTAAGCAAAACTGATTTTGACTCATTGGTCGAGTTTCCCAGAACAAATTCTACTAATAGTTTGAAAATTGGATTTTTCACTTAGTGGATCGGTCGAGTTATCTTTATTGAAACTTGATCGAATGTATTATACAAAAAATACAGAAAAAGTGATTATAACTGTTGATGAGTTGTTTTGAGCGAGAATAGATTCGTTGTAACTTGGAAAATTTCCACCCTTAAGTGATCCCACACTCAAGGGAACACCCCCAACTATAAACATGACCCCTTGGAGTTCATTCCAAGTTTGCTCATTCATGCTATTCTAAGTCCTTGCTATAGTTGAGTGTGTTGCAACTCCTTGAGCCCCTTTCTCTCTCTCATGTACAAAGCACTTAGTGATTATGAGTGAGTTAGGCCCGTTGTAAGAAAGCTACTTCCTTATGCTTGTAAAGCACTCACTCCATTCCATATTCCCTACCCTTTTCTCAAAAAAGCAAAGGTGAAGCAAGCTACTCTGAGTGAAGGTGAAGCTATTGTTGGTTCTTCTTCAAGGTTGAAGAAGAGGTGAAGATCTTCTCCAGGTGAAGGAGAAGGGCAAGTCTAAGATTCAAGAAGAGTAGGCAAATTCCTTCAAGGCCAAAGACTTGATGCAACTGTGGGTAAGTCCTTGTTGAAGGCTAAAGACATCTTGATCAAGTGGGTAAGTCCTTGTGTAGGTGGAACTCTTGTCTTGAATAGGTAAGTCCTTGGATGCATGGTGGTCTCCTTATATCTCTTATGAATGGAATATAAGTATACACATATTGGAAAGTCCTAGAGGTTGACCTCTCTAGGTAGTGGATTGACTCTCTCCTAGTTTGAAGAGTGGAACCACTCTAAACCACCTTGTCCAAGTGCTTGTTTCAATTTCTATCATCCTTGCTATGCTTGTTTAGTTAGGACTTCAAATTGCACTTATGCTATTGGTTTTGGTTGTTAAAATTTGAAGGACTAACTTATCTTGTGAGATTTTTGAAGCTCTATTCACCCCCATATAGATCCATAGATCCAACAAGTGGTATCATAGCTAAGGATATTCTCCAACAATCTCCCACTAGATGAGAAGATGGGCAAAAACCTACTTGGTTCGTCAACCTAGAGGGAGGCTTATCCATGCGTCCCCTGGTCTTTGAAGACACCAACTTCCTCTATTGGGAGAGGCGTATGCAGTTCTACATTCAAGGCATGAACTTTGATATGTGGAAGGTGATGATCACACCATACGAGGATCCAACCAGAGCTATTTAAACATGGAATGAAGATGCACTACAAGAAGCCCAACTCAATTCCAAAGCCATAAGCATACTCTATGCAGCCCTTACCCCAACAAAGTTCAACCACATCTCATCTTGGGATACCACCTATGAGATTTGGGATAAATTGTACATTACCTATGAGGGCACAAAGCAAGTAAAAGAGGCTAAGATATACAATTTGAACAACCTTCTAGAGAATTGCAAGATGGGCAAGAAAGAAGGGATTGCGGAGATGTACTCTAGGATGAATGTTATCATAAATGGCCTAGCTGTTTTAGGCAACACTTTGGATAGAGGTGTAATCAACTCCAAGATCTTGAGGACTCTACCAAAGAGATGGGAGTCAAAGGTGACTTCCATTAAAGAAATGAGGAGCCTTGGTGACATCCCAACCAGAGCTCATGGGCAACCTCCAAGCTCATGAGCCAAGGCTTGACAAGCAAGGATAAGAAGCCAAATAAGAAGAGAAGGAATCCAAGAAGATCAAAGATAGTGCTTTCAAAGCACAAGTGGAGGCGGTCATCCTTCAACAACAACTTGCTTTCCAGACATATCCCTCCTCCTCTAGTGAAGATGATGACCCTAGTAAGCATGAAGCCAACTACACCAAGGGCAAGCACTTAAGGGAAAGCAATCCTCCTCCTCTACTCCTAGATGCTACAAGTGTGGACAAAAGGGACACTACAAAAGTGAATGCCCCAAGTCAAGAAAGTCACACCACAAGGGCAGCTCCAAGAAGGAGGAAGAGTACAAGAAGGAGAGTAAGAACAAGAGGAAGGAAAAGAAGGAGAAAAGATACAAGAATGCAGCTCATACAGCTTGGGAGGAAACATCCTCAAGTGGCTCTAGCTCTAAAGAAGATGGAGAGTGCCACCTTGCACTCATAGCCTCTACTAGTGAAGAAATTGGTGAGGTAAGTGAGGTAAGATTGCATGATTTATATAAGGAAACTATTATTGATATTCTTGTTTCTACCCATTCTTCTTTTGCTAAATGTAAATCTAAAAGTAAAAGGTTAGGAAAAATTATTGATGATTTGTATGCTAAACTTGAAATTCTTGAGCTTAATGAGAAAACTCATCTAGAGAGCATTGATAACTTGCAAGGCCGATATCTTGATATTGAGCTCCAATACAATGGAGTTGAAGTAGATAATGGAGTCTACCTTAAGAACATTGAAACTCTTAAGGAAGATAACCAAAAATGACTAAATGAGCTTGAAACTCTTAAAATTGAAAATGCTGAATTTAAGATTATTGTTGATGCTCATAGGGATGAGAGGGATGTTTATCTTAAGGAAATTCAAGTGCTTAAATATGAAAATGCTAGGTTGCTTGGTCATGTTAATGATTTATCTTCTAGACCTATCTTGCCTAGTAATGGTATTTCTTCCATTTCTCTTCAGAAAGATTCTTATTTGACTAAAGCTCTCTATTTAGAGACCGACCTTGTTCATGCTAGAGATGATATTGGTAGTTTGTCTTCTACTATCATATCTCTTAATGATGAAAATCACAGGCTTATGGCCTCTCTGTAGAAATTCCTCAATGGGAAAAACTCCCTAAATGAAATCCTTGACCATTCTACCAAATAAAGTGGTACTAGTGGTTTGGGGTTTGTAGGGGGAGCACCTAAGGACAAGAACAAAGCCAAAGGTAAGAAAAAGAGCAAGGAGACCTCCTTTTCATTGGAGAGTCCTCCGACACTAAGAACCCTATGATTTGTTCTCATTGCAAGTGTGATGATCATTACTCTACTTATTGTCCTTACAAGCCTAAGGGGACCAACCCAAAGATGAAATGGGTCCCCAAGCTAAATCTAGATTCCAAAGTTTGAGTTGGGAATCAAAATTCTCCTTTCTCGAAGGAAAAAGGTAGATGGATTGTTGATAGTGGATGCGCTAAGCATATGACAGGTGATATAAGCCATTTCAACAAATTCACAAAAAATGAAGGAGGTTCGGTTACCTTTATGGATAACAAGAAAGGTAAGGTCAAAGGAGAGTGTGATGTAGGTAAATCCTTGTGTATTAAGAATGCTCTTTTTGTGGATGGCCTACATCAAAATTTAATTAGTGTAAGTCAATTATGTGATAATGGTTACCTTGTGCTATATACTTCTTTTGAATGCTTGATTCTAGACCTATAAAGTCATATATAAGGGAACTAGAAGTGGTAATCTTTATGTAATTATGCTTGACTCTATTAAGCTTGTTGTTGATAGATGCCTAGTATTTAATTTGAATGATATTTCTCTTTGGCATCGTCGACTTGGTCATGTAAATATGTATCAGTTGAAGAAGTTGAGTAAAAGAACTTGGTCAAGGAACTTCCCAAATTAGATTTTGAAAAGGATGAGGAATACCAACCTTGTACCCAAGGAAAGAAAACCAAGTCCTCCTTCAAATCCAAAGGAGTCCTTAGTACTAAGAGAGCTCTTGAAATTCTTCACATCAATCTATTTGGACCAATGAGAACTTAATCACTTTGTGATTCCAAGTATTGCTTGGTTATTCTCTATGATTTCTCTAGATATACTTGGACATTATTTCTCGTTTCCAAGAGTGATATGCTTGATGTTTTCTCAAGTTTTTGTAAATGAGTCGAGAATGAAGCTTCTTGCCGGATCGTTTCCATCCATAGTGATCACGGGGGAGAATTTGAAAATGATCTTTTTGAATTTTTTTGTCAAGAATCTGGCTATGCACATAACTTCTCTTCACCTCAAACACCTCAACAAAATGGGGTTGTAGAGAGGAAGAATAGGTCACTACAGGAGATGGCTAGGGCCATGATTTTAGAGTATAAAACTCCAAAGAAGTTTTGGGCTGAAGTTGTCAGTACCTCATGTTTTGTGCAAAACTGGGTTTTTACACATCCTTGAATAAAGAAAACCCCCTATGATCTATGGCGTGGTAGAAAGCCTTCTATCGAGTATTTCCATGTTTTTGGATTTGTTTTTTTTAATACAAAAGATTCTTTCTTGGCTATAGCACTACCAACAAGGTTTATAGAGTGTTTAATATTGATCTTGCTAAAGTAGAATAATCTATTAATGCTAAGTTTACTGAGACTAACCCCTCTATTCCCAAAGATATTGTTACAAATGATGATGTTGCAGGTGAGGTAATTCCTATTCCAAAAGAACTCAACATCACACAAAAGGGAAAATAGGTGGTCACTCAAGAAGAAGAGAAAGATGAAGAGAAGAAGGATCCAACTCCTCGATTTGCAAAAAATCATCCAAAAGAGTTGATTTTAGGTGACCTATTTGAAAGGGTGAAGAAATGGGTTGCATTCAACAAATAACAAGCCAACAACACATTCATATCACAACTAGAGCCAAAGAACATCAAGGAAGCTCTTAGGATGATGAATGGATCCTAGCAATGTAAGAAGATTTGGAGCAATTTGAAAAGAACAAAGTATGAACCCTAGTGCCACGACCAAGTGATAGAAAGATCATTGGTACCAAGTGGGTCTACCGCAACAAGCTAGATGAAAGTGACAAAGTGGTAAGGAACAAAGAAAGGTTAGTGGCTCAAGGATACGATCAGCAGGAAGGTATAGATTTTGATGAAACATATGCACCTATAGGTAGACTTGAGTCCATTCGTATGTTGATTGCTTTTTCTAGTTACAGAAACTTTCTTCTATATCAAATTGATGTTAAAAGTGTGTTTTTGAATGGTACAATTGAGGAGGAAGTGTATGTTTCAAACCCCTGGGATTTGAACAAGATAGTTTACCTAACAATATTTATTTGTTGCAAAAATCTCTCTATGGACTCAAACAAGCACCTCAAGCTTGGTATGACTAATTAAAGAATTTTTTATTAGATCATGGGTATATCATGGGCAAAGTATATTCTACCTTATTTCTAAAGCACACTCCTAACAATTTTCTTATCATTTAAATATATGTTGATGATATCATTTTTGGCGGAACTAACCTTAATCTTTGTAAAGAATTTAGTGATCTTATGCAGAGTGAATTTGAGATGAGTATGATGGGTGAGCTCACATTCTTCCTCGGGCTTCAAATAAAGCAAACTAAAGATGGGAACTTCATCAACCAAAGCAAGTACACATGTGAGTTACTAAAGCGCTTTGGGATGGACAACACCAAGCCGATGGACACACCCATGTCGAACACTGCCAAACTTGATAAGGATGAAGAAGGCGAGAAGATATATGAGAAGCTATATAGAGGTATGATCGGAAGTTTACTTTACTTAACTGCCTCTAGACCTCATATAATGTTTACTATTGGCTTGTGTGCTCACTTTCAATCAAATCCTAAGAAATCACATCTTATAGCTATTAAGAGGATTTTAAGGTACTTAGCCAAAACTTCAAATTTTAGTCTATGGTATCCCAATTCAAGGGACTTTACTCTTACAACTTATAGTGATGTGGATTACGCAGGATGCTTGATTGATAGAAAGTGCACAAGTGGCACTTGCTTTCTCCTAGGACCATGCTTGGCATCTTAGTTCTCCAAGAAATAGAGCACAGTGGCATTATCAACCACAGAGGCTAAATACATTTCATCTGGGAGTTGTTGTGCCCAAGTCCTATGGATGAAGCAAATGCTCTAAGACTTTAACATTCATTTTGATGCTTCTCCTATCTATTGTGATAATACTAGTGCAATTAACTTGTCATATAATCTTATATTGCATAGTAAAGATAAGAATATAGAGGTTCACCATCATTTTCTTTGTGATCACATTACCAAAGAGGATATCTATATCACGCATGTGGACACGTTAATCAGTTGGCAGACATTTTCCCTAAACCTCTAGCTAGAGAGCAATTTAACTTTATTAGATCTAAACTGCTTATAACTACCTTGAATGAATTTGATATGAATTCTAGCTAGTTGTCATCTATTCTATATGATTTGCCTATGTTTTGATCACCATTGCTTGCTAATATGCTAAAAATCAAATTTTCATGTTCTTTTTGCCTTGTTTTTCTCTTATTTTTGGGTATTTTTTGCAAACACATGTTTTATCACAAAATAGTACCCAACGATAAGTGATATGTGCCTAAGTATGTTTAAAATGTAAAATGGACTTGAAAAATAAATTTAATTAGCATTCTAATGGCTAGAAATTAGAATTTTCTAATGTTGGTTCAGTTGGACCATCGGTCGAGTTGCCAACTCGACCGATCGGAGGCCTAGAGCTTTTTTAAAGAGCCTATCAGTCGAGTTTCCGAGTCATAGAACTCGACCAATGGTCGGGATGGAGCAAACATAAGTTAGGTTCGACCGAATTTTCTCCCTCTCAACTAGAGAAAAATCGACTGACCCAACCTCTATCTCGCTCAAGCTCTCAACCCTAGCCTCGAACTTCCTCTCCCTAGCCCTAGTTCGACCTAGGTCGACCTCCCTTTACCTCTTTCCTATCAACCCTAGGTGTGTGGATAGGTTTTTGTGGTGTCTCTCTTGATCTTGGTCTGTCCATCCTCTCCACTTTGTCTCCATAGCATCCAATAGGAGAAAGAGGGCGACCCTACCTGAAGCACCATCATCGTCTTCCAACTCACATCTCATACCCTTTGATGACACCTTCTTTGTATCCAATGAGGCTCTTAATAGGTACAAAGATCTACTTCCTAGGAATCATTTTCCGTTCTGTGACCTTTTTGAGCCATCCCCTCGTAGGGCAGTAAATGGGTACGGGTAGACCCGCGTACCCGCAAATGCAGACCCTTTAAAAATCCATCATGGGTCTTAATTTGTGTACCTGCATACCCGTAGACCCGCATACCTTTGGACCCGCATATATGCGGGTCTACTAATGGGTATGCTTGGACCCAGACCTGCTAGTCCCCCGCTATAGGGAAATAAATATCTAAATAATATGATATTCATATCATACTTTACTAGTCCAACTAATATAGTGCTTGAGATTATATCATACTATAATTATAATAAGGTGGAGACTAGTCATCTAATTGAGAACTAATTATTCTAATTGCAATCATGAACAACATATGTAAACTTAAAACCAAACAGTAGAATTATATGTTACATAATTAAAACACTATGACGATAACTACTAATATGTAAAAAATTAACTCAGGTACTCTTTAATATAAAAATATTACATTATTTAATATAACTATATCATGTTAACATCCTACATGATAGCAATATCTCTTTGTATTATAATAATAGAACATATTTGTAAAATTTTGTACCTAAACAATATGATGTTACATAGAGAATCGCTTACCCGCATACCGGCACCGCATAACTGCTATTATTATGGGTATGGGTATGGTGTAGATCTAGACTTTTATAATGCGGGTCTAGAACCGGACCCGAACCCGCTAAATTAAATAGGGTATGGGTATGGGTATGGCTAGACCCACACCATACCCACCCCATTTACACCCCTATCCCCTCATAGACAAAGGGTCATTGATCAAGTGGCCGAGTTGCTTTACAATCACCATCTCTCCACCTTGTGTTTCAAATGCTTGTGCTACAACAATTCCATAATTAACACAAAATCCATTCATGAATTCTATGCTAACTTGCAATGGAATTATGACACACTCGTACCACCACCCAATACTCAAGTAGTCCTCACTTCCATGATCACCGGAAAGAAATTCCAAGTCTTTTAGGATACACTGAACATCTTCTTTTCATACTAAAGTGACTGACACTTAGAGAAAGGACTACCTGAGTATTTTGACCTAGTTGAGCCTGAGGCCTTCTACAAGCAGTATGATCTTACTATCCCTGATATTCATAAATTCTTGAAGAATTCTCAATTCCCATATAGGAATAAGTGTACCCTTCCCTCCTCCGCCTTATATCTCAAGAACCACATACTTGCCTTAGTTGTTAATTACAATATTCATCCCAAGAACAATCAGACTGAAATTGCAGAAAACACTGCGGTAATTATGTACTATCTCTTGAAGAACATAGGAGTCAGGTGGGCAAGATATGTTCTCCACCATATGACCTGCTTTAACTCAGGTAAGAACACCCGTGGCACCCACCCACCCTACCCATCCCTGATCTGTGGTCTTTTTAGCTTGCCATTGGAAAATCTCTTTTCCATGACCTTCACTGCAAACCTACATGGAAAAGATTTTGCATCAGTGAGAACACATTTCAGAAGTCTATGCCTATCCCATCCTCTACCACACCTGGTGCCTCTATCTCTACCTCCACCCGTGCACCTCCACCACCTCAGCCTACCCGACTTGCCCGCGCCTCGTTCCATGTATCAAATGAAACCCTTATGGGCTACAAGATGTGTAAGGTGGTGGGATCACCCCCTTACTAAAAAAAATTGAAGAATAAAACATCCATTCAAAACACATTCAAAGGTATGCTGGAATAGGTGTAACATTTTCAAATTTCAATAAATGATATTCAAAACAACCAAAGTATAGCAGTGAAATTAAACAAATGACTATATTCAATTTTCACAAACGATCACAAAAGTACATCATAATCTCCCATACAGGTTTACATGTATGATACAACATAAGGATCTAACTAGAGGGAAATCTAAACCATAACAACTTTGTCTCCAAGATTTAACTCCTTAAGCTAGTCCAAAACTTCATGCCTTATCATCCAAGTCCTTCACCTAGGGTTGGAAGCATATCCCAACAAGAAGAGAAAATAGATGACACCAGTAAAGGCTGGTATGTGCATACTAAATAGGCAATTGAGAAAATATGGAATAAAGGACAACAAATATAAAAGGCTTCCCATATAAAGGATAAGGACCACCCAAATGGGTATCAAGAGAAATGGAATTGAAATCATATGATAACAAAAGAATACTTACCATTAATAAAACATAAAGATTGTGCCACACAAGCACATGTAAAGAATTAGGTCACACACCCCATATCATCAATCTGCATCCATGTGAGATAAACATAGCCCTAGAACAATATAAACACAAAGGCAGCCAAGTCTCATAAACTTGAAACCTGATAGAGAAAGGAATACTGCCAATCTCCCAAATATATAAAACGTGGGCCAAGAATCACACATCTTGCCCTGGGTATGAGGTTCCTTTCCATCCCAAAAGAGCAGGAAATATCACATCTGCTCAGTAGGAAATAACACATATTCCATAAAAACCAATGCAATTACACTACTCTAGTGGTACTGAATCACATAGCATGTTAAATGTAGAGGCAAGTAGAAAGTATAGTCAGAATATATAAACCAGTCACCACATCAGTGACCAACATATACATCCACCTCATAAGTGGGCAAAAGACATCACATGTCATATTTTAGAGTTCCATCATGAACAAAGCATAAGATAAGAGTTCAAAAAAATATCCATGATTACATGATCAATATCAAATAAAGTAGTTCACATGAACAATGATTTTCAAAATAAAAGACATTGTGTATAGGCTAATGTCCATAGGACAAAGAGAATGAAAAAGCATAGGTGAATTGCTCAACATAGAAGAATAGGGGATACATCATACATTTAGAGTGAAGAATTAGAAATTGATCAATATAGAAATAATGTGGGATGAAATCATACAATAAGAGAGAGAAATTGGTCAATATAAATTGTTATGACTGTATCCGAGCTTAATTGGTAAACTAGGGTTTACCTGGATGATTATATGCTTAATTGGATTGATCATTTCTTAAATCTAATTAATGATGATAATTCAATTATGATGTTTTAAACCTAATAAGAACATTAAGTGTTCTATTGTTTGAGAAATTAGGGTTTGAGAAATATAAACCGTAGTTGGCTGAAATTAAGGTTTTGATGATACATCAGTATGGAATTTGATCAAGATAGTAGTACAGTAAATAATTTATCCTATTTTCTATGTAATTTGTATTTAATTGAAATTTGGATATAATATGTATAACTCAATCATGCATTTCAGTGAAAAATTTCAGAGTTTTTGAATGTTCTTTGAAAGTCATTCTTGGTCGAGATATACTTCAACCGACCATGCTGATAGAATGTTGTTCAGTAGTATATTGTTTGATTTTTGACTATTTATTGGTAACTCCAAATTATCTGAAATTTTAACTGGAGTTCTAAAACACAATAATAAACAACAAGTAAAAGTTTCATAATTTTTTGATGCATTTAGACCTTATAAGTAGATGAATTACAGTAACTGACATTTTTGTAGAATTCTGGATAACAATGCACTATTTTATTTTTATTTATTTAATGGGAGGTTGAAATGATGTAAAATTTTAAATTAAGCTTAGTAACTAAATTATACACAACATGATAAATTATAATAATTTTTGGAGAAGGTTTAATCTCTAAAATACACGAATTACAGAAACCATTTTATGACAGAAAAATCTGCTAAAATAAGAAAAAGTTTAGTGAGGGGTCAAAGTGCAATTGACCCAAGCAGTTCAATTGCTCTATATGGTCAACGTAACACACAAGGAGATCTCATAATTTGTGATTCAATCCAGAGAAACGAAATCCTATAGAGAGAGAGGGAGAGTTAGGGTTTGAGAGGAGAAAGTGATGAAGATGCTGACCTAGGGTTTTGCAGTCTGAGGAATGATGAAATCATGTAAGTTTAGCTTCTTTGGATATAGTTTCATGGTGAATCTTCTCTCACATGTAAAAATTCCGTCCCTCCTCTGATTTGATCCAAAATGGTATCAAAACTTCCCCTTTTCTCACTCATTCTTCATAATCCCTCATTTTTAGGGTTTCCGAGTTGAAAGGAAGAAAAATCAGGTGAATTGCTAGGGATTTGATATGGATTCGCGATTTTCAAATATGGGATACATTTTTAAGGTGTTTTCACACCTTAGGGTGAGTGGGAACTTCCTTTAAACAATATATTGTATGAAAATTGGTTAAATCATCCATAATCTTTAACTTCTTAGTATGCGACTACAAACCCTGAATTGTCTATTTGTTCTAAGTTGTTGCAAAATGATATCAAATAGATTCTTCCTCTATTTGTATGAATTTCATATGATAAAATCATATTAGAAATGTATAAAATACATCCTAATGAGAATTCCCTAAGTATTTGCAGAGGTTATAAGAATAAACAGAAATATAGGGAATTTGTCTATGACTGAAATTTGCTGTATAATAGAAAAATTTGCTTGTCTAGATCCCCTTGGTTATGAATGACTGATAATCTAAATTCATAGTACATATATGTCAGATACTATCTTGATTCATTTAAAGTGAATAGTGTTTGTTTGATAACTCAGTAAAGAGGGTGAAACCCTAGATGCGAGGAAAGTTGGATATTTGCGAATAGATATCGTGAAATCCATTTGAAGGGATTTTCTTGACATGATATAATTTATTTATCCAATGTTATTATTGATGCATAATTTTCCAATGAATGGTATGGAAACCTAAATTCAGCTCAGTTCCAAGGTTTCATACATATATTGATTTTATAATATTTGTTGATAGTAGTCTTTATTCAGTGAATGTTTATGTCGCACGAAATCCCTATGAGAGCCATGTGATAAGTGAATGAGGTAAATGAAACCCTAAGGGTAGGGTGTTCAATGAATCAAGTATTATGATATCAATGTTGTCAGTTATTATTAATAATTTTTGCCATGATAAGAAATTAACTCTTAATTAAGTTATGTGATGAGTAACTCAAGATTAGGGTTGATGCGATTAAATCTTGACGTGTCAAGTAAATTGACATTTATTTGAGTTATGTGATGCATAACTTAGAATTTGGGTTGATGTGCTCAATTTTTGAGGAATTACAGATAATTTACAAGTGCTTCTGACAATTTCTAATATATCAAGTAATTAACTCTTATTAGTGTGTTATGATGATCAATTGTATAATTCCAGCATATATGAGCCAAGTTGATATGAGTTTAGTTTATTTAAGAAATTTCAATCTGGCTGCATGCATGGTATATGGATTACTAAGTAAATTACAATGTTTTTGAGTATACTGCTCTATCAGGTCTAGAATGATATTCATGTTGTGATTTGAACTGCAATTAAATAGATGAGATTCCATAGAAATACCAGAGTCGAGTATAAGTAAGAAAAAGGTTCAACATAGTAAGAGTTTTCTAGGAAATAATGAAATTATAAATTTAGGGGCCCTGACACTCTAGAACCCCTATGTGAGGTATGCGCCTTAGGGGTGAAAGGACCTAACCCTAGAAGCATCCAGTATACCGGGGTTAGAACGTGCTATCAGGTGGCATGAGGGACGAAGCCTAGTGGAAGTATCCTTAAATTATAGTTTGCAGTGTCCAACATCAACCAGAAGTCCTGGTGGCACTAGAGTACAAAAAAGTGTGTCCAACATCAACCAAAAGTCCTGGTGGCACTAGAGTACAGAGAAAGCCAAGAGGTGGCTTGAATCTCTGCCTGTGTGCTCAGGTTAGAGGAGTCTAGTTTAGGCCAGAGAGCTATTTCCCTGTTGCAGACCAGAAGAGTAGTCAGACTTAGCATTTCCCGGGTGTGTCTGCTAAGTCTTGTACGGTGTGATCGTAGTGCACTACGAGTCTTCATATGTAGAGTACACTCCATATGATCAGGGCATAAGCTAAAATATATTCATATAGGTTTAAAGAGTTTCTTATAAGTAAGAAAGGCTAAGAAAGATTCGAGTATAGTTTCTCAGCAATTATTCTTTGTATGTTTCTGAATTATTAGTTCTCTTTGAAATTAATCAAGCATGCTCATATATGGATTTTCTCTTATTGATATCTAGAGTATCCTGCCATATTTATGATTGTTAATGATCAATCTCTTTAAAACTTACTGTTGTTATAATTGATATCAGTTGTTCAAAAGTATATCTGTAATTATATCAATGCCTTAGACTGTTTCTTTGAAGTACTCATTCACTGAGCGAGTAGGCTCACCCATCTACTCACAATTTTTAGGGATATCTCATGGACTTGAAGAAGGTTATTGCATCAGAGTAGATCTGCCACAAGAGTTAAGTCTGAGTATAGTTAAGTTCAGTCAGTCCCTGTCACTCTAGGTCCTTGTATAGGTGTGAGAGAGTTGTAAATGATGTTTTGTATGTTTGTTTCCTTAATAGGAGAGAATGCAAATGATTGTCATGTCATATGTACATGGAAGTTTGAGAAACATAATGAATGTATGGATGTGTATCATTAATGCTGAGATTACATTAGAGAAATAAAAGTTTAATTCTCTTGTAAAGTTAGTTTATGTGGTTCAATGCGAGAAAACAAAGAGTTCAAAAAAGAAGAAAAAGTTAAGGGTGATCTTTGTATTATGTTAAATCCTCAATTTATATCCTAATCTCATGATTAGTGGTAATTGTGAGATCGGGGTGTAACAACTTGGTATCGAAGCTTAGGCTGAGTTGTCAGGGACCATTAAGTTAGTAAGTTAGAGTCATAAGTGTGGCAGATAGGAGATGTTATGATGTTAGCTCTGGGGATTTGACTATTTGGATCTCCTAGCCCGATATCTGAGTACTTGGATCAACCAGTATCAAGCTACTCTGTCTATTCTTTCATGTATACCCTGGCCAGGTATATAGTGAAAGGATGGTCTAGAGAGGAACCCTAGAAATATTAGTGTTAGAAATAAGATAAGTAACATGAATTAAGATCATAAATATAAAATGAGATAGAACTTTCATTTCATATTGTTGTTTTATTGGATATGAATAGAAAAGTTCTTATGTGTTTGAATTCAGATATTCAGTATTTTGAAATATATATGGGTCTTTAAGATTTGTTGTACACTATGCAGTTGTAGCATTTATTGATTACATTCTTTGTATCAAGTAGACTAGAAATGATCTTTGAATGAGCTTTCCTAAGTGGATAAATTTTCTTCCACACATTTGAGATGAATAGGAGTTGAGTAATCCTGAGTAGCTCTTGGCTTCAAGACTGTAGGTTCGGCCTGGTCCAGCTGGTAGGATGCAATACTGGAATCTAATGACTCCTATTAGTAACATAACAATAGTAAATTCTAGATAGATTAGATCCAAATTTTAGTATGAATGGATATACTCTAAGATTTTGAAGTATAAGGGAAAGACTGGGATAACTAAGAATCAGTTGGAACTGATATCTGAGATCCAACTTTGGAGCCTCATATGAGTAACCCTAATTGGGAATAAAGGAACACGACATAAGGTTCAGATTAAGTTTAATTATTAGTATTATATGAACTCTAAATATGAAATATGGAAAAGATATGAGAAAAGTATGTAAGGGGCCAAGATAGTAAGAATCAATCATGAGGAATGGATTATATAACCAAGTACAATGTTTTTATGTACTCCAAAGCCAAGGGAAAATAGAACAAAAAGAGCTAAGTATACAATAAGTACATAGAAGTGAAGATTCTTCAGAAGAGTTAAAGTGAAGAGAAATAGATGAGCATGTAAATTATAAAACTAGGATAAGAAACTTAGTTGAAACAAAGAGAAATGTTGGAAATAATGAGCTTGATTAAGGAATGAGGGTTATGATATAATTGAGAGCATGGAATGTATACCTTTATTGTGAAGTTAATACATTCATCCTTACTGCCTTTGGATTCTAAGTCTCTATAGAACAACAAACTAATTTATAAAAGAAGAACAAAAGCGTAGCTAAATAAATGAATAAGTCATATGAAGGTAGACTATATTCAGGAAGGAAAAACTTGATTGAAAGAGAAACTATGTTTCACCCATGCATGAGCCGTTTGATTTAAAATGAATGATATGTAATGTATTAAACATGAGGTGAAACTAGTAGAGAGATTATTGATTTAGAATTTCAAATTCACATTAGTAGAAGGATAAAAGGAAATATATGCAACATGGTATACATGATCATACACATAAAAGAAGCAACATGATCATAAGAGAAAACTAGAAGTTAAAGATGACAAGTGGAATAGTAATATATGGTAAGGGGATTATGGAAAGTAAAGAAGGGTTTGAAACATAATGGAGTAATATAGATTATAAAAGAAAGAGGTTGCGAGATTCAAGAAAGTGCTAATTAGTCAAGTATCCTTATTGATAATTAATTAAACCTACATATAAGAAATGTATTATTGAATGTTTGAAGATAAGAATTCTAAGTCTCCAAATCATCTTCTCTTTCATATTTTCCTTAATGAGAGCAATGTGGGAATGAAGTGATAAGAAAATGAATCATATATGATGGATAACCACCGTGGTAGAGACATCTAGTGAATGTAATAATGACACACAATATGATGATGAAACCCTAGCATGGTAATTGAGAATGTAATCTATCTGAATGGCCAAGTAAGATAAAGGAAATTTAATCGATAAGAAAAGAAGACTTAGTAAAACTTGTGAGATCCAAAGTTTGAATTTCAAATTAAGGGAGTAAAGTCACATCACAATAACGTCATGCTACTGATAAGGACCAAACCCTAGAATGTTTAGAGTTGTAGTAGTTCAAGGGATATCACTAGTGATTTGATCTTGAATACTAGCATCTCTATAAAACAAGATCATGATATTTGCACAATGAGAAGTAAACTAGCACTGATAGTAATCCAGGGTTTAAAGATAGCTAATATGAAAGGTAGATAAACAATATGGAAATGATTCAGAGTAAAGAGTAAGATATAGATTTGAAATGTAACAAGTGTGTTTTGAACAAAAGGAGAAATACAATATGAGTGAAGTGTGATATGAGATAAATTCTTGCAGTGATAGAAAGAATGATGAATAATTTATTTGTACCTTGTATGTTTCAATTTTAGGAATGTTTAATCTACATGATTAAAATGAGAAGGATAAGTAGCAAAAAGTAAGTAGTAGTGAATGAGGATAGAGATAAGAGAAAACAATGGCTTTTAGT
This sequence comes from Alisma plantago-aquatica, assembly GCA_963693085.1. Classification (NCBI taxonomy): domain Eukaryota; kingdom Viridiplantae; phylum Streptophyta; class Magnoliopsida; order Alismatales; family Alismataceae; genus Alisma; species Alisma plantago-aquatica. The sequence goes on from OY856409.1 coordinate 1,765,819,275, forward strand.
AATATGTGAATTTGTTTTTAGAAGTATAATTTGTTGAAGGTATATTAAGGGATGTAAATTGGTTCTACGTATGATTTCAGTGTACATGTACAAGCAATATGTTAATTTCAGGTGTCTAATAGTTGTAGTCATTCATACCAGTAATCCATCTTAGTATTGTACAATTGTTGTATGGTGATATGGTTCAAATGATGATAAAACAAATGGAGGGTTACCCTGAATAAGGTAGTCTTACCTATTCACTCATATGAATAGAAGGGATGATAACCATATTGTATTGATATGTAACCCTAATGAGGTATAGCTTGTTATACCTAGATTTAATATAATTAAGTGATAGTAATTGGGTATGAATAGTCCTTGAATGACTAATACAATCATGGAGTACTATGTTACTATTGTTGAAACCTTAGTATGCTATAACCCAATGGTTACACCTTGAATTATGTGTGGGCTCATATTTGAGAATAGTATGGAATGTGATGGTAATGCTTCACCTTATGCATCCATGATCCAATGGGGATGCCGTGAGTAGTATTGTAAAATTGTTGTTGAATCTAGTCTTTCAACTCAAGACTGTTTTGCTATTTGAGTAGCACAATAGTAAAAATTCAAAACAACATTGTGAAGTCTCTTTTGTGACTTAGAGGTAATACATAACAATAGTACATATTGAGCCGGGTATGAATTGAGATAGTTGGATCAGGTTATCAATGTTGAGGCAACACCTCAAGAGTATGTAAATATTGAAATGGTTGTTTCTCTCTCTATCCTATGATTGATTGTGACATAGAGAATTCATTTGTTATCATTGAGCAGTCATGATTTAACATGTTGTGATTAGAAAAGAAATAAAAGACTTAATGTTGAAAATTGCATTCAAGTATGAAATACAAGAATATAATGACATGTAAGATTTTAGAAGCTTAAAATAAACCTTGAAAGTACTTTTCTTACACGTTTATGTTTTGGGATGAAATCTTTTAAGGGGGGGAGAATTGTTATGATCTTATCCGAGCTTAATTGGTAAACTAGGGTTTACCTGGATGATTATATGCTTAATTAGATTGATCATTTATTAAATCTAATTAATGATGATAATTAAATTATGATGTTTTAAACCTAATAAGAACTTTAAGTGTTCTATTGTTTTAGAAATTAGGGTTTGATAAATATAAACCCTAGTTGGTCGAAATTAGGGTTTTGATGGTACATGAGTATGGAATTTGATCAAGGTAGTAGTACGGTAAATAATTTATCATATTTTATATGTAATTTAGATTTAATTGAAATTTGGATATAATACTCAATCATGAATTTCAATGAAAAATTTCAGAATTTTTGGATGTTCTTTGAAAGTCATTCTCGGTTGAGATATACTTCAACCGACCATGCTTACAGAATGTTGTTCAGCAGTATATTGTTTTATTTTTATTTATTCATTGGTAATTCCAAATGATATAAAATTTTAATTGGAGATCCGAAACTTAATCATAAACAACATGTAAAATTTTCATAATTTTTGGATGCGTTTAAACCTTATCAGTAGATGAATTACAAAAACTGACATTTCTGTAGAATTCTGGATAGCAGTGCACTATTTGATTTTTATTTATTAATGGGAGCTTGGAATGATCTCAAATTTTAACTAAAGCTTAGTAATAAATTATACACAACATGCTAAATTATCATAATTTTCGGAATAGGTTTGATCTATGAAATACAAAAATTACTGAAACCGTTTTATGACAGAAAAATCTATTGAAATAAGAAAAAGTTTAGTGAGGGGTCAAATTGCAATTGACCCAAGCAGTTCAATTGCTCTATATGGTCAACCTAACACACAAGAAGCTCTCATAATTCATGATTCAATCCAGAGAAACGAAATCCTAGAGAGAGAGGGAGAGTTAGGGTTTGAGAGGAGAAAGTGATGGAGATGCTGACCTAGGGTTTTGCGGTCCGAGGAATGATGAAATCATGTAAGTTTAGCTTCTTTGGATATAGTTTCATGGAGATTCTTCTCTCACATGTCAAAATTCCATCCCTCCTCTGATTTGATCCAAAATGGTATCAAAACTTCCCCTTTTCTCACTCTTTCTTCATAATCCCTCATTTTTAGGGTTTCCGAGTTGAAAGGAAGAAGAATCGGGTGAATTGCTAGGGATTTGATATGGATTCGAGATTTTCATATATGGGATATGTTTTTAAGGTGTTTTCACACCTTAGGGTGAGTGGGAACTTCCTTTGAATAGTATATTGCATGAAATTGGTTAAATCATCCATAATCTTTAATTGCTTAGTATGCGACTACAAACCCTAAATTGTCTATTTGTTCTAAGTTGTTGCAAAATGATATGAAATGGATTCTTCTTCTGTTTGGATGAATTTCAGATGATAAAATCATATTAGAAATGTATACAATACATCCTAATGAGAATTCCCTAAGTATTCACAGAGGTTATAAGAATAAACTAAAATATAGGGAATTTGTGTATGACTGAAATTTGCTGTATAAGTAAATAGAGAAATTTGCTTATCTAGATCCCCTTGGTTATGAATGATTGTTTATCTAAATTCATAGTACATATGTGTCAGATACTATCTTGATTCATTTAAAGTGAATAATGTTTGTTTGATATCTTAGTAAAGAGGGTGAAACCCTAAATGCGAGGAAAGTTGGATATTTGCGAATAGATATCGTGAAATCCATTTGAAGGGATTTTCTTGACATGATAGACTTTATTTATCCAATGTTATTATTGATGCATAATATTCCGGTGAATGGCATGGAAACCCAAATTCAGCTCAGTTCCAAGGTTTCATATGTATATTGATTTTATATGATTTGTTGATAGTAGTCTTTATTCAGTGAATGTTTATGTCGCATGAAACTCTTATGAGAGCCATGTAATATGTGAATGAGGTAAATGAAACCCTAAGGGTAGGGTGTTTAATGAATCAAGTATTGTGATATCAATGTTCTCAGTTATTATTAATAATTCTTGCCATGATAAGAAATTAACTCTTAATTAAGTTATGTGACGCATAACTCAAGATTAGGGTTGATGTGCACATTTTTACAATTAAATCTTGCCGTGTCAAGTAAATTGACTTTTAATTGAGTTATGTGATGCATAACTTAGAATTTGGGTTGATGTGCTCGATTTTTGAGGAATTACAGATAATTTACAAGTGTTTCTGATGATTTCTAATATATCAAATAATTAACTCTTATTAGTGTGTTACGATGATCAATTGTATAATTCCAACGTATATGAGCCAAGTTGTTATGAGTTTAGTTTATTTAAGAAATTTCAATCTGGCTGCATGCATGGTATATGGATTACTCAGTAAATTACAATGTTTTTGAGTATACTACTCTGTCAGGTCTAGAATGATATTCATTTTGTGATTTGAACTGCAATTAAATAGAAGAGATGCCATAGAAATACCAGAGTCGAGTATAAGTAAGAAAAAGGTTCAACATAGTAAGAGTTTTCTAGGAAACAATTAAATTATAGATTTAAGGGCCCTGACACCGTAGAACCCCTATGTGAGGTCTACGCTTTAGGGGTGAAATGACCTAACCCTGGCAGTGTCTAGTGTACGGGGGTTGGAACGTGCTATCAGGTGGCACGGGGGATGAAGCCTAGTGGAAGTCTCCTTAAATTTTAGTTTGCAGTGTCCAACATCAACCAGAAGTCCTAGTGGCACTAGAGTACAGAAAAGCGTGTCCAACATCAACCAGAAGTCCTAGTGGCACTAGAGTATAGAAAAAGCCAAGAGGTGGCTTGACTCTTTGCCTATGTACTCAGGTTAGAGGAGGAGTCCAGTTTAGGCCAGAGAGCCATTTCCCTATTGTAGACCAGGAGAGTAGTCAGACTTAGCATTTCCCGGGTGTGTCCGCTAAGTCTTGCACGGTGTGATCGTAGTGCACTATGAGTCTTCATATGTAGAGTACACTGCATATGATCAGGACATAAGCTAAAATATGTTCATTTAGATTTAAAGAGTTTCTTATAAGAAAGAAAGTCTAAGAAAGATTCGAGCACAATTTCTCCGCAAATTATTCTTTGTATGTTTCTAAATTATTAGTTCTCTTTGAAATTAATCAAGCACGCTCATATATTGATTTTCTCTTGTTGATATCTAGAGTATCCTGCCATATTTACGATTGTCAATGATCAATCTCTTTAAAACTCAATGCTGTTGTAATTCATATCAGTTGCTCAAAAGCATATCTGTTATTATATCAGTGCTTTAGAGTATTTCTTTGAAGTACTCATTCACTGGGTGAGTAGGCTCACCCCTCCACTCACAATTTTTAGGGATATCAATGGACTTGAAGAAGGTTATTACATCAGAGTAGATCTTCCAAAAGAGTTAAGTCTGAGTATAGTTAAGTTCAGTCGGTCCCTGTCACTCTAGGTCCTTGTATAGATGTGAGAGAGTTGTAAATAATGTTTTGTATGTTTGCTTCCTTAATAGGAGAGAATGCAAATGATTGTCATGTCGTATGTACATGGAAGTGTGAGAAACATAATGAATGTCTGGATGTGTATCATTAATGCTGAGATTACATTAGAGAAATAAAAGTTTAATTATCTTGTAAAGTTAGTTTATGTGGTTCAATGCGAGAAAACAAAGAGTTTGAAAAAGAAGAAAAAGTTAAGGGTGATCTTTGTATTACGTTAAATCCTCAATTTATACCTTAATCTCATGATTAGTGGTAATTATGAGATTGGGGTGTAACATGAATAATCAGGGATGCATCATACCTCAACTTTAGAGTCTAAACAGTGTAACATCCCTGACCTGGGTTATGAATTAACCCTAGGTGTTTTGCTTAAGACATGTGATTAGATGCTTGTGATTATCTTTTGATATGTAATTAAAGCTTCTGAGGAACTTATATTTCCATTTCTGTCCTTTTTGAACAATGTTGTAATATTGTTTTGTTAAAAATGGACTAATGTGCAAATTACCCAATTAGAGGGGTTAACTTGCAAATTGTACATGTTAAGATGTTCCTCTGATGTTGAGACATAATAAGAGTGAATATGATGTAGTGTTATGGATTCTCCAAGCTTGGGCACCAAGATATAGCTTGTAGAGCAATCCTTGTGCTTTAAAGCCTAGTTTTGGTATAAAGCGTAGTTTACCCAAAACATAGGGTGCAACATGTAAAATATACCATCTAGATTATCCCTCATGACTCTTGGCATCAATTAGAGCAAAGATAATGAGGAGGGCACCTCATTTGAATGATCAAATAAGAATGATAACCATTATATTTAAATAACCAAGTTTTATGCAAAATGACCCTTTTACATGTATAACTTATTAAGATATATGGCTCCTTTCCCTTTTACCTTGGATAAGGGAGGAATTTTTGCATGGGATAAGAAGGGAGAAACGTGTCCAAGAAAGTGGAGAAAGTCTTAGTGGATATAGTTGAGAAATAAAAGAAACAATCCTCCTTGCTTTGAAAATACCCCTAAAATATATAAGTGCATCCTTTTAACAAGCAAAGGATCATTTCCCTTCATTCCTTCCCTTATATTCTTGCTTTGGCCGACTAAGGAGAAGCTCAGGAGCAGAGGAGAATTACCAGGCTAGTTTGGGTAAGTCTTGATCATCATTCATCTCGATTTCATGGTGGAAATCCTTATACAAGGTTGGTTTGTTAGTTTTCCTTACACAATTCTTCTTTCTAGCCTTCTTCTCCACCCAAACCTTGAAGAACGAACCTTGGGCAACCTTTGGAGCTTCATACACCATTAAATATACGAATCTTGGAGCTCTAGATATTATCCTAAGGTGGGTTTTATAACTCTAACCCTTAAATTTTTGCTTATGCATCTTCTTTTCATGAAAACGTTGCTTAATCTCCTTCTTTAGACACTTCTATGTGTTCTTGCTAGCAAATCCGTGAAGAACAGTCCATGTTCTTGAGGTAGAAGAAGATGGAATTATTTCCAAAGTTCATCCTAATCTTGCTTTAACAAACGGTCCTCCACATCTTGCTCAAACGGTTTGCAAAACCGTTTGAAAGCAAACGGTTTCAAAACCGTTTGAAGAGCAAACAGTTTCACAAGAACGTTTGGGAGCAACCGGTCCAAGACCATTTGGATGGGTTGACCAAGAGTTTACCATTTGGAGATCTGTTGTAAACATTATGGACTAATCACCCACCAAAAATCATCATCTAATTCCAAGTAAATCACCAATTGAAGGCTCATTAGTCACCTAAACCCTAATCGGATTTATTGCTGATTTCAATGATGCAATCATGTTGAAGTTTGGGTTGAGTGGCCCAAACGGTTTCAAAACCATTTGGGGATCACCCAAACGGTCTCAAGACCATTTGGTGATCACCAAAGACCATTTGGAGGTCTAGGGTTAAGTGGGGTTAATCAATTGAGGGTCCAATCATATCAAGTTGTTGAGTAGCTAAGTGCTGATTTTGTGACCTAATTTAGGGTTCAACCCTTAAGAGATTGACTTGGTTTTGGATGAATTAATGGGAAAACGGTCTCAAGACCATTTGGAGGATGTCCAAACGATCCCAAGACCTTTTGGGGTCAGGTCATGACCCAATTGAATGATGGTCCAATGGGTTCAACATCAATTTAACATATGTTGATACATGTTGAAGGGTGTTCGTTTCCAAACCCTAATCCAATCAATCCAAACCCTAATTGGTGATCAATTGAGGTTCAATTGAGGGTCAAATCAGTTGAGGGTTGACCTAATTGACTCAATTGATGAATGGCTAACCATTGCATGATCGATTGAGGGGTTCAACCTTGGAAACCCTAATTCAATTGGAGGAGTTGACACACTTTTTGGTCCATGCAATTTTGAGGGTGTTTGGACCAAACGATCCCAAACCGTTTGGTGACCATGCGGTTTCAAGATTGATTTTCCCATGCTGTTTCAAAGTCAAAGTTGGCCAAACGGTCAACGAGACCAAACGGTCTTCACCTCACCTAGGGAAAACGGTCTTGATGGTGTACTTGGCCATGCGGTCTTGAAAGTCAAAGGGACCAAACGGTCAACAACTCCAAACGGTTTCAAAACTGTTTGGAGGTTGAAAGTGCAAAACTGTTTGGGGTTTAAAAAGGTTAAGAATGTTTGATGCCTTAGTGGTTAAGATGATTTAGTAGTTGTTTAACTTAAACCTTATAGATACATAAAGTGGTTAAGGGACCAAGTAATTAGTGGTTTGATGCATGATAAGATCAAGGGGGAATATTAGAAAGGTAACCTTGAAGGGATAGTGTGATTAATACCCCCTTAATCAAGTAAACCCTAATGATCATAATGGTGATGACATAACTTTTGTTGTCAAGGATGATTTGACTTAATCTAATCAAGAGTGATGTAAACATCATCTAATAGTTAGAGGAGAGAGAAGACTCCCTATATGTATGAGAATCAAGTAATATACTTCCAACATGTATGAATACACATAATTAGGATATGATCCTTCATAGTGAGATCATGGAAACCCTAATTATGGTGATTAATGAATCTTGACTTAATTGAAGGCATTAATGGAAGTAATCTTCATACATGATGATGGTATGACCTCAATATCATGTAATATGAATAGTAAACCCTAATTTTAAGGGTAATATCATGTAATATGAATAGTAAACCCTAATCTAGGGTGATGTGATGAAATGAATAGTAAACCCAAATTTTGGGTTGTGCTTTTAAGCATGATACTCTATACTGGATTATGGAGTGAGTAATCATTATGCCTTATAAGTCATAAGGGTTGAATAACCCTAATTAAATTGAATAGGGAAACCCTAACCCTAGAAACCAGCCGTGGTGATGTGACACGGTCGTGGTATTCTATCTGTGGCACGACCATGTAATGAAGCAAGGCCGTGGTGGCTTAATCTTGCACAACCGTGCAAGATAGTACGACCGTGGTGTTCTATGATTAATTTGAAAAGAATTTGTATTGTGCTAATACAGATATAATGTGCATGTTTTCAATTATATTAGTCATATAGGTTGTTACCAAGAGATAATCATAGCCAGGTAAGGGTTATGATGCCACATTCATTGAAAGTATTCTTTAAGCTTTGCAAAACAATGCTATGTTATGTTTCCTATTAAAAAGGTAACTTTTGAGATGAATAGGCTGTATGAGCCATGAAGACCATCTGTATTATTATAATCAAGGTCATGCTGTTAAATGACTTGATGACTATATGTCACATGGTAACAAGTGTTATGATGATCTAAGGGTTTGAACACCCCCATTTTTGAATCATAATGATGAGATGGTTAGGGATTGATATCCCAATGGTAACTGATGTGGGATGAACTTGATATAATTAGTACTCCTTCTTTATAGCAATTGTTTTAATGGTTTGTGTTTGGAAACATACCTGATGTTAAAAGAATGCTATAATGTACTTAAATAATCAAGTATAATGATATCATGTAGAGCCCTGATCATAGATCCATCATTGTCGGTAGTTTAATGATGGTGAAACAGGTTTTCCTAAGGGAACTCCTGGAGAACATACTTTTGAGTATGTTGGGGTTATGGACGCGAATATCCTTACATCCTAATGTAGGGATTGATGTGAGATGTACTTTAATATCTCATCCCTTCATTATATGTTTATGACCGAGATGATGTATCACTAATCTCCCGATGATGTTGTTAATGCCGCATCGGTGTGAGATAAATAAGAAATACCTCGATGGCGAAGAGAGTACATAATGCCACTGTAACTCTAATAGCGAAGTTGCAAGAATACACTGGAAAAGCTATTATAGAAGAGACATGAGATGTCCTGCATGTTGGTCCTCACACTGACTGAGGAGGATGAGGTCATAGGAATCCGACTCTTCTGATGACCTATGTATGGTACCGATTGCGATTTCGTAATGGTCGGTTGGAGTATGAGAGGTGTAACTCATCTCCTCAGGGCATAATAATGTTTGTAAAATGTAATCAGCCGTGTAGCATAACTGCCTAGGTTGAACTATGAGAAACAATGATTGATGATACATTATTTAGAATATTCTAGTTAAATAACTAGTATACATGTTCTTCATATTCCTTATTGAGATATGCCTTGATATTCAATTATGTTATAATTGAAATGATTGCCTAAGAGAATGTTGCTTTACTTAATATTAAACCTGCTATTGAATGTTTATAGTTTTATTACTTATTGTTACTCCTTTATTGCAATAATAAAGCTTATGGTGGATAGTTATAACTCTCGCTGGGACAATTATTCAAATTGTCTCACCCCCATGGAATTCGACTTTTTAGGTAGACGCCGCAGACGAAGGAACCCATCAGTGGGTGAGCAGCAGCAACAACAACACCAGGGACAATAGTGATTCTCAGGTGGAGACACTGTCTGTCAAGTCCTGTAGATAGAATGTCCAATGTGTCATCTTTGTACTCTCAGGTCCTAGGAGTCAGTAGATGTTTAAAGTAGATCTGAGATTTTGGCTTAATGCCTCGAGATTTTGTATCTTGCTTTGTACAGGTAACAGAGTAATTGATGTGGTAATCACTCAAGATGTGATTTTACAGAGATGTAATGATGAATCATGTTGTAAACAACTTATTATGTTTCTTTATGAAAGATTTTTATCATTTAAAGATCTCTTTACAAAAAGTTTTAATTTTTAGTGATTTTTAATAATTCCGCTGCTAGATAATCGCTTTTGCTTAGTTTATCTCATGTTTTGGTGATTCGGTCACCTCAAACAGTCCACGCCAGACCTAGATCCAAGCCTAGGCCTCCAAATAACCTTTAGGGAAGGTGGACAGGTCCAATAAGTAAGGTTCCCAAGCTTAGAGAGGCTGGTTTCTCCAACAAAGCTCCTATCTCGAGCAAGAAGCACCTTCTCCACTTTAGAGGTGAAAAACCCTAACAAAAGAACATGGAGATGAGGTGTTTATGGGCATGGTTACGACCTAGAGGAAGGTGGAAGGTGGAAGGAAGACTAACAACATGAAAATAGGGAAGGAAAGGAGAAACTTACTAGTTTTGGTCAAAATAACCAAGGAGGAGCTTTAGAAACCCTAAATAGAGCAAATTTGGAACCCTAGGAGCCTTCTTCACCAAGGTAAGCACCTACAGTTACCTTGGGACAGAACCTTCATGGAAAATAGAGTAGGAATGATGCTTTTATCTAGAGGGAACAAAGGAGAGCAAGATTTTTCGAATTGGGGGTTGGGAAGGGGTAGATATGGCTATATAAAGAAAGAGGTCAAGTATGAGGTGTCTATGAGACTTTCCATGTGTCATGTATAAGGGTTTCCATGGACATGTAAGACTTTATGGATAAGGAAGAATTCAAGCATGAGGTGTCAAGTTACTTTTCATGTGTCCAATGCTAAGGGTGCCTATGGACATGCAAACCTTTATGGATAAGAAAGAAGTCAAGTGATGCTCTCTTCCCACTAGATACTTGGGTATCCCTTTGTGTGCTGGGAAATCCAAAGGTAGAGATTATAATGTGTGTCTTGATAGAATGAGAGAGGTGGTTAGCAAGTGGTCGAGCTTGTAACTCTCTATGGTAGGTCACATGGTTCTGGCCAAAGTGGTGCTATCTACGATGGTGAGATTTTGTTGTTCCCAGGCCGACATTCCCATGTTTATGATGGATAAGTTTAGATCTGTCATTTCCTCCTTTTGCTGGGGTGGTAAAGCATAGGGTGTAGTGTGGGCTTACATCGTGAGAAGTTATGAGGAAGGTGGTATGGATATCCCTGATACGACAGATATATCCTGGGCAACGACAGTCAAACACATTGATAAATTTTTGAGGAATGAGGACTCTTGCTGGAGCTGTTGGATGAGGGATAGGTATGGGAGCATCTTGGAGGGTGTGGTTGATATGCGGGGTTCCAGGGTGTGGCAGTCCATGTGTAGAGCATGGCCGGATGTCTCTGACAACTACATTTTGGTGAACGGTAGGTGGTCATTGCGGGATGTGAACATCCAACCCTGGTTTGTGTAGGTTGTCTCTACCCCCATGGTTCCTTTGCATCCTTTGATGTGGTGCAGGTTTCATGTGCCGAAGTAGAGCTGTGCCACCTACAGATCGATTTTGATGAAGCTACCTACTGCTGATCGTATGCTGAGCTGGGGGATGGTGTTACCTACTGTTGTGTGCGTCTTATGCAGGAGTGAACGTGAAACACATTCCCATTTGTTCTTCAATTGCTTGTACACTAGATATCTATGGTGTCATTTTTCTCTGAAGATGGGGTGGGGTGGAACACCTCCTTCTCCCTTGCTGCTGTGTATGATTTGGATGTTGGAGAAGACTGAGCTCTTATGTGCTAATAGGCGTTGGGGTGGTGTTGGTGTTTTAGGGATCTGCTTTTTCATTTGGAGGAAAAGGAACCGCAGATGGCATGGCAATGGGGAGATGGACAAGGTTATGGTATTCGATGCCTTTGCCAAGAGCTTTCCTTGGGTTGTAAAGGGTAATCCGTAGTTGAGTTCGGGTGTTGATATGAGTGTTCTCAACTACTGGGGTTTTGGGGTTAACCTACCCCCATGTATAGTATACGGGGGTGATACCCGTTATACTCTTTTTTTATGATATTAGTAATATTTTACCTTCTCTAAAAAAAGAAAGAAAAAAGTCAAGCATGAGGTGTCCATGGAGCTTTCCATGTGTCCTTAGCCTAGGGATTTCATGGCCATGCAAGAGGACAGTTCATAGAGGCTTCTTGAATATCACATTTTGGTTTATGGACACTTATAGGCCATCCCAACCGACCTCCAATCAAGGAAATAACCCCATTGGTTGATAGCATCTAAAGATAAGTTCATTTATAAAGAGAGTAATCCCTAAAATGCCCTTGGAAAGAAACACCTTCAAACCAAGGTGAAACTAGGCACCCTATGGTTCAAAAACTTGAGAATGGTAAGCGAATATATAATGATTATAATGCATGAGACAATTTGCAAAGAAAACCTCCCAATTGGGTAAATTGTAGAAAAGTCCAAAATGTACCTAAAATTGCATAACTCACACAAACAACATCCAAGTCGGACCAAACTTCATCCACAAGTTAATATTTGATGTGTTGAATATGAATTTGCCATTATTTCTATATTTTGAAGTTATATAATCACATTATTCATTACTTAAGCCTTTTACTCATTTTCTCTCACCTAAACTTATCCTAATATTTCAAGGTTCTCCAAATTAGATGAAATTTGACATGTAGGCTAATTTTGATATGTAGATTTCAAATTTGAAGTTTGTTTCTACTTTTGAGACTTGTTTTTATGAGATATGTCATATGGACCATTAACAACCCATTATCTAAATTACTCATCCAATTAAGTTCCTTATCTTCATATTACCACCAAAATGAGTTATGTGGCATATTTTATGTATCCATTATAAACCTAAGATTAATGTTAGTAAATTAGGTTATATTAAGGTGATCAATACATGCATGATCTCATTGGGGTTATACTAAACATCTATTTAGGTCTAATCTTCAACCTTGTTTTGCTAAGTCCAAAATGCCAACTTCTAGGGTAGGGTCCAAGATCTAGTATGTTACAACACTCCACCCTTTAAAGGGATTTTTTCCTCAAAATCAAAACATCCAAATATAAGAAACCAACTTATTCACCAACCCTTAAAGGATTCATCTTATTAAGTCAAAACTATTCTTTAGGTAAAAAAGGTTCAACTACACTTCCTTACATCCAACTACATAAGCATCATACAAAAAAAACATAACTTGTACAAACTAACTATGAACTATGGGTTAACTTGCTCTTGTCCATCCTCAAACAAGTCTTTACACCTGGGAGGCTAGTTCAACATATTAGGGTCCCTAAAGATAAACCATATAGATGTCTAAGGCTACTATTACCTAAAAGCATGCTATTTTGATCAATTCATATCAGCTCAGGCTAGGCCGGTATCATATGGATTCGAGAGTCCTCATAAACCAAGCTAGTGGTGCGGAGGAAAATCTTGCCAGCCCCGAACCCTGATCCTTTCTAGACACCTTTGCTTTCAACTTCATGTATTAGTAGTTGCCTAAAGGCCAAGCTGAACAACCTTAAGTTACTATGGTTACTTATGCATCTTTTACTTGTAAGTATTTTAAGGATCTATTCATCATTATTCTAATGTGAAACTATATGATCCTAAATCAACCCTTCATCATCTATTGATCAACTCTAGAGAAAACATGTCACTTAAAGGTTAGGTAAGGATTCTAACTAGGGAGACAAAATTGAAATAGTCAGATTCTGACTACTATGGGCTCTAATACCATGCTGTAAGGAGGCGGGATCACCCCCTTACTAATTTTTTTTGAAGAATAAAACATCCATTCAAAACACACTTAAAGGTATGTTGGAATAGGTGTAACATTTTCAAATTTCAATAAATGGTATTCAAAACAACCAAAGTATAGTAGCAGAATTAAACAAATGAATATATTCAATTTTCACAAAAGATTACAAAAGTACATCATAATCTCCCATAGGAATTTACATGTATGATACAACATAAGGATCTAAGTAGAGGGAAATCTAAACCATAACAACTTTGTCTCCAAGCTTTAACTCCTTAAGCTAGTCCAAAACTTCATGCCTTATCATCCAAGTCCTTCACCTAGGGTTGGAAGCATACCCCAGCAAGAAGAGAAAATAGATGACATCAACAAAGGCTGGTATGTGCATACTAAATAGGAAATTAAGAAAAATATGGAATAAAGGACAAAAAATATAACAGACTTCCCAAAGAAAGTATAAGGGACCACCCAAATGGGTATCAAGAGAAAAGGAATTGAAATCATATGATAATAAAAGAATACTTGCCATTAATAAAACAGAAAGATTGTGCCACACAAGCACATGTAATGAATTAGGGCACACACCCCACATCATCAACCTGCATGCATGTGAGATAAACATATCCCTAGAACAATATAAACACAAAGGTGCTAAAGTATCATAAAATTGAAACCTGATAGAGAAAGGAATACTGCCAATCTCCTAAATATATAAAATGTGGGCCAAGAATCACACATCTTAACCTAGGTATGAGGTTCCTTTCCATCCCAAAAGAGCAAGAAATATCACATCTGCTCAGCAGGAAATAACACATCTGCCATAAAAACCAATGCAATTACACTACTCTAGTGCTACTGAATCACATAACATGTTAAATGTAGAGGCAAGTAGAAAGTATAGTCAGAATATATAAACCAGTCACCACATAAGTGACCAACATATACATCCACCTCATAAGTAGGCAAAATATATCACATGTCATCTTTTAGAGTTCCATCATGAAAAAAGTATAAGGTAAGAGTTCAAAATAATATCCATGATCACATGACCAATATCAAATAAGGTAGTTCACATGAACCATGATTTTCAAAAGAAAAGACATTGTATATATGCTAATGTCCATAAGACAAAGAGAATGAATGAGCATAGGTGAATCTCTCAACATAGAAGAATAGGGGATACATCATACATTTAGAGTGAAGAATTAGAAATTACCCAATATAGAAATAATATGGGATGCAATCATATAATAAGAGAGAGAAATTTCTCAATATGAATAATCAGGGATGCATCATACCTCAACTTTAGAGTCTAAACAGTCCAAGTTAGTCCTAGATCCAAGCCTAGGCCTCCAAAGAACCTTTAGGGAAGGTGGAAAGGTCCAATAAGTAAGGTTCCCAAGCTTATAGAGGCTGGTTTCTCCAAAAAAGCTCCTATCTCGAGCAAGAAACACCTTCTCCACTTTAGAGGTGAAAAACCCTAACAAAAGAACATGGAGATGATGTGTTTATGGGTTCTAGGTGGGGTTTCACCATGGAAGGCCATGGTTGCGACCTGGAGGAAGGTGGAAGGAATACTAACAATATGAAAATAGGGAAGGAAAGGAGAAACTTACTAGTTTTGGCCGAAATAATCAAGGAGGAGCTTTAGAAACCCTAAATAGAGCAAATTTGGAACCCTAGGAGCCTTCTTCACCAAGGTAAGCACCTCCTTTTACCTTGGGATAGAACCTTCATGAAAAAACAGAGTAGGAATGATGCTTTAAGATAGAGGGAATAAAGGAGAGCAAGATTTTTCGAATTTGGGGTTGGGAAGGGGTAGATATGGTTAAATAAAGAAAGAGGTCAAGTATGAGGTGTCATGTGATTTTCCATGTGTCATGTACAAGGGTGTCCATGGACATGAAAGACTTTATGGATAAGGAAGAATTAAAGGAAGAGGTGTCAAGTTACTTTCCATGTGTCCAATGCTAAGGGTGCCTATGGACATGCAAACCTTTATGGATAAGGAAGAAGTCAAGCATGAGGTGTCCATGGAGCTTTCCATGTGTCCTTAGCCTAGGGATTTCATGACCATGCAAGAGGACAACTCATAGAGGCTTATTGAATATCAAATGTCAGTTTATGGACACATATAGGCCACTGAACTCCAATCAAAGAAATAACCCCACTGGTTGATAGCTTCTAAAGATAAGCTCATTTATAAAGAGAGTAATCCCTAAAATGCCCTTGGAAAGAAACACCTTCGAACCAAGGTGCAACTAGGTGCCCTATGGTTCAAAAACTAGAGAATAGTAAGGGAATATGTAAGTAGTATAATGAATGTGGCAATTTGCAAAGAAAACCTCCCAATTGGGTAAATTGCAGAAAAGTCCAAAATGTACCTAAAATTGCATAACTTGCACAAACAATATCCAAATTGGACCAAACTTCATCCATAAGTTATCTTTGATGTGTTGAATATGAATTTACCATTTGTTTATATATTTTGAATTCATTTAATCACATTATTCATTACTTATTCCTTTTAATCATTTTCTCTTCTAAACTTATCCTAATATTTCAAGGTTGTCCAAATTAGATGAAATTTGACATGTAGGCTAATTTTGATATGTAGATTTTGAATTTGAAGTTTGTTTACACTTTTGAGACTTCTTTTTATGAGATATGTCATATGGACCATTGACGACCCATTATCTAAATTACTCATCCAATTAAGTTCCTTATCTTCATATTACCACAAAAATGAGTAATGTGGCATATTTTATGTATCCATTATAAACCTAAGATTAATGTTAGAACATTAGGTTATATTAAGGGGATATATACATGAATTAGCTCATTGGGGTTATAATAAACATCTATTTAGGTATAATCTTCAACCTTGTTTGGCTAAGTCTAAAATGTCAACTTACAGGGTAGGGTCCGAGATCTATTATGTTACATCACACCACCCCTTAAAGGGAGTTCATCCTCGAAATCAAAAGATCCACATATAAGAAAATAACTTATTCACCACCCCTTAAAGGATTCATCTTATTAAGTCAAAACTATTCTTTAGGTACAAAAGGTTCAACTACACTTCCTTACATCCAACTACATAAGCATCATGAAAAAAAAACATAACTTGTACAAACTAACTATGAACTATGGGTTAACTTGTTCTTATCCATCCTCAAACTAGTCTTTACACCTGGGAGACTAGTTAAACATATTAGGGCCCCTAAAGATAGATCATATAGATGTCTAAGGCTACTATTGCCTAAACGCATGCTATTTTGAACAATTCATATAAGCTCAGGCCATGCTGGTATCATATGGATTCAGGATTCCTCATAAACCAAGCTAGTGGTATGGAGGAAAATCTTGCTAGCCCCCGAACCCTGATCCTTTCTAGACACATTTTCTTTCAACTTCATGTCCTAGTAGCTGCCTAAAGACCAAGCTAAACAACCTCAAGTGACTATGGTCACTTATGCATCTTTTACTTGTAAGTATTTTAAGGATCTATTCATCATTATTCTAATGTGAAACTATATGATCCTAAATCAACCCTTCATCATATATTTATCATTTCTAGGGCAAACTGTCACTTAAAGGTAAGGCAAAGATTCTAACTAGGGAGACAAAATTGAAATAGTCAGATTCCGACTACTATGAGCTCTGATACCATGCTGCACGGAGGTGGGGTCACCCCCTTACTAAATTTTTTTTGGAGAATAAAACATCCATTCAAAACACACTCAAAGGTATGCTGGAATAAGTGTAACATTTTTAAAATTTAATAAAACGTATTCAAAACAACCAAAGTATAGCAACGGAATTAAACAAATGACTATATTCAATTTTCACAAAAGATTACAAAAGTACATCATAATCTCCCATACGGGTTTACATGTATGATACAACATAAGGATCTAAGTAGAGGTAAATCTAAACCATAACAACTTTGTATCCAAGCTTTAACTCCTTAAGCTATTCCAAAACTTCATGCCTTATCATCTAAGTCCTTCACCTAGGGTTGGAAGCATACCCCAGCAAGAAGAGAAAATAGATGACATCAACCAAGGATGGTATGTGCATACTAAATAGGAAATTGAGCAAAATTTGGAATAAAGGACAACAAATATAAAAGGCTTCCCATAGAAAGGATAAGGACCACCCAAATGGGTATCAAGAGAAAAGGAATTGAAATCATATGATAACAAAAGAATACTTGCCATTAATAAAACATAAAGATTGTGTCACACAAGCACATGTAAAGAATTAGGGCACACACCCCATATCATCAACCTACATATATGTGAGATAAACATAGCCCTACAACAATATAAACACAAAGGCGGCCAAGTCTCATAAACTTGAAACTTGATAGAGAAAGGAATACTGCCAATCTCCCAAATATATAAAACGTGGGCCAAGATTAACACATTTTGCCCTAGGTATGAGGTTCCTTTCCATCCCAAAAGAGAAATAAATATCACATCTGCTCAGCAAGAAATAACACATCTACCATAAAAACCAATGCAATTACACTACTCTAGTGCTACTGAATCACATATCATGTTAAATGTAGAGGGAAGTAGAAAGTATAGTCAAAATAAATAAACCAGTCACCACATAAGTGACCAACTTATACATCCACCTCATAAGTGGGAAAAAGACATCACATGTAATATTTTAGAGTTCCATCATGAAAAAAGCATAAGATAAAAGTTCAAAATAATATCCATGATCACATGATCAATATCAAATAAGGCAGTTCACATGAACCATGATTTTCAGAAGAAAAGACATTGTCTATAGGCTAATGTCCATAGGACAAAGAGAATGAATAAGCATAGGTGAATTGCTCAACATAGAAGAATAGGGGATATATCATACATTTAGAGTGAAGAATTATAAATTTCTCAATATAGAAATAATGTGGGATGCAATCATATAATAAGAGAGAGAAATTTGTCAATATGAATAATCGGTGATACATCATACCTCAACTTCAGAGTCTAAACAGTCCAAGATCCAATCCTAGGCCTCCAAAGAATATTTAGGGAAGGTGGATAGGTCCAATAAGTAAGGTTCCTAAGATTAGAGAGGCTGGTTTCTCCAAAAAAGCTCCTATCTTGAGCAAGAAGCACCTTCTCCACTTTAGAGGGGAAAAATCCTGACAAAAGAACATGGAGATGAGGTGTTTATGGGTTCTAGGTGGGGTTTCACCATGGAAGGCCATGGTTATGACCTGGAGGAGGTGGAAGGAAGACTAAAAACATGAAAATAGGGAACGAAAGGAGAAACCTACTAGTTTTGGTCAAAATAACCAAGGAGGAGCTTTAGAAACCCTAAATAGAGCAAATTTGGAACCCTAGGAGCCTTTTTCACCAAGGCAAGCACCTCCTTTTACCTTGGGACAAAACCTTCGTGGAAAAACAGATTAGGATTGATGCTTTAAGCTAGAGGGAATAAAGGAGAGCAAGTGTTTTCAAATTGGGGGTTGGGAAGGGGTAGATATGGCTATATAAAGAAAGAGGTCAAGTATGAGGTGTCTATGAGACTTTCCATGTGTCATGTATAAGGGTGTCCATTGACATGCAAGACTTTATGGATAAGGAAGAAGTCAAGAACAAGGTTTCAAGTTAATTTCCATGTGTCCAATGCTAAGGGTGCCTATGGACATGCAAACCTTTATGGATAAGGAAGAAGTCAAGCATGAGGTGTCCATGGAGCTTTCCAAGTGTCCTTAGCCTAGAGATTTCATGGACATCCAAGAGGATAGCTCATAGAGGCTTCTTGAATATAAAATCCAGTTTATGGAAACTTATAGGCCATCCCAAATGATATCCAATCAAAGAAATAACCCCATTGGTTGATAGCTTCTAAAGATAAACTCATTTATAAAGAGAGTAATCCGTAAAATGCCCTTGGAAAGAAACACCTTCAAACCAAGGTGCAACTAGGCGCACTATGGTTCAAAAACTTGAGAATAGTAATGGAATATATAAGGATTATAATGCATGTGACAAGTTTCAAAGAAAACCTCCCAATTGGGTAAATTGCAGAAAAGTCCAGAATGTACCTAAAATTGCATAACTTGCACAAACAACATCAAAATTGGACCAAACTTCATCCACAAGTTATCTTTGATGTGTTGAATATGAATTTTCCATTATTTATATATTTTGAAGTTATATAATCACATTATTCATTACTTATGCCTTTTACTCATTTTCTCTGTCCTAAACTTATCCTAATATTTCAAGGTCCTCCAAATTAGATGAAATTTGACATGTAGGCTAATTTTGATATGTATATTCCAAATTTGAAGTTTGTTTTCACTTTTGAGACTTCTTTTTATGAGATATGTCATATGACCCATGAACAGCCCATTATCTAAATTACTCATCCAATTAAGTTCCTTATCTTCATATTACCACCAAAATGAGTTATGTGGCATATTTTATGTATCCATTATAAACTTAAGATTAATGTTAGAACATTAGGTTATATTAAGGTGATTTATAAATGAATTCTCATTGGGGTTATACTAAACATCTATTTAGGTCTAACCTTCGACCTTGTTTGGCTAAGTCCAAAATGTCAACTTCCAGGGTAGGGTCCGAGATCTAGTATGTTACATGATGCATCAACATGCGTATAACCTTCAAGTTCAAGAGCACATGAATCAGGACTTCTGTACCATCATGTCCAACATGAACCTATCCGATGCACATCCTTATCCTGCCTACCAGCCCTACCCAGGAGGTGACTATGCATCCTATGCATATGATCACTTTTACCGAGCCCCTCCACCCACCACTTTCGCTACTACACCCTCTACTATTGGTAGATCTACCCTTGGAGTGCTACCTCTGATTGCTAGCCCCATATCCACTCTGCTTGCTAGTCTTGGTAGTTCTTCTCCTTCCTTTCCACATGCCAATGATCTTCATGCTCTTGGCATGTCTTGGGCTGAGCAGAATGCCCGTTGGCCCGACTGTGGTTTTGGTTCCCTTGCTGATGAGGAGATGCCAAACCACGCTGATGAGGAGGCTGATGTTGTCGATGAGGAGGCTTATAAGGATGATGATGGCTCTGATGGCTTTGCTGATGCCTCTGGTGATGAAGGTGATGTTGCTGTCTCTACTGCACCTTCAGACGGAGATGATGACTACGAGCCAGAATCTTCTGAAGATGATGTTGATGATGTGGACATAGATGACCTAAATGTTTAAATTTTCTAGTTTTTAGTCTAGATGTTGATCATATATATCTTTCTAGGCCATTTTGTATTAAAAACATATGGGCACATTTCTTAGCTGTATTATTTTATCATCTAGTTTTCATCATTTTGGCTTGTAGTTGTTTCTAAGAACATGCTTTCTAGGTTGTAATCTTAATCCTTTATACACTTACTCTTTGATTTACTATTCCTCATGAGTTGGTGCCATGTTTACCATATTTTGATTATGACTTAGACTGTATGTTTGTCTCATCTCTATTTGGTGTATGCTTTGAGATTGCATGGTGTGGATGTATGGTTGGTTGTGCTTGGAGAAGACTCATTTCTATGCTCTTCTACTACCCTTACTTTTTGATAATGTCAAAAGGGGGAGATAAGTTCAATGTTTTGAAGCTCAACCATATTGCCTTTATTGCCTATGTGATCTTTTTCTTGTTCATTATATGCTTTATCATGTGACTTGCTAAAGGACCATATAGTATATATGTCATGTTGCTTTGTGTAGATAGGCTAACTGTGTAGGTAAGAGTAAGCATAGATTGAGTGGGAGAAATTCACATTGTTCAAATCATGGAACCCCCTACAATTCACAAGTCAAAGATATAACTTTACATATCCTTTTCTATATGATTGAGGAATGGTTCGTCATTGTTAAAAAGGGGGAAAATATTGACTTGAGAGTTATACATTGCCCATATTGTGATAATGACTTAACCATTCCATTCCTATGTATCTAATATGTAGGTTCAAGATTGATTTTAGGCCTTAGGTACATGAAAAGGATCAAATTACACAAGCCCTAGCTTGTCTAAGTTCAAGTCAAAAGCTATGCAAGTGTGCAATTTGAGAAATCACTCCAAATGACCTTAGATGATTTTTTTATCACTTATATTGATTATATGACTTATAAATAAGATGAGAAAAAATTAGGGACACTTAATTCCAACGTTTGATCACTCAAATGTCAATTTAGAAAATTTGTCATAGACTGTTTCTCGGTCGAGTCGGAAACTCGACCGATCCGGTGAAGACAATTTTCTGGACAGACCAATAGTCGAGTTGTACACTCACAGAACTCGACCAATTGATCAACTAAGAAAAACTGATTTTGACTCATCGATCAAGTTTCCTAGAACAAACTCGACTAATTGTTTGAAAATTGGCTCTGTCACTTAGTGGATCGGTTGAGTTATCTTTATTGAAACTCGACTGAATGTACTGTATGAAAATGCAAAAAAAGTGATTATAACTATTGGTGAGTTGTTTTGAGTGAGAATAGATCCATTGTAACTTGGAAAACGACTATATTTTTCCCTTAAGTGATCCCACACTCAAGGGAACACCCCCAACTATAAATAGGACCCCTTGGAGTTCATTCCAAGTTTGCTCATTCATGCTATTCGAAGTCCTTGCTATAGTTGAGTGTGTTGCAACTCCTTGAGACCCTTTCTCTCTCTCATTTACAAAGCATTTCATGATTATGAGTGAGTTATGCTAGTTGTAGGAGGGATACTTCCTTGTGATTGTAATGATCTCACTCCATTCCATCTTTCCTACCCTTTTCTCAAAGAAGTAAAAGTGAAGCAAGCTACTCCGAGTGAAGGTGAAGTTGTTGTTGTTCTTCTTCAAGGTTGAAGAAGAGGTGAATATCTTCTCCAGGTGAGGAGAAGGGCAAGGCGAAGACTCAAGAAGATTAGGCAAATTCCTTCAAGGCCAAAGACTTGATGCAAGTGTGGGTAAGTCCTTCTTGAAGGATGATCAAGCGGGCAAGTCCTTGTGTAGGTGGAAGACTCTTGTCATGTATAGATAAGTCCTTGGATGTATGGTGGCATCCTTGTACCTCATATGAATGGAATATAAGTATACACAGATTGCAAAGTCCTAGAGATTGTCCCCTCTAGGTAGTGGATTGACTTTCTCCTAGTTTGGAGAGTAGAACCACTCCACACCATCATGTCCAAGTGCTTGTTTCAATTTCTCTCATCCTTGCTATGCTTGTTTAGTTAGGACTTCAAATTGTGCTTAAGCTATTGGTTTTGATTGATATAATTTGAAGGTCTAACTCATCTTGTTAGAATTTTGAAGCTCTATTCACCCCCCTTTAGAGCCATGGATCCAACACCTTAGATATCTCTTCCATTTGTTCATTTGTCAAGTTTGCATCAACTATTACCAAATTCCTTTCCTCATCATCAAGGAATTTGTATTTTAACCCTTTAGGTAGTTTCTTTAACTTGGATTTGGTTTTGGTGCTTCTTTGTGCATATTTTGCTGTTTCAAAGGTTATTTCTTCTTCATCACTAAACTCCTCTTCTGGTTGATTCAAATAATCTAGAATCTCCACCACCTCAGGATCTTCTAGACTGGGGTCAGGATTGTTCAAGACTCCAATGAGAAAATCCACAATTGCCTTGTCTTCTTGCACTTCTTCACAATATTGGTTATAACTATCCATGAAGTAGACCGACTCAAATAGAGAAGGTCCTCTCATAGAATCTTGAACATGAAAGTTGATATCATTATTTCCTACTCAAAGAGTAATATGCCTTCCACCACATCGATCAAGGATCTACCTATGGCAAGGAAGGGTCTTGCAAAGATCATTGTACAAGTTGGATCTTCTTTGGTGTCGATCACTACTATGTCGCAAGGTATAAAGAATTTTCCAATGTGAATTGGGACTTGCTCCACTATCCCGAATGGCTTGGTGAATGTGTGATCAGCCAACTCAATTCTCATTCCAATCTTTACCATGTCCATTAGTCTGAGTCTTTGGACTAAGGAGAGAGGAATTAGACTTATGCTTGCTCCCATGTCAGATAACCTTTTTCTTTCTATATTGTCTCCAAAATAGAAGGGAATATTGAATGCTCTTGGGTCCTTCTTGGTAGGTAACTCAACTTGGACAAAAGCACTCGACATCTTGGCTAACCGCATCTTGATATGGCCTCCTCTTCTTCTCTTAGTGATTAGGTCCTTGAAGAACTTTTCATCCGCAAGAATCTCCTCAATAGCATCAAGGAATGGGATATCTAGGTGTAACTTCTTCACCACCTCCATAAACTTCTCGTATCTCTTCTTCAGGTGAGCCTTAATCAGTTTGTAAGGGAATGCGACTCGTGATGCATAGGGATTTCTGTGTAAAGACCTCTTCAATAGGATCTGGTTTCTTAATCTTTGCACTTTTCTTATTTTTCTTCTTCTATTCACTCGTGGGCCTTCCCTTTTGGATTCCTCTCCTAATATAGTGGGTTTAGTTTGTGGGTTGGGAGCATTTTCTGCTTCTTGGTGAACTTCTTCTTGCTTCCTCTCCATAACTTTTCCTGATCGAAGAGAAGCCATCTTTTCCTGCTCAGTATTAGAAGGAATCTTCATTTGTGGGTTCTTCACGAGCTCATAAAGTTGTGCAAGATGTTGGTCAATCTACTTCTGATGAGTCTACACGTCCAACATTTGAGTTTGCATAGTACTCAGAAAACTGAGTTTGTTATGGTACTTTGGGTTAACTATTCATTCACAATGCCTATTTTTTTTGCAAATTTGAAGATATACATCACCATGTCGGGTTTGCTATTACTACTACTCTTTCCTTTACTTTGGTCTTGGTTCTACCTATTTGTGTTCTTCTTATGGTATTAGCCTTGACCTTGTCCTTGGCCTTGATAATTGTTTCTATTCTGTTGGTAAGTTGTAGTTTTGGTATATTGGGTTTGTCCACCTCTTTTCTCAAATTATAGTGGTGGCTTAGATGAACTGTCTAGCTGATGGGAATTCTCGTTAGCATCTTTGTTTCCATAATTGAATTCGGGGTGATCTAGTCTCTTAAAATTTGCATAAGAAACGTTCTTTATTTCTTCTTCACTTTTTCTTTCTTCAATTTCTTTTGGTTGCGTGTAAATGAAATTATCAATTTTGTGACCTCCTACACCATAGGTGACACATTTCATAACCTTCTCAATGGATTTCTTGCCTTTGCCTCCATGATCTTTTAGTTGTTTGACATCTGTAACAATCATTTGAATCTGAGCAGTAATAATTTTCAGATCCTTGGCCTTGAGGAAAGGTCCTTCAGAGTTAGCCTTCTTGGTGGTGTCCCTATCTCTTCTCTCATAGTCCAAGCCTATTTGTAGTGAATCCATGTTATGAATGATCATCTTAGTTCTTCTTGGCTTATTTCCAAGAAAATCACTCCCAACGGCAACATTTAATGAAGTTCACTCCGTGGGAGTTAGCACATTATAAAATGTTGTCATGAGAAAACCTTTGCAGTAGTTGTGATGAGGACAATCCCTTTGAGACTCTTGGAATCGTTCCCATGCTTAGTGAAGGTTCTCTCTAGGTTTTTACCTGAAGGAAATGATTTTTTGCCTATTTCAAATAGTTTTCTCAGTGGTATAGAACTTAGTTATGAAAGCATCAGCAAGAGGCCTCCATCCATAAATGGATTGGTGAGGTAGGTAAGATATCAGGACAGAACTTTGTTCTCTATATAGAATATGAATCCCTTACAATATATAACTTCTTGAGGCACTCCCCTCATCTTGATAGTGTCACAAATAGTTTTGAAGGCATCAAGATGATGGTTAGGATTCTCAATATTTGAATTCCCTCAGAAAGGCTGATTCTAGATCATTGAGATGACTGTAGGTTTCAACTTAAAATTAGCTACATCAAACTGTGGGATAACGATTGGACATCTTGATTCATTAGCTCTAGTTGCAGCCAACTCTCTAAGCATTTTATCTTCTTCATCATTTTCTTCCTCGCTGTTATGGTTGTCACGTTCGCGATCACAATGATTCCTTCTATGTCTTGTGTTGCAGTGGTGGCCATGCTCGTGATGGTTTCTCTCCTCTATATGCTCTTCATCCTCATGGTGTTGACCATACAAATGATGTTCCTCATGTTCTTCTTTAGTTTCTGGAGGAATTCTTGGATTTTGATCTTCTCTAGAATGACCTTCTGTATGAGGCAGCATATTTATGTGAAAGGAAAGGAAGTATGCAGTCAAAACTTGCCTCTCTTCAAGCTACCTAAATAGTTGACACAGTCGAGTTAGAGAATTGGATGTGTATAATGAAATATTCTAAGCAATCTAGATATGGCAGATTTAAAGTTTTTGTGTAGTCAAGCTTATCGCTAAGCTTGAGGCACATGTGCATAGTGAGTAGACTTGAGTTCTTAACAGTACAGTTTTCCTTGTCCCTGAAAACAATGCCAAAAAGTTGATCGGCCTAAATCGCACGTCTAAAACGGAACCGATCTAGAGTAGTTGGCCTATTAGATCTATAACCCGACACTCACCCCCCACAACTATTAGACGGGGTCCTATGTAGTGGATCGAGGTCAAACCATAGAGACAAGGTTAGTAAGTGTTAGGAACATAGAGCCTTAGACTAAATACACCAAACGAAGGGGTAGATTAAGATGGTGTTTCGATGTTACTCAAAATAGAGCAATAACATCAAAGTTTAAGAAAATAAAACAAGGGAATAAGATCAAACAAGAAAGATGTAACCAAAATATGGATTGTAACTTGGATTGGGTTTCACCTACTAAGATCTCTCACCAACATGCGATACTCACACCCCTTTGTATACTCTTAGCAAGATTAAAATCAATAATTATATATGTCTATTCCCTCCTCTCTTGAGCTTAGGATAGATCTAGATTATAAGGTTGGCTCTCTCTCAAGATGGCAAACAAACAATCACAAAGCAATCCATATGATCATTAGCTTTAGCATTCCAACATTTTCAAGAATTTGTGCAACCCCATAACAATCAGATAAGATTAATACTACTCTTTGAGGCATTAACAATCATAAATCACAAGATTGTAGCTAATCATGTAAGTGAAGCATTTAAGAACACGAGTATGGAGAAAACCATGGCTAAGGATATATATATATATATATATATATATATATATATATATATATTCAAAAAGTATGTAAGTATATTCATGTGAGGAGAGCCTTAGTGGCTACTCCCAACCCAAGCTAGGTGTTTATCTAGTCATGTTAACGAGTAGCATAACGATGCTGCAAAAGTGTAGATACATCAATACAAATAAATAGGGGGAAGGCACAATGTGAGGGAGAAGATAGATCTAAAGAAGGAAGGAGGCGATACACCAACAGTACTTCTTCAGATCTAGATCTAGTTTAGGCGTGGAAGATGACAACCTCTTCTCTCTCAAAGAGGATGGCGGGCCTTCCTCTCCTCCAACTTTCATCTTCGGAGGTCCAAGACCAATGGAGATGAACTAGGATGGCCTTGGAGTTGGCCAACACTTCATCCTCCTTGATGATCTAACTCCCCTTTTATGTGTGAGGTTGGGGCCTATTTATAGGCACTTCCCACCAACTTAACTTACCTATTACGATCGAGACAGGTCACAGTCATGACTTCGTGATTGAAATAATCATCCTGGTTGAAGCCATTATCTCAGTCGTGTCATCGTTTTAGTCAGAACCACTCATCGTGGTCACAACCACTATTGGGCAGTTGCGGCTGTGACAGACAACTATGCATCTTGCTCGAGATAGACATTGGATCAGTCTTGGTTGGGACGCCTGTCTAGATGCATTTGTCTCGACCAAAACAAAGATGTATTAGTAGAGATCGACAATGTCTGCATGGATTAAGAAGGGATATTAGGTCAGATCTAAATGTTGTTCAAGGTCATTAAAATAGACAGGAAAATCCACAAAAGGGATGTCAATATAGAAATAAAATAGGTGTAAAAAGTTCATAAAGTGAGATGTTATCAGAAATGGATCTAGTTTCTAGAAATCATCTTGTTTAGCATGGGCTTGATTCTACTTGCCATGACCTCTTTGATGATTTTGTATGACACATTGCATAGAAAATTTCTTGGCCTTTTGATCTTTTGAAATTAGAACAATGTCCGTCTTTCTTATATCTTTCAAATTTATCTTTCCCTCCCACCAATATCCAATAAAGAAAAGGATTTCCTATTCTACAATGTCCTAGAATGTATGATAGAAGATTGCTTTCATGACACCATGTTGATGGCTTTATTCTTGTGCATCCGATTTAGCATTGCACATACCTCACTCTCGTCATGTGGTTTGTTCAAATCCTATACCCCTTTCTCAATGATCACTCTCTCTATTCTAGGACCTGATCCATGTCCCTAGGATTATATGTATTGAACATCCCAGTAAAGAAATATGTGATAGTTTCCTATATTTTCTATGGTGATGGTGTCCATATTCATCAACTTTAGTTAGTACATATATAGTATGTCTATTCTTCCCCTTGATGGGCATGTGGTGGAAGTATTTTGTATTTTTATACCGATCTATGATCTCATTTGTCATGGATGTAACATTCCAACAACTTCCTTCTAGTCTTAAGAGTTCCTACAACTCTACAAATATAACCCTTCAATGTTCAATCACAATGTCATCTGGTGGCCTGCGTTGTGCTTTTTATAACCAATCCTTTGTTATTATTATGTTATTTAAATTCACAAACTTTCAAGATGCCAAAATAGTGAGTTTCTCACAACATGTCTTTGTCTGATCATGTAACCCAACACCGCAATGCCCCCTCTCTGCTCCCTCAATAACTTTCACACACTCATGTGAAGAGAGCCATAAAGCCTTAGACTTGAAATCTTGTCATTCCACTCTCTTTTCTTTATTTTCTCTGCTCGAAGCATAATGGGAGCATGGTATGAGAATTGATAGGGTAGTGTTTTACCCTTCTAACTAGAAAACTATAACACCATGACTTCTCTACCATATATCTATCTAGTCTTTATCAAATGAATTTATCTTTTATCTTTCATTCTGCCATGCAAACATGTTTCCTTAGTATCCCAAGTCTTGTAACTAGAACATTTGTACCACTTCCATGAAGTTTTACATCTAGCATTCTCTCTTTTATTATCCTCCTACTTTCTCATAATCTACTAGGGTCTCATTGAAGTCTCTTCCTAGGGCTTTTGAAGGTGTAAAATAATAGGACATCATCTACATTACATATCATGTATGATGTCTTTCAGTCACATCTACCCAGTCATAGATTCATGTAAACTTTAAATAGGCGCATGATTCATGCCTCCTACCTCATCATATATGTGATGACCATAAAAAGGATTTCACGGCGTAAAGTCCCAGGATTTGAGGCCTCAGATAAAATGATCTTAAAAGGAATGATTAGACTACCCATATCACCAAGGTGCACCTCTTGTTCAGGGAGCCCATCACTAAAGAACTTTGTGGTTAAGCGTGCTCAGTCCAGAGTAATACTTGGATGGCTGACCAGTCAGGAAGTTAACCTCGGCTTATGCGTGATTGAGGAAAAAGCATGTAGTTAAGACTAGTGGTGGTTTGTGGGGCCAATCATCATTCCCCTAAACCTTATTAGATCATTGGACAGTGGGCCTAGGTGTGATAAATGGTATCCGAGCCAATTCTCCTCCAGTAGATGGGGCCTACATGGGCTTGTGGCATGCCGATCTTTGAGCCATGCGGTCCAAGCATGTTGGATAGGGCTATCTGAGTTGATGGATCCACCCTTGCGCTGGTAGTGTCCAGACATGTTGGAAAGGGCTATCTGAGTTGATGGAGCCAACCTTGTGCTGGTAGTGTCCAGGCATGTTGGAAATGGCTATTCGAGTTGATGGAGCCACCCTTGCGTTGGTAGCCATGATTGGGAGATGGGTATAGATGGTCCATTATCGGTCTCACTGAAATGGTAAAATTATGAAGCCATATAGTTGAGCCTTGATGAGGACATCAAGAGTCTAAGTGGGGGATATTGTAACATCCCATGATTCGAGGCCTCAGATAAAATGATCTTAAAAGGAATGATTGGACTACCCATATCACCAAGGTGCACCTCCTTTTCAGGGAGCCCATCACTAATGAACTCTGTGGTTCAGCGTGTGTTGTGTGATTTCTACATCATCTTTTCACATGCTATCACACACACATTTGGTTCATTATGATATTATTTAGCCTCTTTTCATATTACTTTTGCCATCTTTTTGTTACTTTACTTATCACATAACTTGCATTGCACATATGCTCCAAATAAGACAGAATTGCAGAGTTTAATTCTGTTGAAACAGCAGAATGCACGACGTGCAGGATGAACGCATGATGTGTAAGATTTCAGAAGAATTTCCATTTCACTCAGACAGCAAAATGCACAGTGTGTTCAAACCTTGAGCACGACATGCACGTTTCCAAAAAAGTGCAGAAAAGCAAAGGCACAACGTGCACTTGAATGCACAGCGTGCACCTGGAGCGTCAAGATAACCAAAAAAGTTTCTAGAAAGTCGCACGACATGCATTCTTTCAGCGCACGCCATGCACAGTACATTCTGGAGCAACTGTTGAAGTTTTTGCATGGCGTGCACTCTGGACGCACATCGTGTCTCTAGTAGTTTCAACATTTTGAAAAATATGAGTTTTTGTTTAAAACAAAGAGGAAACTTAATGGTCATAATTCAAAGTTCTCTCATCCCATAGGAAGTCTAGAGTAGAGGAGGGCAATTTTAAGGAGAAAGGAGGTGGTTTCTTGCCAAAGGAGCCCATTCTCTTCTTCTCTTCTTCTCCATTGTCTTCTCCAAGTTGCAACCAAGCTTCCCCAACTTCATGCAGCTTCTTGGGAGAGGAGCCAGTTCATTTTGGAGCAGATTAAGGAGGAGAATTTCTTCCCCAAGCCAGAATTCTTCCTTCTTGTGGTTACATCTTTGGATCTCTTTGTTTTTCCTCCCCTAGATCATGTTAAAACCTGAATTTTCTATAGCAAATCTACAAAGCATGATTATGGATGAGTAATTCCCTTTTCTTGGGCATGGGAGAGTAGATCCCATGTCATAGCATGTATGGAACAAGTTAATTTCATACTAAATGCTATGTTGCTTGTTTTTATACCATGAAAGTACCAATTTTATCATCTCTTGCATGTATTGCTGGCCACTTTATATGCATGTGTTCTACTTTCTTGCTTGATCTGAGAAGATAAGTAGGAATGTATGGAGGTGCTCTTCTTGGCAACTCTTTTTCTACCACGAGAGTGGAGATAAATGAGTTGAGGAATAGGTTGTGATCAAAAATGAAATTTATGCATGATATGTGACTTTGAGTTGAGATCGTTGCACTTCCACTGGGAGGTGAAGTACAACACAATCTTTCCTTTAAAACAAGTGCTTATGTATTTTAAATTTTCATGTTCCTATGAGTGCTATGATATGTGAGTGAAATTCTAATGTCCAAGATCCATTAATTTTTGAATCTAAACCCTTTTAGTAATCTTTTCATTGCTTGTTTAAATCTGAATTTCTGCAATTAGATAAACATTACCATCTTTTTTTAAACCGATCTAGATTGTTGAACTTTAGTGTTGTTGCGCTCAGTTAATTACTTAAGCTCCCTGTGTTTGATCTCGACTACACTACCTCCGTATACTTGCAGAGATCGGTTAATTTGGGTAAACTTTCCTTTTTAGGATTGAAACTCATTAGCCTATATAGGCAACAAGTTTTTGGCACCGTTTTCAGGGAGATACGGTAATTTAATTGGAGTAATAAGTGCTAATTAGTAGTTGAGACTAGATCACCATTTTCATTCTCATTTTGTTCTTAATTCCTCTTGCTATTTTTCATGTTGTATGCATCGCTCACAAAGGGGTCTTCAAACATCTGCGTTGTTAGACCTTGAAATCGAGTGTACCCTTTCGAGCTTAAGGAAAGTAAGGAGAGTAGAACCATCACTTCTAGGAGGTACTTCACCATCACCATCTTATTCACATCTTAAGGAAGCTACACCAAGTGATCCAATCATGGAGGACGACCATCCTTTGAAGGACTTCGCAATGCCGGTCACCACAAACATTTGTGGGGCTATTGACCTTCCTGTAGTAGAAGCAGACAATTTCTCTATTGCTCCTTCTATGATGTAGATGATACATCAGAATCATTTTGGAGGTACAACTAAAGAAGATCCAAGTCGTCATGTTGCAGAGTTCTTGGAATATCTGAATACTTTTCGAATCAATGGAGTATCTGCTGAAGGAGTAAGACTTATGCTATTCCCTTTCACCCTAATAGATAGAGCCAAGGCGTGGCTTTTGTCTCTTCCAAAGAAGTCAATCAAAAGCTGGGACCAACTCTTAAATGCTTTCCTTGCAAAGTATTTCCCATCTAACAAGACAACCCAATTAAGAAATCAACTCACCAATTTCTCTCAAAATGAAGGAGAAACTCTATATGACACATGGGAATGGCTTAAGGATCTTCAACACCTTTGCCCGCACCATGGATTGACCAACTGGCTGCTACTTCAAACTTTCTATAATGGACTATTTTACAACACTCGGTTGACAATGGATGCTGCAACCAATGGAGCATTGATGACTAAGTCTTATAGGGAGGCTTTTGACATCATTGAAGAAATATTGCTAAATCACTGTCAATGGGGAGCAGATAGGGGAGCAAAATTAGCCTCTACAACTAGTTTTTCAACCGGGAAGCAAGAAGGGAAATATACTGTTGATGTCGTTGATCTTATTGCTACCAAACTAGATGTTCTTACACAGAATTTCGAGAACATGACCACTTTGCAAATCCAATCAGCTGAAGTTATATGTGAATCTTGTGGCAATGCAAGACATACTTGTTCTTCATGCTTGGCTCCTAATACAATTGAAGGGAGTTTTGAATTGGTCATTTCCGTTGGAATGCAAGGGAACAAGCAATACAATCCCTATTCCAACACATACAATCTGAGATGGAGAGATCATCCTAATTTCTCCTACCAGAACACAAGCAACACTCAGAGCTTCCAACAAGGACATCAACAGCTGCAGCAACAACAACATTTCAACCGATAAGGGAATCCGCCAAGTTTTAATAACAGGGGTTACCAACAGCCACAACAACCCCAAAGTTCTTCTCTAGAACCATTATGGAAAAATTTATGTCTACACAAATGCAACATAATGAAGAACTCTGGGGAAATGGCAAGCTATTGAAAGATTCTATTGCTCAACTTTATGCAAAAGTGGATGATATTTCCACTCATACCAAGATGTTGGAGAACCAAATAGCACAACAAGCTCTAGCACAACAAAAGAATCCGCAGTCCGGCTCTTCCAAGTCAACCAGAAGTGAACCCAAGGCAACAAGCTAATGCAATTACTCTAAGAAGTGGAGTTGAAATTGAGAGACCTTCTCCACTCAAAGAGAAGAACATGGAGGTAGCCGATGAAGAGGAGTCCAACACTCCTAATTGCAGCAAGGAGAAAGGTATGGCCGAAACACCACCTTCTTTCAGGGCCACTGCACCTTTTCCTCAAAGGCTTGCCAATAAGAAGGAAGACCTCAGGTTTAGGAAATTTATGGATATTCTCAATAAACTACATGTCAATCTTCCTTTTGTTGAAGTTATTGCCAAAATGCCTTCTTATGCTAAGTTACTAAAGGATATCCTAACTAAAAGAAGAAAGGTTGATCAAGTTGAAATAGTAATGCTTTCAGAGAGAGTGAGTTCTATTATTCAAAACTGCCTTCCACAAAAGCTTGATGATTTGGGAGCTTTTACACTGCCATGTAAGATCAACAATACCACTTTTGACAAGGGTCTAGTAAACCTTGGTGCTAGTATTAGTCTCATTCCATCTACCTTATGGCAAGATCTGGATCTTGGAGATTTGAAGCCAACAAAGATGGCTATTGAATTAGCCAATAATTATATTAAATACCCAAAAGGTATAGTGGAGGATGTACTAGTGCAGATCAGAAAGTTCTATATACCATGTGATTTTGTCATTCTTGATATGGTGGAGATCCCTTCCAATCTTGTTCTGTTTGGAAGACCATTCTTGAGGACTTCCGAATGTCTTGTTGATGTTCGGGAAGGAAAGCTCACTCTGCGTGTTGGTGAGGAAGCAATGGAATTCTCTATTTATGATGCCAGCACCTGCACATGTTGAAGAAGTCTATTTGTTAGATACTATATATCCAATTGAAGAGGATAATGATGATATTGCTGATTTGATGATTAATCTTTGTGATAATGATGTGCCAAAATCAAGAAATTTGAAATTTTTGGAGCATTTCCTATCTCTATAGCACAAGCTATTAATGAAGATGCTCCACTTGTTGATGACAAAGTTGATGAAAATACAGCAGGGAAAAAGGTAGAACTAAAAGCCCTTCCACCCAGGCTGAGGTATGCCTTTCTCGACCCTAATTCTACATCCCCTGTTATAATAAATGATGAATTAACCAATGACCAAGGAAATAAATTACTTGTCAAACTGTGTTTGTATAAAGACGTCATTGGTTATTCCATAGATGATTTAAAAAACATTCATCCTTCAATCTGTATGCATAGAATAAATATGGAAGATGATGCCAAACCAACAGTTGAACCACCTAGGTGCCTGAATCAAAATATGCTGGAAGTGGTAAAGAAAGAAATTTTCAAATTAATTGATGCTAAAATCATTTATCCCATTAGTGACAGCCCCTGGGTTAGTGCCATTCACGTGGTTCCTAAGAAGGGGGGTGCAACTGTCATTAAGGGAGACAATGATGAGTTAATACAAACACGCATGGTCACCAGATGGTGTATGTGTATTGACTATCGGTGCTTGAATAAGGCAACCTGTAAGGATCACTTTCCGTTGCCTTTCATTGATTTGATGCTTGAACGCCTCACTAAGCATTCTTAGTTTTGTTACTTGGACGGGTATTCTATATTTTTTTCAAATTCCTATTTATCCACCCGACCAAGAGAAAACCACATTCACTTGTACTTATGGAACATATGCCTATCGCCGTATGCCGTTCGGTCTTTGAAATGCTCCCGTGACATTCTGACGGTGTATGATGGCCATATTCTCCGAATTTATTAAAAATATAATGGAGATTTTCATGGATGACTTTAGTGTATACAGTGATTCCTTTGATCAATGTTTATTGAACCTATTTTTAGTCTTAGCCCATTGTAAAAAGGTTAACCCAGTGCTAAACTGGGAGAAATGCCATTTCATGGTACAATCTGGTGTAGTGCTAGGACATGTTGTTTCTAACAAGGGTATTGAAGTGGACAGGGCAAAGGTTGAAGCCATTAAGAAGATGTCTATTCCATCTTCAGTTAAAGACATCCACAACTTTCTTGGCCATGCATGTTTTTATAGAAGATTTATTAAAGATTTCTCTAAGATTGCAAAGCCACTGTGTTCCCTACTTGTAAAAGATGCCAAGTTTGTATTTGATGATGATTGCCATGCAACCTTTTCTAAGCTCAAGGAGACCCTCATTTGAGCCCCAATTATTCAACCTTTGGATTAAGATTCTCCTTTTAAGATAATGTGTGACACAAGTGATTATGCAGTGGAAGATATTCTAGGACAGTGGAAGGACAAGAAACTCCATGCCATTTATTATGCAAGAAAAACCCTTGATGAAGTACAGATCAGCTATACAACCACAAAAAAGGAAATGCTAGCCATTGTATATGCTTTTGACAAGTTCTGACAATATTTGGTAGGATCTAAGGTGATTGTATATACTAATCATGCTGCCATAAAGTATTTGCTAAACAAGAAAGATGCCAAACGACGTCTTATTTTCTGGATTTTTCTTCTATAAGAATTTGATCTTGAGATTTAGGATAAAAAAGGTATGTAAAACAATGTAGCTGATCATCTTTCTAGATTAACCACGGAGGCTGGAGATCCATTGCCCATTGAAGATCATTTGCCCATTGAAAATCTCTATGCATTGTCATCAACTCAAGCACCATGGTTTGTAGATATTGCTAACTTTATTGCTACAGGACAACTCCCACCTGATTTGACGTATCAACAAAAGAAGAAATTCTTTCACGATGTGAAATTCTATTATTGGGGCGATCCATTATTATTCAAGCATGGAAGTGATGGGATGATCCGTCGGTGTGTTGTTGAAGAGGAAATCCCAAACATTATTGCTGAATGTCATGCCTCTCCTTATGGAGGACACTTCGGAGGAGAGAAGACTGCTGCTAAGATACTACAAGCTGGCTTCTATTGGCCCACATTATTCAAGGACGTCAATCTATTTGTAAAATCTTGTGATAGATGTCAAAGAACAGGAGGTATATCCCACCATGACGAAATGCCCATCAACTCTATCTTAGAGGTTGAGGTGTTTGATGTATGGAGAGTGGATTACATGGGACCATTCCCATCCTCCTGCGGGTATCAATACATTGTTGTTGCTTGTAAATATGTGTCCAAATGGGTTGAGGCCATTCCAACCCAAGCGCTGGATGCCAAATCTGTAGTAAAGCTTTTTCAAAAGATCATCTTTTCTTGGTTTGGAGTTCCTCATTCTGTAATTTCAGATGGAGGCACACATTTTGTGGAAAAACAATTCAACAACCTTCTCTCTAAATATGGTGTAACTCATAAGATCTCTACGCCATATCATCCTCAAACTTCCGGCAGGGAGAGGTCTCAAACCGACAGCTGAAAAGCATCCTTGAAAAGACTAATTCTAGTTCAAGAAAAGATTGGGCTTTAAAGATTGATGATGCATTATGGGTGTACCGCACAACCTATAATACTATCATAGGGACTACTCTATTCAAGCTGATCTATGGAAAATCCTATCACCTTCCGCTAGAGATGGAGCACCGTGCTTTGTGGGCCATTAAATTCTTGAACTTTGATATGAAGAAGGCAGGGGAGAAACACCTTTTGCAGTTGTAGGAACTTGAGGAACTCCAACTTGATGCTTTTGAGAATGCAAGGTTATACAAATAGAGGACAAAAGCTTGGCATGATAAAAGAAATTGAAGGAAGGACTTCCAAGAAGGAGATAAAGTCTTGCTATTCAACTCTATATTAAAGCTATTTCCAGGAAAGCTAAAATCAAATTGGTCCGACCGATTT
The DNA here is from genome assembly GCA_963693085.1 of Alisma plantago-aquatica. NCBI lineage: Eukaryota > Viridiplantae > Streptophyta > Magnoliopsida > Alismatales > Alismataceae > Alisma > Alisma plantago-aquatica. Next base: position 1,765,855,780 of record OY856409.1, read on the forward strand.
CTTGTGTTAAAGATTTTCCCATATGGAGTTGTGGAACTCCAAGGCAAAGATGGTCACTTCAAAGTGAATGGACAACATTGCAAGATTTATTCTTATGGAGATGAAGTGGAAAAGGGAACCTCTTGCTCCCTCCAAAATGCTTGAAAAAATTGAAGAGTCTTACTCCAGACTCTAAATGGAGGACCTTGTGGGAGTGGACCCCACATTAGGATAGATTTTCTTTTGAAGTTCTTTGAGTAAAAAACATTCTTTAATTTCGTCAATAAGCATGTCATGGATGAATGTAATAACTTAGACTTGATTGCCGCCATATCTATCTTTATTTCATGCTGACTGACTCCTATTTTCTGTGAAATTTGAAAATGCACGACGTGTCTTTATTTGACACGACATGCAACTCATCAAAAAATATACTGTAATCGAGATATATCTCGAGGTACACTGCATGTTTTTTGCTAACACGCCATGTTCTATTCATGAATATGTTTCTAGAAACTAACACGACGTGCATTTACTAAATGCATGACGTGCACCTGGAGAGAAGAAGAAGATTAGAAACCTTCTGGAAAGTTACACGACGTGCACCTGGGAGCTATAAATATACAATAAGTTATTGGAATCTTACACGACGTGCATTTAGTCGATGCACGCCATGCATCTATCTTTCAACTGAGCAGCAAGAGTTTCTGTAAACTTGCACGCCGTGCATTTATCCCACGCACGCCGTGCATCTGGGTGTAAAGTCAGGTCTACAAAGTGATTTCAAATTAAAGCATACCATGCATAACTGATACACACCGTGCATTGGAGCGTAAAAGGCAGTTTGAAAGAGGAAACTGAAGAGGAACACACCGTGCATATCATATGCATGTTGTGTCTTTTTTCATAAAGTTTGGACTAAAAGAGGGGCGCACGACTTAACTTCCCACTTCTTGAGAAATCATCCGTGCATAGAGAACCCTAGCCGCAGTGCCCTCACCGGTGCCACCGCTGATGTGCACAAATCATATCATCTTTTGGATCATGTTTGGTTGCATATCCATGTTTTTTTGACTCAATTATCACTCTCATTCATGCTAGATTCTATATTTTTAGCTATTCTTACTTGTCTCATGGTTTGGATTGTAGGTACTATATTTTGCAATGAAATTATGAGGAATATATCATATTATCTCTTATTGGATCACTCCTCAAGTATCTACATATTTTGGGGTTCGAAACTATGCAAATACCACTTTTTACGGCATGCAATTCAAACCTACACGCTGAAAGTTATGAGCAGAATACACAACAACCCAGAACAGCCAAGTGCACGCCGTGCACCACAAAATGCACGCCGTGCACCTGGAGCATCGAGCAGAATGAAAGTTTCTGGAAATTTGCACGGCGTGCACCTGGGAGCTAAAAGTTTCTGGAAAGTTGCACGGCGTGCATTTCTTCAGCGCACGCCGTGCACAGTGCATTCTGGAGCAAATTAAAAGTTTCTAGAAAGTTGCATGGCGTGCACTTTTGGGTGCACGCCGTGCACCTGGCAGTTTCAGCATTTTGAAAAATACGAGTTTTTGTTTAAAACGAAGTGGGAACTTAATGGGCGGTTATGCCTGGTCATTTTGCAGAAGTTCTCTCATCCCAGAGCAAGCCTAGAACATAGGAGGGAGATTTTGAGGAGATCAAGGGTGGTTTCTTGGGAAAGGAGTCAATTTCTTCTTCTCTTCTTCTCCATTGTCTTCTCCAAGGTGCAGCCAAGCTTCCCCAACTTCATGCAGCTTCTCGGGAGAGGATCCAGTCCGTTTTGGAGTAGTTTTAGGAGTGGAATTTTGTCCCCAAGACAGAATTCTACTTCTCTTGGGTTACACTTCATATCCACCATCATATATATAAATCATAATTCATCATGATCATCATAATTTGTTGTATCTTCCATGTTTGTTTTTGTATCTCACTCACCTTGTTTATTTGTAGGAGCATATGGGGTGTTCATAAAAAGATCCTTGAACCGTGCATATCTCTACATTTAGAAAATGAACACACTATTTGCAGCCCTCATGGAGCAAGAAGGAGTGAAACCCAAACATGTATGGAGGAATCACAACCCACACAACCATCATCCATGTCACCATCATATGCACCACCCTCATCCACACATCCTTCATCCACACCACCATCAATCATACCTAATTCACCGCCATCATATATACCACCAACAACCATACCACATTCTTCCACACCCTCATATACACCACCAACATCCATACAACATACACCACCACCATCTACGCCACATCTACCTAATCCTATGGATTCACATGAAGAACTAGTCAAGGAGGATGACCTTCCTCTTAAGGACTACTTTGGTACAACTGCAATGCACATGAGTGGGCCTATTAATATTTCAGAATTTGAGGCAAAGGAGTTTTCTATCAGCCCATCCATCATACAATTGCTACAGCTGAATGCATTTGGAGGGACACCAATGGAGGATCCAAACCTCCACATTGCTGAATTTCTAAGTTTCTAAGCACTACAAAGATATATGGTGTTCCTACTGATGGGATACGCCTAATCCTTTTTCCATTCTCTCTTAGAGATAGAGCCAAGGCATGGCTCTATACTTTACCAAAGAATTCAATTGGCACTTGGGAGGAGCTTCTAAAGGTCTTTTTGGCAAGATATTTTCCACCAAGCAAGACCGCACAATTGAGGAGTCAACTCATCAATTATTCTCAAAGGGATGGAGAGACTTTGTATGATGCATGGGAGAGGTTCAAATATCTTCAACATCTTTGTCCACATCACGGTCTAAGCAATTGGATTCTATTGCAATCTTTCTATAATGGTTTGTGCTACAATACAAGGATGTCTATTGATGCAGCTGCAAATGGAGCTCTAATGAACAAATCTTATGGAGAAGCCTATGCTATTATTGAAGATATCACATCAAATTACTTCCAATGGAGTATAGCTACAATCTACCACCCATCCTTTTCACATACTACTTCTGAAATGCAAGTGGAAGATCACATGGTTGATGCTATAGACTTGATTGCAACAAGGCTAGACACTTTGTCACAAAGGTTTGAGAATCTAAGCACACAACTAATTCAAACAGCCAACAATATTTGTGATGCATGTGGGTTGCTTGGACACTCATCTTCTACATGTTATGCTTCTTCTATTTATTCTCCAATGGGCTACACTCCACCGGACTTCTACAACAATGTGAACCCGAATTTCATTCAGCCACAACAACCACAAGTAACTTCTAGATTAGAGTCCATGCTTGCAACATTTATTTCAACTCAAATGCAACAAAATGAGGAGCTCCATAAACAAAGCCAATCAATGAAGGGTGCCATTTGCCAACTCTCTTCTAAGGTGGAGACTATAGCCACTCGTGCACATATCTAGGAGAAACAAATTAACCAACAAGTTTTTGGCGAAGAAGCATTTCCACCTTTCTTGCCTAGCCCACCAGAGAAAAATCCTACATATTTTAGGCCGGTGACATTGAAGAATGGAGTTGTTATAGAGTTATATCCTTCAAAGTATTATGATGTTGATATCCATGATGATTATGAAGTTGCAATTAAAGGGGAGAAAGCTACAACACATGCTCTACATGTTGATTCTTCAAGCAAGCCACATGTCTTTCCTCCTCACACTCTAGATGACACATTGCTTTATAGTGAGAACACTCTTCCAACTCATATTTTGATGATGCTTAAAAGGAGAATGAAAAGACAAATAGTATTGGCATACAAAAGACTATTCTTGTTGCAGCTAATAGGTGTTTTTGCTTGCCCCAAATCAAAGACATATTTGCAAGGAGGCATCAATCTTTAGCACAACAATTTCCAGCTGCAAATCAGAGCACCAGTCCTCCATGGATTTTGATGTTTCCACCATGATGAGGTACCCGGTTGCAACCTTTTTAGTTTGATTTATGCAGTGAGGACACTGCAGATTTCAAGCTTAGGGGGGAGCAACCGGAGGGTAACCTAGTTCTTTTATCTTTTCCCTTTCATGTTATTTACTTCTTGTCTTTTACTTTTGTTTTGTGTTCACATTTCAGTCATTGTTTTCTGTTCTCCTCTTCCGGTGGAAAATCTAGCATGATATGAGGTTTATTTTTTATATGTGGATAGAACTCCTATGCATAACTGATTGTCCTCTTTTGATGAGAAATATAATTTGGAGAAATTGTAAAAGGCATGCATTAATCAAATGAAACCTTTTGGCCATCAACATGTACTTAACTCTGGTTTATGCTTCTAGCCTGAACATTCATCTTTCACATCCTTGATTGCTTAAAACATGTAATGGTTTTAATTTTTGTGAGTAAATCAACTTTACAACATCATTTGGAATACATGATGCCCTTGCCAAACTCTTAGTGCATTTTCAACCACTCTTTCAATGAAAAATTTCAAAACAAATGAATGAAATCTAGCTAATGTTGCAATTTAGTTGACTCTCCTATGTTTTGAAAAAAAATTTAAAATTTCTTTTGGCTTATCTCATCTTTATACCCCATAAAAGATGGCTAAACTGCCCACATATCATGCTAGCCTAGTGTAAGTCCGATCTGGCCATGATGGTTAGGTGGTATGTCTAAAGAGGGTAAAATACCCCAACCGACATTCCACGTGTGCATAAGCCTACATTAGCAGCCGAGTGTCGGAACCCATAATCCATTGTCATATCATTTTTGGGAAAAAAGGAGAGTACAGAAAAAATTGTCAATTTTTAACTAAGATTTCATCTTTTGTAATCCTTAATAGTTGAGAGTTTGAGTTGCACATCCACTGATTGTTTGGCTTGGTCATCCAAATTCTACCTAGTGTTGTTTAATTGATTGATTCATTAAATTGATACCACCCCTGCTGAACTAAAAATCTCTTTCTTGGGTGTTTAAGTTGAATTGATGGCTATGAGCATAAACATGTTGATCATGGTTGGTTTGGTCTTATACACATCTTTCATTTCATTTGATCTATTCATGAACTTGACAATTCTTCATTTATGTTTGTATGCTCTTTTTGCTTGAGGACAAGCAATGGTTTAAGCTTAGGGGGATTTGATGTGCACAAATCATATCATCTTTTGGATCATGTTTGGTTGCATATCCATGTTGTTTTGACTCAATTATCACTCTCATTCATGCTAAATTCTATATTTTTAGCTATTCTTACTTGTCTCATGGTTTGGATTGTAGGTACTATATTTTACAATGAAATGATGAGGAATATATCATATTATCTCTTATTGGATCACTCCTCAAGTATCTACATGTTTTGGGGTTCGAAACTATGCAAATACCACTTTTTACGACATGCAATTCAGACCTACACGCTGAAAGTTATGAGCAGAATACACAACAGCCCAGAACAGCCAAGTGCACGTCATGCACCACAAAATGCACGCCGTGCACCTGGAGCATCGAGCAGAATGAAAGTTTCTGGAAAGTTGCACGGCGTGCACCTGGGAGCTAAAAGTTTCTGGAAAGTTGCATGGCGTGCATTTCTTCAGCGCACGCCGTGCATAATGCATTCTGGAGCAAATTAAAAGTTTCTGGAAAGTTGCACGGTGTGCACTTTTGGGTGCACGGCGTGCACCTGACAGTTTCAGCATTTTAAAAAATACGAGTTTTTGTTTAAAACCAAGTGAGAACTTAATGGGCGGTTATGACCGGTCATTTTGCGGAAGTTCTCTCATCCCAGAGCAAGCCTAGAACATAGGAGGGCGATTTTGAGGAGATCAAGGGTGGTTTCTTGGGAAAGGAGTCCATTTCTTCTTCTCTTCTTCTCCATTGTCTTCTCCAAGGTGCATCCAAGCTTCCCCAACTTTGTGCAGCTTCTCGGGAGAGGATCCAGTCCGTTTTGGAGCAGTTTTAGGAGTGGAATTTCGTCCCCAAGACAAAATTCTACTTCTCTTGGGTTACACTTTCAATTCTCCTAGCTTTTCCTTCTCTAAACCATGTTAAACTCTGAAAATTCTATAGCATTTCTGCAATACATGATCATGGATGAGTAGAATCCGAATCTTGGACATGGGAGAGTAACTCCCATGTCATAGCTTGTATGAAAATATGAATTTAGTACTAAATGTTAGTTTCTTGCATGTTCCAAGAGTTGTTTCAGATCTGAAATGCTTGTTTGTGTGATTGGCCATCATACTTGCATGTTTTATGCTTTCTTTCATAATCTGAGAAGATGTGTTTGAGAGTATGGAGTTACTCTTTTGGCAACTTGTCCTTGACCGCGAGAGTGGCTGGGATTATGTTGAGGAGCAAGGTTTGTGATTTGAAATGAAATACATACACGAGAGTGATGTATGGAGTTAAAATCATCATCACTTCACCGGGAGGTGAGTAATGACTACAAACCTCCTTTGTAAGTTAATTAACACGTTTAAATTCATATTTTAATATAAGCTATGATGTGATAGTGAAATCCCAAGTCTAAGATCCTTCCAAATATGAATCTTAACCTTTCTTAAGTGATAATGTATTGTTTTGTTTTAAATCTATAATTTAGTTGTTCTAATTCAATCATGTTGTGTACAACAATCTAGATTATTGAAAATCATAACTCTTGCGCCTAACTAACCAACGCTCCTTGTGTTCGACCTCGACTACAACTACTCTCGTATACTTGCGGGATATAGCTAGTTGAGTAAAAGATCATTCTTAATGATTGAAACTCATTAGTGTAAATAACCAACAACCGCCTTCCTCCCCACTTACGCCGTGCACATCTGCATGTCGTCTCCTCCTCCTGCAAGCCGTGCAAATCTACACGCCGCCATCTCTTACCTCCACCGACCGCCACCATCCCGAACTCTGCTTGCTCTAGCTCCGCGGACAGCTGCACACCGTCACCTACAGCTTCGTGCCTAGCCGCCACCCTAAGCATCCGCCTAGCTGCAACCCTAGTAGCCGACAGCTGCGCTGACGAAGCCGCCAACCCTCCATCATCTGCCATGCCACCCAAGCTCTAGCAGCAGCACCGGCTCCACCGACAAGTCGATGCCTAATCGACACCTTCTACCTCTCATAGCAGCAGCAGCGACGCCACACATCACCATCATCCGTTTTCCATAGCCAAAATCCTATTCTTCATCCTCCGTTTTCCACCCACGACGCCGTTTTTAGATTACACAATATATACAGGTGCACGACGTTCCCCCATGCTGCACGCCGTGCGTCTCAGTTTCAGGGCAGAAATAACACCTTCCAGCTGCACGCCGTGACCGTATTCTGCACACTGTGCACTCCTTCAGAAAAACATGTCTCCGATTAAGAGGGGCTCGAGTAGACGCCATGGTGGAGCTTCATCTTCCACGACACCTTCTGAAACAGTTGCATTTGTGCCCTCCACTCAATTTAGAGTCATCCATGAGGAAGATGCGGACTACCCGTTCCTCATCACTAGGAGGGTCTTACCTTCCCTCTATGTCTGCGAAGAAACACTTGACCACCTTTAAGGCGGAAGACGACCCTCAAAACTATGGTGACACCTATCTGAAGATTAGTTTTCATCTTCTAAACAAATGATCTCCGTCGGTTTTGTGATTTACTTGGTTGCAACTATGGAGGCTATACTGATTTTCCTCCCGCCTTTCATAGTGATACTTTTTGGTATGAAATTACTAGTGAACTGGTGCACAAGGCTAGGAATGCCCGACCTTCATCACTCCATAATCCAATTTTTAGAGTTGTGCATCGCCTTCTAAGAACAAGTCCCTTTGCCAAAAATGAAACTCAAGGGGTCATGGGGAAAACCGACCTTTTCTTCTTGTGGTGTATGGTCAAAAATGAACAAATATGTTCTAGTTACTACATTGTATTTTGAAAATAAAAGACAATGAGATGAAATTAGGCAGTGATACAAAAACTTGCCAAAACAAATAGATTCATCTAGATTAACATTGTCAAAACTATAATATGAGGGAAAACATGCACTTGAATATTAAAAAAAATGGATGTTAACACTTTACTTTATCATTACTTCCATATTACATGTACATTAATTGGAAGAGGATGTCTTAATCCTTATTCTTCTCAAAAACCTTAACTTGAGGTGATGAGGAAAAATACCTTTTAGTGTTTACTAAGAAAGAAGATGAGAAATGGATGAAGTTGGAGATGATAAAACTTAGAGGAAACATTACTTCACACAAACCCTAGGTTCTAGCCATGCCCTCAAAAGGGTCATTAAGGGCTTTCCTAGCATCAAGGGCTTTCCTAGCAATCATGTGCTCCTAAGGGGGCATCACAGAGGGATGCATAAGATTTATTTTCAATTCTTTATGTTAATAATGATGATTCAAGAATGCTTAAAGTTAATTCATGTCAATTTTCCTTACATGTCAAGTATATTTACTTTGTTTATCTTATAAAGTGCCAGTACCGTTTACTGATGTGTTGTTTTTCCCTTTGCATGGCTGGGGACGTGATGTCCCCAGGATTTGGAGCAAGTAAGGACTCAAGAAGAGCAAGCCAATACTAGAAGACATCCAAGAGCTTTCTGGTGGGGTGCCATCCATTCTAGGCGATCCAATCATATAGAGTTGCTTATTATCATGTTTAGTGTCCCATGTTGAGGAATGATTAAAATTCTAGACTTGTTATTGTAATATGAATCTCAATGGTGAATTATTTGTTTACTTGCAATGATTACTCTTTTTGTGACAACCCTCCCCAAAATGCCAAGTACCCCACATTATGGATAATGTTGGGGATTAGGCTGTGCTTCCGCTGGTTATGTATGTAACCCTAGGGAGGGGTGTTACAGGCTACATCAACCATGGACAACCTTTTCCAACATGCCTGGACCGCACAACTCAAGACTGGCATGCCACAGGCCCATGTGGGCCCCACCTCCTGGAGGGGTTATGGCTCTGATACCAAGTTGTAAGGAGTGGGATCCCATAGGGATCCACTCCCTACTAAAAATAAAGAGGGTAAAATCCACCAACAAAAACTTTTTCTCAAAAGGGGATGAAGCCAAATTTATTTAACATGATTGTATCATAACACAAAGTGGCAGCGGAATTGAAAGATATATCTAACCATTACTAGGCTTCTAATCAAACTAAACTTTCACCATGCAAGGTGACATAAAGGAAAACTAACTACATATGTAGAACTAGTTGAGGATCACCTAACGACTTCAAGCAAGGTCTCCCATGAAGTCAACTACACTTGTGGTGGTCCATGTCCTCCTAGATCTCCTTCTACTTGTCTAACACCTGGGGTTGGAAGCGTACTCCACAAAAGGAAAAGAAAAGAGGATATCAACAAAAGCTGGTATGAGCATGCTAAAAAGTAATTGAGCATTATATATTGAGAAAAATGTATATCAAGTATAGAAGACTTCCCTGTAACATCCCAGGATTTTAGGCCTCAGAAAACATGATCTTACAAGGAATGATTGGACTACCCATATCACCAAGGTGCACCTCCTTTTCAGGGATCCCATCTCTAAAGAACTCCATAGTTAAGCGTGCTCAGCTTGGAGTAGTACAAGGATGGGTGACCATTCGGGAAGTTGATCCTGGCTTGCACGTCAGTGTGGACAAAGTGCGCAGTTAAGGCTAGTGGTGGTCTGTGGGGCCAGTCATCAATCCTGAAACTCTACTAGAGCCTTGGGTAGTGGGCTCGGGCGTTACAAATGGTATCAGAGCCATAACCCCTCCAGTAAGTGGGGCCCACATGGGCATGGCATGCCAGTTTTGAGCCGTGCGGTCCAGGCATGTAGGAAAGGGCTATCTATGGTTGACGTAGCCACCCTTACGCTGGTATTCCGTGATCGGGAGCTGGGTGTTTATGGGCCATTGTGGGTCTGCACAGAAATGGGGTCAGATTATGAGGCTTTATAGTTGAGATTTGACGAGGACGTCAAGAGTCTAAGTGGGGGAGATTGTAACATCCCAAGATTTGAGGCCTCAGATAGGATTTGAGGCCTCAGATAACATAATCTTAAAAGGAATGATTGGACTACCCATATCACCAAGGTGCACCTCCTTTTCAGGGAGCCCATCTCTAAAGAACTCCATAGTTAAGCGTGCTCAACTTGGAGTAGTTCTAGGATGGGTGACCAGTCGGGAAGTTGATCATGGCTTGCGCGTCAGTGTGGACAAAGTGCACAGTTAAGGCTAGTGGTGGTCTGTGGGGCCAGTCGTCATTCCTGAAACTCTACTAGAGCATTGGGCAGTGGGCCCATGCGTTACAATCCCATTCATAAAGATAAGAACTACCCAATTGGGCATAAAGGGAAAGAATCACAAACATATGACAAAAGGGATATTTTCCATTAAAGCAATAATAAAAGTGGTGCCACAAAAGCACTCGATAATTTTAGGGCACAAAACCCATAGCAACCTGCATGTAGGTGAGATAAACATAGCACTAGAGCAACATGTCTTTCATCTTTCCCGCCATGGAAGAAGCAAAGAGTTGTCGAAACATGGCCAAATCTTACTCTAGAGTCATAGCTACTCCCGAACTAGCAAAAGCTAAGGTCCCCTAATCAAACCTAAGGTTTTGGGGTGTCTTGTAACCGTACTGGTTGTCAACAGTCAAGTTATCTCCCACCATTAGGGTTTTTCCTGCACAAGGCAAGGTACTAGGTATAAGCAACCTAAGATAAATGTAAACATCCTAAGGGAGATATATTTGAAATAGTTAGATAACTGACAACTATAGGCTCTGATACCATTTGTAACATCAGGGCCCACTGCCCAAGGCTCTAGCAGGGTTTCAGGAATGACGACTGGCCCCATAGACCACCACTAGCCTTAACTGCACACTTTTTCATCACTCACGTGCAAGCCAGGATCAACTTCCTGACTGGTCACCCATCCTAGTACTACTCCAAGCTGAGCATGCTTAACTATGGAGTTCTTTAGTGATGGGCTCCTAGAAAAGGAGGTGCACCTTGGTGATATGGGTAGTCCAATCATTCCTTATAAGATCATTTTATATGAGGCCTCAAATCTTGGGACGTTAGAATCTCCCCCACTTCGACTCTTGACGTCCTCATCAAGGCTCAACTATATGACCTCATAAATTTCTTCATTTCAGTGCAGATCCAAATGGCCCATGGACACCCGACTCCTGATTATAGAATACCAGTGCAAGGGTTGCTACATCAACCATGGACAACCCTTTCCAACATGCCTAGACCGCACAGCACAAGACTGGTATGCCACAGGCCCATGTGGGCCCCACCTACTGGAGGGGTTATGGCTCTGATACCATGTTGTAAGGAGTGGGATCCCATAGGGATCAACTCCCTACTAAAAATAAAGAGGGTAACATCCACCAAAAAAAACTTTTTCTCAAAAGGGGATGAAACCAAATTTATTTAACATGATTGTATCATAACACAAAGTGGCAGCGGAATTGAAAGATATATCTAACCATTACTAGGCTTCTAATCAAACTAAACTTTCACCATGCAAGGTGACATAAAGGAAAACTAACTATATATGTAGAACTAGCTGAGGATCACCTAACAACTTCAAGCAAGGTCTCCCATGGTCAACTACACTTGTTGTGGTCCATGTCCTCCTAGATCTCCTTCTCCTTGTCTAACACCTGGGGTTGGAAGCGTACTCCACAAAAGGAAAAGAAAAGAGGATATCAACAAAAGCTGGTATGAGCATGCTAAAAAGGAATTGAGCATTATATATTGAGAAAAAGGTATATCAAGTATAGAAGGCTTCCCTGTAACATCCCAGGATTTGAGGCCTTGGATAACATGATCTTAAAAGGAATGATTGGACTACCCATATCACCAAGGTGCACCTCCTTTTCAGGGATCCCATCTCTAAAGAATTCCATAGTTAAGTGTGCTCAGCTTGGAGTAGTACTAGGATGGGTGACCGGTCGGGAAGTTGATCCTGGCTTGCGCGTCAGTATGGACAAAGTGCACAGTTAAGGCTAGTGGTGGTCTGTGGGGCCAGTCGTCAATCCTGAAACTCTACTAGAGCCTTGGGTAGTGGGCTCGGGCGTTACAAATGATATCAGAACCATAACCCCTCCAGTAAGTGGGGCCCACATGGGCATGGCATGCTAGTTTTGAGCTGTGCGGTCCAGGCATGTAGGAAAGAGTTGTCCATGGTTGACGTAGCCACCCTTGCGCTGGTATTTCGTGATCGGGAGCTGGGTGTCTCTGGGCCATTGTGGGTCTGCACTGAAATGGGGTCAGATTATGATGCCTTATAGTTGAGCCTTGACGAGGACGTCAAAAGTCTAAGTGGGGGAGATTGTAACATCCCGGGATTTGAGGCCTCATATAGGATTTGAGGCCTCGGATAACATAATCTTAAAAGGAATGATTGGACTACCCATATCACCAAGGTGCACCTCCTTTTCAGGGAGCCCATCTCTAAAGAACTCCATAGTTAAGCGTGCTCAACTTGGAGTAGTTCTAGGATGGGTGACCAGTCGGGAAGTTGATCATGGCTTGCACGTCAGTGTGGACAAAGTGCGCAGTTAAGACTAGTGGTGGTCTGTGGGGCCAGTCGTCATTCCTGAAACTCTACTAGAGCCTTGGGCAGTGGGCCCGGGCGTTACATTCCCATTCAAAAAGATAAGAACTACCCAATCGGGCATAAAGGGAAAGAATCACAAACATATGACAAAATGGATATTTGCCATTAAAGCAATAATAAAAGTGGTGCCACAAAAGCACTCGATAATTTTAGGGCACAAAACCCATAGCAACCTGCATGTAGGTGAGATAAACATAGCACTAGAACAACATGTCTTTCATCTTTCCCACCATGGAAGAAGCAAAGAGTTGTCAAAACATGGCCAAATCTTACTCTAGAGTCATAGCTACTCCCGAACTAGCAGAAGCCGAGGTCCCCTAATCAAACCTAAGGTTTTGGGGTGTCTTGTAACCGTACTGGTTGTCAACAGTCAAGTTATCTCCCACCATTAGGATTTTGCCTGCACAAGGCAAGGTACTAGGTATAAGCAACCTAAGATAAATGTAAACATCCTAAGGGAGATATGTTTGAAATAGTTAGATAACCGACAACTAAAGGCTCTGATATGATTTGTAACACCAGGGCCCATTGCCCAAGGCTCTAGCAGGGTTTCAGGAATGGCGACTGGCCCCATAGACCACCACTAGCCTTAACTGTACACTTTTTCATCACTCACGCGCAAACGAGGATCAACTTCCTGACTGGTCACCCATCCTAGTACTACTCCAAGCTGAGCATGCTTAACTATGGAGTTCTTTAGTGATGGGCTCCTAGAAAAGGAGGTGCACCTTGGTGATATGGGTAGTCCAATCATTCCTTATAAGATCATTTTATCTGAGGCCTTAAATCCTGAGACGTTAGAATCTCCCCCACTTAGACTCTTGACGTCCTCATCAAGGCTCAACTATATGACCTCATAACTTTCTTCATTTCAGTGCAGACCCAAATGGCCCATGGACACCCGACTCCTGATTATAGAATACCAGTGCAAGGGTGGCTACATCAACCATGGACAACCCTTTCCAACATGCCTGGACCGCACGGCTCAAGACTGGCATGCCACAGGCCCATGTGGGCCCCACCTACTAGAGGGGTTATGGCTCTGATACAATGTTGTAAGGAGTGGGATCCCATAGGGATCCACTCCCTACTAAAAATAAAGAGGGTAACATCCACCAACAAAAACTTTTTCTCAAAAGGGGATGAAACCAAATTTATTTAACATGATTGTATCATAACACAAAGTGGAAGCGAAATTGAAAGATATATCTAACCATTACTAGGCTTATAATCAAACTAAACTTTCACCATGCAAGGTGACATAAAGGAAAACTAACTACATATGTAGAACTAGCTGAGGATCACCTAACAACTTCAAGCAAGATCTCCCATGAAGTCAACTACACTTGTTGTGGTCCATGTCCTCCTAGATCTCCTTCTCCTTGTCTAACACCTGGGGTTGGAAGCGTACTCCACAAAAGGAAAAGAAAAGAGGATATCAACAAAACCTGGTATGAGCATGCTAAAAAGGAATTGAGCATTATATATTGAGAAAAAGGTATATCAAGTATAGAAGGCTTCCCTGTAACATCCCAGGATTTGAGGCCTCGTATAACATGATCTTAAAAGGAATGATTGGACTACCCATATCACCAAGGTGCACCTCCTTTTCAGGATCCCATCTCTAAAGAACTCCATAATTAAGATGCTCAACTTGGAGTAGTACTAGGATGGGTGACCAGTCGGGAAGTTGATCCTGGCTTGCGCGTCAGTGTGGACAAAGTGCGCAATTAAGGCTAGTGGTGGTCTGTGGGGCCAGTCGTCAATCCTGAAACTCTACTAGAGCCTTGGGTAGTGGGCTCGGGTAACGAAACTCTACTAGAGCCTTGGGTAGTGGGCTCGGGCATTACAAATGGTATCAGAGCCATAACCCCTCCAGTAAGTGGGGCCCACATGGGCATGGCATGCCAGTCTTGAGCCGTGCGATCCGGGCATGTAGGAAAGGGTTGTCCATGGTTGACGTAGCCACCCTTGCGCTGGTATTCCGTGATCGGGAGCTGGGTGTCTATGGCCATTGTGGGTATGCACTGAAATGGGGTCAGATTATGAGGCCTTATAGTTGAGCCTTGACGAGGACGTCAAGAGTCTAAGTGGGGGAGATTGTTAAATCCCAGGATTTGAGGCCTCAGATAGGATTTTAGGCCTCGAATAACATAATCTTAAAAGGAATGATTGGACTACCCATATCACCAAGGTGCACCTCCTTTTCAGGGAGCCCATCTCTAAAGAACTCCATAGTTAAGCGTGCTCAACTTGGAAAAGTTCTAGGATGGGTGACTAGTCGGGAAGTTGATCATGGCTTGCGCGTCAGTGTGGACAAAGTGCACAGTTAAGGCTAGTGGTGGTCTGTAGGGCCAATCATCATTCTTGAAACTCTACTAGAGCCTTGGGCAGTGGGCCCGGGCATTACATTCCCATTCAAAAAGATAAGAACTACCCAATCGGGCATAAAGGGAAAGAATCACAAACATATGACAAAAGGGATATTTGCCATTAAAGCAATAATAAAAGTGGTGCCACAAAAGCACTCGATAATTTTAGGGCACAAAACCCATAGCAACCTGCATGTAGGTGAGATAAACATAGCACTACAACAACATGTCAATCATCTTTCCCGCCATGGAAGAAGCAAAGAGTTGTCGAAACATGGCCAAATCTTACTCTAGAGTCATAGCTACTCCCGAACTAGCAGAAGATGAGGTCCCCTAATCAAACCTAAGGTTTTGGGGTGTCTTGTAACCGTACTGGTTGTCAACAGTCAAGTTATCTCCCACCATTAGGGTTTTGCCTGCACAAGGCAAGGTACTAGGTATAAGCAACCTAAGATAAATGTAAACATCCTAAGGGAGATATGTTTGAAATAGTTAGATAACTGACAACTATACGCTCTGATACCATTTGTAACACCAGGGCCCACTGCCCAAGGCTCTAGTAGGGTTTCAGGAATGACGACTGGCCCCATAGACCACCACTAGCCTTAACTGCACACTTTTTCATCACTCACGTGTAAGCCAGGATCAGCTTCCTGACTGGTCACCCATCCTAGTACTACTCCAAGCTGAGCATGCTTAACTATGGAGTTCTTTAGTGATGGGCTCCTAGAAAAGGAGGTGCACCTTGGTGATATGGGTAGTCCAATCATTCCTTATAAGATCATTTTATCTGAGGCCTCAAATCTTCGGACGTTAGAATCTCCCCCACTTCGACTCTTGACGTCCTCATTAAGGCTCAACTATATGACCTCATAACTTTCTTCATTTTAGTGCAGACCCAAATGGCCCATGGACACCCGACTCCTGATTATAGAATACCAGTGCAAGGGTGGCTACATCAACCATGGACAACCCTTTCGAACATGCTTGGACCGCACAGCTCAAGACTGGCATGCCACAGGCCCATGTGGGCCCCACCTACTGGAGGGGTTATGGCTCTGATACCATGTTGTAAGGAGTGGGATCCCATAGGGATCCACTCCCTACTAAAAATAAAGAGGGTAACATCCACCAACAAAAACTTTTTCTCAAAAGGGGATGAAACCAAATTTATTTAACATGATTGTATCATAAGACAAAGTGGCAGCAGAATTGAAAGATATATCTAACCATTACTAGGTTTCTAATCAAACTAAACTTTCACCATGCAAGGTGACATAAAGTAAAACTAACTACATATGTAGAACTAGCTGAGGATCACCTAACAACTTCAAGCAAGGTCTCCCATGAAGTCAACTACACTTGTTGTGGTCCATGTCCTCCTAGATCTCCTTCTCCTTGTCTAACACCTGGGGTTGGAAGCGTACTCCACAAAAGGAAAAGAAAAGAGGATATCAAAAAAAGCTGGTATGAGCATGCTAAAAAGGAATTGAGCATTAAATATTGAGAAAAAGGTATATCAAGTATAGAAGGCTTCCCTGTAACATCCCAGGATTTGAGGCCTCGGATAACATGATCTTAAAAGGAATGATTGGACTACCCATATCACCAAGGTGCACCTCCTTTTCAGGGACCCTATCTCTAAAGAACTCCATAGTTAAGCGTGCTAAGCTTGGAGTAGTACTAGGATGGGTGACCAGTCGGGAAGTTGATCCTGGCTTGCGCGTCAGTGTGGACAAAGTGCGCAGTTAAAGCTAGTGGTGGTCTGTGGGGCCAATCGTTAATCCTGAAACTCTACTAGAGCCTTGGGTAGTCGGATCGGGCGTTACAAATGGTATCAGAACCATAACCCCTCCAGTAAGTGGGGCCCACATGGGCATGGCATGCCAATCTTGAGCAATGCGGTCCAGGCATGTAGGAAAGGTCTGTCTATGGTTGACGTAGCCACCCTTGCGCTGGCATTCCGTGATCGGGAGCTGGGTGTCTATGGGCCATTGTGGGTCTGCTATGAAATGGGGTCAGATTATGAGGCCTTATAGTTGAGCCTTGACGAGGACGTCAAGTGTCTAAGTGGGGGAGATTGTAACATCCCAAGATTTGAGGCCTCAGATAGGATTTGAGGCCTCGAATAACATAATCTTAAAAGGAATGATTGGACTACCCATATCACCAAGGTGCACCTCCTTTTCAGGGAGCCCATCTCTAAAGAACTCCATAGTTAAGCGTGCTCAGCTTGGAGTAGTTCTAGGATGGGTGACCAGTCGGGAAGTTGATCATGGCTTGCGCGTCAGTGTGGACAAAGTGCGCAGTTAAGGCTAGTGGTGGTCTGTGGGGCCAGTCATCATTCCTAAAACTCTACTAGAGCCTTGGGCAGTGGGCCCGGGCGTTACATTCCCATTCAAAAAGATAAGAACTACCCAATCAGGCATAAAGGGAAAGAATCACAAACATATGACAAAAGGGATATTTGCCATTAAAGCAATAATAAAAGTGGTGCCACAAAAGCACTCAATAATTTTAGGGCACAAAACCCACAGCAACCTGCATGTAGGTGAGATAAACATAGCACTAGAACAACATAAGTAACAAAGGCGGCCAAGCCACATAAACTTGAACCTGATAGAGATTGACACATAACCAAACTCCCAATATATATATATATATATATATATATATATATATATATATATATATATATATATATATATATATATATATAAAGTGGGCTAAACCTCATAAATTTGAAACCGGGTATGAGGCACATAACCACCATCCAAAAATAAACAATAAGGGCACATAACCCAAAACTAATGCAAATTATATTACTCTAGGGCTACTGAGTCACACAACATGCTTAATAGTGAGGCAAGTAAAAAGGTATAGTTAGATTTTATAAATTAATCACCTCATAAGTGATAATCATTATCAACCACCTCAAAGTGGGCATATAGAAACAAATTGAGTTCCATAATGAACAAGGCATAATAAAGATTCCAAAAGAATGTCAAGAAGTTATTATGATCACAAAATGAGTAACAAGTAGGGTACTTTAATGTCCATAGGACCAAGAGAAAGACAATTTAAGTTTTTTCTCAATAAAGAAAAATAGTAGATGTTAACATACCTCTCACTGAGTCATAACAAAACAAGATTACTTCTGGATCCAAATCTAGGTTTTCCAAGCACCTAACATCTTGTATGTGAAATTCGGGTTATAACTACATTGATTATTCAAAACCCTAAATATCACCTTTTTATTATATGTGAATTAGGTCATAAAAACCATTACATGTTTTAGGTTATATTTTCTTGAGTTCAAAACATATTTAATTATTCTTTTCTTACTTATAAATATTTAGTTATGAATTATACACGTTATTACTTATTTAATTAGATCCATTAAAATTACCTCTCTAAAACATCAGATTCAGGTGACAAAACCAAACCATTAGAAATCTTGCATTTTTCTGAATCCAACGAGTATTTATTTGTAATTTTTGGATAAGTAGATAATTAGTTATGAATTTTCAAAGCTCAACCAATCAGAATTTCAAGAATTTCCAAATAAGCAAGAAAGAGAGGGAAAAAGAGTGGGCCGATCCACTGACTTGGCCCAATCAGACCCGGGAAAGTCAGGGGTTAAAGGCATGGCCTTGACTCACTCAAACAAAAGACAACATGGTGAAAAGACATTTTTACCCCTGATGTCAAAACCAAATAATGGATCCAACGCTAGGGCAATTTGGTAATTTACCCAGTGCCCATCATCTTCCTCACAGAATGCGAAGAATTGTGGTTCTGGAGGTCCGATCAAAGGGAAATCTGACATTCTACCTTACACATCTCCAAAAATAGGTACACAAAACACCTTCGAGAGATCACAATGAACCCGAACAACCCAATACTCAAGGAAGTTCCGCCACAACCGGTGAGAAAGGGAACTAGGGCCAGCAAGAACCAAAGCAAAAAGGGCAAAAACAGAACTCACCAAGTTGAGCGGAATTGGCTTGAACAAAAGCTTCCCCAAACTTCACAGAGAAGATCCCAACCCCAAGCTAGAACCACAGACGCGAGTTGTGCGGCGACAGGTTGGCTCTCACCGAAAATAGGAAGTAGGGTTGCGGTAGAGTAGGGCAATCAGTTTCTGATATAGGAATAGCCAAGGAAAGCCCGCAAACAAACTCCTTGAAGGTCGGAGAAGGTGATGGCATGTTCCTTGTAGGGTCTGAAGGCCTACAGTTCGCGGAAAAAGAAAAAGAAGGTCGGGGCGGGGGAAAAACAGGGGAACACGAAGGTTGTCTATGGTAGGGCTAACGATAAGGGGAAACCCAGTGTATATATAACTGCTATGTTCGGATTGAGACAAGGAAAGCTGGGAAAAAGAAAGCAGAGGAGGAGGAAGAAGAGAGAGGGAGAGAGACCCATGGAACGATCGCTTCAGGAGTCCCTGCACAAGACGCGTCAGGATGGACTCCTACCAAAGGTGGGAGATGAGCCGAGCACCGTCTGATCACCAGATTGAAGGGTCCAGATTAAAACAAAAAAACTTAAGGATATCAGATTCCAAAACATAGCGTGACAAGGAAATTGAGAAATTAATTTTGCATTTAAATAAGGTTTGATTAAGTTTCTTTCCAAAGAAAATTGAGGGTCCAAACATTAACCAAATTAGGTGAAATTTTGCACAGAGGCTAATTTAAGCATGTAGATTCCGAATATGCAATTCGATTTACCATTTGAGAACTTTTAATGTGTAAATAAATCAATTACTATTTTCTCTTTCCTCCCTCATTAATGGCATTAGGATTATCCAAATTTGATGAAACTTGACCCACAAGTCATTTTTAATGTTTTGGATACGAATTTTCCATTAATTTTATATGTTGGAGTTATTTGTGTAATTATTTAATATTTTGAAGGTTCTACACACTTTCTCTCTCCCAGTTTCATCTTTTAATCAAACTTTCTCCAAATTGAGTGGAAATTCACCCAAAGGCATATTTTATTATGTAGATTACGAATATAATATTATTTTCCACTTTTGGAGTCATTAAATATTTTATTTAATATTTTTAAGGAAAAACACCTTTTCTTTTCTAAATAAAAGAGATATAGTTATTTATATCCTAAATTGGTGAAACTTGGCCTCCAAGCCAAGGAATATCCCAAGAAAACGAAAATGAGGTTATTATTATTCAAGTAGTTTTCATTTTAACACATTATCCATTATTTCTATTATTTCTCCCATTAATAATCCAATATCTCATTATTCATGTTTTAAGCATTATCTTTGATTCCCTTTTTCTCTTCCATGTACCCTAAGGCATAGGAATAATCTAGAACAAATCTTCACCATCCTTATCCCACATAAGATTATTTATTTTGTAGTTTGTGGTATTATAACTCATTATCTCAATTATGAACATTGTATGTACATTATTACCTCATGTGACATATATGGATTTTATAGTTAATTTGAAGGTATTAGGCAATATTGAATTATATTTTAAGGTGATTTATTCATGCATTAACATATTTAAGGTCACTAGAGAGAATATACTAATCCTTGTTTGGATAAACCTCAAAGACTAAGGTTTCTAACCTCTTAACCTTGGAATAAGATTAAGTCCTAGGTTTTGGTATGTTACAATTGCCCTCCAAATTTCATAACAATAGGAATTTCCTACTAGGTTATAGAAATTAATGAGAGGGGCCTAGTTGCAATAAATACTCTATTTATAGATTTTAAACTTATTAATGTGGCTGACTATAGTGTTGGTTGTCAACACCCTCTTGATGTGTCATGCTGCTCAACATCATGGATCTGGAGATCAACGACATGCATGTCATCCCCTACCTCACGCTTGAATTGGAAACCAAGTTAATGTAACGATTGTCCCTCTATGACTCCTCTCTTACTCTATGATCTAAGATATCATCTGAAATGAGTACCATTGAATTTGTGAGACAAAATTAGATCTACCTACCCCTGGTTTCCCCAATTTATGTGCGAGATTGGGATTTCCCCAAATCCACATTGGATTCGAAACTCCATTAGAAACCAACTCGAGCACTATTAACTAGAGGCAATATATATGTAGCTTTGGAGTCCCTTCTTGAGACCAAGGCACACGTTATGAAAACCTAAAATACTCGAAAAATCTTGCAATACCCTTGTCATCCTCACTTGGCTTTCTTGAGCATGGAGGGATCCAACAACGCCTTGGGCCGAGTTCTGACCAAGGGCGGTAGCCCCAACTAGTTTAGAGAATGGTCGAGACTCATAGCCATCCTTCCCAACATGCCCAATCATGGATTTCAGATCCTCCCCATAGCTTCAACGCCATGAGTGCCACCGAAAAATGCAAACCTCATTACTCCTAGTATAGCCCTCTCCCACCGGACTAAGAGAGTCAATGAGTTTGACATGACCTAGTGGAGATACTCGCACAATTGCTCAGCTCTCTAATGCCATGAAGCATGAAGTCAACGTACCGATAGACTTTGCCAGGCATAGGTAGAGGCCCGATCACAAGGAAGGAGATGAAGACCATGGAAGTTACCTCCCTACTCATGATAGCAACACAACAAGGTAAGGGTAGCTATATCTTTTTTTATCCCTATCTCACCCCAGTCACATAGGTGCATGATGCCTTAGGTGTGAGCCCATTGGCTGGCCCTTCCATGTAGATAATGTGCTTAATAAAACCAATTACTAACACGACATGCCCTAATTGGTCTGTTACTGATTAATTTATGAATATTGTAGTAATTAGTCGGTAACTCAAATTATAACACACAAACACACACACACTATATATATATATATATATATATATATATATATATATCAAATTGATATGGAAAATGAGAGGAATATGAATAAAATACTATTTATGCCTAATTTAGGTCCCAGTTCCAAACGTAGTGCTAATATATGTTAAGTGGTGATTAATACATGGAAACCCTAGATTGGATATTAAAGAGTTGTAACAATAAAAACATTTCTTTTGTGTTATTATCTGGTCTTGTTGTAAATAATGGTAATCCAAGATGATTGTGATAACAATGATGAGTAATTAGGGATTCTAAACCAAAAATCACATGCATGTATAATTAGGGTTTTGAAATGAAAGATCATAACTTGAGATAATCCTAATGAATTTAATTTGATTTAAATATTCATAATGGAAGGATTTGATATGATAATTAGAGTTTCACCCTATGTTTAATAAGCAATGGAACTAGGATTTGTACCCTTATTCCTAACCAAACCCAAGACAATCCTAAACCCTAGTTAGGACCTGAGTAGGGTTTAATGTGGATAATATGACGGTGACACTTTAGGATTTACATACATGCAAATTAAATGTTGGTTGATTGGATTCCTCTTTGCTTGCTTGATTGGTTGATATGCTTATAATATGACTGCATGATCTAGATAGTTCTACAAGAGGTACGTGGTTGCGCTAATGACTACTCACAAGACCGATTGTCATGGTTTGCGGAGAATTTCTTGAAGATTGTAGAAATAAATTGATGGATGATTATTTACATTATGTTCAACTATAATGCCACTATGGGTACCACATAAGATAATATATCATATTCTTAACCCTTGGATGACATGTATCAGAGGGGTGATGCACACAAGCCCTGGAAGGGACAGTTATCATGCCCATGGTAGCATATTGAATGTGGGTTAGAACATGTAATGAAATTGCCAATTCTTATTTGCAAGTAATTGATTGATTATAGTTATTATAGTACCTGGACACTTTTGCATGCACCCCACATACATAGTATCACAACATATTGATCTACATTTTGTTTCACGCTGTTTTAGGTAAGTGTTATACATGAAGATATCAAGACATGATGAACCAGATGAAATCAATTGAAGACATTAAAGTGATGTAAAGGAGGTTTAGTTAGATACTTCTTCTCACATGTAATAGATCTCATGATAGAAATTCATGTAACTCTTTAGAGGAGCATCATTTTATATCATGTAAACAACATTTGTGAAATAGTGGAAATTATTTGCTAATATTTATTATTTGGTTAAATCTGGATCTTGGGAATTTTAGGTAACAAATCTCAACTTTAAGGTCCTTCCTTAATTGTGGGATGTCAAAAAGTGAGGTCGTTACATTTGGTATCAGATCCCCAAATTTTTTACATAATATTTAATCGATGATTATTTCAAGTAATCTTTAGAAATATAAGGAGAGTTATTGCATAACCTGATGGTGATGGTGTCTAGAAAGGATCATGGTTTTGGGAGTTGGCAATATTATTCCCCACAGAAATAAGTTGGTACTTGAGGACTCCCTTAGACAATGTGCAAACTTCCAGAAACCAAGAAGAAGAAGCAATGAGAGGCATGGGATATCATGTGTGTTGGGCTGATCACTATACTAGCAATGCAGCTAGGGTTGGATGTGGCTGTTTTAGAACCTTCACCGGGGAAAAACCTTGTATATATCAACTATCTTATTTCTTGTGGCCTAATATCAAGGCATGGTGATAGCATCGGAAAGTTCAAGGTTTTTATCACAAAGCAATAGTTTGATTGTCATCCCCGATGCAGCCCACAATGACCTCAACAAAGCAAGCTGGAAGGTGGAGTTACAACCCAAGGACGAAGCAGAGACACCCACCCATGCACTAGCAGCTCTACAACTGCATCTACACCAGCAACTACAACACCACTTCCACCCTCCACTAGTACTCAGATGGAGTACGCTTGGGTTTTGCCTGATGTGAGGTACCTTTATGGTTATGTTCAACAACGGTTTGACCACATCGACGACCGTTTGGACTAGATGGGCAAGCAGTACATTGCGATGTACGCCATGGTCACCCGGATGGACGCTTGGCATATCTCTGAGGGCCATTACGCCGTCCTGCTACCGTATCAATCACTGCCACCACAACAGCCCAAGTTTCCACCACCTGAGTTCGCACAACAGCCACCAGAGTTTCCACCACCCCAGTTTCCCCAATAGCATGATTCCGTAGACTAGCCCATGGACATTCCAGATCTCGTCAGCCAGTTCTTCCCAGCTCAGGGCGGTGGCCCTCCTTTTTGATATTTGATCCATGAAAGGTACCCGATTGTGAACTCCTTAGGTTTGTTTGACACAGTGAGGACACTGCTAACTTCAAGCTTGGGGGGGGGACAACCATACAATATTTGTAGTTTTCATTCAATTTTTTCTTTAATTGAGTCAGTTGTGTTAGTTGTTTTCCATTTTATTTCATGTTCAGTTTCCTTAATGGTAAAGTTAATATGATTTGAGGCTATCTTATTAGAATGAAACAGAATGAAACCCCCTTTATGCTTGAATTATTCTATCCTTTATGTTTCTTGGCTACATGAAAAGAAAAATCAAGAGCATGTATGAATGAAATGGAAATTGAAAATCCCCATGTACATGATTTTGCCTTGTGTTTGTTGTTGAAATCTCAAAATCTCTTTACATCCTTACTTAGTCAACACATGTAACCGTTCCATTTTTGAGTGAATGAATAAACTTTACAACATTTAATAGAATACATGATACTCTTGCCAAACCTTTAGTACATTTACAATAAATTTTTCAGTGAAAAATTTACAAAAGAAGGAGTGAAACCTTGTTACCTTAACATTCTTGTTGACTCTTTGGTGTTGAATAATGAATTGTGCTATCCTTTGTTCACCCTTACCCAATAAAAGATGGCAAATGCCCCACATATCATGCTAGCCTAGTGTGAGTCTGATCTGGAAACGATGGTTAGGTGATATGAATATCAAAAGAGGGTAAAAACAACACCCCAACTGGCATTCCACGTGAGAATAAGCCTAAATTAGCAGCCGAATGCCGGCAACCCAAAAAATTTCCATCATCATATCCTTGAGAAAAAAGAGTATAACTAAGTTTGTTAATGTTAGCACTAATTTCATCGTCTTACATCCATACTACCTAAAAATTTTGTAATGTACATGCACTGATTGTTTGGCTTGATTATTCAAATTCTATTTAGTGTTTTCTAGTTGATCATTTCATTTGATTTGGAACCAACCTTACTGAACTTAATTTCTCTATCTTGGATGTTGAAAATTTGAGACGATAACAATGAACACAAGCACAATGTACTTGATTGGTTGAGCTAATTGCATATCTCATTTTCATTTAATCCATGCATGAGCTTGTTTACTCTTTCGCTTTGATTGTAGCCCTGTTCTTTTTGCTTGAGGACAAGCAATAGTTCAAGCTTAGGGAGATTTTTTGTGTGATTTCTACATCAACTTTTCACATGCTATCACACACATTTGGTTCATTCTGATATTATTTATCCTCTTATCATACTACTTTTGCCATCTTTTTGTTACTTTACTTATCACATAACTTGCATTGCATATATGCTCCAAATAAGACTGAATTATAGAGTTTAATTATGCTGAAACAGCAGAATGCACGACATATAGGATGAACGCATGACGTGCAAGATTTTGGAAGAATTTCCGTTTCACCCAGACGGCAAAATGCACGACGTGTTCGAACCTTGAGCACGGAATGCACGTTTCTAGAAAAGTGCAGAAAAGCAAACGCACGACATGCACCTGGAGCGTCAAGCTAACCAAATTTTTTTCTAGAAAGTCACACATCGTGCATTTTTTCAGCGCATGCCGTGCGTAGTACATTATGGAGAAACTGTCGAAGCTTTTGCATGACGTGTACTCTGGACGCACGCCGTGTCTCTGGCAGTTCCAACATTTCGAAAAATACTATTTTTTATTTAAAATAAAGAGGTAACTTAATGGGAGGTTACCACTAGTCATAATTCAAAGTTCTCTCATCCCAGAGGAAGTCTAGAGTAGAGGAGGGAGATTTTGAGGAGAAAGGAGGTGGTTTCTTGCCAAAGGAGCCAATTCTCTTCTTCTCTTCTTCTCCATTGTCTTCTCCAAGTTGCATCCAAGCTTCCCCAACTTTGTGCAGCTTGTCGGGAGAGGAGCTAGTTTGTTTTGGAGCAGCTTAAGGAGAAGAATTTCATCCTCAAGCCAAAATTCCTCCTTCTTGTGGTTACATCTTTGGATCTCTTTGTTTTTCCTCCCCTAGATCATGTTAAAACCTGAATTTTCTGTAGAAAATCTGCAAACTATGATCATGGACGAGTAATTCCCTTTTCTTGGGCATAGGAGAGTAGCTCCCATGTTATAGCATGTATGGAACAAGTTAATTTCGTACTAAATACTATGTCATAGCATGTATGGAACAAGTTAATTTCATACTAAATGTATCTATCAAAAGACAATGGTCATGACTCTCTAGGTTATTTTCTCAATTGTGATTCTATAAACCACTTTACTCAATTATGCAATAATATCGGTATAACATACACATCTTATGTAGACCTTACAAGCATCCTTAATGATATTAATCTCTATGTGGTTGTTCTAGTCACAAAACCACACAAGGATATTATCTCCTTATTTGAGGATCTAGGTTGCTATAATAATAATAATAATAATAATAATAATAATAATAATAATAATAATAATAATAATAATAATAATAATTACTACTACTATTATTTTAAGGTTACTTTTAAGAGTGACCACAATTGTATCCAAATCAATTACTTCCTTACAAGGTGGGTTGATAAAAAAGTATGCAAGAATTGTGAAGTGGTCCCTAGATAAGAACTCACCACCCAACATAGGTTGGTGGTGAGTTTTCAATATTAACATGAAATTAAACAAACGAAAGCATAAGAGAAACTGAGATAGAAAGATCTAGTGGTGAGATCTCAAAGGAGAAATGAGGTCACATTTTTTAGATAAACTCATCAAGGAGGATAATTGGAACTTGGGGTCTGATGTTAACACTATGTGGCATAATATGAGCTCCAGAATAATAAAATTTCCAATGAGGATATGGGAGAGTCCAAAGGGCATGGGCCTGCAGATAAAGATACATTGGTGGAATGATAAAGTATATAAGGATACTAAACTCAAAAGGGAGATTTCTAGAAGCTTGCCCAAATCGTCAGATGATGCAACTTTTCATATATTCAAGCAAGAAAAGAACGAAGTTAAGAAGGTTGTTTAAGAGGGAAGGTATAACTTGGACACAAGGAAATGATATATATATATATATATATATATCATTTCCTTGTGTGTGTGTGTGTAGTGGTGTGAAATCTTAAGGCCTAGTTTGGCCGCTAACTTTCAAAATTCTGGTACTTTACATAGTAATTGATAGCCCTTTACGTTATACGCGGAACTCGTGAATACAACTCAGTAATTAGCTTAACAGTAATGGCAGACTTTTTCAAACACACCAAATTCTGAGGTAGAGAGAAAGCCCGCTTCCTGTCCGATCCACTATCCCATTTCATCTTTTCTTCATGGAAGATCACGTACAACTCATCTGTCACGCCGTCTTAAAGATGCCGGTGCCATATACGAGAATGCAACATTTATAATGTAAGCGGCCAAACTGGGCCTAAA
This sequence comes from Alisma plantago-aquatica, assembly GCA_963693085.1. NCBI lineage: Eukaryota > Viridiplantae > Streptophyta > Magnoliopsida > Alismatales > Alismataceae > Alisma > Alisma plantago-aquatica. Next base: position 1,765,883,212 of record OY856409.1, read on the forward strand.
GGAGTCATGCACAAACTCAAGAGTGAGAAAGGCACTTTACTTCATGAAATATAAGAAAATTGTGGGATTGAGAAGGTATTCATGGTTTGGAATTATGGTTTAGGTTAATTCAACCAAAATGTGAAAATTTAAGATAATGTATAGATACACCATATCTACTCTTAGAATGGGATGAACTATTTTTTTGGGCTGCATCCAAATGCTTATTTCATCTCATTATGAGTGAGAGAGATTAAATAGACACATGTTATGCTTAAAATGGACATATGAAAATGAGTATCCTAAGTTGATTTTAAAGACATGACTAGAGTTTGAGGTGTTACCTCACCCTGATGTGAAAATAAATGAGAAAATTGTTGGAAACATAGGAGAAAAGGTATTCACCAAGTGAAAATGAAATCACTAAGTTATAATGTCATATAATAAATAATGATGGGGAAATACCTTACAATTGAATTTCGATACCGACCTGAGTAATGTGCAAAATTTGCATATCCATAAAAAATCATCAGGACAAAGATATCTAAGAAGGGTTTCTAACCATAAGGTTTGAAGTTAAATTGAGTTATCATTCACCTTAACCTTCCTAGGGTTGAATTTTGGAGACAAAATTCCTTCCAAGGAGGGGTGAATGTAATATCCTCAAATTTGGTGAATGTGAATTATATAAGTAAATTTTCGAATTATTAATGATAAAATAATAAAGACATCCACTCTGTGTCATGGGTACAATCCATGGACAAGTGAGGCCCATGAGATCATTTGCTTTACAAATAGATCCTAGTGGCACATGTTTTAGCGAGCGTCTCTCCTCCCGCAACGCTCTGGCGATCGCCCTTGCGATCTAGGGTTAGTGGCGGCGGTGCCCTAGGCTTGGGGGGCGGGGGCGGCGGCCGCGGCCTGTGGTCTCTTCCCCTACTCCCCCGGAGCCTCTTTCCCGCCTCACCTCGCCTCCACCAAGCTGCCGTCGAACTCCTTCGGCTGGTCCTGCCTCTCGCCGTTCTTGGGCGGCGGGACCTAGGGGTGGCGTTGTGGCCACCGTGGGCGAGCTCTAGGGTAGTTTCTCGCCTGGTGGGGGACTTATCCATCTCGTCCAGTGGTGGTGCCACTGCCTTAGCAGGCACTTGTCGTGACAGGTGGGAGACGGTGTGGTGATGAGGGGCTGAGGTTCCCGCTTCCCTTTCTGGTTTGCTCTGGTTTCATTTCAGTTGCTGGTCTGTTCTCGTCCTCTACCCGTGTCAAATGTCGGGTGGTCTGTGGCAGCTTCAGTCTGCCATTTTAGTCGCTGTTCATCGGCGTTTGTTTCTAGTTGCTACGGGTTAGCCTTTGTTTGCTCGCTGCTTGTCAGTGTTTGTCTTCCCGCTGCTTGTCAGTGTTTAGTTTTGTTTGTGTCTTGCTGTGGCTTGTTTTGCTACTTGGTTATATGGCTTCCTTTGAGATGATGATGCATCGGAGCACCGCACAGATCCATGGCCTCTATCACTACTACACGCTCAAGTCGAAGGAATTCTTCGTGGAAAGCTGCTTAAGACAACAACAAGGAAGAAGAATCAATACGGAAGTGTTCTATTCTCGTTCCGATATGAGTTGTAGTGATGTTAACTTGATCTTTGTATGCTCTTGCTGTATTTTTGACTCAAATTGTAGATTCCGTATGGCTTATAAGTAATAAATCGAGCCATTTTCCCTAAAAAAAAAGAAATAAAAGTAATTCATGCATAAATATATAATAATGGCTTTATAAATTGTTGGATAATAGAAATATGAGATAATGGACAAGTTCCCAAAGAAATAATATATGTGGTATTTTAGATAATTAAAGGAGTGATTATCTAACCATGTATGACAACAAAATATTTGAGGTAACAAATAAGAATATCTCGGCCTGAATTTTGGTATACTTAAAGATAATAACAAAAAGAAGAGAATTCTAGAATTTGAGAGAAAGAGGGCTTTCCATGTGATGTGGGTAGGTGATTTAAATGAATAGATGAAGGTCAAGTTTCGCCTTTGAAGGATATCCTAATTAATCCCAAAAATTAGATATAGGTTGGGAAAGTTACTAATAGATTTCTGTATGGAGTGGGATCCCATAGGGATCCACTCCCTACTAAAAATAAAGAGGGAAACATCCACCAACAAAAACTTTTTCTCAAAAGGGGATGAAACCAAAATTATTTAACATGATTGTATCGTAACACAGAGTAATAGTGGAATTGAAAGATATATCTAACCATTACAAGGTTTCTAATCAAACTAAACTTTCACCACACAGGGTGACATAAAGGAAAACTAACTACATATGTAGAATTAGCTGAGGATCACCTAACAACTTCAAGCAAGGTCTCCCACAAAGTCAGCTACACTTGTTATAGTCTAGGTCCTACTAGATCTCCTTCTCCTTGTCCAACACCTGGGGTTGGAAGCGTACCCCACAAAAGGAAAAGAAAAGAGGATATCAACAAAAGTTGGTATAAGCATGCTAAAAAGGAATTGATCATTATATATTGAGAAAAATGTATATCAAGTATAGAAGGCTTCCCATGCAAAAAGATAAGAACTACCCAATCGGGCATAAAAGGAAAGAATCACAAACATATGACAAAAGGGATACTTGCCATTAAAATAATAATAAAAGTAGTACCACAAAAGCACTCGATGATTTTAGGACACAAAACCCATAACAACATGCATGTAGGTGAGATAAACATAGCACTAGAAAAACATAAGTAACAAAGGCATCCAAGCCACATAAACTTGAACTTGATAGAGATTGGCTCATAACCAAACTCTTAATATATATATGTATGTATATATATATATATATATATATATATATATATATATATATATATATATATATATATATATATATATATATATATATATATATAAAGTGGGCCAAACCTCATAAATTTGAAAAATGGTATGGGGCACATAACCACCATCCAAAAATAAACAATAAGGGCACATAACCCAAAACCAATGCAAATTATATTACTCTAGGGCTACTGAGTCACACAACATGCTTAATAGTTAGGCAAGTAAAAAGGTATAGTCGGATTTTACAAATTAATCACCTCATAAGTGATCATCATTATCAACCACCTCAATGTGGGCATATAGCAACAAATTGAGTTCCATAATAAACAAGGCATAATAAAGATTCCTAAAGAATGTCAAGAAGTTATTATGATCACAAAATGAGTAACAAGTAGGGTACTTTAATGTCCATAGGACCAAGAGAAAGACAATTTAGGTTTTTCCCAATAAAGAAAAATAGGAGATGCTAACATACCTCTCAGCAAGTCTTAACAAAATAAGATTACTTCTAGATTTAAATCTAGATTTTCCAAGCACCTAACATCATGTATGTGAAATTAGGGTTAGAATACATTGATTATTCAAAACCCTAAAATCACCTTTTTATTATATGTGAATTAGGTCATCAAAATCATTCCATGTTTTAGGTTATATTTTCCTGAGTTCAAAACATATTTTATTATATTTTTCTGACTTATAAATATTTAGTTATGAATTATACAAGTTATTACTTATTTAATTATATCCATTAAAATTACCTCCCCAAGACATAATATTCATGCAACAAAACCAAAACCATTAGGAATCTTGCATTTTTCTGAATCCAACGAGTATTTATTTGTAATTTTTGGATGAGTAAATAATTAGTTATTAATTTTCAAAACTCGTCCAATCAGAATTTCAAGAATTTCCAAACAAGCGAGAAAGAGAGGGAAAAAGAGTGGGCCTTGACTCACCCAAACAAAACACAACATGACGAAAAGACATTTTTACCCCTGATGTCAAAACCAAACAAAGGATCTAAAGCCGGGGCGATTTGGTAATTTACCCGGTGCCCATCTTGACTCACCCAAACAAACCTCGTAGAAGGTAGAACTCGAAGAACGGAGGTTCTGGAGGTCTGATCAAAGGGAAATCTGACATTCTACCTTACACATCTCCGAAAATAGGTACATAAAACACCTTTGAGAGATCACTACGAACCCAAACAACCCAATACTCAAGGCAGTTCCGCCATGACCGATGAGAAAGGGAACTAGGACCAGCAAGAACCAAAGCTAAAAGGGAAAAAATGGAACTCACCAGGTTGAGCGGAATTGGCTTGAATATAAGCTTCCCCGAACTTCATAGAGAAAATCCCAACCTCAAGCTGGAACCACAGACACAAGTTGTTTGACGGCAGGTCGGCTCTCACCGGAAATAGGAAGTAGGGTGGCGGTAGAGTAGGGCGATCGGGTTCTGATAAAGGAATAGCCAAGGAAAGCCCACAAACAAACTCCTTGAAGGTTGGAGAAGGTGATGGCAGGTTCTTTGTCGGGTCCGAAGGCCTACAGTTCACAGAAAAAGAAAAAGAAGGTCGAGGCAGGGCAACAATAGGGGAACAAGAAGGTTGGCTGTGGTAGGGCTAACGATTAGGGGAAACCCAGGGTATATATAACTGTTGGGTTCAGATTGAGACAAGGAAAGAGGGGGAAAAGAAAGCAGAGGAGGAGGAAGAAGAGAGAGGGAGAGAGACCCGGGGAATGATCTCTTCAGGAGTCCCTACACAAGACGTTTGTTGGGCTGGACTCCTACCAAAAGTGGGAGATGAGCCGAGTGCCGTCCGATCGCTAGATCGAAGGGTCCAGATTAAAACCCGAAAACTTAAGGATATCAGATTCCAAAACATAGCGTGACAAGGAAATCGAGAAATTAATTTTGCATTTAAATACACTTTGATTAAGTTTCTTTCCAAAGCAAATTGAGGGTCCAGACATTAACCAAATTAGGTGAAATTTTGCACAGAGGCTAATTTAAGAATGTAGATTCTGAATAGGCAATTAGATTTACCTTTTGAGAACTTTGAATGTGTTAAATAAATCAATTACTATTTTTTCTTTCCTCCCTCATTAATGGCATTAGGATTATCCAAATTTGATGAAACTTGACCCATAAGTCATTTTTAATGTTTTGGATATGAATTTGCCATTAATTTTACATGTTGGAGTTATTTGTGTAATTATTTAATATTTTGAAGGTTCTACACACTCTCTCTCCCTCCTGATTTCATCATTTAATCAAACTTTCTCCAAATTGAGTGAAAATTCACCCAAAGGTATATTTTATTATGTTGATTACGAATCTAATATTATTTTCCATTTTTGGAGTCATTATATATTTTAACTAATATTTTTGAAGGGAAACCACCTTTTCTTTTCTAAATAAAAGAGATATAGTTATTATTATCCTAAATTGGTGAAACGTAGCCTCCAAGACCAGACATATCCCAAGAAAATGAATATGAGGTTATTATTATTCAAGAAGTTTTCCTTTTAACACATTATCCATTATTTCTATTATTTTTCCCATTAATAATCCAATATCTCATTATTCATGTTTTAAGCATTATCTTTGATTCCTTTTTTCTCTTCCTTGCACCCTAAGGCATATGAATAATCTAGAACGAATCTTCACCGTCCTTATCCCACATAAGATTATTTATTTTGTACTTTGTGGTATTATAACTCATTATCTCAATTATGAACATTGTATGTACATTATTACCTCATGTGACATATATGGATTTTATGGTTAATTTGAAGGTATTAGGTAATATTGATTTATATTTTAAGGTGATTTATACATGCATTAACATATTTAAGGTCACTAAAGAGCATATACTAATCATTGTTTAGCTAAACCTCAACGACTAAGGTTTCTAACCTCTTAACCTTGGAATAAGATTAAGTCCTAGGTTTTGGTATGTTACAGCATACCACCCCTTAAAGAGATTTCGTCCTCGAAATCTAAACAACTATCTACCACCCCTTAAAAGATTCATCCTAATAATCCAAACAAAACTATATGTACAAAGGTAACTTCTTGTATATAACCACAAGGCATAATGTAAAAGGAAACATAACTTGAAAGTCTAACTATGGGACTAAGGGTTATCTTAAACTTGATCATCATCATGAACTTCTTGACCATCCAAAGCAAAAAATCTTCCAGCCACCTTTCCATAGGTCTTTTACCATTATTCTTACCATTATTCTAATGAGGCACTTGAGGTTGTTGTTGTTGAGCCGGTACATGTCCATTACGAAGCTGAGGGCACCTAGGGTGAATATGTCCAGGTTCATTGCAATGATGGCACACAACCTGATAGTCAGGTTGATACTTTGCTTGGTTCCTTTCTTGAGAGCACTTCCCTAGAGGATGGTATCCATTGCACTTAGCACACTTGTCTCTTATCTGCTCATCACCTGAAGGTTTCCTCTTCATATCAAACTCCCTAGGTTGAAACACTGGGTACAACTCCATGGCCAACGCTTTATCAACCATATGTTGAAAGGTCAAGGGTAGTTGTGGGATAAGAGCACGTCCCACATTGTAGTTGAGTCCCTAAGGAATAGATCATCCCTACATTCTTCACCCAAACCAACTGCATAACGTTCCAACAACAGAAACTTTTACATAAAAGAAGAAACAAATAAGGGCCCTTGCTTCAAGCTGTAGAACGCTGCTTCTTTCTTCTTTAGGGAAGAAATGCATATATACTTCCCACAAAAGAGAGCCAAAAACTCCACCCAAGACATGGTTGAGATTCTCTAGTCCTTGCAATACCATTCCACCAAACTCTTATAGGTCCATCTAAAACATATGAAGCAAATCTAACCTTCTGATGTGGAGGATAGGCCATACCATCAAAAGTCCTCTCAATGGATAACACCCAATCATCAACTTTGTCAACCATCTCTATCTCACCTTCACCCTTGAAGGAAGGTGTTTGCATCTTCATGAACTCCTTGATTGAGAACTCCTTAGGCTTCTTAGGTACAGACGAGTCTTTCACCTTTCCCGCCATGGAAGAAGCAAAGAGTTGTCGAAATATGGCCAAATCTTACTCTAGAGTCATATCTACTCCCGAACTAGCAGAAGCTGAGGTCTCCTAATCAAACCTAAGGTTTTGGGGTGTCTTGTAACCGTACTGGTTGTCAACAGTCAAGTTATCTCCCACCATTAGGGTTTTGCCTGCACAAGGCAAGGTACTAGGTATAAGCAACCTAAGATAAATGTAAACATCCTAAGGGAGATATGTTTGAAATAGTTAGATAACCGACAACTATAGGCTCTGATACCATTTGTAACACTAGGGCCCACTGCCCAAGGCTCTAGCAGGGTTTCAGGAATGACGACTGGCCCCATAGACCACCACTAGCCTTAACTGCACACTTTTTCATCACTCACGCGCAAGCGAGGATCAACTTCCTGACTGGTCACCCATCCTAGTACTACTCCAAGCTGAGCATGCTTAACTATGGAGTTCTTTAGTGATGGGCTCCTAGAAAAGGAGGTGCACCTTGGTGATATGGGTAGTCCAATCATTCCTTATAAGATCATTTTATCTGAGGCCTCAAATCCTGGGACTTTAGAATCTCCCCCACTTCGACTGTTGACGTCCTCATCAAGGCTCAACTATATGCCTCATAACTTTCTTCATTTCAGTGCAGACCCAAATGGCCCATGGACACCCGACTCTTGATTATAGAATACCAGTGCAAGGGTGGCTACATCAACCATGGACAACCTTTTCCAACATGCCTGGACCGCACAACTCAAGACTGGCATGCCACAGGCCCATGTGGGCCCCACCTCCTGGAGGGGTTATGGCTCTGATACCAAGTTGTAAGGAGTGGGATCCCATAGGGATCCACTCCCTACTAAAAATAAAGAGGGTAAAATCCACCAACAAAAACTTTTTCTCAAAAGGGGATGAAGCCAAATTTATTTAACATGATTGTATCATAACACAAAGTGGCAGCGGAATTGAAAGATATATCTAACCATTACTAGGCTTCTAATCAAACTAAACTTTCACCATGCAAAAAGGGACTTTTCCCAAACTAAAAGATATAATGGGACTTTTCCCAAATAATAAATAGTTGAGGGGTTTGATACAAAAAGGCCATGGAAATATTCCTTTAGAAAAATAAAGTGGGAAAAACGAAAATAAGACTATACATATCTATATTTTCTCTCATATGCATGCTATAAATGAATTTCAATGTTGAGTATATGTTTTCCCTTTTCACCTTTTCTCTCTCCTACTAAATAGCCATAAATCTTAGAGAAAGGCTATTAGGTGACTAGTTAATATTAATCTTGGAGTTATGACTCAAGAATTCAACAATAGGATTCTTTTCAAATTATATTACCTTTAAATGAATTTTAATTGAGATATGGGAGTTATAGACTATAATATGTACAAAAACGAAATATAGCTTAACAAGAATATTCTAGAGCTTCTTATTGGCCTATGGTTCAAATTTGAACTCATTTGACCCTTGTTTGACCATCCAAATCGAATTTGAAATATTTGTATATGGTTTGACTAAGGAATTATTGAGAATTTCATTAATTGTCTTTATTTTCCCTAAGGTTCTGGTTCTATTGAATGTCACACGCTACTTTTGCTTTTCTTCTCGCGTGGGTACACAACCATCATTGGATCACGATCCAACAATGCGCCTATCTTCTTCTTCCTCCGATTTTCTCGCGATGAGCTACCGTTTTATAGGCATTTTTTTTCCCGATCTCTTTCTCCCTCCACATTAAACCGTTTGTATTAATTCTTTCATCGATGAAGCCGCAATACCAAGCCGGAGCCAGCGATCCCTCACTCGCCCCCTATCTCTCTCTACAGATGAAACGCACAACTAGGGCTCCTATCAACCTGTTCACCCCGAGTTGCAGACTATTCTGTGGTCCCTTTCTTGCCTATATAAGGTATTATAGAGCACCGCCAGATGGAGGGCACTCCTCCTCCTCCTTCAATTTCACCGTTCATACCCTCAGAATCCCCGACCTACTCCATTCTACCTTCCACCGACCTTGGCTCTGCCCAAGCCTGCTCCGGTACCGCGGGTCAAATTGGAAGTCAAGTAAGCTTCCCTGACCCCCATCGATCACCTTTCAACTGCTAGGTAACCCCGTGTTTGGCCCAGTCACCACGCCCTATAGGCCAGTGATCATCCTCACCGGCGACTCACTGTATCGCCTCTGTTATGCTTCTCAGACTAGGAAACGATGCCTCAACCTTCTCCTGTCCACCGTGAAGATTTTCTGACTCTTAGCAGTTCACTGTTGCCTCGGCTTTGATGGTTTTCAACATCCGACTTCTTCCCCTATTTCCGTTGTTTTCTGACAACCCAGTACAACACTGGTGTGTTTGGTTTCACGAGAAGGTGTCCGGCTTCAGTTGTGGATGATGAACTATTTTGCTTCGCCCCTCGTTGTCGTCGCAGTGTGCTTCGTCCCCCTGCTGCTCGACCCTGGCCGATGCCCGCCATAGCTGGAGCAGGTTCCTGAGCTCCACTACACCCCAGCACCTGAGCCTCGGCTCGTTGGGTGCGGTTTCCCTTCAGGAACGCAATGGGTAGGGTGACTCACTCAGTTGAGCAGTGAATCTGGCCCAAGATCGGAGCTTGCCAAGATCCTGTCAGTCGACTCCTCACCATGGAGCAACACGGAAGAAACCAGGTCTTGAAATGACCTAAGTGCCCCTGCCGTTGTTCATTCGACGTTTTCCACCGTGAGGGCGTTTCCGGAATTTCACCTATCCACCCTGGTTTAGCCGCGAGCCTCAGAAGGCGATCTTCGTAGCTGAGTTGGCCGAGCCCAGTTGGTCCAACTCAGACCCGGCCCACTGGCTTGGGTCGAGTTTTATCCACTTGGCTTTTTCCTATTTTCTCATTGGCTAGAATTTTGAAAATTCATAGTAATTCAACCGTTTGTCGGAAAATTTCGAATAAATAGTCATTGGATTTGATTTTTTGAGTAGAATACGATTTTAATATTTTCAGACCATGTTTTGATCTCCTGTTCCGATGTTTTGTTAGAAACCATGTTTGGACTCTTGAAACCCTAATCCTGCATCAATTCGATTTATGTGACCTTGGTCAACCTCGATTTTCTTAAATATAATAATGTTGATTCATGAGACTGATCCGAATACACTCAAGCCCTAAGTCACCTAAGATCAATACTATGTATTGATTAATTATGTTTAATGATTATGGACAGGTTTGTAGAGCTAAGTCAAGGGAAGGTTAGACCTAGATCTGACTCAAGGATCATCCTTGCTCCAAGGTAAATGGGCCATGCCGCTGAGCACCAATATTTATGATTGCTTGCATGTTAGATATAAAATAGACATTATTGTTTCAAGTTTAATGTTACAATCATGTCCAATATATCATTGCTTGTTGATTGCCACATGATATGTCTTATGTTATAATGCTCATCATAATTATTGTTATCATTAAAGAATCATGAAAACCTTGTTAATGATCAAGTGGGAGAAATCCCATCATGTTTAGAATATCATGTTAGTGGGGAGAAATCCCTTCATGTTAAGATTAGAGAATCATGATTCATGTTAATGTCAACATCATGTTATGGTCAATTAATTGGAATTGAAATAGTCTTGTTATGCTGTGATTTAGGCCGGTTATCTTTTTGGTGTCTTTGTCGGGGACAAGGCAACCGCTTGTGTTAAGAATCTAAGTCTACTTAGCAGATACCCATGCCTCAAGTCTAGCAATAGACTTGACTGCATCATTTTTTTTGATCCACTATCTCCTACTATCTCGAACACTTCATTTCACACGTCCAATTTCTAACTAGATTGTGCAAACTATTTTAGGTAGCTTGAATAGAAGCAAATAGTGACTACAATTGCCCACTTGCAATCAATATGCCTCCTCATAGGGGAGGACATCAGGGGGGAGGTCAGAACCCAAGAGTTGAGCAACCTCAACCTTAGCCGGACCCTAAATCTAAAAATGAGGAATACCACTCTAAAGAAGAATATGAAAACCCACCTCATGATGAGGAATGTGAAGAAGAACATCGTGATGAGGGGCGTCGTGCTAGAGAAAGGAGAAATGGGAGAAATAACAACAACAACAATAATTAAGACAATGATTATGAGTATGATGGTTGAGGCCCTTCTCTCTATGATATGGACGTTAGCAGTGTCAACGAATCTAGGTGCCCAGTCATCATCCTGAGGTTTAATGCTCCGAGTTTTAAACTGATGCCCGCGACAATCGCCATGATCCTGAACAAAGCATTTGGAGGCAATTCCTGAGTTGGAAACCCTTATCACCATATAGATGTCTTTAAAAATATTTGTGAAACTGTCAAGATGAATAGAGTGCCACAAGAGGTGGTGTATTATAAGGGGTTTAACTTCTCCTTGAGGGACAAATCATTGTCATGGTATCTCACCTTACCTGACAATATCATAAATGGATGGGAACCCTTGGCTAATGCTTTTGTCATCAATTTTTAACCTGTTGAAATGACTCTCACGAATAGGGATAAGATCATTGGGTTCACGTAGAAGCCTGAGGAGAATCAATATAAAACATGGGAAAGGTTCTAGGAATACCAGAGAGATTGTCCTCTCCACATTTACAGTGACCACCTTTGATAATGGTCTTACATCTGTAGAGAGAACCTCATTGAATGCAGTATCAGGAAGTGACTTCCTAGGGAAGAATTCAAGAAAAACCATGATATCAATTGATAATATGGCTTCTCTACAAGTCGATTTGAAATATGAAAGTGGTTTCGCCAAAAAAGCAACATCTGAAGGAACAAACGGTAAGACTAAGGCACTGGAAGCTGTAACTGTCAAATTTAAAAGATTGATTCGGATGTAAAGTAGTAGAAGGACACTGGAAACAAAGGAAAATACATAGTCTAGAAGGTCATAAAGTGTATTACATGTGGAGAGGGAGGCCATGGTATTAACAGTTGCATATATACTCAAGCCGAGGAAGACATCGATGAAGAAGATACTGAAAATGTATCTTATGTTAACTTTAAGAGATCATATCACCCTAGTTTCTCCTATGGAAACAAAGATGCAACTAGAATACCCCCACAGCTTAACAACACATCCAAAGAACCACCCGAATTTGGGGTAGGGGGAGGACCGACTATGTTCACCCGTAACACAAACTACCATCAAAATATAAACAATTATCAAGGTCAAGGGCAAGGCCATAATCAAAATAGAAATTCAAACATGCCAATTTAAGATTAGAATTAGAACAAAAGCAACAACCAACCCAATATGATGTCTAAACATTTTGAGTTTTCAAAGAGACAGACTTCAATGAATGAGCAATTGATCCAAAGTTCTATCACCAACGTTGATGTCTTAAATGCAATGCAAACTCATTTGGGAAGCATGACAACTTAGATGGCTGACATGCACACCCATCAAAAGTATATTGATTAGAAACTAGCACAACTGTTAGAACTGATTAAGAACATGTAGGGAAAGATACCATCTAACAATCAGAGTGTGAAAATGATCACTCTCCATTCCGAAAAGGTTTTAGAAAATTCAAAAGGCAAGACTATCCAAGAAGGCAACTATAATGCTGCAAGGGTATATAACCCTCACCGTCAACCTACAATCATTAGACCCTGAGGGTATATAAACCCCACCATCAACCTATAATCATTCACTCGAACTCAAACTACAATAGATATTTGGAGAATTTTAATGATGATTGGAGTGTACTCTGAATGACGACGACATGAGGTAGAAACCCGACGTCAAAGAAGCCCAAGGCCTCCTTTTTCTCTGCTGAAGTTTCTCTTCATTGATGCTTAAGGACCACCCACCACTACTCTTCCTATGAGATGATCTTTGACAGATGATAACTCTAGACTTTCCTTCTTCTCACATTATCATTTCCTACACTCTAAATGGATACTATTTGTACCCAAAGCAACTAGGGTACTGCCACAGTCTTTCTCTCTTTGGCCTTCATTTTCAAAATCTGAACCCAACCCTCACCTTCGTGTGAAAGGCTAACAGTTGTCTTTCCAGTTTGCCATGACTTTCTCGACAAATTATCAACATTTGAGTCCCATTGGAATTCCAATGGTCCTTTGGTTTATAGAGACCGTTGAGATACCTTAAGATTTTCAACAACTGATTATTATTTCAAGATTTTTGGCGAGCGTTGAGATAAAAACCTTAGTCACCGCTTAGTTTAGATTCCTTACAGACCACTGAGATTATTAAATTATCAGTGACTTCCAGGAATTGCTAGCCTACCCAATTAATTTTGAGTGATTGCTAGAAAGAAAATTTCCATCGACCAACTATTTCTTTCACCTACCCTCCCCGTTTAGTACCAGTTACTGACTCACCCTCCTACCCTATTTTATTTAGTTAATTGCAACCAACTTTCCTCTATTGATAAAGCAATTTTTATAAGTCAAGCATGATGTTGCCATCGACCTCTGACTTGCTAGACAAGAAGGCCACATCCCTGGATGAAATTGAGGGGGCGATAGAAATAATCAAAAAGGTCTTAAATGCGCATCCAGACATGCCTGGGGAGAAGATGGTACTACTGCAGCTGCGGAAGGAACACTATGAACTCTTACTAGGGCATAAATCACCAGAGTTAGATGAGGAATCAAATTAATCTGAGGCAACTGACACATCCAAATACATTCCTTTGGAGGAAGAAATAAAGGCCAAAGGGAAGTGGAACGTGAATGGAACAACTTTGGTGCCCCAACACATAAGAAGAAGAGGGTAGATATGAAAACCGTACCATAGACTATAGGGAAAGCATTATCAAACACACCGACAAATACAACATCTAACGAGACACAAAGTTCAGTTGATGATAGCTGTGAACAACCAAAACTTGTATTCCAACCTAGAAATTATGAGCACAAGGCCAAGTATGACTTGTTCATAATGACAAAATCCAACAAACTAACCAGATACATGAACAAAAATGACTTCAGGAAATTGGGGCTGAACGAACCAACCATGGAGTTCTTGAAGGGAGCAAACCTCCACATCATATGCACAGAAGTTTGAAACTCCTACACCAACCTCAATGCATAGTTCATCTCATCACTGATCAAGGTGCCCCTTGAAGACAGAGAAAAAGATGACATGGGAGGAGAGTTCAAATTGAATGTCCACATGAATGGTAAGGATTTCTTTCTGATGGAAAAGATACTAAATACAAATATTCACTGAAATAGAAAAACAAGCCAAAGCCATCATGGCAGCTAGATATGACATGGACGCCATGGGATTCATCAGTCATGGTACCTGGGAGAGGCTTTCAGGAGAATCAAAGCACATTCTAGGGTCATCAAAGGCAACACAAATGCCCTCTTGCTTTGTTATGATAATCCAAAAGATTGCTGCCAACACCGTGTTTGCAAGATCTGAAACTGGAAACATATAAGGAGGTGATCTCTTCCTAATATGGTCTATGCTTGAGAAAAGACCATTCAACATCGGGTGAATACTTATTGACAAACTATCTAAAACTACATGACCCGATGGAACAAAGGAATTCTACATGGGAGGCCTTATCACATCAATTGTGTTATACTATTTAGACCTAGAAGAGCTAAAGAAATTTGAGGAAACCAAGGAAACAATCTGATCAATATTAAATACCTCATGGCGGCTGGGATAATTGCACATAAAGGAAAAAAAATTATTACAAGCAAGATAAATCAGATGTTCAACTTCCTATCCCAGAAATGAGTCACTATGACGCTCATAAGTTGATCATCTCCAGAGGCGATATCGATAAAATGTTACTGAGTACCATTAAAAGACCTATAGATGTACCCACACCTCATGTCAAACTATCATCACCTAAATAAGAGAAAGTGGCAAAATAGACAAAAAGAGAAAAACCACATGTCAAAGTCCGCAAGGTGGTTCTAAAAGAACCAAAATCAACACTGAAATTGGTTCAACTACAAGAAAAGGATGCATCAAGGATAGAGAAGTTGATACCAACATAACAACTTAACACCAATGAAGAAGGTTTCAATGCCTTAACCACCAACCATATTCACCTATGGACACAGGAAGGCTAGAGGCACATGATGCAAAGTCAAGTGAACAATAAAAGGCCTCAGATGATGACCATATAAAGGAAACTACTATAGAAGATCAAGTAAAGGCACCAAAAACCATAGATAATGTAGGTGCAGAACAACCATTGGAGATAGAACATCCAACTCCATCTCAACTTCAAATAAAGAAGGTGACAGTGCCGCCATCGACGGATGAAATAGACACAATGAGAAAACCCACACATGAACAACAATGAGCAACGAGCCTTGGGGAAGAACTAGGGCATCAATTTGATGCCATGTGTGAGAAACTTCAAAACTCTTCCTCTAACTCATTAAATATTGCTTCTAGCCTATAAGCACTGATCATGCAGGTAGAAAGATTGGATGACAGAACCACATCCCTCCCTCAATTTATGCACGACATCCTCACCAGTCAAAGGGAAATGATGCAAACAATGCAAGCAATGGCGACAGAGATGGTAGAACTTAGAAGGGAGAGGGACTAGATGAGGAGAGATAGGGATGCCATGTGCAAGGAACATGAAGAGTTTATCCATGCAATGGAGGAAGAATAGAGATACTTCGAGGATAGGTGAGCTAGAAAAAGATCAAAACAAATAGTTATCCCTTCACCATAAAAAGCGTCTTCAAGCCCATCCAACTGAGTTTCGCACGAGGAGGAATAAGTGGAAAACATCCATGCGCCACAAGAAAGAACCCACCATGAAGAGTAGAAGAATGCCAAAAGCACATACCGACAACTAACACCTATACCATGGTGAAAGAGTTTGACTTAAACTCTTCACCAACAGATGACAATCCTACTCTAGAGGATCAACCTGGAGAAGATCCACTCAAGGAGGGGGAAATTAGTAACAAAAAATCTATGATCTATGATGAATCAACAATTACATGATATCTCGACAAATTAAAGATAGACATGGATATTATAGATGTCTACCTATAGTTTCTAGATCACAATGAACACAACAATGTTGTGTATGATGGAAAGATGGCTGCCACACTCAACGAGTTGGGTGCAAAAATGCTTGAAACATGAGGCCCAACACCATCAGAAGATGCTACAGCAAGCATGCTAATGCAACCATCACCTAAAATCCCAACATTGACTATCCCTAAAGAAACCCAACCTCTATAAGAACCAACACCATAAGCAAAGACAACAACAGTAGGCAAAGGGACATCAGATGAGGATGAAGGACACATTGCCTCTTTCTTTCTAGGTACACTACCTAGGGAACATCCACCACTAGAGAAGAAATCACAAGGACATGTGCCTCCTCCTCTCCCCTGTAAAATGGTAGGAATTGACATGGCCTCAATATATCATATATCTTGTAGAGACGTCCATGTTCTAGTAGATTTTCTAGATGACACTCTACCAGGCACAAACGTAGTATACAACAACAACGGGAGGACCCTTAATAAAGATCATTTTAAAGGAATTTTCTTCAAGAGAGCAAGAGTACATAAATGTTTATTCAAAGTATTCTGCACGACGGCTCTAGAAGAGTTCCTGCATCTTGATAAAGTTCAGTTTATATTTAATGAGACTTCTATTCTAGCAAGGAGGTTGAGTAAAGATAAACTCGATTCATAACCTATTAGAGAGCTGTAGGCCTTCGTTACAAGAAGAGAAATGAAATTCATCACCTTGCCCATATGAACGGTCAAACAATGGGCATTAACAATAGTAGATCTGTAAAACCAACACATGCCAATCTACAACTACTATAGTGTCGAGCTGCTCAACACATCTCTAGTGGTCCAAAATAAATAGGCATGTCACATTAAGAAGGTGCCAATCTATCTTCAGCAAGCCATTATGAATGCATGCCCCCGCCACGTTGCCAACTGGAAAAATTCACCATCAATACTAAACTCCCACAAGAATAACAAGGGTTGGGGGACTGTGCCTTCATTGTACTTTGTCTAATGGAAGTAGTTAATAAAGGAATCCCATTCAAGGATAGCTTCCTTGAAGACATGCACATGTTTCGAGGTGTATACAGAATGGACACTATCTACGACTACCATTTCTTCAATGGCCTGGTGATGCTTCCAGACGCGGTACCTCATAGACTCCATACAAGGGTGCATTAAAACCTAGTTTTGGTGTAATGTGTAATTTCTTCAATGGCCTGGTGATGCTTCCACAAGATGTCCTGCATGTGATCTCGCACTAGCTGAGATGTGGGAGGTCTTGGAAGCCGACTCTTCCACTGACCTTGTATGGTACCGATTTTGACTTCGCAATGGTCAGTTGGAGTATGAGCGGTATACCTGATCTCCTCATGGCATAAGTGTGATTATAAAATGTAATCAACCATATAGCATGTTTTCTTAAGGATTGAATACAAAAATTTACTGGTTGATGTTACATTTCTTTATGCATCTCTAGTTGATAGATTTTAGTTATATCTCTTTACATTCAATGTAAGTAGATGGATGAATTACAACTCTACTATGAGAAGATGCAATGTTCTCCTTAGGAAAGGAGATTACTACACCCTATTCATACAATGATTTATCTGTTATATAAGATTTCTCTGCTCAGTTTTATTCTAATAAACTACAATAATAATGTTTTGGTGAGCAATCTTTGTGCATTAAAACCTAGTTTTGGTGTAATGTGTTATTTCTTCAATGGCCTGGTGATGCTTCCACAAAATGTCCTACATGTGATCTCACACTGAACGAGATGTGGGAGGTCTTGGAAGCTGGCTCTTCCACTGACCTTGTATGGTACCGATTTTGACTTCGCAGTGGTCGGTTGGAGTATGAGCGGTATACCTCATCTCCTCAGGGCATAAGTGTGATTATAAAATGTAATCAGCCGTATAGCATGTTTGTTTAAGGATTGAATACAGAAATTTACTGGCTGATGTTACATTTCTTTATGCATCTCTAGTTGATAGATGTTAGTTATATCTCTTTACATTCAATGTAAGTATATGGATGAATTACAACTGTACTATGAGAAGATGCAATGTTCTCCTTAGCAAAGGAGATTACTACACCCTGTTCATACAGTGATTTATCTGTTATATCATATTTCTCTGCTCAATTTTATTCTAATAAACTGCAATAATAATGTTTTGGCAGAGAGTTATATCTCTCGCTGGGGAAATTTACATTTGTCTCACCCCCATGGGATCCAACATTTTTAGGTGGACGCGGACAAAGATATAGAAATCCCTACAATAGAGGAAGGACAACAACAGTAGGGATATTAGTAAGATCTCAGGTGGAGATAACGTCTGTCAAGTCATATAGGTAGTAGTCCTATGTGTCGTCTTTGTACTCTCAAGTCCTCGGAGTTAGTAGTTAGTTCTTTTAATGAATCAATCTGAGATTTTGGCTTGATGCCTCGAGGTTCTTATACTGCTTGTGTATAGTTCTTACAGGGCAGTTAATGTTTTTAATCCTCGAGAAGAGATGGTACAAGTTATGTACTTAGGAACCAGGATGTAAATGTTATACATTGGTTCTCGATGAAAGAGTTTTCCTATGTTTAGATCTCTTTGCAAAAAGGTTTTAATTTTTAGTGATTTTTTAGTAATTCTGCTATTAATAATCGCTTCCGCTTAAGTAAATCATGTTTTTGTAAGTTAGATGCCACAGATTTTTTCCTCAAAATCAACAACTCCAAAGTCTATCAAGGTACTACTACTACTACTTCTCCACTTAAAAGGGTTGACTTACTAAGTCAAACTAATTTAGGAGTAAAAAAGTGAGTCTAATCAACTCATGTACAAGATCCAACACTCAATTACTATTCACCATTACCAAACTTCAAGGTCTAGTATAGGATAGACTACCCTTAAATGAGGAAATCCAAGACTCATATAAGGAAGTTATGGGATATGGGGTGGTTTTATTTGGAGTAAACAAATCATCATATTAGGTTCCTAAGGATACTCAACATTGAGGTTATTTGCCTAAAGGTATGCTATTTTGGGCATTCCGTATCAGATTAGGCCAGGGCGGTGTCATATGAACTTGGGAGTCCCCATAAACCAAGCTAGTGGCACGGAGGAAAATATCGCCAGCCCCCAACTTCTGACCCTTTCTAGACACCATCACTTTCAACTTCGTGCCCTAGTAGCTACCTAATAGGCTAATCACCTAAAAGTTGATTAAAGATATTTCTTAATATGAAATTTTTATGGTCCTATATCAACCTTTTATCATAGGTTAATTCTAAGGTGAATAAGAGAAACTACATACGGTAAGAGTTTCTAACTAGGAGACAAATTAAAATAGTCAAGATCCGACTACCATTGGCTCTGATACCATGCTATAAAGAAGTGAAATCACCACCTCTTTACTAATAACAATGGTAAATAAAATCTAATTGGATAGCAGGGGAAGTTAATTTTTTTTGACTATATTCAATTTAAATAAAGAGTACATAAATTTCACCCAAAAGGGTGTACATGCTTTATACAAAAAGAGGATCTAAGTAGACGGAAACTCAACTACATCAATATGTCCCCAAAAATAAATAACTTAACAAGTAAATCCATGAGGGAAGAATGGACTCCTTTTCCTAGTCTTAGGTTGGTTCACCAAGCTCCTCTTGTGCACTCTGATCCTAAACCTGGGTGGTTGGGATCACCCAGTGCGAGGAGAGAAAATGCATGTGTCAATTAAGGAATAAGGACAATTATAAACTAAAGCAGGAAATAAAAAAATATTCACAATGCTAAGAGGGTCAAGAATACGAGGTAAGTAAATAAATAAGAATTTCTGCCAAGGTAAACAATAATAAGTTGCATGCATGCTTTAATTTGACTACATTAAACTAATATAGGGCCAAAGCACCTACCATACCTCAACCTATGGGCAAGGGAGAGTAACACATTCCCAAACAACCTAATATTTTTATAATTGGGGAGAGTAGTCACATTCCCCTGGGCTCATGCCCAAAACAATGGGTGGTTTGTACTCATGTACACTACATTAGTTAATTAGTCATTTTCATCAGCATGTTAAAGTATTTCAATGGCATATATAAGATTTTAACAACATTGCAAGTGGGGTCCAAGACCCTTGAACAATTATAGTGAAATAGCAAGAATAATTGAAAACAGGCTCACACCTCATTGGGAAGATAGGTTTGGGGTAAAAAAATGCCCAACTTTGTGTTTAGAATGAACATACCTCTTTTCACATATAAAGGTTAACTTGAATAGTATACTTTGATCCACAAAACCAAATTTTCATCCTAGAAACACATTATTTATGTTAGCCAAGTCGAAGTGAACATATTCATTCCTATTATATTTTTATATTATTCTTACCCTGCTCCCGATCATTTAATGTCATGTTAGGGTTTATGATGTTAATCTTTGTTGATAGAATATGTGATGCTTTATATATCAATCTTAGTTCTAATTACCCAACATTAGTCACATAAGTCTATATAACTCATATATATATATATGGATAATAATATGTACTCTGATACCACTTGTTGGATCTAGGGCTCTAGAGGGGGGGTGAAGAGTGCTTCAAAAATTCCCACAAGATAGATTAGACCTTCAAATTATATCAAATTAAAACAAATAACTTAAGTGTAATTTGAAGTCCTAACTAACAAGCATAGCAAGGATGAGAGGAATTGATAGCAAGCAGTTGACAAGGTCATGTAGAGTGGTTCCACTCTCCAAACTAGGAGAGAGTCAACCCACTACCCAGAGATGTCAGCCTCTAGGACTTTGCAAATGTTTTTCTCTATATATTCACAAATTAGAGTTACAACACAAGACCACCAAAGGACTTACCCATCCAAGCACAAAGAGTATTCCACCTTACCAAGGACTTACCCACTTTGTAAGAGTCTTCAGCCTTCTTCCAAGGTTTTACCCACTCTAGCACAAGTCTTCCGCCTTCAAGGACTTTTCCACTCTTCTTGGATCTTCAGCCTTTGCCTTATCCTTCACCTGCATAAGATCATCACTACTTCTTCAACCTTGAAGAAGAAGAACAACAACTCCACCTTCACTCGGAGTAGCTTGCTTTGCCTTTTCTTCATGGAGGAAAGGGGTAGGGAAGATGGAGTAGATGAGAGCTTTACAAGAACATGGAAGTAGCTCTCTTACAATAGTCCTATCTCACTCATAATCACAAAAGGAAGTGTAAACTATAGAGAGAAAGGGGCTCAAAGAATTGCAACACACTCAACTATAGCAAGGACTTAGAATAGCATCAATGAGCAAACTTGGAATGAACTCCAAGGGGTCCTATTTATAGCTGGGGGTGTTCCCTTGAGTAATTGGGATCACTTAGGGTCAAAATATAGCCATTTTCCAAGATGCAACAGATCTACTTTCACCCAAAACAACTCACTAACAATTACAATCACTTTTTCTACATTTTCTGTACAATACATTTGGTCGAGTTTCAATAAAGGTAACTCGACCGATCAACTAAAAGAGAAAGCGAATTTTCAAACTATCAATCGAGTTTGTTCTGGGAAACTTGACCGATGAGCTAAAATCAATTTTGCTCAGTGAGTCGGTCGATCGGGTTCTGTGAGTGTGCTACTTGACCTATGGGTCATCTTCAGAAAATCCATCATAGGATGGGTCAAGTTTCCAACTCGATCAATGAACAACCTATGACAAATTTTCTAAATTAACTTTTGAGTGATTAAACCTTGGTATTAAGTGTCTCTGATTTTTTTCTCATCTTAGTTACAAGTCATATCATCAATACAAGAGATTACACAAATCATCTAAGGTCATTTGGAGTGATTTCCCAAATTGCACACTTGCATTGCATTTGACTTGAACTTGAACAAGCTCGGGCTTGTGTAATTTGATCACTTTCATGTACCTAAAGCCTAAAATCAATCTTGAAGAAACATATTAGATACATAGGAATGGAATGGTAAAGTCATATTCAAAATATGGACAATGTAGAACTCTCAAGTCAACATTCTCCCCCTTTTTGACAAGGACAAACCATTCTTCAATCATATTCAAAAGGATATTGAAGTTATACCTTTGCCTTGTGAATTGTAAAGGGATTCAAGATTTGAACAATGTGAATTGCTCCCCCTCAATCTATGCTTACTCTTACCTGCATAGTTAGTCTATATACACAACACAATATAACACATATGTACTATATGGTCCTTTAGAAAGTCACATGATAAAGTATATAAAGAACAAGAAAAGGATCACATAGGCAATAAAACAATATGGTTGAGCTTCAAAATGTTGAACTTCTCTCCCCCTTTTGACATTATCAAAAAGGAAAGGGGGGTAGAAGAGAATACAAATAGGTCTTCTCCAAGCACAACCAAGCAAACATCCATAACATGCAATCTCAAAGCATACACCAAATAGAGACGAGAGAAACAAACAATCTAAGTCATAATCAAAATATGGTAAAACATGACACCAACTCATAAGATATAGCAAATCAAAGAGTAGGTGTGCACAAAATTAAGATTACAACCCCGAAATCAAGTTCTCAAAAAATAGCTACAAGCCAAAATGATGAAAGCTAAGATGATAAAATAGTACAAATCAGAACATGTGCCCAGATGTTTTTAATAAAAAATATCCTAGAAAGATATATATGATCAACATCTAGACTAAAAACTAAGAACAGCTAAATATCTAAGCTATCTATATCAACATCATGCACAACATCATTAGCATCAGGCTTGTAGTTGTCATCTCTGTCAGAAGGTGCAATAACATCACCTTCATCACCGGAGTCACCAGTGAAGCCATCAGAGCCATCATCATCAAAAGTAACACCATCCTCCTCATCAGCCTCCTTGTTAGCATCAGCAGCCTCCTCATCAGCCTGGTCTGACATCTCTTCATCAACAGAGGGACCGAAATCACGACTGGGCCAACATGCATTCTGCTCATCCCAAGACATACCAAGAGCATGGAGCTCATTGTCTTATGGGAAGGAAGGAGCAGAACTACCGAGGCTGGAAAGCAGAGTGGCCAAGGGGCCAGCAGGCAGAGGCAACACACTAGGGGTAGATCCACCAACAACAGAAGGTGGAGGGGCAGGGTAAAAGTGATCATATGCAAAGGATGCATAGTCACCTCCTGGGTAGGCCTGGTAGGTAGGGTAGGGGTGTGCACAGGACATGTTTATGTTGGACAGGATGGAACAAAGATCCTGATGTAGGTGCTCCTGAACCTGAAGGTTGTAGGCCTATTGATGCATCATGTAGCCCATAAGGGTTTCATTTGACTCATGGAACAAGGAACAGACATGTTGGGAAGGCTGAGGTGGTGGAGGTTCTTGGGTAGAGGCAGCGGTAGAGGCACCATGTATGGTAGAGGATATGATAGGCATAGAATTATGAAGAGTGGTCTCACTAATACAAACTCCTTTCCGGACAAGTTTGTAATGAAAGTCATGGAAAAGAGATTTTCCAGTGGCAAGCTAGAATAGACCACAAACCAGGGATGGGTAGGGAGGGTGGGTGCCACGGGTATTCTTTCCTGAGTCAAAGTTGATCATATCACTACAACATTATAGACCTATACCATCAACTCAATAAATGTTGGTATAGGCCCGAAAATGCCGGTATAGGCTATACCAGCAGCCAAGAAATGTTGGCTATACTGATGACGACATAGGTCTATACCAACATTTTTTGAGCCTATGCTAGCACTTGTAAATGCTTGTACATGTGTGTCGGCTTAGATCTCATTAGAAGAAATGCCCTCTAAGTCGTCACTTATGAGGTGCTGGTAAAAGTTTCATAGTTGTCGGTATATGTAGTATTGGCGCCAAAAATAACTATCTTGTGACCTATATACCGACATTAGTTTTATTTGGTGATATGGTAGGAAAATAGATACTAGAAAATTAAGTCTAACAATATAGTATTCTTTGTTTCCAAGCTAGAAAATATTTCTTATCATCTAAATTCTTCCAACATATATTGGATACACAATTTGCATACTTGGTGCTTGGTAACAAATAACAAAATCACTCTATACACAATTAGCATGTGAATTGATTTTTGAAATTTAATATCAGTAAAATACAAAATCCATCGGGGGAAGTAAAAATTATATATGATATTTAACATATGTGTTACATGGGGAGGACATTGACCTTGCCCCTTGTGAATATTAAAAAAACATACATCTTGAACTAATCATGAGTACATATGATCTGAACAATACACTCAATTCTATCATTTATTAAATTAAACTTCATCCCTATCAATCTAGTACTTCACTAAAGATCCCTTATACCATACATGTAGCCATTTTTTAACATGAATGTCCCTCGCTTGTCTGCATAAAAATATTGCACAAGACATAATTCAATAACTTAGAAATGGAAGTATGAAACGGAGTATGAGCACTATGTAATATATAAGGAAATACAATATGTGATTCTATATTAGAAATTGATGTTGTAAAAGTTTGAAGATATCTAGATTCATCCACCATCATGTCTTAACTAGATTGTTACAACTAATAATACCATCGTCTTTATGTTGTACTAAGACAAATGAACATGTTGGCAGTGGAGAGTAAATATGTTGATAGAAAGAAAACAAGTTGGGTGTAGATGAAGTGCAAGTAAATATACTAGTTTTTTTGCATTTATACTAGCATGAGAGATACATAAATTGATAAATCTCATGTATACTATAAAATTCGTGGTATTTGGATAAGATATATGTTCAACATCGTCATAAATCAATAATTTATTTTTGAAACAATACTAGTTGTAAGTAATAATATTTAGTTGTGGTTCCAGATGCTATAAAGTACAATATAAATTAATTGATCTTTTCTTTCATGTGATAGATTCATTAAAAGTTTTGGAAGCACTATAGGGGCATCGTGTCATTATAGAGAAGGAAAAAGATTATTCGACAAAGATAAATATTTTTTATTATTTCTTGGCTAGATGTCACATGTGACTAATTGTAATTCATAGCTAGATAGATTTATAGTAGAATCCAGACCAACATAATAAATCCTTGTACATATTTTAGCTACAATATAATTAATAGAACTAAATTAATTGTGTAGATGTATATATTATAGGAATACTACTTCAAAATAATAATGGTTTCACATAATTGCAAAATTATAGTACCCAATAGTAATACCAACTTGAAAAAAAAATTGATGAAAGATTTATCCTAATAGAAAATGTAGGGAAGTACATAATAATTTATCAAAATTTAAATCATAATACAAAAATAGACTAAAATAGTATGCGCATATTTAATGTAATGTACTAAGAATACATGCCCATTGAACTCAAAAAATATTTATGTACGATCCCAAAAACAAACTATCTTATGAAGCCCTAATCTTAATGATTTCAACTATGGTGATAAAAACAAGTGTAATCTTTGAGGTTAGAAACTAGTTTATAAACCCCTCAAAATGATTTGTCTATACAAACAAGTTCTGAGTTTTTTCAGCTTGATATTGATAAAGAAAGCAAGTAAGATGTTATATACTCATGATGTCCTAGACTGCCTTAATTGTGTTCAGATTATCTCTCCATTAAACTTTTTGGAGATGTTGATCCTGACAAGTAAAAAATAGGTTATGTTCTACATAGAATGTGTTGACTATTTGAAGGAATGTGGATCAGATAGATGCTATTAAAATATTTTTTTGACATGTTGGGGATTAGTCTTTAATATGAACCAATATTGGGCAATCCTATTTCAACCTTCATCTTCTACAAAGTTGCCATGCATCCACTAATATACATCACCATGAAGCATAGTACATATATGAAAGTTCTTGTAACTTGTCCTACAAAATTAATAAATCTATACTGCAGTAGTAGTTTCTGTCAGTTATGAACAACATATACAAAGTTGGAACTAGGACTAAGAACAAACTTTTGGGCCTTCTCCGCTTTGGATGATCCCTTTCCAACATGTGGAAAATGAGTCATAGTTAAAATATAACCATATTAATGCTTTTGATGATGCTTTTTCCATGTAACAAACATATAAATATATATCGCCAACGATATGCAGCCCTGGTTATTATTAATAAACTATGTTATCCCAAATACTAGCTCACCTTGGCAGCTCTTATCCAATCATTATCCAATGCGAGGCCACAAGTGCTAGTGTTCCACTTGTGAAGAACAAAACAAAGTTGTTTTCAATATTGTCTTTAGCGCTGCGGTAACATATCAAAAATAAAAGAAAACAAACATTGAAATGCACAAAAAGCAAGCTGAAGGATATATCCAACACGCAAGCTAAAGATGTGTTAATGTAAACATTAATTTGCAAGAGAAAAATAGAAGAAAATTACATATGCAAGCCGAAGAGATGTTAATAGATACGGATCAAAACTCCTCCAGAATCACAACAATCTGCGAGAAAACCAGAAATGGAAATCACTTTTAGAATCATCAGAACAGGAATGTTATTGTGCAGAAAACAGCTGACCAGATCAATTTGTTCTACGGACCACCTGTGAACAAAAAACATCACCTACCGGCACTAAGAAGAATTGTGGTAGCCAGGATCTTTGTTAGCCGTATCATTTAGGCCCTATTTTTGTGTGCCGTGTCCACTTTCAAAATATGTTCATGCAATAAACATATATCAAATAAGATGACTACAGCCCTGATGTCAACATCTGACATCTGCTCTATGCTGGGGTCGTTGCTCTTTTGCCCCCGCCAAAGACCGATGCTCGCCCAGCACGCAGATAACCTCTCCGTGAATCGTGCTCATTGGAACCCCTCTTATGACCAGAAATATTGACCTCATCAATAGCAGGTAGTATAGTTAGGACGTTGATGCCTGATCTCCATGAGAACAACAGAAAAATGAGGCGATAGTCCTCTAAGGGCATGTTTGTTTAGCGGAATCTGGCCGGAATGGATTGTATCGCGCACTCCAGCAGTCAGAATAAGACTTTTGGACAAGCAATAAATGCGGGATGCGGTTCTCCATTTTAGAACCACCGGGCGTCGGAATCCAGGGCGTTCCGTTGCCATCACACTACAGCCGTGCACAAAAAAAAGTTTCCGTCCGGAAAACTTTGCTACAGCCGGTAGACACCCAAACATAATGTTTTAAATTACAAGGATGCTTAAAACAGAAAATTCTTTTACCGGGATCATCCGACTGCTGCATTTATTAAAATCCTATTGAATGCAGCAAATCAAACGTCTCCTAAGTAAAGAGTTAGGCTACACACAGTCTCCCTTACACCCGGCCACCCACCCGTTTTTTGGGAAAATAGATCTGCAGAATTTACAGTTGTCTTTGTATTAATACTCATGCAAAGTCCATGCAACAATATGTCTCTCCACTCTTCTCTCCAGAGTATTAATACTCATGCAAAGTCCATACAAAGTCCATGCAAAGTGTATTAATTTATTTTTTCTCTTGTAATTATTCTCTCCCGTTCTAATGCACCCACCTGCATTTCCGTATTAGTACAGTAGCTACGGAATCCAATAACAACATTGATCTGGAAGCATAAGTACAATATTTATGAAATCCAGTAGTAACATTTGTCATCTGAACATAAGTACAGTACCTACATAATCCATGCAAAATAAGTACAGTACTCACTTGTTAATTCCAACTCAATTTTTTCAAACATAAGTACAGTACTTACCAAATTATAAAACCAAACATAAGTACATTACTTAACAAATTACAAAATCAAGCATAATTGTATAACTGATCTGGAAGCATAACTACAGTACCTACGGAATCCATGCAAAATAAGTACAATACTCACTTGTTAATTCCAACTCAGTTTTTTCAAACATAAGTACAATACTTACCAAATTATAAAACCAAGTATAAGTACAGTACTTAACAAATTACAAAATCAAGCATAATTGTATAACTGAACTGGAAGTATAAGTACAGTACCTACGGAATCCAATAACAACATTTTTCGCCTGGACATAATTTTTTTACAAAAATGTAGTGCACATCTGGTCCATAATCCACTATAAAATGCATCTATAAGTATTGTACCCAATTATTAATTTTCAACCCAGTTTGTCAAATATAAGTACAGTACCTCTCAAATTCATTTGTGAATGTATATATATTTATTGTAGGTACAGTACTTACGTAATCTGCAGTGGGGATAAATATGCAATAATTTTTTTTTGTAAGCTATAGTGGATTGATATCTGCCATTTATATGACAATTGCATGGAGTAGGTGACGAGATACTTATTTCATGCATCATTTTTGCATGTAAAAAGCATGCAAAATCGCTGCTGGAGATATCCACTTAAATGTGCATGCAGCAGCAGAAGTTAGTGGGCTGGCGCAACAGCTGGGGGAAACAACAGTTGATGAGTCCCGATGACCGGGTATGTCGCCGGGTATATGAAGTACTATGCGTAGAATTTTTCTAAGTAAATCCACTCGTCGGGAACTTGCTTCGCATGAGGAGGTTGAAGGCAGTCATTGATACTTA
Source organism: Alisma plantago-aquatica (assembly GCA_963693085.1). Lineage (NCBI taxonomy): Eukaryota > Viridiplantae > Streptophyta > Magnoliopsida > Alismatales > Alismataceae > Alisma > Alisma plantago-aquatica. The sequence continues at coordinate 1,765,911,645 of OY856409.1, forward strand.
TGGAGGCGGGAGGCGCTTAAGGTGTGGGTGACCCGAGCGTCACTGTGGGCGATGGACCCAAGTCACACCACCACCAGCCGACGGTAGAGGCTGAGCGGTAGACCATCGTGAGGTTGGGAAACCTAGAGTTAAAGTTGGATTTGATTTAGCAATATCACTTCCCGTTCTCAATTTGTATTTGGGGTAATGAAGTTTTGTAATCCCGCTAAAATCCCCCGCCCCCATAAAACGATTCTACTTAAAGAAAAATCCTTATATTCTTTTTTCAGTATTGACCAAGTCAAAAATCCCCCGCCCCCATAAAACGATCAAGTCATACCTACAATGAATAAAAAAAAAACATACAATATGATATTGGTCAATATGTACCAGCAACAATTATGTGTCGGTAGATGTAACTTATACCAACTTAAACTATATGGTGCTGGGATGTGGTGTCGGTATTGACAATATTTCTTGTAGTGTATGGTGGAGAATATATCTTGACCATTTGAGTCTGATGTTCTTCAAGAGACAATACATGATCACCACAATATTTTCTGCAATCTCAGTTTGATTCTTCTTGGGATGGATATTGCAGTTAACAACTAGGGCGATGATGCATCTCTTGAGGTCCAAGGCAGAGGAGGGAAGGGTTCACTTCTTCCTATATAGGAATTGCGGCTTCTTCAAGAACTTATGAAGATTAGGGAGAGTAAGATCATATTTCTTGTAGAAGGCCCAAGGCTCAACTAGGTCAAAGTACTCTAGGTAGTCCTTACGCCAGGTGTTAGTCACTTCGATACCAGAAAAGAAGATGTTCAGAGTATCTTTAGAGACTTGGAATTTCTTTCCGGCTATCATGGATGTGAGGACTACTTGAGCATTATACGGGGGTACGAGGGTGTCGTAATTCCAACACAAGTTAGCGTAGATTTTGTGAACCGCTTTCGTGCTAGTAATTGAATTTTTGTAGCACACATTCAACACCCAAGACAGAGAGATGATGATCATAAAATAACTCCGCTACTTGATTGATGATCTATTGTCTTCTAGGTCTAGGCTCAAATAGGGAACAAAAAGGGAAAGGATTTTGGAGAAGGAGCTCCTTATACCTATTTACAGCCTCATTTGAGACAAAGAGAGTGTCATTAAACAGAATCAAGAGGGAGTTGGACGAAGATGGAAGTGCATTAGCTGGGGCAGCCCTCTTCCTCCTATTGGATGCCATAGAGATGTAAAAGAGAGGAAAGAGAGAGCACAAGCTAAGGAAACACCACCAAAACTCATCCACAGACCTAGGTTAGCAAAGGGGAAGGTCAAGGAGGTCAAGCTAGGGCTAGGGAGAGGAAGGTCGAGGCTAGGGTTGAGATTTGAGGGAGCTAGATGTTGGATCGGTAGACTTTTCTCTAGTTGAGAGGGAGAATAGTCGGTCAAAACTATCTTAATTTTGCTCCAGCCCGACCATCGGTCAAGTTCCGTGAACTCGAAAACTCGACCGATAAGCTCTTTTAAAAAGCTCTCGACCTCCGATCAGTCAAGTTGGCAACTCGACCGATGGTCAACCTGACCTAAACATACAAAACCTAGTTTCTAGCCATTAGAGTGCTAATTAATTTTTTTTCTCAAATCCATTATGTATTTTGAACATACTTATCCACATAACACTCATCATTGGGGACTATTTTATGGTAAAACATGCATTTGCAAAAAATACCCAAAAAAAAGAGAAAAACAAGGCAAAATGAACATGAAAAATCGATTTTTAGCATATTAACAAGCAAAGATGATCAAAACAGAGACTAAGCATATATGATAGATGACAACTAGCTAGAAGGCATGTCAGATTCATTTAAAGTAGTTATAAGCAATTTTGATGTAATAAAGTTAAATTGCTCTTTAGCTAGAGGTTTAGTGAAAATGTCTGCCAATTGATTTTTCGTGTCCACATGTGTGATATATATATATCCTTCTTGGCAATGTGATCACAAAGAAAATGATGGCGAACCTCTATATGTTTAGCTCTACCATGAAAGATAAGATTATATGACAAGTTAATTGCACTAGTATTATCACAATAGATGAGATAAACATCAAAAAGAATGTTAAAGTCTTGTAGCATTTGTTTCATCTATAGGACCTGGGCACAACAACTCCGGCTGCAATGTATTTAGCCTCAGTGGTTGATAATGCCAATGTTCTTTATTTCTTAGAGAACCAAGATACCAAGTATGGTCGTAGGAGGAAACGAGTGTCACTTGTGCACTTTCTATCAATCAAGCACCCAACATAATCCAAATCACTATAAGCAGTAAGAGTAAACACTAGTACAAAAATGGTCTATAGCGTCGGTTTTTTTAGCCTATAGCTTCACTTTTTAGCCGACGCCTAAGTGGCCGTCACTACAGAAATTGCTCTATAGGGTCGGTTTTTTTAACAAAAAAAATGACCTTGTATAGTAAAAACCGACCCTATAGGCTCTCAAAAACTAAACCCAAATGAAAAATAAAATTGTACTTGAACCCTATAACGTCAATTTTTTACTAAATAACCGACTCTAAAGATTCTTTCTAAGGACAGATTTTTACTAAATAACCGACTCTAAAAAACCAACTCAATAGAGTCTTGGAATATGATAGAATGGTCGTGCCTCCTAGCACGACCATGTTGGTCTATATTAGCATGGCCGTGCTACACGACACAGCCTTCTACCATATCTCAACATGACCGTTCTACGCGGCACAGTTGTTCTACCTCATCCCAATACGGCCGTTCTACGCGGAACGGCTAAGACACCTATAAGGTCGGTTTTTTTAAGAAAACCGACGCTATAGGGTCCAATTTATTTTTAAATTTCTGCAGAAATTGAACAGAACAAAACTGAAGAACAAGAATAAGATATGGGAGAGGGGAGCATTGATGCTCAACCATCACCATTCCAAACCACACATTCATAAAAAAATGATTCATACATTGAGTTGAGTACACATAGTCACATTATAATTTACAAAATGATAGATTGTAAGTCTGAGATGATATTAAATGTCAGATACAAAAGTAAATATGAAAGAGTACTGAAACCATATACATAAATGGAACACAACTGACATATTTATTCTAATGCTATATTGACTTCATTTAGAAAAACATCTGACCACTCTTCTCAGAATTCATTTAAGTCCTCACGTGTGTAAGGCTGAGTTGTAAAGATCTGTAACAGAAAATACACATGCTAATATTTTATAAAATGATTGCAACTCACTTATAAATTTATGATGTTATTCTTTATTACCTGATCTATAGTATGAATGTCATTTGATTCTTGTTTGACAATAGCTTGCATATATTTCATTACATAGTAGCCACAAGCCCAACGATTATTTTGTATAGGACACTACAAATAATGAATTATATTTAATGTTAGTAAACTACTATAAATAGAAGACTATAAGAGTTAACATATAAGAGTTGAAAATTAATACATATAAGACTAAGCAGTTGTCAAAGTAGCTACCTTGACATTTTTCAAAGTCAATGTCTTTAATTTTGTGGGTATTTGTCCTCCACCTTCACGAAAAGCTTTTATACCCCTATCAATTAAACGATAGTTGGTAAAATAGAAATTCTAAACAGAAATATCATGTTGAGGCATTGACTATATTTATGCTTACGCCATAGCTGGCAATTTCAGTTTGTGACCCCTTGTTGTTTTTCCCATTGGGTCAAGATAATAAAGAGTCATCAATTTTGGGACAATCACCCCTAATTCCCAATGTCTAGATCTTAGTAAGAATAAAAGAAACATTCGAATAAATACATTTGTTCATTATTAAAATTATATTGAATAATAATACTTACTTGACGTTAAAAGGAATTAGGATAATTTCCTTTCCCACACTAGCAAAATATTTGAATGCATCAGATAAGTACTCACTCACTTCCTCAATATGTGTCTCCACCTGACTAGTAACCAAAGGAACTAAGAATCCAACATTCTTTATATCAAAGTTTGTGGTCTCGGTATATAAATGGTTGTTAAACATTTGTAATTATTTTCATATGTAGAAATAAGCTAAAAATGAGTATTGGAATTTTCTATATTGATAGATCCTTACCTTATCCATACTTATAATATCGAAGTATTCAGCCAATCATACCAGAACAACTCTATAATATCATCAAGAAAAATATAATTATCAAAGTCCCTCCCAGTTGCATCTTCTATTAAATTGATCAACATTTGTAGTCCAGAGCTTTGGTTGACTAAGTATCGACACAAACATTTACATTTACTTCCCAACTCGTCGAATGTGGATTCTGGAATAATAGATGGCTTGGGCATAGGAGGACGACTAGTATAATTTTTACTTTTTGGTTTGCAAACCTGTTAATTAAATTACATACTTCTATTACACGAGTTCATATATGCAGTCAAATATGAAAAACATGGTAGAATTCAAGTATACCTTGTCATTGATAACCAAGTGTCTAGGCCAACCCACCATAGCACCCTATGCTTCTTCAACTGTACTATATTCAGGATTAGGTATGGTTAGTGGTTTGTCCCCCATTCCATCATACACAAGATGGATGGACACACGACAAATGTCATCAGCAATTTGTTGGCAATGCAATGTACCACTAAGGTTGTACACCTTGCCTGCTACCACAATATTAAATTCTGGAACCTCCACTACAAGTTTACAGTTCATACCAACCTAGATTGAAATAATATAAGTTATATAAGAAGCAGTAGAACATATACCTGTTACAAATATATATATTATCATATATATATCATACTAATATAGAACTTACTGAGATTGTTGTGGTGGGTCATTGGGAGTTCTCCCATGACCTTCGACAACTGTAGCATGGGCTTGTACCTCATCACTTGAGAGACACACAATATGAATAGGTTGAGAAGGTTGACTAGGCTGAAATGAAGACATTATTTTTTTACTTTATGCGCTACTAATGCTTCAACCTCCTCTTGTGTAAGACCTCCTGCACAACCTCTTTTAGATTGCGAAGGGCCAAAATAAGACTTCAATCCTATGCCAACTCCTAATCTCTTAACACAGCCAAGATGCTCCTTCGTACCAAGAGCAACTGATAGTTCATCCATGTGGCCAGTTGGGATGAACTTTCCTTCCTTCCTTTTCTCGTGGAGATCAATCTATTCATAGTTAATAAAAATATTAAATCACAATATCAATTAGATATAAATAAATCTAAGTTTGTGGGAGTTACTCTTTACTTAGTTTGGATAAACCTACCATCTTTTGTGCCACCTCCTTAGTTGCAGGGTTGACAATATCACCTGCTCGATTCTTTCTAGCATAAATCCATGTCAAGTTTCGGGGTGGATGCTCAACTTGAGTTGTACTAGATTTTTCTCGAGAAGAGGATTGCTTCTCTTGTAGTTGGCAGCGGGAGGCATAACCACCGGGCCCCAAGCGATGGTCATGCACATTTTTTGTAACATCCCTGACCTGGGTTATGAGTTAACCCTAGGTGTTTTACCTAAATATGTAATTAAATCCTTGTGATTAAATTTGGGCATGTAATTAAGTTTCTCAGAAACATATATTTCAGTTTTTTCTCCTTTTTATATAAAGTTGTAGCATTGTTTTGTAATACAGGGACCTATGTGCAAATTAACCAATTAGAAGTGTTAACTTGCAATTTTCACATGTTGAGATGTTCCTCTGATGTTGAGACATCATGAGAATGATGATGGTAAGGTTTGAGGGATTTCCCAAGCTTGGGCACCAAGGTGCAGCTGTGGAAGCAATCCCGGTGCTTGAAAACCCTAAATTGGAGAAAAGTGCAATTTACCCAATTTGAGGGGTGCAACTTGTAAAATACATCATCTAAAATATCTTTTAAGACTCTTGTCATCATTTAGAGAAGAAATGATGAAAGGTCACTTCAATTGATTAATCAAGTTATGAAAAAAACACCTTTGTGATTGAATAATCAAGGTTTATGTGCTATAGCCCTTTTATGTGTATGCTTAACTAATAGGTTGATCTTCTTTGCCCTCATTTCTTGACCTTAGAAGAAGGTTTGTCCTTAGAATTAATATGAAGGGACGAGCATAGAAGGATGGAGGGACTTAGTTGAAAATATGGAGAACTTATGAGCTTATGTTGAAAATCTCACCCCAAGTATATATACTCTCCACTTCACTTAGCAAGGAAACCCTCCCTTCGTTCCTTTCACTGTTCTATTCACCCAAACCGACTAAAGAGGAGCTGTGGAGCTCAGGAGGACGACCAAGGAGGGCAAGGTAGGTATGAATCCTCCCTTTTGCTTAAGTTCATGGTTAGAACTCGAATTCGAGGTCAAATTGATGGCTAGCTCACATAGCTCTACCTTTCTAGCCATCTCTTCTCAACTTTCCTTGGAAGGATCACCTTGGCCGACCTGTGGAAACTCAAGGACGCCATTAAAAGCTTGGATCTCAAGGAGCAAGCTTTAGGCGGGTTTTATAACTCTAAGCCTATGCTTTGTTATATACATCTCGTTTATGCTTTTAGATGATAGTTCTTGTTCTTCTCTACCTTCCTTTGCTACCTTGCAAGCAAATCCGTGAGAAATCCTTTCTGTTCTTGAGCTAGGAGATGACGACGTTATTTCCAAAGTTAATCCACTACTTTTCACTTTACTAAATGGTCTCCACAAATTGCTCTCTCGGTTTGCAAAACCGTGTAGTGAGCAAACGGTCTCAGGACCGTGTAAGGGCAAACGGTCTTCAAGACCATTTAGACGCGTTGACCGAGCGTGGACCGTATATGATTTCTGTTCATAATTATGTAGGCTAATCACCCACAAAATTTTAGATGATAACTCCAAAGGAATCGTGAGATATGGCCTTTTTAATCAACAACTTTAATTGAATTTACTCCTGATTTCCAATCTGTTGAAATCGCCCTTTTTGGGAAAACGGTCTCAAGACCGTGTAAGAACGTTGACCAAGCATTGACCGTATGATATTACTGTTCAAAATAATGTTGATTAACAACTCACTAAATTTGATGGACTAATTCCAAACGAGCTAAGAGTTGAAGGATGATTACTAGGGCAAACCCTAATTGAAATCAGTACTGAAATCTCAATGATTTGATTAAGTGTTTTTGGGTTGATTAACCTAAACGGTCTCAAGACCGTTTGGGGATCAATCAAACGGTCTCAAGACCGTGTGGGGAATCACCCAAGACCGTGTGGAGGTCTTGGGTCAAGTATAGTTGACCAATTGAAAGTAAAAAGATACCAAGTTACATTGCAATTAAGTATTAATATGATAATCAACTCAATGGATCCAACCTTGAAGAATTTACATTAGAATACAAAAGTTGGATGGGCAAACGGTCTCAAGACCGTTTGTAACTCATCCAAACGGTCTCAAGACCGTGTGGTGACAACCCAAGACCGTTTGGAGGTCTAGGGTTAAGGTAATTTGATCAATTGAGGGCCCAATTGCAATGGGTTATTGAATTAATCAAAAATACTGAATTGAGACTCAATCAAGGTTCAACTCCTATCAAATCACATTAGATTTTGATGAAATCTTGGGCAAATGGTCTCAAGACCGTGTGTAGTTCATCCACATGATCTCAAGACCGTTTGGGCCAAGTTTGGGCCCAATTGGAGCTCAATTGAAGGGTTCAACCTTGTGTTGATTCACATTGTTGAGTGTTGATGGTTGAACGTTGATGAACCTTAATTGAACCAACTTCAACCCTAATTGGATAGCAATTGAGGGTCAATTGAGTGACCAATTGGTTAAGCATAATTGACTCAATCTATAAATGGTTACCATGACGTTGACCATTTGGAGGCTTCAACATTGATAATCATAAACGATTGAAATCATTGAACCATGTTGAAGGTCCAAACGGTTTGAGACCAAATGGACCAAACGGTCTCAAGACCGTTTGAGGCCTCACGGTCTCAAGACCGTTTGAGACCTCACGGTCTTAAGACCGTTTGAGGTCACACGGTCTCAAGACCGTGTGAGGCCTCACGGTCTCAAGACCGTGTGAGGCCAAACGGTCTCAAGACCGTTTGGACTCAAACGATCTCAAGATCGAGAGACACCAAACGGTCTCAAACCGTGTAAGCCCTCTCGGTCTTGAAGTCAAACTTGTTAAACGGTCTACACCCTCACACGGTTTGGGCAAATGACCTTGAAGGTCACACGGTCTTGGAGTCAACCCTACCAAACGGTCAACTCATCCAAACGGTCTCAAACCGTTTGGAGGTTGAAGGTTGAAACCATTTGAGGTTTTCAAAGGTTGATTTCACTTAATCAATTGAAGGTGTAAATGGTTCAATGATGCTCTAATCTAAACCCTAATTCAAGGGTAATGACATGTGATGTGAATAGTAAACCCTAATTCAAGGGTAATGACATGTGATGTGAATAGTAAACCCTAATTCAAGGGTAATGACATGTGATGTGAATAGTAAACCCTAATTCAAAGGTGATGACATGTTATATGAGTATTAAACTCTATTTGATAAGAATCAAAGAACTTAGCTCTTATGACAAGAGTGGAAAGTATAATCATTGTTTTGAATTACCTTTATTAGTTGAATTAACCATGCAGGTTTTGATATGGAGGTGATCATATCCAGGTATGGATGATGATACTATATTCATTAAAGGCATATTGATAGCTTTATGAATAAGTAAAGTATCTTGATGCCTTGTCAGTCGCATTCTATGATAATAATGGGCTGTGAGAGCCATGAATACCATCAAGGTCATGCTTTAGAAATGACTTGTGATGAGTATAATGAGAAATGATGTTTGATGTGAGTTAGGCTTGTTACATTTAGTATTCTCCTTTTATAGCTGTTATGCTACTGATATTGTTTGAAGAACAATGTGTGATGTTAAATGAATACTGAATGTACCTAACTAATCAAGTATAATGTAGAGCCCTGATCATAGACCCATCATTGTCAGAGATCAAATGATGGTGAAACAAGTTTTCCTAAGGGAACTCCTTGATCACATACTATTGAGTATGTGGGGTATATGGATGTGTAGAACCTTACATCCTAGTGTAGGAATTTGATGTAGATATGTAATCCGTCAATCCTTCACTACAATCCCATACCATATCACTAGTAGGTAAACATGAAACCTCATGATGACGGAGAAAACATAGATATCCGTATCAGTGGAGATAAACATGAAATCTCCTGATGACGAAGAGAGTACAGAACGTCACTGTAACTCTAAAATAGCGAAGGACCAGTTTACCCTGGTGAGCTATAAAAGTAGAGACACAAGATGTCCTACAAGTGATCCTCTTACTGATTGAGGAAGGTGAAGGTCATGAGAATCCGACTCTCTTAATGACCTATGTATGATACTGATGTGACTTCTTAGCGATCAGTTGGAGTATGAGTGGTATGCCTCATCTCCACAGGGCATAATATTGTTTGTAAAACATAATCAACCGCGTAGTATACCTGTTAGAGATAACTACGATTTAGTTGATTGATGATACACTGTAATAGTGCTTATATTCTTCATGTCTCATAAATGTTGAGCTCTTGTTTATAGCTGCAACTGCTATTGAATACTTTGAAAGCTTTACTGCTTAAGATATTCTTTGATGTTATAATAAAGCTTCTGGCGGAGAGTTATAACTCTCGCTGGGACAATTATGTAAAATTGTCTCACCCCGTAGACTTCAACTTTTAGGTGGACGTCGAAGACGGAGGAACCGGTCTACAGGTGACCAGTCCCAGCAGCAGCAACACCAGGAGCAGCAGTAAATCTCAGGTGGAGATTTAGCCTACCATGTGGTGTAGTTAGAGTCAGTCCTATGTGTCCTCTGTACTCTCAGGTCTTGGAGTCTTTTGTTATGAGTTCTTGAGATTTTGTATCTTGATGTATATAATTACTCAAGAAGTAATTATCATGAGATGTAAACAGTTTATCTCTTGTTATGAAAGAAGCTTTTAAGGATTCAAGCTCTTGTCTCGAAAAGTTTTAATTTCCCGTGATTTTTGTCTTCCGCTGTTTATCGAATTACTTCCGCTAAGTTTAAATCATGATTATATCGTGGTTTGGAGATCAGAGCCCACAATTAGTGGTATCAGAGCTCTAGGTCAGTTGAGTCTACAGAGGCATAGGACTTAGGATGTCGAGTCTATCTTTAGTACTCTTTCCCTATCTAATAGAATCTTCTACTCCTCAGGAGAAGAAGATACATAAGGATGGCTGAGCCTCATGATGAGTACGTGGCAGAGAGTAGTTCTAGTGCACCTCAAGGCGGTGCAAGGGTTCCAAGAATAGAACAGCCTGCACCAGAGTCACCAAGAGAGCCACCCCAGTTAGACCCAGCTGACATGGGTAACCCAGCAGTACAGACAATGTTCAGGCAGTTCATGACTGCCATGACACACATAACCGACAGGATGCCCATGCCTGCACCGAGGGCACCTGTCCAGCCTGAAGCACAAGGTATCGGTAAGACGTTCAAACGACTTTGTCATGTCGGAGCTACCGAGTACTTTGGGACTGCCGACCCCGCAGATGCTGACCTATGGTTGACAGAGTTGGAGAAGGCTTTCAGGATTCTTATTATCCCGGAAGCTGAGAAGGTTAGACATGATGTCTATCTTCTCAAAGGCAGTGCTGGTCACTGGTGGAACATGGAAGAGCAGAAGAGACCTGGAGTAGAGTTCTCATGGGAAGAGTTTCGTCGGGAATTTATCAATAGATATTTTCCAAAGACCTTCCTAGATGAGAAGATCTCTCAGTTTGAGAGATTGAGGCAGGGCATGATGAACATTAGCGAGTATGAAGCTAAGTTCATGGAATTGCTGCGGTTCTGTCCGCACATGGCTGCCACAGATGAGGAAAGAATCAGGAGATTCGAGAAGGGTTTGAATGCTGATATATCAACCCCTGTGTCTGCCTTAGAAAACCGAGAGAGATTCTCTACCTTCGTTGAGTCAGTCCGAAGGATAGAGAGATCTGTGGTTGAGAAGAGGCAAACCCAAAGAAGATATCCACAGTTCCAGGGTTCTTCATCTAGGGATTCCAAGAAACCTAGATTCTCTGCACCTAACCCTCCACCACCCAGAGCGAGTTTTCAAACTCAATGGTCACCAAGCAGAGGTAGAGGATGGAGTCAACCGCTTCAAGGGACTCACAGTTCTGCATCGATGTCGGTTACTGGACCACCCCGACCACAACAACAGGAGAGGAGATGCTACAACTGTGGTAAGGTGGGACACTTGATGAAGGATTGCCGTTCTAGGCCTGTCAGTGTGACACAGCCTCCGAGATAGAATCAACAAGGATCTCAGAGAATGGAATATCAAGGAGCAGCTCGAGGACGTGGACAAGCGTCTCAAGCTGGATCATCAGCACCCCCTCAACACCAGGCGACAACGAGGTTCTATGCTATGAACCCACCAGATGCAGTGGTCAATCCACGGGTAGTGGCAGGTCAGATGGAACTTTTATATCCTGATATGTCTACATCATGTGTTGTATCTGTTCTGATTGACCCGGGTGCTACGCACTCTTTCATCACTCATAGAGTGATTCGTAACTGCAATGTGACTGTTAGTCATAGGGCAGATAGTTTGTTGTTGGAGACTCCATTGAGTGGGTCTGCCATTTTGTAGGAGGTATGCTCTCCTTGCATCCTCTTCTTTTCTGACCATCGCATTCAAGTGGATCTTATACCACTTGATATGCAAGGATTTGATATAATCCTCGGGATGGATACCTTAGAAAGGTATAGAGTTGTCTTGGATTGTGAGTCCAAGTTGGCTGTGTTTGCTGATGAAAGCAACACATGGATCTTTCAAGGAGAAAGAAAGATTCTGCCCACCTATCTTGTGTCAGCTATGGTTGCTGATAAGTTGTTGAGGCAAGGATGTTATGCATTCTTAGCCCATGTGGTAGATGTTACCAAGGAAACGTCCAATCTTGCTGAAGTTCCCATAGTTAGGGAATTCGAGGATGTGTTTCCTGAAGAACTTCCTGGTATACCACCACCTCGGGAGATTGATTTTGAAATCAATCTGATCCCAGATACGAAACCCATAGCCCAGACTCCGTATAGGATGGCGCCTGCCGAGATGGCAGAACTCAAGAAACAGCTTCAAGAGTTACTTGAGAAGGGTTTTATCCGACCGAGCACTTCACCTTGGGGTGCTCCGGTCTTGTTTGTTAAAAAGAAAGATGGGTCAATGCGGTTGTGCATTGACTACAGACAACTCAATAAAGTAACAATAAAGAATAAGTACCCTCTGCCGAGGATTGATGATCTCTTTGACCAGTTGCATGGTGCAACCATCTTTTCCAAGATAGACTTGAGGTCTGGATATCATCAACTTCGTATTAAGGATAGTGACATATACAAGTCTGCCTTTAGGACAAGGTATGGTCACTATGAGTTCACGGTTATGTCATTTGGACTAACCAATGCACCAGCTGCATTTATGGAACTCATGAATAGAGTTTTTCGACCTTTCCTTGATCAGTGTGTTGTCGTCTTCATAGATGACATTCTGATCTATAGTAAGGATGCTCAGCAGCATGAGTAGCATCTTCACCAAGCTTTGACCTTGCTAAGAGAACACAAGCTGTATGCTAAGTTTAGCAAGTGTGAGTTCTGGCTGCCGGAGGTATCTTTTCTTGGACATGTGATATCTGCCTCGGGAATTCGTGTTGACCCTACAAAGGTAGAATCTGTTCTACAATGGGAACAACTGAAGACACCGACGGAGATTCGAAGTTTCTTGGGGTTAGCTGGCTATTATCGAAGGTTCATTAAGAACTTTAGTTCTATAGCCTTACCTTTGACCAAGTTGACCCGGAAAGATGTTCCTTTTTCTTGGAGTGATAAGTGTCAACAATCTTTCCAGTTGTTGAAGGAGAGGTTGACAAGTGCACCTGTGCTTGTGCTACCTGAACAAGGAAAAGGATATGTAGTCTTCTGTGATGCTTCCAAGAATGGACTAGGATGTGTGTTGATGCATGATAAACAAGTGATTTCTTTTGCTTCCCGACAGCTTAAGAAACACGAGGAGAATTATCCGACACACGATCTGGAGTTAGCTGCCGTGGTTCATGCCTTGAAAATATGGAGACATTATCTCTACGGAGAAACATTCTAGATTTTCACAGACCACAAGAACCTTAAGTATATCTTCTCTCAGCACGAGCTTAACATGAGGCAACGTCGTTGGATGGAGTTAATCAAGGACTATGATTGTACAATTGATTACCATCCGGGCAAGGCCAATGTTGTTGCAGATGCCTTGAGTAGGAAATCAGCAACATCAACCATGAATGTAGCACAACTAAACTTTTTAGTATGCTCTAGGAGAGATATGCTTATCTCTTTAAAGAAAGACAATGTACAGTTGAAGGTGTCATTGTTAGCCGGGTTGTTAGCTGAGATGCATATTAAACCTACCCTAAGAGAGCAGATTAAGGAAGCACAGCTAGGTGATGCTGCAGTTCAGCAGATTAGATCTGAGTATGGAAATGAGAAGCGAGATGGTTTCCATGATTCAGATGACCAAGTAGCCTGTTATAATGGAAGGATGATAGTGCCGGATGTGGATAACTTGAGGAAGTTAGTCCTGGAAGAAGCTCATTCTTCCATGTATGCTATGCATCCAGGGAGCACCAAGATGTATCGTAATTTAAAGGAACTGTATTGGTGTCCTGGAATGAAGAAGGATGTTGCAGAGTTTGTTCTGAGGTGTCCTGTGTGTCAGCAAGTTAAAGCTGAACACCAGAAGCCTGCAGGAATAATGCAACCTTTACCCATACCACAGTGGAAGTGGGACCATGTGACCATGGACTTCGTTGTTGGCCTACCCAGGACAAACAAAGGACATGATTCCATTTGGGTAGTTGTAGATAGGTTGACAAAGACAATGCATTTCTTACCTGTCAAAACAACCTATTCTGCTGAAAGGTTATCACAGTTGTATATACAAGAGATAGTGCATTTGCACGGAGTTCCTGTCACAATAGTTTCTGACAGAGGTCCTCAGTTTACAAGTCGTTTTTGGGAACAGTTACACAGAGCCTTAGGCACCAAACTAAGGTTTAGTACGGCCTTTCATCCGCAGACTGATGGACAGTCAGAAAGAACTATACAAACCTTAGAAGACTTGTTGAGAGCATGTGTTCTCCAGTTTACCGGAAGTTGGGATCTACACCTAAGCTTGATAGAGTTTGCCTATAACAATAGCTATCAGCATAGTATTGATATGGCACCTTATGAAGCCTTGTATGGTAGACGTTGTAGATCACCTCTGTGTTGGTTCGAGACTGGTGAGCGTCAGTTGTTGGGTCCTGATCTTGTGCAGCAGACCACAGAGAAGATTAAAGTAATACAACAAAAGATTAAGACTGCACAGGATAGGCAAAAATCTTATGCTCACAAGCGTCGTAGACCCTTAGATTTCCAGGTTGGAGATAGAGTATATCTCAAAGTCTCGCCTTGGAAAGGGGTCCTTCGTTTTGGAAGGAAAGGGAAGTTAGCTCCTAGATTTATGGGGCCTTATCCAATCATTGAACGGATTGGAAAGGTAGCATATAGACTAGAGCTGCCACCAGAGTTACAGAGGTTACATTCTGTGTTTCACATTTCTATGCTGAAGAAATGTCACCCAGACACCGAGTCAGTTCTACAACCTATGGAGGTAGAATTGAATGATGATATATCCTATGAGGAGGGACCAGTGTCAATCCTTGATAATAGAATTAAAAGGTTAAAGAAGAAAGATATAAGTCTTGTGAAAGTCCTCTGGAACCACCGTGGTGTTGAAGAAGCCACTTGGGAATTAGAGGATGAGATGAGAAGGAAGTATCCTGCCCTTTTCTCTTAGTATGTTTAATCGATTTTGAGGACGAAATCCTGGTAAGGGGTGGATAATTTGTAACATCCCTGACCTGGGTTATGAGTTAACCCTAGGTGTTTTGCCTAAATATGTAATTAAATCCTTGTGATTAACTTTGGGCATGTAATTAAGTTTCTCAGAAACATATATTTCAGTTTTTGCTCCTTTTTATATAAAGTTGTAGCATTGTTTTGTAATACAGGGACCTATGTGCAAATTACCCAATTAGAAGGGTTAACTTGCAATTTGCACATGTTGAGATGTTCCTATGGTGTTGAGACATCATGAGAATGATGATGGTAAGGTTTGAGGGATTTCCCAAGCTTGGGCATCAAGGTGCAGCTGTGGAAGCAATCTCGGTGCTTGAAAACCCTAAATTGGAGAAAAGTGCAATTTACCCAATTTGAGGGGTGCAACTTGTAAAATACATCATCTAAAATATCTTTTAAGACTCTTTTCATCATTTAGAGAAGAAATGATGACAGGTCACTTCAATTGATTAATCAAGTTATGAAAAAAACACCTTTGTGATTGAATAATCAAGGTGTATGTGCTATATCCCTTTTATGTGTATGCTTAACTAATAGGTTGATCTTCTTTGCCCTCATTTCTTGACCTTAGAAGAAGGTTTGTCCTTAGAATTAATATGAAGGGACGAGCATAGAAGGATGGAGGGACTTAGTTGAAAATATGGAGAACTTATGAGCTTATGTTGAAAATCTCACCCCAAGTATATATACTCTCCACTTCACTTAGCAAGGAAACCCTCCCTTCGTTCCTTTCACTGTTCTATTCACCCAAACCGACTAAAGAGGAGCTGTGGAGCTCAGGAGGACGACCAAGGAGGGCAAGGTAGGTATGAATCCTCCCTTTTGCTTAAGTTCATGGTTAGAACTCGAATTCAAGGTCAAATTGATGGCTAGCTCACATAGCTCTACCTTTCTAGCCATCTCTTCTCAACTTTCCTTGGAAGGATCACCTTGGCCGACCTGTGGAAACTCAAGGACGCCATTAAAATCTTGGAGCTCAAGGAGCAAGCTTTAGGCGGGTTTTATAACTCTAAGCCTATGCTTTGTTATATACATCTCGTTTATGCTTTTAGATGATAGTTCTTATTCTTCTCTACCTTCCTTTGCTACCTTGCAAGCAAATCCGTGAGAAATCCTTTCTGTTCTTGAGCTAGGAGATGAAGACGTTATTTCCAAAGTTAATCCACTACTTTTCACTTTACTAAATGGTCTCCACAAATTGCTCTCTCGGTTTGCAAAACCGTGTAGTGAGCAAACGGTCTCAGGACCGTGTAAGGGAAAACGGTCTTCAAGACCATTTAGCCGCGTTGACCGAGCGTGGACCGTATAACATTTCTGTTCATAATTATGTAGGCTAATCACCCACAAAATTTTAGATGATAACTCCAAAGGAATCGTGAGTTATGGCCTTTTTAATCAACAACTTTAATTGAATTTACTCCTGATTTCCAATCTGTTGAAATCGCCCTTTTTGGGAAAACGGTCTCAAGACCGTGTAAGAACGTTGACCAAGCGTTGACTGTATGAGATTACTGTTCAAAATAATGTTGATTAACAACTCACTAAATTTGATGGACTAATTCCAAACGAGCTAAGAGTTGAAGGATGATTACTAGGGCAAACCCTAATTGAAATCAGTACTGAAATCTCAATGATTTGATTAAGTGTTTTTGGGTTGATTAACCTAAATGGTCTCAAGACCGTTTGGGGATCAATCAAACGGTCTCAAGACCGTGTGGGGAATCACCCAAGACTGTGTGGAGGTCTGGGGTCAAGTATAGTTGACCAATTGAAAGTACAAAGATACCAAATTACATTGCAATTAAGTATTAATATGATAATCAACTCAATGGATCCAACCTTGAAGAATTTACATTAGAATACAAAAGTTGGATGGGCAAACGGTCTCAAGACCGTTTGGAACTCATCCAAATGGTCTCAATACCGTGTGGTGACAACCCAAGACCGTTTGGAGGTCTAGGGTTAAGGTAATTTGATCAATTGAGGGCCCAATTGCAATGGGTTATTGAATTAATCAAAAATACTGAATTGAGACTCAATCAAGGTTCAACTCCTATCAAATAACATTAGATTTTGATGAAATCTTGGGCAAACGGTCTCAAGACCGTTTGGAGTTCATCCACACGATCTCAAGACCGTTTGGGCCCAATTGGAGCTCAATTGAAGGGTTCAACCTTGTGTTGATTCACATTGTTGAGTGTTGATGGTTGAACGTTGATGAACCTTAATTGAACCAACTTCAACCCTAATTGGATAGCAATTGAGGGTCAATTGAGTGACCAATTGGTTAAGCATAACCCTAATTGACTCAATCTATAAATGGTTACCATGACTTTGACCATTTGGAGGCTTCAACATTGATAATCATAAACGATTGAAATCATTGAACCATGTTGAAGGTCCAAACGGTTTGAGACCAAATGGACCAAACGGTCTC
Organism: Alisma plantago-aquatica; assembly: GCA_963693085.1. Classification (NCBI taxonomy): domain Eukaryota; kingdom Viridiplantae; phylum Streptophyta; class Magnoliopsida; order Alismatales; family Alismataceae; genus Alisma; species Alisma plantago-aquatica. The sequence continues at coordinate 1,765,929,021 of OY856409.1, forward strand.
AAGAACGTTTGAGGCCTCACGGTCTCAAGACCGTTTGAGACCTCACGATCTCAAGACCGTTTGAGGTCACACAGTCTCAAGACCGTGTGAGGCCTCACGGTCTCAAGACCGTGTGAGGCCAAACGGTCTCAAGACCGTTTGGACTCAAACGATCTCAAGATCGAGAGACACCAAACGGTCTCAAACCGTGTAAGCCCTCTCGGTCTTGAAGTCAAACTTGTTAAACGGTCTACACCCTCACACGGTTTGGGCAAACGACCTTGAAGGTCACACGGTCTTGGAGTCAACCCTACCAAACGGTCAACTCATCCAAACGGTCTCAAACCGTTTGGAGGTTGAAGGTTGAAACCGTTTGAGGTTTTCAAAGGTTGATTTCACTTAATCAATTGAAGGTGTAAATGGTTCAATGATGCTCTAATCTAAACCCTAATTCAAGGGTAATGACATGTGATGTGAATAGTAAACCCTAATTCAAGGGTAATGACATGTGATGTGAATAGTAAACCCTAATTCAAGGGTAATGACATGTGATGTGAATAGTAAACCCTAATTCAAAGGTGATGACATGTTATATGAGTATTAAACTCTATTTGATAAGAATCAAAGAACTTAGCTCTTATGAAAAGAGTGGAAAGTATAATCATTGTTTTGAATTACCTTTATTAGTTGAATTAACCATGCAAGTTCTGATATGGAGGTGATCATATCCAGGTATGGATGATGATACTATATTCATTGAAGGCATATTGATAGCTTTATGAATAAGTAAAGTATCTTGATGCCTTGTCAGTCACATTCTATGATAATAATGGGCTGTGAGAGCCATGAATACCATTAAGGTCATGCTTTAGAGATGACTTGTGATGAGTATAATGAGAAATGATGTTTGATGTGAGTTAGGCTTGTTACATTTAGTATTCTCCTTTTATAGCTGTTATGCTACTGTTATTGTTTGAAGAACAATGTGTGATGTTAAATGAATACTGAATGTACCTAACTAATCAAGTATAATGTAGAGCCCTGATCATAGACCCATCATTGTCAGAGATCAAATGATGGTGAAACAGGTTTTCCTAAGGGAACTCCTAGATCACATACTATTGAGTATGTGGGGTATATGGATGTGTAGAACCTTACATCCTAGTGTAGGAATTTGATGTAGATATGTAATCCGCCAATCCTTCACTACAATCCCATACCGTATCAGTAGTAGGTAAACATGAAACCTCCTGATGACGAAGAAAACATAGATATCCGTATCAGTGGAGATAAACATGAAATCTCCTGATGACGAAGAGAGTACAGAACGTCACTGTAACTCTAAAATAGCGAAGGACCAGTTTACCCTGGTGAGCTATAATAGTAGAGACACAAGATGTCCTACAAGTGATCCTCTTACTGACTGAGGAAGGTGAAGGTCATGAGAATCTGGCTCTCTTAATGACCTATGTATGATACTGATGTGACTTCTTAGCGATCAGTTGGAGTATGAGTGGTATGCCTCATCTCCACATGGCATAATATTGTTTGTAAAACATAATCAACCATGTAGTATACCTGTTAGAGATAACTACGAGTTAGTTGATTGATGATACACTGTAATAGTTCTTATATTCTTCATGTCTCATAAATGTTGAGCTCTTGTTTATAGTTGCAACTGCTATTGAATACTTTGAAAGCTTTACTGCTTAAGATATTCTTTGATGTTATAATAAAGCTTCTGGCGGAGAGTTATAACTCTCGTTGGGACAATTATGTAAAATTGTCTCACCCCGTAGACTTCAACTTTTAGGTGGACGTCAAAGACAGAGGAACCGGTCTACAGGTGACCAGTCCCAGCAGTAGCAGCACCAGGAGTAGCAGTAAATCTCAGGTGGAGATTTAGCCTGCCATGTGGTGTAGTTAGAGTCAGTCCTATGTGTCCTCTGTACTCTCAGGTCTTGGAGTCTTTTGTTATGAGTTCTTGAGATTTTGTATCTTGATGTATATAATTACTCAAGAAGTAATTATCATGAGATGTAAACAGTTTATCTCTTGTTATGAAAGAAGCTTTTAAGGATTCAAGCTCTTGTCTCGAAAAGTTTTAATTTCCCGTGATTTTTGTCTTCCGCTGTTTATCGAATCGCTTCCGCTAAGTTTAAATCGTGATTATATCGTGGTTTGGAGATCAGAGCCCACATTTTTAGCCCGTCTTTCCTTTTGATCCTGCTGGATAACCTGATCATTTAAAATGAGGTATTGCATTTTAGACTTGGCAAACATGTATAAAAAGATTCACATCCTTAATTGTATAAAATTAAAGATTCATACAATACATCACAATCTTTATTACCTGAAACTCTTCCGATCTCCTAGCTACAAAAAATCTTTCCCACACCTCAGGATCTATAAAAATATATACATCTATTGCTTTCTTCTTTTGTTTAGGATTATCTATAAATTCCCTTGCGAGATATGTCTTGAAACCCCTCCATCATATACCACAACGTTGTAGCACTCTTTTCTTGTGATCTTTTTCATTTAGATGAAAAACACCCTATACATACAAAAGAAGCAATTAATAATGTTGTTTTGAAAATGAATTAATTCCAAGCAAACTAAATTAGAATCAATAGATAAAAAACATATTAAAATAATATCGCTTCCACTCACAGATATATCTTTCCATATGAGGTCTCTTTTGGCATTAGGAACATCATGCCAATTTTCTATATCTATTGGCACCTTACTGCGCGTGGTCGCCCCTACGTAATGCTTGAAAGCACTAGCATGTTCCCCAATAGGTGCTTCTGTGATATCAAATTGGATTGGCAATTTGTCCCCTTTAGCCTTGAGCTCCTGCAGCCTACGCATCAATGTGGGACCTCTACTTTTCTTAGCATCACCACTACCATCCTCATGGTGCTCATGCTCATGCTCAGAATGTTCATCTTCACTTGGCATTTTAGAACCTGCAAGTATACATGATAAAAAAATAAGTGATAATAAAAGCATAAGTGATAAGGTATACATGATATATGATGTATATTTAAAAGATGACTTGCTTGAATGATAATAAAATAAATAATTCAAGGAATACATGCCTCTAGTATTTGTTGAGTTGTTATTCAAGGAAAATTCCTTCATCATGGTCTTGACGTTTATAATATTCATCGGTGTTATCTTCAACATTTACACTTGGCAAACTAACTGAGAATGGACTGGAATCATCATACTTATCGTAGTATTCTTCTTCATTTCTAGGATCTATAGTAAACTATCTTTTTCCATGAAGAATGATAGACCAATTTTTATTTGCCGGGTCATCAATATAGAATACTTGTTTTGCTTGGTCTGCCATGATGAATGGCTCATCTTTCTCACCAATCTTTTCAAAATTCACCAATTTGAAACCCAACTCATCCACTAAATCTCCTTTGTTGTTGTCAACCCAATTACACCTAAAGATAGGAACTCTAAAATTTGTATAGTCCAATTCCCATATGTCCTCAATGATGCCGTAATATGACATCTCAGCTTCGCGTGGTCTTTTATCTTTGGAACTAGCAAAATACAACAAACAAGCTTGAACAGTGACCCCACTATTTTGAACTACACTACTTTCATCTTGACACTTTGTGTAGTATGAAAATCCGTTTATGTCATAACCTTCATATGACATGACATCCATTTTTGGCTTAAAGGCGAGCCATTTTATGTTCTCAGCAACATTATTCGGTGATTCAGATAGTTGATTAAATACTTTCTCTTCAAACCACCTAATAAATGTTCGATTATGCTCTCTTGCAAGCCACATTGAACTGGATCGCAGATGATTTCTCTTGATAAGATCATTGTGTTCTGTGATGTAGCTACTAACTTCATCGATGTTGTGTAAAATATACAAGTGCGCTTGTTCCCACAACTCACGACTGATTCCTTTCACTCATCCTCCCAGAGTTCCTTTGCCACAATAAGATTCAGTGTGATGGGAATTTTTTAGATCGCTAGAAGTTTCATTACAATTCAAAATATCATTGCAAAAGTCCATCACCTCCCTAGCCATGTAACCCTCAACAACACTCCCTTCAGGACGATTAAATATCCAAAAATAGTCCCAAACCGGAGACTATCCAAAATTTACTCCTATGAGTAAATTTTGAACAGGTTTCTAAGTTGATACATGTATAAATGTAGTATTGTAATATTTATATATTAAGTTAAACATCATGCATCGATGATCTCATATATAAACCCTAAAGTGTCAATCTGAGACTACACAATGTCTACCTTCATATTTATGGAATGTCTACCAAGCGCTACCGTATGTATTAAATATTTGAATCAAAATGAAGCCTAATGGCACATTGGGAGAGTGAGAATATTATATCTCACTTGAAGGCTGAAGAAGAAATATATGCAAGTCAACAACACCTGCAACAACACAAATACACGATTCAATTCTCTTATAATGTAAGGCATTAGGGTCAATATACATCAATATTAGAGGAATAGGAAGATTCTAACAAATGCAGTTCAACAACTCAGCCACCACGGTCGTGCTACCCAGCACGGCTGTGCTACCTAACAAATATATTCACTCAATCACAACCACCACGGCCGTACTACCCAACACGGCCGTGCTACCTAACAAATATATTCACTCAGCCACAGCCACCACGACCGTGCTACCCAACACGATCATTCTACCTAACAAATATATTCACTCCACCACAGCCACCACGGCCGTGCTACCCAGCACGGCCGTGCTACCTAACAAATATATTCACTCCGAACCTCTCCTCAATCGCGGCATGACAATAAGAAGAAAAACGGTCATGGTTATGGCACAATTGTGCTACTACCACCAACACCCATCGCTAACCACCGCCGACCCCAGCCCCGACGTAAGACGTAAATGGAGGAGTGAGGCGGCATAGACAATACCTTGAGAAGAACTGGTCGGTGAGGGATCTTGTGTGGGAAAAGAACCAGATAGATGCGCACGACCCTTGCAACGTCTAAGGCGTCGTCGTCGACTTTCAAGGAAGAAAACACAGGATAGAGAAGCAACGCCTAAGGCATCATCATCGTCTAAGGAAAACAACACCGGAGATGGTGGTAAGGAGCATCGTCGTCGCCATAGATGGTGGTAAGAAGCTTGGGCGTCGTCGTCCAAGGAAAGCGACGCTAATTTGCCTCTTTTCAGACGAGTAGATGGTTTGGGGAGGTCACCTTTGTAGAGGCAGCACTGCCTTTCTTCAGGTGCGGGAGAAGGAACGAGGAGTAGCAGCAGCAGTAAATGGCAACCTAAGCCTTACAATCAGGTTGCTATGTGCAATATAGAAGACCTGTACCGTCGGTTTGGGTAAAAAACCGACCCTAAAAGTCTATTAAAAAAATGGTGCCCAGACTTAACTTATAGCGATGGTTTTTTAGGATAACCGACGCTACAGACCACATCTGTAAGTTCGATTATATATAAAAACCGACTATAGAGTTCCAAAGTGGTGCCCATGTTTTTGTTGACCCTATAGCATCAGTTGTTTTAAAAAAACGACCCTATAGATCGAGGCGCAAAGCCAAAATCACGCGAATTTTCACTGCGGGAAACCTATAAGGTTGATTTTTATGATAAAACCGATGCAGTAGTCTATTAGGTCGGTTATTCTAGTAAAAAAGACGCTATGGGCAGCGACATTACTGGCCAAAAATATAGTAGTGAAATTCCCTTGACTTGGGATACCATAGTCCAAAATTTTGGGTTTTGGCTAAGTACCTTAAAATCCTCTTAACAACTATAAGATGTGATTTCTTAGGATTTGATTGAAAGTGAGCACACAAGCCAACACTAAACATTATATCAGGTCTAGAGGAAATTAAGTAAAGTAAACTTATAGAGCTTCTCATCTACCTTCTCACCTTCTTTATCTTTGTTAAGTTTGGCGGTGTTTGACATGGGTGTGTCCATCGGCTTGGTGTTCTCCATCCCAAAGCATTTGAGTAGTTCACTTGTGTACTTGCCTTGGTTGATGAAGTTCACATCTTTTGTTTGCTTGATTTGAAAGCCAAGGAAGAATGTGAGCTCACCCATCATACTCATCTCAAATTCACTCTGCATAAGATCACTAAATTCTTTACAAAGATCAATGTTAGTTCTGCCAAAAATGATATCATCAACATATATTTGTATGATAAGAAAATTATTAGAAGTGTGCTTTAGAAATAAGGGAGAATCCACTTTGCCCATGATATACCCATTATCTAACAAAAAGTTCTTTAATTTCCCATATCAAGCTCTAGGTGCTTGTTTGAGTCCATAGAGAGCTTTTTGCAACAAATAAATATGGTTAGGTAAACTATCATGTTCAAAGCCCAGAGGTTGTGTAACATACACTTCCTCCTCAAATGTGCCATTCAAAAATGCACTTTTAACATCCATTTTGTACAGAAGAAAGCCTTTATAACTAGCAAAGGCAAGCAACATACGAATGGACTCAAGTCTAGCTACAGGTGCATATGTTTCATCAAAATCTATACCTTCCTGTTGATTTTAGTCTTGAGCCACTAACCTTGCTTTGTTCCTTACCACTTTGCCGCTTTCATCAAGCTTGTTGCGGTAGACCCATTTGGTGCCAATCACTAGTACAGAAATGGTCTATAGCATAGGTTTTTTTAAGCCTATAGCGTCACTTTTCAGCCAACGCCTAAGTGTCCGTCGCTACAGAAATTTCTCTATAGCGTCAGTGTTTTTAACCCCAAAAAACCGACCTTGTATAGTAAAAACCGACCCTATAGGCTCTAAAAAACTAAACCCAAATGAGAAATGAAACTGTACCTGAACCCTATAACGTCGATTTTTTAATAAATAACTGACCCTAAAGATTATTTCTAAGGACCTATAGCGTCGATTTTCTTAAAAAACTGACCTTATATGTGTCTTGGCCATTCCGCGTAGAACAGTCGTGCCGCATAAAACGGCCGTGTTGGGATGAGGTAGAACGGCCGTGCCGCCTAGCATGGCCATGTTGGTTTATATTAGCACAGTCGTGCTACACGGCACGACCGTTCTACCATATTTCAACACGGCCGTTCTACGCGGCACAACCGTTCTACCTCATCCCAACACTGTCATTTTATGCAGCACGGCCGTTCTACACGGAACGGCCAAGACACCTATAAGGTCAGTTTTTTAAGAAAACTAATGCTATATGGTCGAATTTTTTTTAAAATTTCTGTAGAAATTGAACAGAACAAAACAGAAGAACAAGAATAAGATATGGAAGAGGGGAGCATTGATGCTCAACTGTCACCATTCCAAACCACACATTCATAACAAAAATGATTCATATATTGAGTTGAGTACATATAGTGACATCATAATTTACAAATGATAGATTGCAAGTCTGAGATGATATTAAATGTCAGATACAAAAGTAAATATGAAAGAGTACTGAAACCACATACATAAATGGAATGTAACTAACATATTTATTCCAATGCTATATTGACTTCATTTAGAAAAGCATCTGACCACTCTTCTCGGAATTCACTTAAGTCCTCATGTGTGTAAGGCTGAGTTTTAAAGATTTGTAATAGAAAATGCACATGCTAATATTTTATAAAATGACTACAACTCACTTGTAAATTTATGATTTTATTCTTTATTACCTGATCCATAGTCTGAATGTCATTTGATGCTTGTTTGACAATAGCTTGCATATATTTCATTACATAGTAACAACAAGCCCAGTAATTATTTTGTATAGGACACTACAAATAACGAATTATAGTTAATGTTAGTAACTACTATAAATAGAAGACTATAAGAGTCAACATATAAGAGTTGAAAATTAATACATATAAGACTAAGCAGTTGTCAAAGTAGCTACCTTGACATTTTTCAAAGTCAATGTCTTTAATTTTGTGGGTATTTGTCCTCCGCCTTCACGAAAAGCTTTTATACCCCTATCAATTAAACGGTAGTTGGTAAAATAGAAATTCTAAATAGAAATATCATGTTGAAGCATTGACTATATTTACGCTTACGCCATAGCTGGCAATTTCAGTTTGTGACCCCTTATTGTTTTTCCCATTGGGTCATGATAATAAAGAGTCATCAATTTTGGGACAATCACCACTAATTCCCAATGTCTAGATCTGAATAAGAATAAAACAAACATTAAAATAAATACATTTGTTCATTATTAAAATTATATTGAATAATAATACTTACTGGACGTTAAAAGGAATTAGGATAATTTCCTTTCCCACAGTAGCAAAATATTTGAATGCATCAGAGAAGTACTCACTCACTTCCTCAATATGTGTCTCTACCTGACTAGTGACCGAAGGAACTAAGAATCCAACATTCTTTATATCAAAGTTTGTGTCATCGGTATATGAATGGCCGTTAAACATTTGTAATTATTTTCATATGTACAAATAAGCTAAAAATGTGTATTGGAATTTTCTATATTGATAGATCCTTACCTTATCCATACTTCTAATATCGAAGTATTCAACCAATCATAACGGAACAACTTTATAATATCATCAAGAAAAATATAACTATCAAAGTCCCTCCCAGTTGCATCTTCTATTAAATTGATCAACATTTGTAATCCAGAGCTTTGGTTGGCTAAGTATCGACACAAACATTTACATTTACTTCCCAACTCATCGAATGTGGATTCTGGAATAATAGATGGCTTGGGCATAGAGGACAACTAGTAGAATTTGTACTTTTTAGTTTGCAAACCTGTTAATTAAATTACATACTTCTATTACATGAGTTCATATATGCAGTCAAATATGAAAAACATGGTAGAATTCAAGTATACCTTGTCATTGATAACCAAGTGTCTAGGCCAACCCACCATAGCACCCTCTGCTTCTTCAACTATACTATATTTAGGATTAGGTATGGGTAGTGGTTTGTCCCCCATTCTGTCATACACAAGATGGATGGACACACGACAAATGTCATCAATAATTTGTTGGCAATGCAATGTACCACCAAGGTTGTACTCCTTGCCCGCTGCCACAACATTATATTCTGGAACCTCCACTGCAAGTTTACAATTCATACCAACCTAGATTGAAATAATATAGGTTATATAAGAAGCAGTAGAAAAGATAACTATTACAACTATATATATTATCATATATATATATCATACTAATAACACAAAATATAGAACAAAAACTTACTGCAGATTATTGTGGTGGGTCATTGGGAGTGCTCCCATGACCTTCTACAAATGTAGCATGGGCTTGTACCTCATCACTTGAGAGACGCACAATATGAATAGGTTGAGTAGGCTGAAATGAAGACATTATTTCTTGTACTTTCTGTGCTACTAATGCTTCAACCTCCTCCTGTGTAAGACCTCCTACACGACCTCTTTTAGATTGCGAAGGGCCAAAATAAGACTTGAATCCTATGCCATCTCCTAATCTCCTAACACGGCCGTGATGCTCCTTCATACCAAGAGAAACTGATAGTTCATCCATGTAGCCAGTTGAGATGAACTTTCCTTCCTTCCTTTGCTTGTGGAGATCAATCTATTCATAGTTAATAAAAATATTAAATCACAACATCAATTAGATATAAATAAATCTAAGTTTGTGGAAGTTACTCTTTACTTAGTTGGGATAAACCTACCATCTTTTGTGCCACCTCCTTAGTTGCAGGGTTGACAATTTCACCTGCTCGATTCTTTCTAGCATCAATCCATGTCAAGTGTCGGGGTGGACGCTCAACTTGAGTTGTACTAGATTCGTCTCCAGAAGAGGATTGCTTCTCTTGTAGTTGGCGATGGAAGGCATAACCACCGGGCCCCAAGCGATGGTCATGCATATTTTTGGCCCGCCTTTCCTTTTGAGCCTGGTGGATAGCCTGATCATTTAAAATGAGATATTGCAGTTCAGACTTGGCAAACATGTATAAAAAGATTCACCTCCTTAATTGTATAAAATTAAAGATTCATACAATACATCACAATCTTTATTACCTGAAACTCTTCCGATCTCCTATCTGCAACAAATGTTTCCCACACCTCAGGATCTATAAAAATATATACATCTGTTGCTTTCTTATTTTGTTTAGGATTATCTATAAATTCCCTTACGAGATATGTCTTAAAACCCTCCATCGTACACCACAACATTGTAGCACTCTTTTCTTGTGATCTTTTTCATTTAGACGAAAAACACCCTATACATACAAAAGAAGCAATTAATAATGTTGTTTTGAAAAGTAATTAATTCCAAGAAAACTAAATTAGAATCAATAGATAAAAAAACATATTAAAATAATATCACTTCCACTCACATATATATCTTTCCATATGAGGTCTTTTTTGGCATTAGGAACATCATGCCAATTTTCTATATCTATTGAGACCTTACTGCGCGTGGTCGCCCCTATCTAATACTTGCAAGCACTAGCATGTTCCCCAACAGGTGCTCATGTGATATCAAACTGGACTGGCAATTTGTCCCCTTTAGCCCTGAGCTCCTACAGCCTACGCATCAGTGTGGGACCTCTACTTTTCTTAGCATCACCACTACCATCCTCATGGTGCTCATGCTCATGCTCAGAATGTTCATCTTCACTTGCTATTTTCGAGCTTGCAAGTATACATGATAAAAAAAATAAGTGATAATAAAAGCACAAGTGATAAGGTATAGTAGCTTGAATGATAATAAAATAAATAATTCAAAGAATACATGCCTCTAGTATTGGTTGAGTTGTTAGTCAAGGAAAAATCCTTCAGCATGGTCTTGACATTTATAATATTCATCGGTGTTATCTTCAACATTTACACTTGGCAAACCAACTGAGAATGGACTAGAATCATCATACTTATCGTAGTAATCTTCTTCATTTATAGGATCTACAGTAAACTGTCTTTTTCCATGAAGAACGACATACCAATTTTTATTTTTCGGGTCATCAATATAGAATACTTGTTTTTCTTGGTCTGCCATGATGAATGGCTCATCTTTCTCACCAATCTTTTCAAAATTCATCAATTTGAAACCCAACTCATCCACTAAAACTCCTTTGTTGTTGTCAACCCAATTATACCTAAAGATAGGAACTCAAAAATTTGTATAGTCCAATTCCCATATGTCCTCAATGACGCTGTAACATGACATCTCAGCTTCGCATGGTCTTTTATCTTTGGCACTAGAAAAATACAATGAACAAGCTTAAACAATGACCCTAATATTTTGAACTACACTACTTTCATCTTGACGCTTTGTGTAGTATGAAAATCTATTTATGTCATAACCTTCATATGACATGACATCCATTTTTGGCTTAAAGGCGAGCCATTTATGTTCTCAGCAACATTATTCAGTGATTTAGATAGTTGATTAAATACTTTCTCTTCAAACCACATAATAAATGTTCGATTATGCTCTCTTGCAAGCCACATTGAACTGGATCGCGGATGATTTCTCTTGATTAGATCATTGTGTTCTGTGATGTAGCTACTAACTTCCTCGATGTTGTGTAAAATATATAAATGCGCTTGTTCCCACAACTCACGACTAATTCCTTTCACTCATACTCCCAGAGTTCTTTTGCCACAATAAGATTCAGTGTGACGGGAATTTTTTAGATTGCTAGAAGTTTCATTGCAATTCAAAAAATCATTGTGAAAGTCCAACACCTCCCTAGCCACGTAACCCTCAACAATACTCCCTTCAGGACGATAACAATTCCGAACATCACCTATAAAACACTCATGTAGCGTTCAAATGGATACATCCAGTGTAAGAAAATTGGACCCAACATCTTCACCACCCTTGTAATATGTACTACATGATGAACCATGATATCAAAAAATGAAGGAGGAAAGTACATTTCAAGATGACACATGGTAACAATTACATCTTTCTATAATTTATCAAGAGTATCAGGATGTATCACTTTGTTGCATATTTCATTGAAGAAGAAACAGAGTCTTGTGATTGCAAACCTTACATGTTTCGGCAATATAGATCAAATAGCCAGAGGTAAAATTTGTTGCATTAAGGTGTGACAATCGTGAGATTTGAGACCTATCAGTTTTAGATCCTTCATTGATACTAATCTACGAATATTAGAAGAGTATCTTTGTAGAACCTTAATATTATACAAGCACTCACATAAAGTTTTTTTCTCCTTATTTGACAAAGTGTAACAAGCTGGTGGTAAATATGTGCGGCGACCCCTGATCTCCACTGATAATTCTTTTCTTATACCCATTAATTCTAAATCTTTTCTAGATTTGATGCCATCTTTAGTCTTTCCTGGTATGTTCAATAGCGTACCGATGATGCTATCACAAATATTTTTTTCAACATGCATGACGTCAATGCAGTGTCTAATTGCCAAAGATCTCCAATAAGGAAGATCCCAGAATATTGACCTCTTCTTGTATAAAGATTTGTCACATGCGAGTGTATGACTACTTGAACTTTTTCTAAATTCATTAACAATATGTTTCACCCTATCATATACAACATTTCCTGGTATAGGTTTAGGAGCACTTCATTCCTCAGTTGACCCATTAAATGTTTTGTGTTGCCTTCGATAAGGATGCACTGGTGGGAGAAATCTCCGATGACCAAGATATACGATTTTACTACCATGTTTCAATCTGATTGAATCAGTATTTTCCTCACAAACAAGACATGCTTTGTAACCTTTTATGCTATATCCAGACAAATTTCCATAAGCTGGAAAGTCATTAATCGTGCAAAACAACATAGCACGCAAACTGAAGGTCTCTTTACGTGAAGCATCATATGTCATAATACCTTCTTCCCATAGTTTCATTAGGTCATCTATTAGAGGTTGAAGGTAAACATCAATATCATTTCCTGGTTGCTTGGGCCCTGATATCAATATTGACAACATGACATACTTATTTTTCATACACAACCAAGGAGGAAGATTGTATATAACAATCATAACAGGCCACGTGCTATGTTGGCTACTTAATGTACCATAAGGATTCATTCCATCTGTACATAGTCCAAGTCTTAAGTTTCTTGGTTCTTTACCAAATTGAGGGTATAATAAATCAATTTTCTTCCATTGTGGTGAATCATATGCATGTCGTAGGACGCCATCATCATTGGCCTTTAACTCCCATGCCAATACAAATTTTGCACATCTTCTGTATTAGCAAATAAGCGTTGAAATCACGGTATTATTGGTAGATACCACATCACCTTGACAGGAGAGCCATTTTTAGCCTTAGCTGAATTTGTGGTCTTATACCTTGACGCACCACATTTTGGACAATTTATTAAATTACTATAGTCCTTCTGAAATAACACACAATCATTTGGACATGCATGAATCTTCTTAGCCTCCATTCCCATTGGGCACATTATTTTCTTTGCTTGATATGTTGGAAGCTCGTTGCCTTCAGGAAGAATTTCCTTTAACAAAGACAACATTGAAGTGAAACTCTTATCGCTCCACTAGTTTTGAGCTTTAAGAGTATATAATCGCATTACAACACTCAACCTCGTAAACTTAGTACAACCCTTATATAAAGGTTTTTCAGCATCATGGGCAATGTTTGCAAATAAAGAAGGTGGATCGACATTGTCCCGACAACTACGTAGCATCTCATCAACCATATCATCCTGAATCGGGTCATCCTGAATTGGTTCATCATTGAAATTATCATCATTATCTATATCTTCTATGCCACAACTATTAATATCGACATTTTCTGATCCATTATTAATTTTCTCTCCATGCCAATACCATTCATTATAACCTTGTATGATCCCATTGCATATGACATGATTCTTAATTTCCTCAGCAGTATCAACTTTCAAATTGTTACCACAATGTCTACATGGACAATAGAACCTATCTGTAGGTAGTTTCCTATGTTCCTCAGCAAATCTGATAAATTCATCAAGACCTTTGGCAAACTCTGGACTACAACGGTTCTTGATAGACATCCAACTTCGATCCATTTTCTATATCACATTAAAAATTAATTATAAAACTAAGCATTTAGTATTGATACTATTAGCTGTAAGTTTTTATTGATAGGAAGTTAATTACTTTTATACTAAAGTTTACCACATATCCCATTTTTGAATATTTAATCTCACTAGTAAATGTATAATGTATGTTTAGTTTTGAAGAAAATTTCAGCAGCATTTCCCCTAAGTTCTCCAAGTACACCGATGTAAATAATAAATAACCACTCACATATGTACCCAGAGAACAAATGAGGAAATACTACTAAAATTTTCTTCAAAACTAAACATACATTATACAGTTACATCCTAAGTGAGATTAAATATCCAAAAACAGTCCCAAACCGGGGACTATCTAAAATTTACTCCTATGAGTAAATTTTGAATGGGTTTCTAAGTTGATACATGCATAAATGTATTATTGTCATATTTATATATTAAGTTAAACATCATGCATCGATGATCTCATATATAAACCCTAAAGTGTCAATCTGAGAATACACAATGTCTACCCTCATATTTCTGGAATGTATATATAATGATTACATATGTGATTGATAACAAAATGTAGATATGAATGAATACATATTTTTATTATTGGTTGATTTACTAGTCAAATAAAATGGCACATTGGGAGAGTGAGAATATTATACCTCACTTGTAAGCTGAAGAAGAAATATATGCAAGTCAACAACAAGTTAATAGCACCTGCAACAACACAAATGCACGATTCAATTCTATTATAATGTATTAATTAGGGGTCAGTATATATCAATTTATAGGAGCAGTAACACATTTAAAATTGACAAATTTTGATGATTTTGTAACTCAGCCAACATAGCCGTGTTGGGCAGCACGGCCGTGCAAACAACATGGCTGTGCATCCCAACACGGCCGTGTTGGATGAGTTGCAGAATCATCAAAATTTATCAATTTTGAATTTGTTACTGCTCCTAACATGGCCGTGCTACCCAGCACAGCCGTGTTACCTGGTCAGTTGCTTGAAAGTAAAATGTAAATGGAGGAGTGATGAGGCGGTAGAAATACCTTGAGAAGAACCGGTCGGAGGGAGCTTGTGTGGGAAAAGAACTAGAGAGAGATGCGCACAGCCTTTACAACGCCTAAGGCGTTGTCGCCTTTCAAGGAAGAAAGCACTGGAGAGAGATGCAATGTCTAAGGCATCGACGTCGTCGTCGTCCAAGGAAATGACGTCGGAGATGGTGGTAACGAGCGTCATCGTCGCCAGAGATGGTGGTAAGAAGCTTGGGCATCATCGTCCAAGGAAAACGACACTAGTTTGCTTTTTTTTGGACAAGGAGATGGTTGCAAGAGGTCATCTTTGTAGAGGCGGCGTTGCTTTTCTTTAGGTGATGGAGAGGAAACAGGGAAGAAGCAATGGCAAATGGCAACCTAAACCTTACTATCGGGCTGCTATGTGCAATAATAGAATACCTATAGCATCAGTTTTGGGTAAAAACCGACCCTAAAAGTCTACTAAAATAACGCTGCCCGAACTTAACCTATAGCATCGGTTTTTTAAGATAACCGATGATATAGACCTGACTTATAGCGTGGGTTATCTTAAAAAACCGACGCTATAGGTTAACTCCGGGCACCATTTTTTTAATATACTTTTAGGGTCGGTTTTGCACTAGAACTGACACTATAGGTCAGTATTTGTAAGGTCGGTTATATATAAAAACTGACTCTAGAGTTCCAAAGCAGTGCCCACATTTTTTTTGACCCTATAGCATCAGTTATTTTAAAAAACCGACCCAATAGATCGAGGTGCGAAGCCAAAATCGCATGAATTTTCACGGTGGGAAACCTATCAGGTTTTTTTTATGATAAAACCAATGCAGTAGTCTATTAGGTCAGTTATTGTAGTAAAAACAACGCTATGGGCAGCGACATTACTGGTCAAAAATGTAGTAGTAAATGATCTTTCTATAACTTGATCTTGGTACTAGGGTCCAAACTTTGTTCTTTTCAAATTGCTCCAACTCTTCTTGCATAGCTAGGATCCACTCATCATCCCCAAGAGCTTCCTTTATGTTCTTTGGCTCGTGTTGTGAGATGAAGGTGTTGTTGGCTTGTTCTTTGTTGAATGCTGCCCTCGTCTTCACTCTTTCAAAAGGATCACCTAAAATCAGCTCCTTTGGATGATTCTTTACAAACTGGGGGTTGGATCCTTCTTCTCATCATCTTTCTCTTCTTCTTGAGTGACCACCTCTTTTCCCTTTTAGATGATGTTGAGCTCTTTTAGAATAGAAATTACTTCACCTGTAACATCATCATTTAGAATAATATCTTTGGGAATAGAGGGGTTAGTCTCAATAAACTTTACATTTATGGATTCTTCTACTTTAGAAAGATCAATATTAAAAACACTATAAGCCTTGCTAGTAGTGTTATAGCCAAGAAAATAAGCCGTGTAAGACTTCATATCAAACTTGTTGAGAGAATCTTTCGTATTCAAAACAAAAAGGACATCCAAAAACATGGAAATACTCGATAGAAGGATTCCTACCACACCATAGCTCATAGGGGGTTTTCTTTAAAGAAGGATGAGTAAAAGCCCAGTTTTGCACAAAACATGAGGTACTAATAGCTTCAGCCCAAAACTTCTTTGGAGTATCATACTCTAGAAGCATGGTCCTAGCCATCTCCTGTAAATACCTATTCTTCCTCTCTACAACCCCTTTTTGTTGAGGTGTTCGAGGTGAAGAGAAGTTGTGTGCTTAACCAAATTCTTGACAAAAATGTTCAAAAAGCTAATTTTCAAATTCTCCCCCATGATCACTATGGATGGAAATAATGCGGCAAGAAGCTTCATTCTCAACTCATTAAAAAATCTCAAGTAAACATCAAGCGGATCACTCTTGGAAATGAGAAAGAAGTTCCAAGTATGTCTAGAAAAATATCGACAATAACAAGGCAATACTTGGAACCATGAAGCGATTGAGTTCTCATAGGTCCAAATAGATCAATGTGAAGAAGCTCAAGATCTCTGTTGGTACTAAGGACTCCTTTAGATTTGAAGGAGGACTTGGTTTGCTTTCCTTTGGTACAAGGTTGTCATTCCTCATCCTTATCAAAATACAATTTGGGAAGTCCCTTAACCAAGTCCTTTTTGCTCAACTTCTTCAACTAATGCATATTTACATGACCAACCCAACGGTGCCAAAGAGAAAATATAATTTGAGTTGACTACTAGGCATCTACCAACAATAGGCTTAATAGATTCAAGAACAATAACATAAAGATTACCACTTCTAGTTCCCTTATATATAACTTGGTAGGTGAGGGAATCTAGAATCAAACATTCAAAGGAAACAAATAATATAAGGTAACCATTGTCACATAATTGGCTAACACTAATCAAATTGTGATGTAGGACATCCACAAATAGAACATTCTTGATGCACAGGGATTCACCTACATCACCCTCACCTTTGACTTTACCTTTCTTGTTGTCCCCAAAGGTGACCGAACCTCCTTTCTTTTTGGTAAAGTTGTTGAAATGGATTATATCACTTGTCATATGCTTAGTGCAGCTACTATCAACAATCCATCTTCATTTTTTTTGCAAGGAAGGAGAATGTTAGTTCCCAACAAACTATAGGATTCTTAGTGCTGGAAGACTCTCCTACAAAGAAAGAGGTCTCCTTGCTCTTATTCTTACCTTTGGCTTTGCTCTTTCCCTTTGATGCTCCCCCTATAAATCCCAAACCACTAGTACCACTTGGTTTGGTAGAATGGTCAAGGATTTCATTTAGGGAGTTCTTCCCTTTGAGGAATTTTTGTAGGGATTCTCTCAATCTAAGGTTATCATCATTTAAAGAAATAATGGTAGAAGATAAGCTAGCTATGTCATCCCTAGCATGAATAAGATCATCCTCAAGACCTAAGGCTTTAGTTAAATATGAATCCTTCTCAAGGGAAATGGAAGCAACATTAGCACTAGGCAATAAAGGTCTAGAAGATAGATCATTTACTTGACCAAGCAGCCTAGCATTTTCATATTTAAGCATTTGGATTGCTTTAAGATAAACATCTCTTTCTTCTCTACGAGCATCAATAAGGAGCTTAAACTCAACATTTTCAATTTTAATCATTTCAAGCTCCTTAAGGCAATTTTAGTTTTCTTCCTTAAGACTTTCAATGTTCTTAAGGTAGATACCATTCTCAACTTAAACTCCATTGCATTGGAGTTCAAGATCAAGGTATTACCCTTACAAATTATCAATACTTTCAAGATTAGTTTTCTCATTCAATTCAAGGATTTCAAGTTTAGCATATAGGTCATCAATGATTTTTCCTAACCATTTTCTTTTAGATTTACATTTAGCAAAAAATGAACGGGTAGAGAAAAGCATGTCAATAGAAGCTTCCTTAGATAACTCATGCCAACTTACCTCACTTACCTCAATTACCTCACCAATTTCTTCACTAGTAGAGGCCATGAGTGCAAGGTGGCACTCTCCATCTTCTTCAGAGCTTGAGCTTCTTGAAGATGAAGCTTCCCAACCTGCATGAGCTGAATTCTTGTGTCTCTTCTCCTTCTTGTCCTTCCTTTTATACTTTCTCTCCTTCTTTGAGCTACCCTTGTGGTGTGACTTTCTTGAATTGGGACATTCACTCTTATAGTTTCCCTTTTGTCCACACTTGTAGCATCTAGGAGTAGAGGAGGAGGAGGCTTGCTTTCCCTTGAAGTGTTTGCCCTTGATGTAGTTGGATTCATGCTCACTTGGGCCATCCTCTTCACTATAGGAGGAAGGAGAAGTCTGGCAAGCAAGTTGTTGTTGAATGATGACAACCTCCACTTGTGCTTTGAAGGCACTATCTTTGATCTTCTTGGATTCCTTCTCTTCTTGCTTGGCTTCTTCTTCTTGTTTGTCAAGCCTTGGCTCATGGGATTGGAGGTTGCTAATGAGCTCTTCAGTTGGGATGTCACCAAGGCTCCTCACTTCTTCAATGGAGGTGATCTTTGACTCCCATCTCTTTGGTAGAGTCCTCAAGATCTTGGAGTTGATTACACCTCTATCCAAAGTGTTTCCCAATGTAACCAACCCATTGATGATGACATTGAGTCTTTGAGTACATCTTCAAAGTCCCTTCTTTCTTGCCCATCTTGAAGTTCTCTAGAAGGTTGTTCAACATGTAGATCTTGGCCTCCTTCACTTTCTTTGTGCCTTCATAGGTGATGCACAATTTGTCCCAAATCTCATAGGCGGTGTCCCAAGATGAGATCGAGTTGAACTCCGTTGGGGGTAAGGGCTGCATAGAGGATGCTTATGTCTTTGGCATTGCGTTAGGCTTCTTTAAGAGCAGATTCACTCCATGTTGCAAAAACTCTAGTTGGCTCCTTGTAAGGTGTGACCATCACCTTCCACATGTCAAAGTTCATGCCTTGAACGTAGAATTGTATACGCCTCTTCCAATAGAGGAAGTTGGTTCCATCAAAGAGTGGAGGATGCATTGAGAAGCCTCCCTCTAGCTAGGTTAAGAGAACCAAGTAGGTTGTCTCCCATGTTCTCATCTCGTGGGAGACTGTTGGAGAAGATCCCCAGCTCTGATACCACTTGTTGGATCTAGGGCTCTAGAGGGGGGTGAATAGTTCTTCAAAAATTCTCACAAGATAGATTAAACCTTCAAATATATCAAATTAAAACCAATAGTTTAAGTGCAATTTGAAGTCCTACATTCATTTCAATGAATGGGTTTCTGCACAAATATTTAGTGTTTACTTGAGAGTTCTATACTCTCCATATTTTTATAATGACTTTACCATTCCATTCCTATGTATCTAATATGTTTGTTCAAGATTGATTTCAGGCTTTAGGTACATGAAAAGGATCAAATTACACAATCCCTAGCTTGTTCAAGTTCAAGTTAAATGCAATGCAAGTGTGCAATTTGGGAAATCACTCCAAATAACCTTAGATGATTTTTGTAATCAGTTGTATTGATGACATGACTTGTAAATAAGATGAGAAAATATTAGGGACACTTAATACCAAGGTTTAATCACTCAAAAGTCAATTTATAAAATTTGTCACAGGCTGTTCATTGGTCGAGTTAGAAACTCGACCGATCCTATGATGGATTTTCTTAAGATGACCCATCAGTCAAGTTGCACACTCATAGAACTCGAATGACTGACTCACTAAGCAAAATTGATTTTAGCTTATCGGTTGAGTTTCCCAGAACAAACTCGACTGATAGTTTGAAAATTGGCTTTGTCTTTTAGTTGACCGGTCGAGTTACCTTTATTGAAACTCGACCGAATGTACTATATAGAAAATGCAAAAAAAAGTGATTATAATTGTTGGTGAATTGTTTTAAGTGAAAATAGATCTGTTGCATCTTGGAAAATGGTTATATTTTGACCCTAAGTGATCCCAAACTCAAGGGAACACCCCCATCTATAAATAAGACCCCTTGGAGTTCATTCCAAGTTTTCTCATTCATGCTATTCTAAGTCCTTGCTATAGTTGAGTGTGTTGCAACTCCTTGAGCCCCTTTATCTCTCTAGTTTATACTTCATTTCATGATTATGAGTGAGATAGGTCTATTGTAAGAGAGCTATTTCCTTGTGCTTGTAAAGCTCTCATCTACTCCATCTTCCCTACCCCTTTCCTCCATGAAGCAAAGGTGAAGCAAGCTACTCTGAGTGAAGGTGGAGTTGTTTCTATTCTTCTTCAAGGTTGAAGAAGAAGTGATGATCTTCTCCAGGTGAAGGAGAAGGCAAAGGCTGAAGATCCCAGAAGAGTGGAAAAGTCCTTGAAGGCGGAAGACTTGTGCTAGAGTGGGTAAGACCTTGGAAGAAGGCTGAAGACTCTTGCAAAGTGGGTAAGTCCTTGTTAAGGTGGAATATTCTTTGTGCTTGGATGGGTAAGTCCTTTGGTGGTCTTGTGTTGTAACTCTAATTGGTGAATATATAGAGAAAATCACATGTAAAGTCCTAGAGGCTGACCTCTCTAGGTAGTGGACTGACTCTCTCCTAGTTTTGAGAGTGGAACCACTCTACATGACCTTATCAATTGAAAGCACATATATTGAGCATAAATCTTTGAACCCATGTATTCCATCTGTAAGGAACATGAGGAAAGGAAATTACAAAAGTGGCTGACAATATGGGACCAACCTTGGAAAGGAAGGTCGCCATGAGCCTAATGAAGGGTCATGAAGTGAATCTTGTGCACCATAAAAGGATATAATGTGCTTGAATTCTAGAAACCTCAAGGGAAAAATATGTGTAATGAAATAAAGTTATGATATCTCAATAAATGCTAGGTAGGGTAGAGCCCCAAGTCAATACTGAGGTCAATTAGGAAGGATTAAAGTTACATAAGACCCATGAGATTAGGGGGTGATCATGCCCTAAATTCATAAGACCATAGGCCAGGAGATAGCCATCCATTTTGCCTGAGGCCCATGGTGAGGAGATTGGCCACCTTCATTTGTTCATGAGGCCAAAGGGGAATGTGAGAGGCACTCCATAAGTGCATAAGGCCAACAAGGATAAGAGGATATTACTCCAAAGGTATGTGTACCCCTAGATACCTTAAGGAAGTGACTAAGGCTAATAAGACATGAAGTGTAAACATAACAGATACAAGAAGTCATGTAATAATGAAATTTTGAAGGATTTATGCTCAAACAAGAGTGAGAAAGGCACTTGACTTAATTAAATATAAGAAATTGTGGGATTAAATGGTATTCATGGTTTGGAATTACGATTAAGGATAATTTAACCAAAATGTGAAATTTTAAGATAATGTGTGGATACACCATCTCTACTCTTGGAATAGGATGAACTTTTTGTTTTTGGGCTGCAATTGAATGCTTATTTCATCTCATTATGAGTGAGAGAGATTGGATAGACACATGTTATGCTTAGAATGGAATATGAGAATGAGTACCCAAAGTTGACTTTAAAGACATGATCTAGAGTTCGAAGTGTTACCTCACCCTTATGTGAAAATAGATGAGAAGTAGGTTGGAAACCTAGGTGCAAAGGTAATCACCAAGTGAAAAAAATCAAGTGAAAATGGAATCACTAAGTCATAATGTCATATAATAATAAGGATGTGGAAGTACACTAGAATTGAATTCGGGTACCAACCAGAGTAATGAGAGAAATTTGTATATCCATAAAAATTCACCAGGACAAAAATATCTAATAATGAGAGAATACTAGTTTAGAGAATTGTCGAGAATTCTCCGACTCATAACCATCCTTCCCAACATGCCCAATCACAGATGTAGATCCTCCCCACAACTTCAACACCATGAGTGCCACTAACAAATGCAAACCTCATTCCTCCTAGTCTAGCCCTCTCTGACAGGGTCGACAGCATCAATGAGTTTGACATGACCTAGTGGAGATACTCACACAATTTCCCAGCTCTCCAATGCCATGCAACACGAAGTCAACATATTGGTTGACTTGGCCAGGCACAGGCAGATGCTCAATCACAAGGAAGGGCATGAAATTCGGCCAGGCACAGGACAAAAATATCTAATAAGGGTTTCTAACCCTAAGTCAGAAGTTAAGTTGAGTTATCATTCACCTTAACCTTACTAGGATTGAATATTAGGGACAAAAAATTCCTTCTAAGGAGGGGTGAATGTAATATCCTCAAATTTGGTGAATTTGAATTATATGAGTAAATTTCCTAATTATAATTGATAAAATAATAAAGCCATCCACTTTGTGGCATGGGTGCAACCCATGGCCCAAGTGAGGTCCATGAGATTATTTTCTTTGCAAATAGATCCTTGTGGCACAAGTTTGAGAAATATAAGGAATTCATGCATAAATATATATTATTGACTTTATGAATTGTTGATAATAGAAATATGAGATAATGGGAAAGTTCCCAAAAGAAAATAAGATTTGTGGTATTTTAGATAATTAAAGGAGTGCATGGAAACAAAAGATTTGAAGAAACAAATAATAATATCTCGGCTTGAGTTTTGGTATACTTAAAGATAATAGCAAAAAGAAGAGAATTCTATAATTTGAGAGAAAAAGGATTTCCATGTTATGTGGGTAGGTGAATTAAATGAATAATGAAGGTCAATCTTTGCCTATGAAGGATATCTAAATAAATCCAAAAAATTAGACATAGATTGGGAAAGTTATTAGTGGATTTATCTCCAAATTTCATACCAAGGGGAATTTCCTACTAGGCTATAAAAATTAGTGAAGGGAGATGGGCCTAGTTGCAATAAATACTCTATTTCTAAACTTTTAAATGGATTTATGTGACCAACTATAACATTGGTTGGCAGAGCTGTCTTGATGTGTCACACTGCTCAACAACGTGGATCTGGAGATCAACGATAGGCATGTCATCCCCTACCTCACTCTTGAATAGGAAACCAAGTTAAAGTAACAATTTTCCCTCTCTAGCTCCTCTCTTCCTCTCTGATCTAAGAAATCATCTGAAATGAGTCCCATTGAATTTGTGAGACAAAATCGGATCCGCCTACCCCTGGTTTCCCCAATTTTTGTGCGAGATTGGGAATTTCCCAAATTCTCAAGGGAGTCAAAACTCCATTGAAAACCAACCTGAGCCCTACTAACCAAAGGCAATATATATGTATCTCTGGAGTCCCTTATCGAGACCAAGGCACATGCTATGAAGCCCTAAAATGCTCCAAGAACCTCATGATGCCCTCGTCATCCTCACTTGGGTTTCCTAAGAATGGAGGGATCCAAATGGCCCTTGGGATGAGTTCTAACCAATTGATGGTAGCCTCTACTAGTTTAGAGAATTGTCGAGAATTCTCCGACTCATAACCATCCTTCCCAACATGCCCAATCACAGATGTAGATCCTCCCCACAACTTCAACACCATGAGTGCCACTAACAAATGCAAACCTCATTCCTCCTAGTCTAGCCCTCTCTGACAGGGTCGACAGCATCAATGAGTTTGACATGACCTAGTGGAGATACTCACACAATTTCCCAGCTCTCCAATGCCATGCAACACGAAGTCAACATATTGGTTGACTTGGCCAGGCACAGGCAGATGCTCAATCACAAGGAAGGGCATGAAAACCAGGGAATTTACCTCCCTACCCCTATTAGTGACACAATAAGGGAAGTGTAGCTATATCTTTTCCGACCCCTATCTCAACCCAGTCACACGGGCGTGTGATGCCAATTGGGTGTGATCCCATTGGATAGCCTTGCCATGTAGAGTAATGTGTGTAATAAAACCAATTACTAACATGGAATGTCCTGATTGGTCCGTTATTGGTTAATTTGTGAATATTGTAGTAATTAATTGGTCATGCGATGCTGAAAAAGAAACTATCTTGCATTTTCTCTTTTGATGCCAAAAAACAAACAAAGTGTAGTCACAACACAATATCTTGTCATTTATAAGTGAGAAACAACTACTTATACCGTGGGATGACTTACTAATGATGCACAAAAAACTAGATGCGGGTGATCTGGATGTGGCAATGGCTATCTATTGGGGGATTTGGAATCAGTGGAACAGTTGTATATTTGGTGGAAAGGTACTACATCTAGAGATCCTCATTCAACAAAATATGACACGTGTTGGAGATTACCAGAAAGCAAGCCAAGGCTGGTTGAAAATGAAGACACAGTGAGGATGCCACTGCCTCCTCGGTGGGTAAGGTCAGCACCAGACAGGATGAAGCTAAATACAGGTGTGACCAGAGGATCAAAAGAGAACTATGTTATGGGTGTGGCTCTTAGATCCGAGGATGGACAGATGATCAAGTTCCTTGCTTATGTCCAGGATGGAAAGTTTGCAATGGAGTTGGGGAGGGCTTTAGTTTTGTTTGCGGGACTACGTCAGGTGAAGGAATGGGGCTTCTTCTTCATCGAGGTCAAGACAGACTCCCTTGTTCTGATCTAGGCATTAAGAGCAAAGGGGAGCTGATTGGACTACTTGGAACTCCTTCGGGAGGATATTTATTCTTTAACTAGTTGCTTTTCTTATATTTCCTTCTTGCATGTTAATCATACCTCAAACTCTTTTGCCTAGCTTGTGACGGTCTTTCATTTTATACCCGTGACATTAACCTGATGCCCATGCATGTTATGAACCTTGTTGTTTCTGAATTTCAATAAACTATTTAGAGTGGGGCCTTAAAAAATCGGAACTCAGATTAACACACACACACACATGCACACACACACACACACACACACACACACACATATATATATAGATATATATATATATATATATATATATATATATATATATATATATATATCAAATTAATCAAAAAAATGAGTGTAATATGAATAAAATACAATGATGCCTAATTATGATCCCAGTTCCAAAAGTAGTGCTAATATCATTTATAGTGGTGATAAATACATGGAAACCCTAGATTTGGATATTTAAAGAATTGAAAATAATAAAAACATTTCTTTTGTGTTATTATATGATTTTGTTGAACATAATGGTAATCCACGATGACCGTGATAACAATGATTAGTAATTAGGGTTTCTCAACCAATAATCATATACATGCGTAAGTAGGGTTTTAATCAAAGATCATAACTCATGATGATCTTAACGAACTTAATCTGATTCATAATGGAATGATTTGATATGATAATTAGGGTTTCATTCTATGTTTAATAAGAACTGGAACTAGGCTTTATATCCTTATTCCTTATCCAAACTTGAGACAACTCTAAACCTAAGAATAGGACCCGAGTAGGGTTTAATTTGAATAATACGATGGTGAAACTTTAGGATTTACATACATGCAAATTATATGTTGATTGCTTGAATTCCTCTTTGCTTGCTTGATTAGACGACATGCTTAAAGTATGTTTGCACGATCTGTATGGTTCTACAAGAGGTATGTCGGTACACTTATGACTACTCACAATATCTATTGTCGTGGTTTGTTGAGGATTTCTTGAAGATTGTTGAAAAACTAATGGGTGTTTATTTACATTCTATTAAACATATAATGCCACTATGAGTATCACATAACATAAGATATCATATTCTGAACTCTAGGATGACATATATCGAGAGGTGATGCACACAAGCCCTGGACATGATAGTGATCATGCCCAAGGTAACATATTGCTTGTGCTTAGAATATGTAAAGAAATTGCTAGATATTTTTTGCACGTAATTGATTGATTATATGTTATTATAGTACTTGCACACTTTTTATGCACTCCACATACACACTATAGCAATGTAATGATCCACGTTTTGTTTCACACCATTTTTAATTAATGTTATACATGAAGATTTCAAGACATGATGAACCAGATGAAATCAATTGAAGACATTAAAGCTAAGTAAAGGAGGCTTAGTCAGACACTTCTTCTCACATTTAATAGATCTCATGCTATTAATTCATGTAGCTCTTTAGAGGAATTTCATTTGATATCATTGAAACAATATTTATGAGATAATATAAATTATTTTCTATAATTTGTTATTTGGTTAAATTTGGATCTTAGAAATTTTAGGTAATGAATCTCAACTTTAAGGTCCTTCCTAAATTGGGGGATGCTGAAAGTGAGGTCGTTACAAAGGATCTACGTAACATACTAGATCTCAGACCCTACCTTGGAAGTTGACATTTTGGACTTAGCCAATCAAGATTGAAGGTTAGACATAAATAGATGTTTAGTATAACCCCAATGAGCTAATGCATGTATATATCACCTCAATGTAACCTAATGTTCTAACATTAATCTTAGGTTTATAATGGATACATAAAATATGCCGCATAACTCATTTTGGTGGTAATATGAAGATAGGGAATTTAATTGGATGAATAATTTAGATAATGGGCAATTAATGGGCCATATGACATATCTCATAAAAATAAGTCTCAAAAGTGTAAAAAAGCTTCAAATTAGAAATCTACATATCAAAATTAGCCTACATGTCAAATTTCATCTAATTTGGACAACCTTGAAATATTAGGATAAGTTTAGGAGAGAGAAAATGAGTAAAAGGAATAAGTAATGAATAATGTAATTATATAAATTAAAAATATGTAAATAATGGAAAATTCATATTCAACTCATCAAAGACAACCTGTGGGTGAAGTTTGGTCCAATTTGGATGTTGTTTGTGCAAGTTATGCAATTTTAGGTACAATCTGGACTTTTCTGCAATTTACCCGATTGGGAGGTTTTCTTTACAAATTGTCACATGCATTATAATCCTTATATATTCCCTTACCATTCTAGAGTTTTTGAACCATGGGGCACCTAGTTTCACCTTGGTTTGAATGTGTTTCTTTCCAAGGGCATTTTAGGGATTACCCTCTTTATAAATGAGCTTATCTTTAGAAGCTATCAACCAATGGGGTTATTTTTTTGATTGGAGGTCAGTTGGTATGTCTTGTAAGTGTCCATAAACTGGCATTTGATATTCAAGAAGCCTCTATGATCTGTCCTCTTGCATGGCCATGAAATCTGACACGCTAAAACTGTGCGTATAAACGCAAGTGTACGCGTCGAGTAGTATAGGCCTATGTGAGGTTCGAGTCAAACTCAGGGAGACGTAGTCCAATGACTACTACTAACTAAAGTGCGATCAGCTAAAATGATTAAAAAGTTAAGTTTGAGTTTAAACAAAGCAAAAGAAAATTAAACAAAAATAAAGGGTGAATGATTCAAATGATGTGGATTCCTTAGGATTACTGATTTCACCAGGGGGGTCTCGTTATATCTTGTTTTTGCCAAATCCATATAAATTTTACTCCTACCCTATACATAAAACATGTAGTTAGAATTGCCCATTTCCACGGTACAATCCACTACCTAAATCTAAGCCAATTCCACGTCTGTAGTAATTTATATCTTAGTCTAGGTGCATTAATTATCGAAGACTCCAGGTTTCTTTCCACTAACCGTACGTTACCTTTCCCAAGGAATGCATAGGAAAGTGTATAACTTGTGATTTTCCAACCCTTAATCCTCCTTCCATAGCAATTATTAGTGTAAAACTCTACCGATGGTGATCAAGCATAGATAGATCATTCAATTTCATAGTTATATATCCAGGAATAAAGAGAAACATATATTAATTCATGCAAAAATCGATTCAACGATTCCCCGAGCTACTCCCGGGTCCTAAGGAAGAGAGGGGTTTAGCCCCACATGGTTTTCAAATGTGAATACATGAAGAGAGAGAGAGGAGAAAAATGTGGGAACATGAAGGAAATTCGTGTAACTACTGAAGAGAAGATGTTTCAGATGATCCTCCTTGAGAAACACAGGTTCTACAGTCTTCCAACAGCAAAATCGTCCGTCATAGGTGCTTAGATCTCCCAGTTGACGCCCTTCGGATCTGTACTCCTCTCTCTCTTCTCCGATTGTGTGCGCGCAACGTCAGATCATCCTTAGGCATGGCCGTCCTTCGTTAGGTCATAGGCCAACTTACGTACCACATAACGTGGACCGTTAGATCAGGGCAATCTAATTGAGTGTTGATTCTAGAAAAGTCAGTGGCACCGACTCTGCTCTCTTGGATCGGTTACTGATAAATCTCGGTGGCACCAACTTGAAGGGTCGGTGGTACTAACTCTGCATTATACATAAAGTACCTGAAAAATGTAGAAAAATGCATATAAGTCCGGGGAATAAGTAAAATCATATAAATATGATAAAATAAGCATAATTTGATGCAAACAGAGAGTACATGCCAACAATAGTGATTTATGCAAATATAATCAAGAAAATGACAAATAAATGCACAAAAAATGTATAAAATAGGCCTATAAAAATGACTCAAAACATGTGCATCAAAATCCCTAGGCTAAGGACACATGGAAAGATCCATGGACACCTCATGCTTGACTTCTTCCTTATCCATAAAGGTTTGCATGTCCATAGTCACCCTTAGTATTGGAAACATAGAAAGTAACTTGACATCTCGTTCTTGACTTCCTCCTTATCCATAAATTCTTGCATGTCCATGGACACCCTTATACATGACACATATAAAGTCTCATAGACACCTCATACTTGACCTCTTTCTTTATATAGCCATATCTACCCCTTCCCAACTCTAAATTAAAAAACTCTTGCTCTTCTTTCTTTCCTATAGATTAGAGCATAACTCCTACTCTGTTTGGTCACAAAGTGTTGTCCCAAGGTAAAAGGTGGTGCCTACCTTGGTGAAGAAGGCTCCTAGGGTTCCAAATTTCTCTATTTAGGATTTCTTAAGCTCCTCCTTGGTGATTTTGACCAAAACTAGTAAGTATCCTCCTTTCCTTCTCTATTTTCATGTTGTTATTCTTCCTTCCACCTTCCTCCAGGTTGTAACCATGACCTTACATGATGAAACTCCACCTAGAACCCATAAACATCTCATCTCCACGTTCTTTTGTTAGGGTTTTTCACCTCTAAAGTGGAGAAGGTGCTTCTTGCTAGAGATAGGAGCTTTGTTGGAGAAACCAACCTCTCTAAGCTTGGGAACCTTACTTATTGGACATGTCCACCTTTCCTAGAGGTTCTTTAGAGGCGCCTAGGCTTGACTTGGACTATTTAGACTTTGAAGTTGAGGTATGATGTATCCCCTATTATTCTATGTTGAGCAATTCACCTATGCTTATTCATTATCTTGGTCCTATGGACAATAGCCTATACACATTTCTCTTATCTTTTGATATCATGGTTCTTGTGAACTATCTTATTTGTGGTAATCTTGGATATTCTCTTGACTCTTATCTTTTGCCTTGGTGCATGTTTGACTTTTGATGATATGTGCCCACTATGATGTGGATGTTTATTTGTGGGCATGTGATGTCTTTTTCCCACTTATGAGGTGGATGTATATTTGGTCACTTTTGCGGTGACTACTTTATGTAATCTGACTATACTTTCTACTTGCCTCTACATTTTACATGCTATGTAATTCAATAGCACTAGAGTAGTGTAATTGCATTGGTTTTTATGGCAGATGTGTTATTTCCTGCAGAGCAGATGTGATATTTCCTACTCTTTTAGGATGGAAAGGAAACTCATACCTAGGGTAAGATGTGTGACTCTTGTCCCAAGTTTTATATATTTGGGAGATTGGCAACATTCCTTTCTCTACTAGGTTTCAAATTTATGAGAATTGGCCTCCTTTGTGTTTATATTGTTCAAGGTCTATGCTTATCTCACATGCATGCAGGTTCATGATGATTGTAGGGGTGTGTCCCTATTTTCTTTACATGTGCTAGTATGGCACAAATTTATTCTTTTAATTATGGAAAGTATCTCTTTTGTTATTGAAAATCATTTCTCTTGATACCCACTTGGGTTGCCCTTATCCTTTCTATGGGAAGCATTTTATATTTGATGTCCTTTATTCCATATATTGCTCAATTTCCTATTTAGTATGCACATACCAACCTTTGTTGATGTCATCTATTTTCTCTTCTTGTTGGGGTATGCTTCCAACCCTAGGTGAAGGACTTGGATGATAAGGCATGAAGTTTTGGACTAGCTTAAGGAGTCAAAGCTTGGAGACAAAGTTGTTATGGTTTAGATTTCCCTCTACTTAGATCCTTATGTTGTATCATACATGTAAACCCTTATGGGAGATTTTGATGTACTTTTGTAATCTTTTATGATAAATTGAATATAGTCAACATTTTTATTCCGCTGATATACTTTGGTTGTTTTGAATACCATTTATTGAAATTTGAAAATGTTACACCTATTCTAGCATACCTTTGAGTGTGTTTGGAATGGATGTTTTATTCTTCAAATCAAATCGG
Organism: Alisma plantago-aquatica; assembly: GCA_963693085.1. Lineage (NCBI taxonomy): Eukaryota > Viridiplantae > Streptophyta > Magnoliopsida > Alismatales > Alismataceae > Alisma > Alisma plantago-aquatica. Next base: position 1,765,959,772 of record OY856409.1, read on the forward strand.
GGGGTGATCCCAACTCCTTACAACATGGTATCAGAGCCCATGGTAGTCGGAATCGGACCATTTCAATTTTGTCTCCCTAGTTAGAATACTTGACATACCTTTAAGTGACATGTTTGCCCTAGAGTTGATCAATAGATGATGAAGGGTTGATTTAGTATTAGAATAATGATGAATAGATCCCTAAAATACTTACAACTAAAAGATGCATAAGTAACCATAGTAACTTGAGGTGGTTTAGCTTGGCCTTTAGGCAGCTACTAGGACATGAAGCTAAAAACAAAGGTGTCAAGAAAGGATTAGGGTTCGGGGGCTGGCAAGATTTTCCTCCATACCACTAGCTTGGTTTACAAAGACTCCCAAATCCATATGATATCGGCCTGGCCTGAGCTGATATGAATTGTTCAAAATAGCATGCTTTTAGGCAATAGTAGGCTTAGACATCTATATGATTTATCTTTAGGGACCCTAATATGTTGAACTAGTCTCCCAAGTGTAAAGACTTATTTGAGGATGGACAAGAGTAAGTTAACCATAGTTCATAGTTATTCTTTACAAGTTATGTTTCTTTTTTTTTGCATGATGCTTATGTAGTTGGATGTAAGGAAGTGTAGTCGAACCATTTGTACCTAAAGAATAGTTTTGAGTTAATAAGATGAATCCTTTAAGGGGTGGTGAATAAGTTGTTTTCTCATATGTGGATGTTTTGATTTTGAGGATGAAATCCCTTTAAGGGGTGGTGTGTTGTAACATACTAAATCTTAAACCCTACTCTAGAAGATGACATTTTGGACTTAGCCAAACAAGGTTGAAGGTTAGACCTAAATAGATGTTTAGTATAACCCCAATGAGCTAATACATGTATAGATCACCTTAATGTAACCTAATGTTCTAACCTTAATCTTAGGTTTATAATGGATACATAAAATATTCCACAACTCATTTTGGTTGTAATATGAAGATAAGGAACTTAATTGGATAAATAATTTAGATAATGGGCCGTTAATGGGCCATATGACATATCTCATAAAAAGAATTCTCAAAAGTGGAAACAAACTTCAAATTCAAAATCTACATATCAAAATTAGCCTAAATGTCAAATTTCATATAATTTGGACAACCTTGAAATATTAGGATACGTTTAGGAGAGAGAAAATGAGTAAAATGCATAAGTAATGAATAATGTGATTATATAACTTCAAAGTATGGAAATAATGGCAAATTTGTATTCAACACATCAAAGATAACTTGTGGATGAAGTTTGGTCCAATTTGGATGTTGTTTGTGCAAGTTATGCAATTTTAGGTACATTCTAGACTTTTATGCAATTTACCCAATTGGGAGGTTTTCTTTTCAAATTGTCACATGCATTATAATCCTTATATATTCCCTTACCATTCTTGAGTTTTTTAACCATGGGCAACCTAGTTGCACCTTGGTTTGAAGGTGTTTCTTTCGAAGGGCATTTTAGGGATTACTCTCTTTATAAATGAGCTTATCTTTAGAAGCTATCAAGCAATGGGGTTATTTCTTTGATAGGAGGTCGGTTGGGATCGCCTGTAAGTGTCCATAAACTAACATTTGATATTCAAGAATCCTCTATGAGTTGTCCTCTTGCATGGCCATGAAAATCCCTAGGCTAAGGACACATGGAAAGCTCCATGGACACCTCATGCTTGACTTCTTCCTTATCCATAAAGGTTTGCATGTCCATAGGCACCCTTAGCATTGGACACATGGAAAGTAACTTGACACCTTGTGCTTGACTTCTTCCTTATCCTTAAAGGCTTGCATGTCCACATACACCCTTATACATGACACATGGAAAGTCTCTTAGACACCTCATACTTGACCTCTTTCTTTATATAGCCATATCTACCCCTTCCCAACTCAAAATTCAAAAAATCTTACTCTTCCTTATTTCCCCCAGCTTATAACATAACTCCTACTCTGTTTGGCCATTAAGGTGTTGTCCCAAGGTAAAAGGAGGTGCCTACCTTGGTGAAGAAGGCTCCTAGGGTTCCAAATTTCTCTATTTATGATTTCTTAAGCTCCTCCTTGGTGATTTTGACCAAAATAGTAAGTATCCTCCTTTCCTTCTCTATTTTCGTGTTGTTATTCTTCCTTCCACCTTCCTCCAGGTCATAACCATGGCCTTCCATGATGAAACCCCACCTAGAACCCATAAACACCTCATCTCTATGTTCTTTTGTTAGGGTTTTTCACCTCTAAAGTGGAGAAGGTGCTTCTTGCTCGAGATAGGAAGTCTGTCAGAGAAACCAACCTCTCTAAGCATAGGAACCTTACTTATTGGACATGTCCACCTTCCCTAGAGGTTCTTTGGAAGCCTAGGCATGACTTGGACTATTTAGACTCTGAATTTGAGGTATGATGTATCCCCTATTATTCTATGTTGAGCAATTCACCTATGCTTATTCATTCTCTAGGTCCTATGGACAATAGCCTATACAAATTGCTCTTATATTTTGATATCTTGGTTCTTGTGAACTATCTTGTTTGTGATAATCTTGTGCATGTTGGACTTTTGATGATATGTGCCCACTATGATGTGGATGTTTACTTGTGGGCATGTGATGTCTTTTTCCCACTTATGAGGTGGATGTATATGTTTGTCACTTTGGCAGTGACTACTTTATGTAATCTGACTATACTTTCTACTTTCCTGTACATTTTATATGATAGGAGATTCATTAGCACTACAGTAATGTAATTGCATTGGTTTTTATGGCAGATGTGTTATTTCCTGCCGAGCAGATGTGATATTTCCTGCTCTTTTGGGATGGAAAGGAACCTCATACCCAAGGTAAGATGTGTGATTCTTGTCCCATGTTTTATATATTTGGGAGATTGGCAGTATTCCTTTCTCCATCAGGTTTCAAGTGTATGAGACTTGGCTGCCTTTGTGTTTATATTGTTCTAGGGCTATGCTTATCTCACATGCATGCATGCTGATGATGATTGTAGGGGTGTGTGCCCTACTTTCTTTACATGTGCTAGTATGGCACAACTTTATTGTTTTAATTATGGCAAGTATCTCTTTTGTTATTGAAAATCATTTCTCTTGATACCCACTTGGGTTGTCCTTGTCTTTTCTATGGGAAGCCTTTTATATGTGATGTCCTTTATTCCATATATTGCTCAATTTCCTATGTAGTATGCACATACCAGCCTTTGCTGATGTAATCTATTTTCTCTTCTTGCTGGGGTATGCTTCCAACCCTAGGTGAAGGACTTGGATGATAAGGCATGAAGTTTTGGACTAGCTTAAGGAGTTAAAGCTTGAAGACAAAGTTTTTATGGTTTAGATTTCCCTCTACTTAGATCCTTATGTTGTATCATACATGTAGACCTTTATGGGAGATTTTGATGTACTTTTGTAATCTTTTATGGTAAATTGAATATAGTCTACATTTTTGTTCCGCTTCTATACTTTGGTTGTTTTGAATACCATTTATTGAAAATTGAAAATTTTACACCTATTCTAGCATACTTTTGAGTGTGTTTGGAATGGATGTTTTATTGTTCAAATCAAATCTTTAGTAAGGGGGTGATCCCGTCTCCTTACAATCTATGTGGTCAATTAAGGTTTTTAGTAAGATTATGAAGATCAAGAAGATATCAAATAAATGAAAAAATAGTAGTATAGTTTCCATCTACAAGAACAAAGTACTAAAATGTGATAAATTTCATTAGTTGGGTTCTATTATTAAGAAAGATGAGGATGTTTAAGATGATCTTTATCATAGGTTCACTACGGGATGGCTGAAATATAGGGATGCAAGTGGAGTATTATGTGATCATAAGATCTCTCTCAGATTGAAAAATAAGTTATATATAACAACTCTACGTCCATCCATGCTATAAAGGAATGAATGTTGAGTGGTGAAGAAATAAGGTTTCAACAAGATGAATGCGGATGAAACACATATTGCAAGATAGATGTATGGAAAGATAAGAAAATATCACTGGAGCAATGACTATATCAGGAAGAAAGTGGGGATAAATAGCTTTCAGGACAAGTGTGTGACAATTGATAGAGATGGTATGGACATGTCATGTGCAATGCAGACTGACAAATGCAACTTACGAAGCAATGTTATTGAGTCAAACACAATTATAAGAAGAAGTGGAAAGTCTAAATTAACTAGGGAAGAGGCTACAAAGAGAAGTTTTAATCTTTACATCTTAATCAGAATATGACTGATAACAAAGTTGATTGGAAAATAAGGATCCATGTGGCCGACCCAACATGGTTGAGATTGAGACTTAGATGGTGTGATTGTGGTGGTGGTGGTGGTGGTAGCGGTGCTGGTGGCGACGATGCATGGGGCGCTGGGTGTTGGCTAAATGGACATCATTTAAATCCCTTTGTTTTGATAATGACAAACATTTCATTCTTGTCGATCTAACATGCTACTTGAGTGTTGCAGGAATAAAGTGGATGAAAAAATATTTGGAAGATCTATATGCTAAATTGCTTTAATTTCATGAATGTAATCAATTGTAAAACTTGTACAAATATATAATGTACAAATACTTAGACATCATGTAAATCAAGCGTTAGATCTTCCTTAGCCAATCACAACACTTAGATAAGTCATCCTCTAAAATAGTGTAACATCTGCACACTCATACACACACTTAGTACTTAGTTTAAAATGTTGAAACAGGGTCATTCTCAATCGACAAACTTCTCGACCGAGACACTCTCGGTCGACAAACTCTTTGACCGAAAATGACCCAGGTAGCCGTTAGAAACAGCAGACAAAGTAGTTGGGAGTTGAATCAGAATGTTATATACACTTAAGTCCAGACAGCCCCTCGGTCGACAAAACTTCGACCGAATGGGATCTCGGTCGACAATTCCTCGACCGAGAATGTCTCTGTCTGCACTTTTCATAATTAATTAACTAGTCATTGTTAGTGCAACTAATGGATACCTAACGGCTAGTTGAGTACTTAGAACCCCCTAGAAAGTGTCTAGAACGTCCTTAAGCATCCATAGGCCATTCCTATAAATAGGACAAGCCTTAGGACACCCAAAATACACTTGTGCAATACTTGAGCTTACACTTGCAATTGGCAATCTGTTTTGAGCAATTTAGAAACACTAGCATTGGCTATTCTTTTCCTTGCTACAAAATTTGTGTCCTATAGGCTAGCATCTCCTATCCACTAAACCTACACTTTAACATTCATTGGTTAGGAGATCTATACGCTTGATATAGGCAAATCAAGTCTTGTGCTTCAAAGTGGTAATTGTAATTTCCATTTCCTTTCTTGTTCTTTCTTATTGCTTGTACTCTCCTTTCTACTCCTAGGGTTGGAGGTTGTGGATTGGAGAGGGTTTGATCTTCTTGGTGAAGAAGGAAGTCTTTGGACTACTTCTAGAAGGTTGTTGCAACGGGAAGCTACTTCAAGAGGAAGGCTACTTCAAGGGGGAGCTTGAAGTTACTTCAAGAAGGCTACTTCAAAGTTGGGGCAACTACTTCAAGGTGAATGCTGTCCAAAGGGTGTAGAAAGTATTGTAATTTTATGTAAATTCCTTGAGAGGTAATAAAATTTAATAATTTCAAAATCCCGGTTGGGTAAGCAACCGGGTAATGGATTGACCGCCTTAGTATTTGCTAAGGTTGGAACCACTCTAAACACCTTGTCTCCTTCTTATTATTTCAATTGTGGTTGTTTGAGTTAAATTACTTCAAAATAATCATAAAACCCTATTCACCCCCCCTCTAGTGGTTTTTCAATTGGTATCAGAGCAGGGCTTCAAGGAACTCTAACAAAGTCTTGAAGAATGGGTGACAGGTTTCTCAACAACCTCAACTTGGAAGGAACACTCGTGGCTAGACCTCCAGCTTTTGATGGAACTAATTACACTTACTGGAAGAGGAGGATGCAATTTTACTTCCAAGGAATCAGTTGGGACTTATGGAGAATGGTATCTACTCCTTATGAACTTCCTCTTACGGAGTATGCAAATTGGGATGTCAATACGGTAAAGTCTGCCCAAATGAATGCAAAAGCTGTAAGTATACTTTATTGCTCAATTTCAGTTGGTGAGTTTAATAGAATATCAAATTGTGAAATGGCTTATGAAATATGGCATAGACTTTCTATAACATATGAAGGAACTTTTCAAGTAAAGAATTCTAAAATCGGAATGCTTAAACAGAAATTTGAACAATTTCGTATGGATCAAAATGAATCTATTAGTGAAATGTATGCAAAATTTTCTTCTATTGTGAATGGTTTAAATACTTTAGGAAAAGTGATTAGTGAGGAAGACCAGGTGTCAAAGATTCTTAGATCACTTCCTCCCAAGTACAAGCCCAAAGCAATTTCCATTGAAGAAGCAAATGACCTCACCCGACTAAGGATGGAGCAACTCATTGGCAACCTAGAAGCACATGAGGCAACCTTGGAGGAAGAGGAATGACGAGAGCGTGAATTGCAACAAGGAAGAAAGAATGATGTGGCTCTAAAAGCTTCAAAGATCATCACCCAAGAAAGTGATGAAACAAGTGAAGAAGAAGGAGAAGAAGCCCTAATTGTTAATGGTAAGAAATATAGAAGATTTAGATCTAACAAAATTGCTAGTTCTTCTTCTTCCCCTCCTAGGTGCTTCGAATGTGTAAAGAAAGGACATCTCAAAAATGAATGTCCTAAAGCAAAGAAAGGAAAGAAAAGCTCACACAAAAAGAAGGGAGAAAAAGCTTATAAAGCTGCGTGGGATGAGTCAAGCGATAGTGAAAGTGGAGAAGAGAAGGTGGAATGTCTCATGGCAAAAGAAGATGATGACGACCCCCAAGAGGTAAGCCTTCTTGACTTGCCTAAAGAAGACTTAATTGCTAGTCTACAAGAAACTCATGACAAATATGTTGATTACAAAAAGAAACTAAAGAAGATCACCAAAACAAATGAGGAATTATATGCTAGATTAAATGATCTTTCTTCTGAAAAGAACAATATTGCTCTTGAAAATTTGTCTTTACAAACATCCTTAAATGATTGCAATAGAAAGTTACTTACTTTAGAAATGAACCATGATCTTCTTTCTCAAGAAAAGGTTGATTTACTTGCTAAACTAAATAATTTTCAGACTCAACCTATTCTATGTAATCATCTAGATTATGATAATGTTGTTAAGGAAAGGAACTCTCTATTATCTAATTTAGATAAAGCAAGAATAGATATAAATAAGAAGATGGATGAGATTGCTAAGCTACAAAGAGAAATAAATGGTTTAAAGGGAAATGACATTCTTGATAATATTCTAAAAAAATCCTCTAGCTACAATGGAAGAAGAGGCTTGGGATATGTTTCAAAAAGTAAAAAGGCTCAAGAATCCAAGACTAAGACCATGTTTGTACCTAAAATTACAATTCAAAATCCTAGAAAGAGAAATGATATTGACTCTATTTCTTGTCATTTTTGTCTATGTCTTGGACATTACTCCTTTTCATGCCCTTATAAGAAGAAGGATTGTGAGTTAGTTTGGGTCCCTAAACCTCAAACTTAGACAACTTGAATGTAATTTAGTTGAGATATGATCTAATGCTTACTCTTGAAAATCAAAATGCCTTATCTCAACTAAACAATTAGTTTCATGTATTAAATTTAGAACTGATATAAACAGATTAATGAGAAAAAACAGAAACATTTTCGGTCGACAAAAAGCTCGACCGAGATACTCTCGGTCGAGAAAACTTCGACCGAGCAAATGCCTGTGACATACCAAAATATACAGCAGAAATCTTTATGAAACATAAACTATTCCGGTTGAGAAATGATCGATCGGAGAAAAAATTGATCAAAAAATGGTCGACCGAACAGACTCCTGCTTCTATTCAGTTCTAATCTATAATACAACAACTTTCTCGATCGACAAATTGGTCGACCGAGACACACGTCGGTCGAACTTTTGTCGACCGAATGAAGTTCTGATCAGCTTTCTTTGTTAAAACATGTTCCATTTGAAATTATATGTACCTAACCATAACGGACCATCACATGGGTACAAAAACCTATATTTTAATGTAGGATTGAGTGATTGATAGTGGATGTTCCAAACACATGACCGGAAACAAGGATGCATTTCAAACTTTTGAGGAAAAGAAAAGTGGAACAATCACTTTTGGAGACAATGGTAAAGGTAAAATTGTTGGAATAGGTAATATTGGTACAAATCTTGAAATAAAGAATGTTTTACTTGTTGATGGCTTGCACCATAATTTAATAAGTGTTAGTTAATTATGTGATAGCGGATATGATGTTTTATTCAACAAAAACTGCTGCAAGTTACTAATAGAAAATACTACAAATGTTGTTTATGAAGGAAAAAGAGTTGGAAATATTTATATTCTTAGACCTAACTCTATGAAATCTGTAGTTGGAAAATGCTTACTTGCAAATGAAAATTCTTTACAACTATGGCATAGAAAATTGGGTCATGCTAGTTCACATGTTATCAAAAAGCTAGTTAAATATGATATTGTTCGTGGTTTGCCTAATTTATCTTTTGATCAAGCTGAAAATTGTGAACCATGTACTTTGGGTAAAAAAACAAAAACCTCTTTTAAATCCAAAAATGTACTTAGCACCTGTAGATCCTTAGAACTCATTCATATGGATCTATTTGGACCTATGCGGACACAATCTATTGGTGGCAAAAGATATTGTTTTGTTATTGTTGATGATTATAGTAGATATACATGGGTACACTTTCTTGCAAACAAAGATGACACTATTCAAGTTTTTATTAAATTTTGTTCCAAGATTGAAAATCTATTACAAAACAAAATACGTACAATTAGGAGTGATCATGGTGCAGAATTTCAGAACCACACTAGTACAAAAACAACATTCAATGTCACTTTTCTGGGCGTCGGTTATTTAGGAAAACTGACGCCTATAATGTTCAACGTCGGTGATGTAGGTCATCCGACGTCTATATCCAAGACACGGGTACCGCTTTGCATTCAACGTCGGCAGGATAACAAATAACCGACGCCTAAAATCGCCCGCGAAATCCAATTTTTGAGCCAAAAAATTTGGCACATACAACGTCGATTTTTTACCAACAAAACCGACGCCTTTCTAAAATGAAAATTTGCGCGAAAAGTTCCAGCTTAGGTGTCGATTATCCTTTGATAACCGACGCCGATAATGGTTCCCGCCAAATTATTTAGGGAAAAATTTGCCTAATTGGACGTCGGTTGTTAAGGAACAACCGACACCTAAGACTTTAGGTGTCATTTGTATTTGATAACCGATGCCTTTTACGAACTTAATAGACCCACGATTGATCACATTTGTTCCCCTTTCCTATTTCATTGTCTTCATCACCCGCTAGCTGCTGCTCGATCGCCCGCTAGCTGTTGCTCGATCGCCCGCTAGCTGCCTGCTGGTTCTCGCCATCGCTGACGCTGCCTCGCCTCATCGTCGCTGCCGACGCTGCTGCTGCTCTGCGCCGCCGGCGATGCTGCTGCTGCTGCTGCTGCTTCATCTTGCGTTTCCGCCGCTGCCCTAGCTCCGTCCTGTGTCGCCGCCGCCGCCCACTCCTTCCTCCCTGCTCACGCCCGTCGCGCCGTGCCACCTAGCTTCGATCTGCTCTCCAGGTATTAGCCGGCGTAGCCTCTGTTCTTCTTTCTCCCTAGCTTTTTACCTACATGCAGCAAACACGGTCGTGGCTGTGTTGGCCTACCACGGCCGTGCTGGGCAGCACGGCCGTTTTGGACAGCACGGCCGTTCTGGACAGCACGACCGTGGTAGGCCAACACAGCCACGGCTGTGTTTGCTGTTGGTAAGGATATGAACAAATCTATATGTAATGCTTTATGTAAATTCTAGGATACGAACAAATCTTTTGCTTGCATATATTTGTGCTTCTAATCCTAATGCTTGACCTAATTCAGTAAATTTTGATGCATGTTGAAATAAGATTTAAACTTGTCCATTCTAGCATCCTAATTTGATTTGATTAAACCCTAACATTGATGAAACCCTAACATCAATTGTGATGAAACCCTAACATGTACATATCTATTATTGTGTTTGTTGGCCTAGAAACCTGTAACATCCCTGACCTGGGTTATGAGTTAACCCTAGGTGTTTTGCCTAAATATGTAGTTAAATCCTTGTGATTAACTCTGAGCATGTAATTAAGCTTCTCAGAAACGTATATTTCAGTATTTGCTCCTTTTTATTTAAAGTTGTAGCATTGTTTTGATATACAGGGACCTATGTGCAATTTACCCAGTTAAAAGGGTTAACTTGCAATTTGCACATGATGAGATGTTCCTCTGATGTTGAGACATCATGAGAATCTCTTTGGCAAAGTTTGAGGGATTTCCCAAAGCTAGAGCACCAAGGTGCAGCTGTGGAAGCAATCCCAGGGCTTGAAACCCTAATTTGGAGTAAAATGCAATTTACCCAAATGATGGGATGCAATTTGTAAAGAATGTCATCTAAAGTATCTTTTTAGACTCTTTCCATCATTTAGATAAGAAATGATGAGGAATTCACCTCAATTGAGTTATCAAGTTAAGAAATAGGCTTTGCGATTGAATAATCAGGGTATATGTGCAATAACCCTTTAAGTATGAACTTTATTATTAGATTATTCTTCCTTGCCTTCTTTTCTATAACTTAAGATAAGGTTTGTCCTTAGAATAAAGAGGAAGGGAGGAGCAAGTAATAAAAGAAGGACTTAGTTGGAATTAAGGGAAACTTATGAACTAATGTTGAAAATCCTATCCCATGTATATTAGCCATCCTTCCTTTAGTTGCAAGGGAACTTAACCTTCGTTCCCTTTACTGTTTCATTTCACCAAAGACGACCAAGGACTGCCTTGGAGCTAAGGAGGACGAGCAAGGGGTGCAAGGTAGGTTTAAACCCCTCTTCTTGCCTAATTCCATGGTTAGAATTCGAATTCAAGGTCATCTTCATGGCTAATTCTCAAAACCCTATCTTTCTAGCCGTCTCTTTTCATCCTTCCTTGGAGTTTTCACCTTGGCCAACCTGTGGGAACTCAAGGACGCCATTAGAGCTTGGAGCTTGAAAGCTTGGAGCTCAAGAAGCAAGCTTTAGGCGGGTTTTATAACTCTAAACCTATGCTTTACTATGTGCATCTTTATATGCGAGTTAATGATAGCTCCTAGTATTTCCCTACTTTTCCCTGCTATTTTGCAAGCAAACCCGTGGGATATCTGTACTGTTCTTGAGCTAGAAGATGAAGGCGTGATTTCCAAGAAAAACCCACCGTTTTTCTTTTCCCTAAACGGTCCTAACAGTTTGCTCTCACGACCTCAAGACCGTGAGGGAGCCTCGCGGTCTCGAGACCGTGAGAGGGCTCGCGGTCTCAAGACCGATTGGCCCTGTTGACCGAGCGTGGACCATATAAGAAAACTGTTCCTAATTATATAGGCTAAATACCCTCAAAATTTGGGAGACTAACTCCAAAGGAATCGGGAGATATGACCTTTTTAAGTCACGACTTTAAATGAATTAGTTGCTGATTTTCAAACGGTCTGAAATTGCCTTTTTGGGCAAAAGGTCTCAAGACCGTGAAAGGTCGTTGATTAAGCATTGACCCCATGAGATTACTGTTCAAAATTATGTTAATTAACAACTCACCAAGTTTGATGGTCTAATTCCAAACGGGCTAAGAGTTGAAGGGTGAATACTAGGGCTAACCCTAGATAAAATCAGTACTGAAATTATGGTGACATAATTAGGGTTTTTAGGGTTGATTGACCTAAACGGTCTCAAGACCATGTGGGGTCCACCCACATGACCTCAAGACCGTGAGGACAATCACCCAAGACCATTTGAAGGTCTAGGGTTGAGTAATTTGACCAATTGAACACCCAATTGCAAATAAGTTATCAAGTTAATCAAAATTCGGATTCTGTGACCAATCATGGTTCAACCTCTATCAAATCACCTTAGATTTTGATGAAATCTTGGGCAAACGGTCTCAAGACCATGTGGGGTCCACCCACATGACCTCAAGACCGTTTGGGCCAAGTTTGGGCCCAATTGGAGCTCAATTGAAGGGTTCAACCTTGTGTTGATACACATTGTTGAGTGTTGATGGGTGAACATTGATAGACCTTAATTGAATCGATTTCAATCCTAATTGGTCAACAATTGAGGGTCAATTGAATGACCATTTGGTTAAGCATAACCTTAATTAACTCAATCCATAGGTGGTCAACAGTTATTGGACCTTTTGAAGGCTTCAACATCAGTTGACATCATCGTTTGATTTGTTGAACCTTTGTTGAAGGGCCTTGTGGTTGAGACCATGAGAGGCTCACGACCTCAGGATCGTGAGGTGGCTCACGACCTCAGGACCGTGAGGTGGCTCACGACCTCAGGATCGTGAGGTGGCTCACGACCTCAGGACCGTGAGGTGGCTCACGACCTCAGGACCGTGAGGTGGCTCACGACCTCAGGACCGTAAGGTGGCTCACGACCTCAGGACCGTGAGGTGGCTCACGACCTCAGGACCGTGAGGTGGCTCACGACCTCAGGACCGTGAGGTGGCTCACGACCTCAGGACCGTGAGGTGGCTCACGACCTCAGGACCGTGAGGTAGCTCACGATCTCAAGCCCATGATGAGGCTCACGGTCTTGGAACTAGAAAGGGGCTCATGGACTTGAAGGGTCAAAGTGAGCAATCGGTCAACACTTTCAACCGAATTCAATCGTGTGATGGTTCAATGTTGCTCAAATCAAACACTAATGATAATCTAAGATAGTAAGGAGTTATTTGATTAAGGTTTTTGACTATGATGATGATGATCAATGGGGTGAATTACCAAGATACCCCTGAAGAGTCAATTGAGTTATACCTTGCTCAATTCAAACCCTAATTACATGAGAATGATGTTTTTAGTCATAATGACTCTATATAACCTGATCTAGTCTAATGTTATCATCAACCATTAGTATGATGAAAGAGAAAGTGCTCTAGAGAGAGAGAAAGTACCCTAGAGAGAGAAAGTAACTCTAATCACTTAATGGTGATGCTTTTGGCTATGTTAGCCTATGATGACTCAACCCAACCTGTTTTAGAGTGATGTTGACATCACCTAACCTTACGATGAGAGAGAAAGTACTTCTAGAGAGATAAAGTACCTATAGAGAGAGAAAGTATCTCTTTTAAATGGAAACTCAATTGAAACATCCCCAATACACAGAAATGAGTATAATTAGGGTATGATCCACCTGTGTGAGATCATAGAAACCCTAATTATGATAAATGATGAACCTTTAACTAATCCAGGAGCATCAATGAAGGTGTTACTCAAACATGATGATGTTATGAGTTTAATTCACCTTGATGTGAATAGTAAACCCTAATTCAAGGGTGATGACATGTAATGTGAATAGTAAACCCTAATTCAAGGGTGATGACGTGTAATGTGAATAGTAAACCCTAATTCAAGGGTAATGGCATGCTTTTGAGCAATAAACTCTATTTGAGTAGAATTAAAGATTTAACTCTTATGACAAGAGTAGGAAGTACATTCCTTATTATTGTATTTCCTTTATCAGATGTATTAACCATGCAGGTTTTGATATGAAGGTAATCATATCCAGGTATGGATGTTGATGTTATATTCATTGAAGGCATGTTGTTAGCCTTATGAATAAGTAATGTAATCTGATGCCTTGCCAGTGACATCCTATACTGATAATGGGCTGTGAGAGCCATGAATACCATCAAGGTCATGCTTTAGAGATGACTTGTGATGAGGATAATGAGAAATGATGATTGATATGAGTTAGGCCTGTTACATTTAGTATTCTTCTTTTATAGCTGCTATGCTACTGTTATTGTTTGAAGAACAATGTATGCTGTTAAAGAATACTGAATGTACCTAACTAATCAAGTATAATGTAGAGCCCTGATCATAGATCCATCATTGTCAGAAATTAAGTGATGGTGAAACAGGTTTTCCTTAGGGAACTCCTGGAGCACATACTTTTGAGTATGTGGGGTACATGGATGTGTAGAACCTTACATCCTAGTGTAGGAAAGTGATGTAGATGTGGAATCCATCCATCCTTCACTATAGTTCCATACCGTATCAGTGGTAGGTAAACATGAAACCTCCTGATGACGAAGAAAGCACAGATATCCGTATCAGTGGTAGGTAAATATGAAACCTCCTGATGACGAAGAGAGTACAGAACGCCACTGTGACTCTAGAATAGCGAAGGACCAGTTTACCCTGGTGAGCTATAATAGTAGAGGCATGAGATGTCCTACAAGTGATCCTCTTACTGACTGAGGAAGGTGAAGGTCATGAGAATCCGGCTCTCTTAATGACCTATGTATGATACTGATGCGGCTTCTCAGCGATCAGTTGGAGTATGAGTGGTAAGCCTCATCTCCACAGGGCATAATGTTGTTTGTAAAACATAATCAACCATGTAGTGTAACTTGTTAGAGATAACTCCAAGTTAGTTGATTGATGTTACATTGTTATAATGATTGATATCCTCCATATCTCCTAAATTGTAGAGATCTTGTTATAACTATAACTGTTATAGAATGCTTTGAAGGCTTTACTGTTTAGAATAATCTTTGATGTTATAATAAAGCTTCTGGCGAAGAGTTATAACTCTCGCTGGGACAATTATGTATAATTGTCTCACCCCGTAGACTTCAACTTTTTAGGTGGACGTCGGAGACGAAGAAACCAGCCTACAAGTGATCAGTCTCAGCAGCAGCACCAGGGGCAGCAGTAATCTCAGGTGGAGATTTGTCCTGCCATGTGGTGTAGTTAGAGTCAGTCCTATGTGTCCTCTGTACTCTCAGGTCTTGGAGTCTTGTGTTATGTGATCTTGAGATTTTGTATCTTGATGTATATAATTACTCAAGAAGTAATTATCCTGAGATGTAAACAGTTACCTCTCTTTATGAAAGGAGTTTTTATGGATACAAGTTCTTATCTCGAAAAGTTTTAATTTCCCGTGATTTTTGTCTTCCGCTGATTACCGATTCGCTTCCGCTAAGTTTTATTCGTGTTTATGTCATGGGTTGGAGATCAGACCCCACAATTAGTGGTATCAGAGCTCCAGGTTCAGTTGAGTCTACAGAGGCATAGGACTTAGGGTGTCGAGTCTACCTTTAGTACTCCTTCCTTATCTAATAGAATCTTCTGCTCCTCAGGAGAAGAAGATACATAAGAATGTCAGAACATCGCGATGAGCACGTGGCTGAGAGTAGTGCTAGTGCACCTCGAGGCGGTGCAAGAGTTCCGAGAATAGAACAACCTGCACCTAAGTCGCCAAGAGAGCCACCCCAGTTCGACCCAGCTGACATGAGTGATCCAGCTGTACAGACGATGTTCGGGCAGTTCATGACTGCCATGACACATATAACTGATAGGATGCCCATTCCTGCACCTAGGGCACCTGTCCAGCCTGAAGTACAAGGTATTGGTAAGACATTCGAACGACTTCGTCGTGTCAGAGCTACCGAGTACTTCGGAACTGCCGACCCTGCAGATGCTGACTTATGGTTGACAGAGTTGGAGAAGGCTTTCAGGATTCTTATGATTCCGGAAGCTGAGAAGGTTAGACATGCTGTCTATCTTCTCAAAGGCAGTGCTGGTCACTGGTGGAACATGGAAGAGCAGAAGAGACCTGGAGTAGAGTTCTCATGGGAAGAGTTTCGTCGGGAATTTATCAATAGATATTTTCCAAAGACCTTCCTAGATGAGAAGATTTCTCAGTTTGAGAAACTAAGGCAGGGTATGATGAACATTAGCGAGTATGAAGCTAAATTCATGGAGCTGTTGCGGTTTTGTCCGCATATGGCTGCTACAGATGAGGAAAGAATCAGAAGATTTGAAAAGGGTTTGAATTCCGATATGTCAACCCCTGTGTCTGCCTTAGAAAACAGAGAGAGATTCTCTACCTTCGTTGAGTCAGTCCGAAGGATAGAGAGATCTGTTGTTGAGAAAAGACAAACCCATAAAAGATATCCCCAGTTCCAGGGTTCTTCATCTAGGGATTCCAAGAAACCTAGATTCTCTGCACCTAACCCTCCACCACCCAGATCAAGTTTTCAAACTCAATGGACACCAAGTAGAGGTAGGGGACGGAGTCAACCGCTTCAAGGGACGCACAGTTCTGCATCAGTGTCAGTCACTGGACCACCCAGACCACAACAACAGGAGAAGAGTTGCTACAACTGTGGTAAGGTGGGACACTTGATGAAGGATTGCCGTTCTAGGCCTGTCGGTGTGACACAACAACCTCCGAGACAGAATCAACAGGGATCTCAGAATAGACAACATCAAGGAACAGCTCGAGGACGTGGACAAGCGTCTCAAGCTGGATCATCAGCACCACCTCAACACCAGGCAACCGCGAGGTTCTATGCTATGAACCCACCTGAGGCAGTGGTCAATCCACGGGTAGTGGCAGGTCAGATGAAACTTTTATATTCTGATATGTCTATATCCTGTAATGTATCTGTTCTGATTGATCTGGGTGCTACACACTCTTTCATCACTCGTGAAGTGATTCGTAACTACAATGTGACTGTTAGTCATAGAGCAGATAGTTTGTTGTTAGAGACTCCATTGAGTGGGTCTGCCGTTTTGCAGGAGGTATGTTCTCCCTGCATCCTTTTCTTTTCTGACCATCGCATTCAAGTGGACCTTATACCACTTGATATGCAGGGGTTTGATATAATCCTTGGGATGGATACCTTAGAAAGGTATAGAGTTGTCTTGGATTGTGAGTCCAAGTTGGCTGTGTTTGCTGATGAAAGCAACACATGGATCTTTCAAGGTGAAAGAAAGATTCTGCCCACCTGTCTTGTGTCAGCTATGGTTGCTGATAAGCTGTTGAGGCAAGGATGTTATGCATTCTTAGCCCATGTGGTAGACGTTACCAAGGAAAGTTCCAACCCTGCTGAAGTTCCCATAGTCAGGGAATTCGAGGATGTGTTTCCTGAAGAACTTCCTGGTATACCACCACCTCGGGAGATTGACTTTGAAATCAATCTGATTCCAGATACGAAACCCATAGCTCAAACTCCGTATAGAATGGCTCCTGCCGAGATGGCAGAACTCAAGAAACAGCTTCAAGAGTTACTTGAGAGAGGTTTTATCCGACCGAGTACTTCACCTTGGGGTGCTCCGGTCTTGTTTGTTAAAAAGAAAGATGGGTCAATGCGGTTATGCATCGACTATAGACAACTCAATAAAGTGACAATAAAGAATAAGTATCCTCTGCCGAGGATTGATGATCTCTTTGACCAGTTGCGTGGTGCAACAATCTTTTCAAAGATAGACTTGAGGTCTGGATATCACCAACTTCATATTAAGGATAGTGACATATCCAAGTCTGCCTTTAGGACAAGATATGGTCACTATGAGTTCACGGTTATGTCGTTTGGACTAACCAATGCACCAGCTGCATTCATGGAACTCATGAATAGAGTTTTTTGACCTTTCCTTGATCAGTGTGTTGTCGTCTTCATAGATGACATACTGATTTATAGTAAAGATGCTCAGCAGCATGAGCAGCATCTTCGCCAAGCTCTGACCTTGCTAAGAGAACATAAGCTGTACGCTAAGTTTAGCAAGTGTGAGTTCTGGCTACCAGAAGTATCTTTTCTTGGGCATGTGATATCTGCCTCGGGAATTCGTGTTGACCCTGCAAAGGTAGAATCTGTTCTACAATGGGAACAACCGAAAACACCGACGGAGATTCGGAGTTTCTTGGGGTTAGCTGGCTATTATCGAAGGTTCATAAAGAACTTTAGTTCTATAGCTTTACCTTTGACTAAGTTAACCCGGAAAGATGTTCCTTTTTCTTGGAGTGATAAGTGTCAACAATCTTTCCAGCTGCTGAAGGAGAGATTGACAAGTGCACCTGTGCTAGTGCTACCTGAACAAGGAAAAGGGTATATAGTTTTCTGTGATGCTTCCAAAAATGGACTAGGATGTGTGTTGATGCAGGATAAACAAGTGATTTCTTTTGCTTCCCGACAGCTTAAGAAACACGAGGAGAATTATCCAACACACGATCTGGAGTTAGCAGCTGTGGTTCATGCTTTGAAGATCTGGAGACATTATCTCTACGGAGAGACATTCCAGATTTTCACAGACCACAAAAACCTTAAGTATATCTTCTCTCAGCATGAGCTCAACATGAGGCAACGTCGCTGGATGGAGTTAATCAAGGACTACGACTGTACAATTGATTACCATCCAGGTAAGGCCAATGTTGTTGCAGATGCCTTGAGTAGGAAATCAGCAACATCAACCATGAATAGAGCACAACTAAACTCTTTAGTATGCTCTAGAAGAGATATGCTTATCTCTTTAAGGCAAGACAATGTACAGTTGAAGGTATCATTGCTAGCCGGTTTGTTAGTTGAGATGCATATTAAACCTACCCTAAGAGAGCAGATTAAAGAAGCACAGCTAGATGATGCTGCAGTTCAACATATAAGATCTGAGTATGGAAATGAGAAGCAAGATGGGTTTCATGACTCAAAAGATCAAGTAGCTTGTTATAATGGAAGAATGATAGTGCCGGATGTGGACAACTTAAGGAAGTTAGTCCTGGAAGAAGCCCATTCTTCCATGTATGCCATGCATCCAGGGAGCACCAAGATGTATCGGAATTTGAAGGATCTGTATTGGTGGCCTGGGATGAAGAAGGACGTTGCTGAGTTTGTTCTGAGGTGTCCTGTGTGTCAGCAAGTTAAAGCTGAACACCAGAAGCCTGCAGGGACAATGCAACCTTTACCCATATCACAGTGGAAGTGGGACCATGTGACCATGGACTTTGTTGTTGGCCTACCCAGGACAAGCAAAGGACATGATTCCATTTGGGTAATTGTTGATAGGTTGACTAAGACAGCACATTTCTTACCTGTCAAAACAACCTATTCTGCTGAAAGGTTATCAGAGTTGTATGTTCGAGAGATAGTGCGTTTGCACGGAGTTCCTGTCACAATAGTTTCGGACAGAGGTCCTCAGTTTACAAGTCGTTTTTGGGAACAGTTGCACAGTGCCTTAGGCACTAAGCTGAGGTTTAGTACGGCCTTTCATCCACAGACTGATGGACAGTCGGAAAGGACCATACAAACCTTAGAAGACCTGTTGCGAGCATGTGTTCTCCAGTTTACCGGAAGTTGGGATCTACACCTAAGCTTGATAGAGTTTTCCTACAACAATAGCTATCAGCATAGTATTGATATGGCACCTTATGAAGCCTTATATGGTAGACGTTGTAGATCACCCTTGTGTTGGTTTGAGACTGGTGAGCACCAGTTGTTAGGTCCTGACTTGGTACATCAAACCACGGGAAAGATTAAAGTTATACAACATAAGATTAAGACTGCTCAGGATAGGCAGAAATCTTATGCTGACAAACGTCGTAGACCTTTAGAGTTCCAGGTTGGAGACAAAGTGTATCTTAAGGTCTCACCTTGGAAAGGGGTCCTTCGTTTTGGAAGGAAGGGGAAGTTAGCTCCTAGATATATGGGGCCTTATCCAATCATTGAACGGATTGGAAAGGTAGCATATAAACTAGAGCTGCCCCCAGAGCTACAGAGATTACATCCTGTGTTTCACATTTCTATGTTGAAGAAATGTCACCCAGACACCGAGTCAGTTCTACAACCTATGGAAGTAGAATTGAATGATGACATATCCTATGAGGAGGGACCAGTGTCAATCCTTGATAAACGAATTAAAAAGTTAAAGAAGAAAGATATAAGTCTTGTGAAAGTCCTCTGGAATCATCGTGGTATTGAAGAAGCCACTTGGGAGTTAGAGGATGAGATGAGAAGGAAGTATCCTGCCCTTTTCTCGTAATATGTTTTATCGATTTCGGGGACGAAATCCTTGTAAGGGGTGGATAATTTGTAACATCCCTGACCTGGGTTATGAGTTAACCCTAGGTGTTTTGCCTAAATATGTAGTTAAATCCTTGTGATTAACTCTGAGCATGTAATTAAGCTTCTCAGAAACGTATATTTCAGTATTTGCTCCTTTTTATTTAAAGTTGTAGCATTGTTTTGATATACAGGGACCTATGTGCAATTTACCCAGTTAAAAGGGTTAACTTGCAATTTGCACATGATGAGATGTTCCTCTGATGTTGAGACATCATGAGAATCTCTTTGGCAAAGTTTGAGGGATTTCCCAAAGCTAGAGCACCAAGGTGCAGCTGTGGAAGCAATCCCAGGGCTTGAAACCCTAATTTGGAGTAAAATGCAATTTACCCAAATGATGGGATGCAATTTGTAAAGAATGTCATCTAAAGTATCTTTTTAGACTCTTTCCATCATTTAGATAAGAAATGATGAGGAATTCACCTCAATTGAGTTATCAAGTTAAGAAATAGGCTTTGCGATTGAATAATCAGGGTATATGTTCAATAACCCTTTAAGTATGAACTTTATTATTAGATTATTCTTCCTTGCCTTCTTTTCTATAACTTAAGATAAGGTTTGTCCTTAGAATAAAGAGGAAGGGAGGAGCAAGTAATAAAAGAAGGACTTAGTTGGAATTAAGGGAAACTTATGAACTAATGTTGAAAATCCTATCCCATGTATATTAGCCATCCTTCCTTTAGTTGCAAGGGAACTTAACCTTCGTTCCCTTTACTGTTTCATTTCACCAAAGACGACCAAGGACTGCCTTGGAGCTAAGGAGGACGAGCAAGGGGTGCAAGGTAGGTTTAAACCCCTCTTCTTGCCTAATTCCATGGTTAGAATTCGAATTCAAGGTCATCTTCATGGCTAATTCTCGAAACCCTATCTTTCTAGCCGTCTCTTTTCATCCTTCCTTGGAGTTTTCACCTTGGCCAACCTGTGGGAACTCAAGGACGCCATTAGAGCTTGGAGCTTGAAAGCTTGGAGCTCAAGAAGCAAGCTTTAGGCGGGTTTTATAACTCTAAACCTATGCTTTACTATGTGCATCTTTATATGCGAGTTAATGATAGCTCCTAGTATTTCCCTACTTTTCCCTGCTATTTTGCAAGCAAACCCGTGGGATATCTGTACTGTTCTTGAGCTAGAAGATGAAGGCGTGATTTCCAAGAAAAACCCACCGTTTTTCTTTTCCCTAAACGGTCCTAACAGTTTGCTCTCACGACCTCAAGACCGTGAGGGAGCCTCGCGGTCTCGAGACCGTGAGAGGGCTCGCGGTCTCAAGACCGATTGGCCCTGTTGACCGAGCGTGGACCATATAAGAAACCTGTTCCTAATTATATAGGCTAAATACCCTCAAAATTTGGGAGACTAACTCCAAAGGAATCGGGAGATATGACCTTTTTAAGTCACGACTTTAAATGAATTAGTTGCTGATTTTCAAACGGTCTGAAATTGCCTTTTTGGGCAAAAGGTCTCAAGACCGTGAAAGGTCGTTGATTAAGCATTGACCCCATGAGATTACTGTTCAAAATTATGTTAATTAACAACTCACCAAGTTTGATGGTCTAATTCCAAACGGGCTAAGAGTTGAAGGGTGAATACTAGGGCTAACCCTAGATAAAATCAGTACTGAAATTATGGTGACATAATTAGGGTTTTTAGGGTTGATTGACCTAAACGGTCTCAAGACCATGTGGGGTCCACCCACATGACCTCAAGACCGTGAGGACAATCACCCAAGACCATTTGAAGGTCTAGGGTTGAGTAATTTGACCAATTGAACACCCAATTGCAAATAAGTTATCAAGTTAATCAAAATTCGGATTCTGTGACCAATCATGGTTCAACCTCTATCAAATCACCTTAGATTTTGATGAAATCTTGGGCAAACGGTCTCAAGACCATGTGGGGTCCACCCACATGACCTCAAGACCGTTTGGGCCAAGTTTGGGCCCAATTGGAGCTCAATTGAAGGGTTCAACCTTGTGTTGATACACATTGTTGAGTGTTGATGGGTGAACATTGATAGACCTTAATTGAATCGATTTCAATCCTAATTGGTCAACAATTGAGGGTCAATTGAATGACCATTTGGTTAAGCATAACCTTAATTAACTCAATCCATAGGTGGTCAACAGTTATTGGACCTTTTGAAGGCTTCAACATCAGTTGACATCATCGTTTGATTTGTTGAACCTTTGTTGAAGGGCCTTGTGGTTGAGACCATGAGAGGCTCACGACCTCAGGATCGTGAGGTGGCTCACGACCTCAGGACCGTGAGGTGGCTCACGACCTCAGGATCGTGAGGTGGCTCACGACCTCAGGACCGTGAGGTGGCTCACGACCTCAGGACCGTGAGGTGGCTCACGACCTCAGGACCGTAAGGTGGCTCACGACCTCAGGACCGTGAGGTGGCTCACGACCTCAGGACCGTGAGGTGGCTCACGACCTCAGGACCGTGAGGTGGCTCACGACCTCAGGACCGTGAGGTGGCTCACGACCTCAGGACCGTGAGGTAGCTCACGATCTCAAGCCCATGATGAGGCTCACGGTCTTGGAACTAGAAAGGGGCTCATGGACTTGAAGGGTCAAAGTGAGCAATCGGTCAACACTTTCAACCGAATTCAATCGTGTGATGGTTCAATGTTGCTCAAATCAAACACTAATGATAATCTAAGATAGTAAGGAGTTATTTGATTAAGGTTTTTGACTATGATGATGATGATCAATGGGGTGAATTACCAAGATACCCCTGAAGAGTCAATTGAGTTATACCTTGCTCAATTCAAACCCTAATTACATGAGAATGATGTTTTTAGTCATAATGACTCTATATAACCTGATCTAGTCTAATGTTATCATCAACCATTAGTATGATGAAAGAGAAAGTGCTCTAGAGAGAGAGAAAGTACCCTAGAGAGAGAAAGTAACTCTAATCACTTAATGGTGATGCTTTTGGCTATGTTAGCCTATGATGACTCAACCCAACCTGTTTTAGAGTGATGTTGACATCACCTAACCTTACGATGAGAGAGAAAGTACTTCTAGAGAGATAAAGTACCTATAGAGAGAGAAAGTATCTCTTTTAAATGGAAACTCAATTGAAACATCCCCAATACACAGAAATGAGTATAATTAGGGTATGATCCACCTGTGTGAGATCATAGAAACCCTAATTATGATAAATGATGAACCTTTAACTAATCCAGGAGCATCAATGAAGGTGTTACTCAAACATGATGATGTTATGAGTTTAATTCACCTTGATGTGAATAGTAAACCCTAATTCAAGGGTGATGACATGTAATGTGAATAGTAAACCCTAATTCAAGGGTGATGACGTGTAATGTGAATAGTAAACCCTAATTCAAGGGTAATGGCATGCTTTTGAGCAATAAACTCTATTTGAGTAGAATTAAAGATTTAACTCTTATGACAAGAGTAGGAAGTACATTCCTTATTATTGTATTTCCTTTATCAGATGTATTAACCATGCAGGTTTTGATATGAAGGTAATCATATCCAGGTATGGATGTTGATGTTATATTCATTGAAGGCATGTTGTTAGCCTTATGAATAAGTAATGTAATCTGATGCCTTGCCAGTGGCATCCTATACTGATAATGGGCTGTGAGAGCCATGAATACCATCAAGGTCATGCTTTAGAGATGACTTGTGATGAGGATAATGAGAAATGATGATTGATATGAGTTAGGCCTGTTACATTTAGTATTCTTCTTTTATAGCTGCTATGCTACTGTTATTGTTTGAAGAACAATGTATGCTGTTAAAGAATACTGAATGTACCTAACTAATCAAGTATAATGTAGAGCCCTGATCATAGATCCATCATTGTCAGAAATTAAGTGATGGTGAAACAGGTTTTCCTTAGGGAACTCCTGGAGCACATACTTTTGAGTATGTGGGGTACATGGATGTGTAGAACCTTACATCCTAGTGTAGGAAAGTGATGTAGATGTGGAATCCATCCATCCTTCACTATAGTTCCATACCGTATCAGTGGTAGGTAAACATGAAACCTCCTGATGACGAAGAAAGCACAGATATCCGTATCAGTGGTAGGTAAATATGAAACCTCCTGATGACGAAGAGAGTACAGAACGCCACTGTGACTCTAGAATAGCGAAGGACCAGTTTACCCTGGTGAGCTATAATAGTAGAGGCATGAGATGTCCTACAAGTGATCCTCTTACTGACTGAGGAAGGTGAAGGTCATGAGAATCCGGCTCTCTTAATGACCTATGTATGATACTGATGCGGCTTCTCAGCGATCAGTTGGAGTATGAGTGGTAAGCCTCATCTCCACAGGGCATAATGTTGTTTGTAAAACATAATCAACCATGTAGTGTAACTTGTTAGAGATAACTCCAAGTTAGTTGATTGATGTTACATTGTTATAATGATTGATATCCTCCATATCTCCTAAATTGTAGAGATCTTGTTATAACTATAACTGTTATAGAATGCTTTGAAGGCTTTACTGTTTAGAATAATCTTTGATGTTATAATAAAGCTTCTGGCGAAGAGTTATAACTCTCGCTGGGACAATTATGTATAATTGTCTCACCCCGTAGACTTCAACTTTTTAGGTGGACGTCGGAGATGAAGAAACCAGCCTACAAGTGATCAGTCTCAGCAGCAGCACCAGGGGCAGCAGTAATCTCAGGTGGAGATTTGTCCTGCCATGTGGTGTAGTTAGAGTCAGTCCTATGTGTCCTCTGTACTCTCTAGTCTTGGAGTCTTGTGTTATGTGATCTTGAGATTTTGTATCTTGATGTATATAATTACTCAAGAAGTAATTATCCTGAGATGTAAACAGTTACCTCTCTTTATGAAAGGAGTTTTTATGGATACAAGTTCTTATCTCGAAAAGTTTTAATTTCCCGTGATTTTTGTCTTCCGCTGATTACCGATTCGCTTCCGCTAAGTTTTATTCGTGTTTATGTCATGGGTTGGAGATCAGACCCCACAAAACCCATCCAAGATTTACTCATTAGGAGTAAATCTTGGATAGTCCCCGGTTTGGGAATGTTCTTGAACACCTAATCTCACTTAGGATGTAAGTGTATAATGTGTATTGGGTTTTCGAGAAAATTTCGGTAGCATTTCCTCATTTGTTCTCTAAGTACATATGTACTTAGAGAACAGCGGGGAAATGCTGCCGAAATTTTCTTGAAAACCCAATACACATTATACACTTACTAGTGAGATTAGGTGTTCAAGGATGGGATAGGTGGTACACATTTATTATATATAAGAATGACATCACATGTGTTTGTTGGCCTAGAAACCCGTCCAAGATTTACTCGTTAGGAGTAAATATTGGATAGTCCCCGGTTTGGGACTGTTCTTGAACACCTAATCTCACTAAATTATATATTGTTTGTATGGAGTCCGGCTTCATTGTAGATAATAGGAGTAAATCTTGGATAGGATGTAAGTGTATACCCTAATCTTGTCCTAATATATACTTGTTTTCTCTTTGATCATAGAATGGATAGATCATGGATGTCCATTCGCAATCGCTGCACCCCAGAGTTTATATCTGGTCTTGATCAGTTGATTAGATTTTCCGAGGAACATAGGAAAAAACCTACAAATAGGTTCTACTGTCCATGTAGGCATTGCGGTAACAACTTGAAAGTCAGCACTGGTGAGGAAATCAAAAGTCATGTCATGTGCAACGGGATTGTATAAGGCTATACAGAATGGCACTGACATGGAGGGATTTCAAACTCGAAACCAGTAGATGCCGATAGCAGTGCTTGGGTGGAAGAAGAAATTGCCTCCGATGACGTAGATGTGAACGAACCAGTTCCAGTAGACATCGTTGATGCGATGCTAGATAGTTGTAGGGTAGAGCACACCGATCCACCTCCTATCTTTATAAATATTGTGCATGATGCTGAGATACCGTTATACACAGGCTGTGCTAAGTTTACGAAGTTTAGCGCTGTGTTGAGATTGTATAAGTTGAAAGCTAACAATAGATGGAGCGACAAAAGCTTCACTTCATTGTTGACTTTGTTGAAAGAAATGCTTCCTGAAGGAAACGAGCTGCCAATCTCAACATACCGGGTAAAGAAAATGTTGTACCCAATGGGAATGGAGGCCAAGAAGATACACGCATGCCCAAATGATTGTGTATTATTTCAAAAGGACTATGTAGATTTGAAAGATTGTCCAAAATGTGGTGCATCACGGTATAAATTGACGACTTCAGGGGAATCCAAAACTGGTTCTCCTGCCAAGGTGTTGTGGTATCTACCTATAATATCACAGTTTCAACGCTTGTTTGCAAATCCGAAAGATGCGAAGAATTTGAGGTGGCATGCAGATGTTAAGAAAAATAATGATGGGATCCTACGACATGCGTCTGATTCCCCACAGTGGAAGAAGATTGATCTATTGTACCCCAAATTTGGTGAAGAAGATAGGAATCTAAGACTTGGGCTTTGTACATATGGGATGAATCCGTACGGGACATTGAGTAGCCAACATAGCACTTGGCCAGTCATGCTTGTTATATACAATCTTCCTCCCTGGTTGTGTATGAAAAATAAGTGTGTTATGCTGTCGTGTTGATATCGGGCCCTAAACAACCCAGAAATGATATCGATGTTTATCTTGAACCTCTGATTGATGACTTAAAGAAACTTTGGGCTGAAGGTGTGATGACCTATGATGCTTCAGGAAGAGAGACATTTCGTTTGCACGCTATGTTATTTTGCACCATTAATGACTTTCCAGCATATGGGAATTTGTCTGGATATAGTGTCAAAGGAGCTAAAGCGTGTCCTATATGTGAAGAAAACACTGATTCAATAAGACTAAAACATGGCGGCAAGACTGTATATCTTGGTCATCGAAGGTTTCTTTCAAAATTCCATATGTATCATAGGAAGCGCAAAGCATTCAATGGATGGAATGATGAACGGAGTGCACCTAAACCTATACCAGGGGATGTTGTTTATGAAAGAGTAAAAGACATTGTCAATGAATTTGGTAAGAAATCACAATGTAGTATGGCCACACGGAGTGACAATTCTTCATTCAAGAAGAAGTCAATATTTTGGGATCTTCCTTATTGGAGTTTTTTTACATTTAGGCATTGTATCGATGTAATGCACGTTGAGAAAAATGTTTGTGATAGCATCATTGGTACTCTGTTAAATATACCAGGTAAGACTAAAGATGGTATAAAATCCAAACTGGACCTACGTGAACTGGGAATAAGGTCAGAATTAACAAAATTATGTGAAATGGGTAATAAAAGAACATACTTACCTCCCGCTTGTTACACGTTGTCTAGAAAGGAGAAGAAAGCTTTTTGTGAATGCTTGGTAAATGTTAAGGTGCCACATGGTTACTCATCCAACATCCGTAGATTGGTATCAATGAAAGATCTGAAGTTGATAGGTCTTAAATCTCATGATTGTCACACTCTAATGCAACAAATATTGCTCGTGGCAATTCGATCTATATTGTCGAAGCATGTAAGGTTTGCAATCACCAGACTTTGTTTCTTTTTCAACAGTCTATGCAATAAAGTTATTGACCCTGATACTCTTGATAATTTGCAAAGAGAAGTGGTTGTTACCCTATGCCAGCTTGAGATGTATTTCCCTCCTTCGTTCTTTGATATCATGGTACATCTTGTTGTCCACTTGACTAGGGAAGTGAAAATGTTGGGACCAGTTTTCTTGCATTGGATGTATCCCTTTGAACGATACATGAGCGTTTTTAAAGGTGATGTTCGAAACCGTTA
This sequence comes from Alisma plantago-aquatica, assembly GCA_963693085.1. Lineage (NCBI taxonomy): Eukaryota > Viridiplantae > Streptophyta > Magnoliopsida > Alismatales > Alismataceae > Alisma > Alisma plantago-aquatica. The sequence goes on from OY856409.1 coordinate 1,765,987,507, forward strand.
TCGGTCTGAAGGGAGTATTATTGAAGGTTATGTAGCGAGAGAGGTTATGGATTTTTGCAATGACTTTCTGAGTGGTAATAACACTCCTGTTAATGACAAGAATATTGAGGAGGGCAAAGGAATTTTGGGATCACGGGTGAAAGTAATCAGCCGTGAGCAGTTGGAACAAGCTCACTTGTATATTTTATACAACATGGACGAAGTGAGTGTTTATATCGAGGAACATACCAATTTCATTAAGAGACAACATCCTCGAGCAAGTTCAATGTGGCTTGCTAGAGAGCATAATAAGACTTTTACTAAGTGGTTTGAAGATAAAGTCTTACATCAACTATCTCAAACACCAAATGATATTACAGAAACTATCAAATGCCTCACCTTTAAACCAAAACCGAATGTTATGTCTTATGAAGGGTTTGACATTAATGGGTTCACATATTACACAAAGCGCCAAGATGATAAGAGTGTCATCCAAAACAGTGGGGTCACTCGTCAAGCGTCGACTATGTATTTTGCAAGTACAAAGGATAAGAGTCCACATGAAGCTAAAATGTCATATTACGGTGTCATTGAAGACATATGGGAGTTTGACTACATAGATTTCAGAATTCCGCTCTTTAAATGTAATTCGGTTGATAACACCAAAGGAGTTATAGTGGACGAATTGGGTTTCACTTTGAAAATATTGGCGAGAAGGGTGAACCATTCATATTGTTATAACAGGCGAAACAAATATTCTATATCGATGATCCTACAAATGCTAAATGGTCGGTTGTTCTTCATGGTAAAAGACAATTCATTGAAGATCCTATAGATGAAGAAGAGTACTATGATAAGTATGATGACTCCAGTCCATTCTCAGTTGGGTTGCCAACTCCACAAAATATTGAAGCTAATGATGACTTATATGTGTGCGGAGATCACAATGAAGGATTGTTAATTGATAAAAGATCACAATTTTAGAGGCATGTATGTTTATATTTTTTTATTGAAGCTAAATGTTTGCTTTTTTAATATCAATATCATTTTCAGATTTGATTTACCCAAAACGCACACTTGTAGCCATTTTGACTTGAACTTGACCCATTCTAGGGCTTTGGATTTTAGATCATTTTCAGATTTGATGTTTCATTATCTTCTAGTTAATACAAATGCTAAATGTTTGCCTTTTTAATGACATTTTCAGATGGCTGACCATGATGAGCATGATGTCCATGATGAGCATGAAGTCCATGATGAGCATGCTGTCCATGACGAGCATGGCGAGGATACCAATGTATGTTCTAAAAACATATCCTGTATTTCTATAAAATTCATTATCTTTTAGTTATGTCATATATCCCATATTTCTATATTACGCTAATTCATTGTGTTTATTTTTGTCAAATTTTAGGTTTATGATGCACATGTACCCACTGAAGCACTGGAGCAACTTGATGCGCAACACTAAACACTTAACAAGAAAAGGGGCATCACTCTGTTGAAGAAGTTAATAGCACTAAGTGGTAGTGGATCCAAATTGGTTGTGGAGTTTGATAATGAAGGAAATGCAATTGGAGTGAACCGCAATAATTTTGTAAACTATCTTGGGTGTGTCACTTGAAGCCATTGTGGTGTTAAGTATGATAATTGGCATAAAGTTCCTCAGGGGAAGAAAGACTTGATATGGAAGGATTTATGCGTGAGTTATTATTATTTGCAATTCTATTTTGTAGATTACAAATTATATTATTTGCAATTCTATTTTTGGATACTAGTTAATAAGAATTCTATTTTACAGAATCTGTTTGCATTGGATGAGAAGCTGCATCGTAAAAGCATGATGCAACGCGCTGGAAAGATGCTTAGGAACTATATGACAAATCTCAACAAAGAATACATAAAAGATGGTGATAAGAAGAAGAAGTCAGCCCTTGAATAGTGGAACTTCTTGGACAAAGAAGATTGGGACAATTTTGTTTCTTCAAGAAAATCTGAAGAATTCAAGGTATTAGGCGTCACTCCCAATTTAATTAATATACGTTGTATTCACCTATTCAAGATTAACATTTAGTGCTACTAACCAAATCATTAATGTGCATACTAACTAGGCCCTCAGTGACGCGCAAAAAGCAAGGTGTGCACTGAATGTGCATGACCACACTATGGGTCCAAAGGGCTATGCAAGCATTCGCCAAAGACTACAGGAGGAGTCTGTGGCTACCCAAGAGTCTGCTCCTACTCAGGAGTCTACCACACCCGTGCCTCGCCATGATATCTGGATAGATGGGAGGCAAAACAAGAAGGGTGAAATAAAGAAGCCCGTAACTGCTGAGGCGGCTGTGAAAATGGTAAAATACAACTCTTAGAGCAATCATTTGAATATTGATTATTTGTGGTGTTAACTTACCAATTTTTGTTGATGGTGATTAGCGGGAGCTGCACGAGCAGAGGAAACAAGGCATGTTCATCCCTCAGGGCACAAGGGATGAATTGACAGTTGCTCTGGGTAACCCAGAGCATCCTGGACGTGTTAGGGGTGTAGGCGCTAGTGTGGGCATCAAAGCATTCTTTGGGCCATCCCAGTGCAAACCCAGAGCGGGACTTTCACAAGAAGAGGTAACCTATTCTTTTTTTAGAATGTTACTGCAAAAGGGAATTCAATAATAAGAAGCTAATGTTTCTTTTATCCATGTATAGGAGAATAAGAGAGTCGAGGATATAGTTGCCAAGAAGGTCAATGATATAGTTGCTGAGAAGGTCAAGGAAGAAATAGTGCGGTGGCAGGCATCTCAGGCTTCCAATCAGCCTATGGCGACCCACTCTTCTCCTGATGCACAGACTGTGAGTAATCCTAGAGACCCATCGCCTAACACGTCTGCTGTAAGTATTGTTTATGACATTGTAGCTAGTCTTTTCAAGATGATATGTTTTCAAGATGATATGTATATATGTATAATATTCTTTATGTAAATTTGTAGGCATTGAAGCCATGCCGCTTAAGAATGCAAGACTATGTTGTTGCAGATGCGCAGGCTTACCCGTCCCTTCCTGGGGCAATGTTTCACGGGACTCCAATGCCATAGGGCTACGTTTGTGTGAGCCCGATACGTGTGTTACCCGATTGGAGGAAAGCTTCATTTCCATATCCCCACTCGGATATTGATACACTTGCTGAGACAGAAGGCGGGGTGATATTGTGGCCCAAAACAGATGTCGTCTACACTACTAAAATTGTAAGACGAATTTACATTACTTTAGATTGTTAATGTGTATATATGAGGTCAACTGATCTGAAATTATATATACAGGTTAAAAAGAAGACACCGGGAGCACCTAGGCCTCCACCTCCACTTCCTGCATTACCAAGTTGGGTTCTAACTGACCTAAAATACCCGTTAGGTTCTTCTTGTAGGGGAATGGCATGTTGGCTATGGGCACATAATATACATTGCCCTATAATTATTTCTTTAGAAGCAGATTATGCAGGTCAATCATACGATAGCTCTTTATTTATACAAGATATTATTGAGTTGTTTATATATGATTGGCTGAATACATCAATGATAGAGACATGGATAAGGTGAGATCTTGTTTATACATCCATATATTGTGTAAGATCCGGTGATCTGGTTTCTTATATATTAATGCATACGTAATACATGTTTTGCAGCTACTTAGTCGAAGATCAATGCAAACAATTTGCATTTGATCATGTGGGTTTTTTGATTCCATCATTGATTAGTATGGTAGCTAAAGACCCTGATAGTGTTCAACAATATTGTATAGATGCTTTTAGAATTTTCGGTTAGCAAAAGAAGACGATAATAATAGCTCCATTCAATGTCAAGTAAGTTTACTTTATTTATAATTTGGACTTAAGAAAATTCCATTTTTATTGTGCATTTTGAGTTATTAATTTTTAACTTTTTTACCTCTAGCGGTAGACATTGGGAGTTACTAGTTATTGTCCCCGGGACGTTCACTGTTTATTATCTAGATCCTGCGGGAAGTACATTGAACACTAAAATTGGACACATATTGAGAATGCCATTATTCTGGTGAGAAATATTTCATTTTTATATCCGCTAACATCTGTTATTACATTACTATTTAATTATGCAATTTACTGTGTTACATTAACATGTAGGAGTTTAGATGCATTCAAAAATGCTGGAGGAAATGTCCCAAAGAGAAAGAACCAGCCAATAATTTGGGAGAACGTAAAAGTAAGTTCCTGACTCCAATATATATATTATTTATGTGAACTGTGCTTAGTTGTATTTTTTAATATTTTGTATGTTTCAATTTATAGTGCGCTACACAAGACAACGGCTGGGCATGCGCATACTATGTGATGCGATTTATGCAGATGATTATCCGACATGCCACATTGGATATTAATACCATACATGAGGTATTATATGTAGTCTCATTAGTTAGTATGAAATATATCAATCTTATTTTTATATTATTACTTATATATATACATCATTCTCTTTGCATGTGTTTAAAACTGACCACACTATAGGTAAATGCTTAAAAAATGTGCATGCTCCATATACGACGGAAGCATTAAATGAAATAAGAGAAGAATGGGCAAAAGCCATACAAGCAGTGGCGATTGTAAGATATAATTGGGATGCTGATAGCGATGCTGAATGATATTTTGTAAATGAATATTTCTGAATATTTATACATGTCTGAATGTTTCTACGTGTATTTGAATGTTTCTACATGTGTGAATGTGAGAATTGAATTGATGTCTGAATGTATCTACTTGTGTGAAAAAATATTGGTTGATTTTGCAGGTTTGTGGCCTGTTTGTAGGCTGATATCAATGGATGTCGTAAACCTGCAATTCAGAAAACTGAACTGCAGGTTCTCATCCTGCTGACCAGCCACAACAGGCCTACAAACTGATAAGAAAAAAAAATTAAAGTATAGGCATCGGTTATTTATAAAACACTATCATCAAAGGCCTACAACGTCGGTTATTAGATAAAAACCGATGCCTAATATGACAAACAACCTGACCGTGTAGGAAAGCACGACCATGGTGGAAAAAGGTGTCGCTTATTCGTATAAAATCGACGCCTATAGTACTAAACACGGCCGTGCAGCGAAGCACGGCCGTGTCGTCTGGGAGTATGGCATCGGTTGTTCAGTTGTTAACCGACGCAGAAAGTGTCCTAGCTGGTGCCCTTCTTTGTGGCATGAACCCTATAGACGTCGATCAACTAAATATAATCGACGCCTATAGATCATATAGGTGTCGGTTAGAAAACCGACGCCGAAGAGTTTGACCTTTAGCGGCGCCCACATAGGCGTCGCTTGAAAACCGTTGCCAAAGGGGGTTAAACAACTGACGCCAAAGGCGTATTCTGTAGTAGTTCCATTTATTTGAAGAATTTTGCACATCTCAAGGCTACACTCACAAATTTTCTACTCCACGCACTCCACAACAAAATGGTATAGTTGAAAGGAAAAATCGATCATTACAAGAAATGGCTAGGACTATGATGCTCGAACATAATACACCTAAAATGTTTTGGGCTGAAGCGGTAAACACAGCTTGCTATGTGCTAAATAGAGTAACTGTTCATTCCTATTTGAAGAAAACACCATATGAAATCATATATAATAAGAAACCTAGGGTTGACTATTTTCATACTTTCGGATCAACATGCTACATTCTAAACACAAAAGAGGATAGAGACAAGTTTGACTCAAAATCATACAAAGCATTTTTCTTGGGATATTCTACTTCTAGCAAAGCATTTAGAGTTTACAACACTATTTCTAGAAAAGTTGAGGAATCAATTCACATCTCTTTTCATGAAGAGCCACAATCTGAAAACCTTGAAGTAATTGATCTTACACATCAATTAGAAAATTTATCAATACCTAATGATAATGACAAAAACACTACTAGTGATCATCAAGTTGAAACACAACCTGTTCCTAGACTCATTAAGGATCATCCTCAAGAATTAATCATTGGAAATCCAACTGATAAAGTCAAAACTCATTCTTCTTTTAAAGATGTTGCAAATATGGCATTTGTCTCTATAATTGAACCTAAAAAGGTAACTGAAGCTCTCAAAGATGACTTTTGGATAATGGCAATGCAAGAAGAATTAAACCAATTCACTAAAAATGACGTATGGGACTTAGTTCCTAAACCACAAGATAAAACCATTATTGGAACTAAATGGGTTTTAAGAAATAAATTAAATGAAGCAGGAGAAGTGGTAAGAAATAAAGCTAGGCTAGTAGCACAAGGATATAATCAACAAGAAGGGATAGACTTTGATTAAACATATGCACCAGTAGCAAGACTTGAAGCAATTAGAATGTTACTAGCTATAGCTGCACACAAAAACATCAAACTTTTTCAAATGGATGTAAAAAGTGCATTTCTCAATGGGATAATCCAAGAAGAAGTATATGTTGCCCAACCACCAGGTTTTGAAATATCGGAAAAAGGTGACTATGTATACAACTTAAGAAGGCACTTTATGGTTTGAAACAAGCACCTAGAAATTGGTATGAAAGGCTCAAGAACTATTTATTTGATAATGATTTTTCTATTGGAAATTCAGATTCTACTTTATTCTTCAAAACATATGCATCTGATTTTCTAGTTGTTCAAATATATGTTGATGACATTATCTTTGGTGCTTCAAATGAATCATTATGCAAACAATTCAGTGATATTATGCAACAAGAATTTGAAATGAGCCTCATGGGTGAACTAACTTTCTTTCTTGGTTTTCAAATTAAACAAACGTCTGCCGGGATTTTTATAAGACAAGAAAAGTACACCAATGAACTCTTAAAACATTTTGGGATGGACCAGTGTAAATATGCTACCACTCCAATGGCTACCTCTACTAAAATTGATAAGGATGAAAATGGGGAACCTATTGATGATTCCTTATATAGAGCCATGATTGGTAGTTTACTTTACTTAACCGCTTCTAGATCGGACATCATGTTTTTAGTTGGTCTTTGTGCTTGATTTCAATCACAGCCTATGCATTCTCACTTTCAAGCTGTCAAAAGGATTTTTTGATACTTAGCCAGCACCACATGTTATGGTTTATGGTATCCTAAAGGGCAATCCTTGGATTTTAAAGCTTATACTGATGTCGACTATGCTGGTTGTCGACTTGATCGCAAGAGCACTAGTGGTAGTTGTTTCTTGTTAGGAAGAGCCTTAGTATCTTGGTTTAGCAAGAAACAAAATACGGTTGCCCTCTCTACAACTGAAGCTGAATATATGGCAGTCAGATCTTGTTGTGCTCAAGTACTCTATATGCAACAAATGTTAAACGATTATGGCTTTATTTTTTCATCTACGCCTATATTTTGTGACAACACAAGCGCTATAAACTTAACACATAATCCCATTATACACAGCCGAGCTAAACATATTGAAATCCGTCATCACTTTTTACGGGATCATATCTCTAAGAATCATGTATCCCTTCATCATGTTGATACGGAAGATCAATTGGCTGATATTTTCACAAAACCGCTTCCACTAGACCAATTTAACAAAATAAGGAAGCAACTACTCATCACTCCCTTAGAAGATATTTTCTTTGATATCTGTGCATCTTAAAAACGGTTTTAATCGTGTTATTTTTGGCTTTCAAATGGACATCTTTTTCGAAAGATTTGATGGCGATCTTTTTATGAGGGATATCAAATTAAGGGGGAGTTTTTCTAATTTTTAATGGATATCTTTTTTAAATGACAAAGGGGGAGAAATAAATGTAAATCTTAAAATGGTAAACTTTGAAAAACTCAATCAAAGAGTTTCATAATATCTTGGCTTTACATTAAAAGTTGCTATATTCCCTAAAGGATTGGATTCTATGTTCCACACTTCTTTGGGAATAATAAGCACACATTTCATAAACAAGAGAAGAAATTTACAAAGTAAATCTCAAGTATGAAACTCAACTCATTTTAAAGACTAGTTGATTTATATTTTGGAAATGTTTGTCATCTTTAAAAAGGGGGAGATTGTTGGCTAAATGGACATCATTTAAATCCTTTTGTTTTGATAATGACAAACATTTCATTCTTGTCGATCTAACGTGCTACTTGAGTCTTGCTGGAATAAAGTGGATGAACAAATATTTGGAAGATCTATATGCTAAATTGCTTTAATTTCATGAATGTAATCAATTGTAAAACTTGTACAAATATATAATGTACAAGTACTTAGACATCATGTAAATCAAACGTTAGATCTTCCTTAGCCAATCACAACACTTAGATAGATCATCCTCTAAAATAGTGTCACATCTGCACACTCATACACACACTTAGTACTTAGCTTAAAATGTTGAAACAGGGTCATTCTTGGTCGACAAACTTCTCGACTGAGACACTCTCGGTCGACAAACTCTTCGACCGAAAATGACTCAGGTAGTCGTTAGACACAGCAGACAAAGTAGTTGGGAGTTGAATCAGAACGTTATATACACTTAACTCAAGATAGTCCCTCGGTCGACAAAACTTCGACCGACTGGGATCTCGGTCGACAATTCCTCGACCGAGAATGTCTCTGTCTGCACTTTTCAGAATTAATTAACTAGTTGTTGTTAGTGCAACTAATGGATACCTAACGGCTAGTTGAGCACTTAGAACCCCCTAGAAAGTGTCTAGAACGTTCTTAAGCATCCATATGCCATTCCTATAAATAGGACAAGCCATAGGACACCCAAAATACACTTGTGCAATACTTGAGCTTACACTTGCAATTGGCAATCTGTTTTGAGCAATTGAGCAACACTAGCATTGGCTATTCTTTTCCTTACTACAAAATTTGTGTCCTATAGGCTAGCATCTCCTATCCACTAAAGCTACACTTTAACATTCATTGGTTAGGAGATCTATACGCTTGATATAGGCAAATCAAGTCTTGTGCTTCAAAGTGGTAATTATAATTTCCATTTCCTTTCTTGTTCTTTCTTATTGCTTGTACTCTCCTTGCTACTCCTAGGGTTGGAGGCTGCAGATTGGAGAGAGTTTGATCTTCTTGGTGAAGAAGGAGGTCTTTGGACTACTTCTAGAAGGCTGTTGCAATGGGAAGCTACTTCAAGAGGAAGGCTACTTGAAGGGGGAGCTTGAAGTTACTTCAAGAAGGCTGCTTCAAAGTTGGTGCAACTACTTCAAGGTGAAGGTTGTCTAAAGGGTGTAGAAAGTATTGTAATTTTATGTAAATTCCTTGAGAGGTAATAAAATTTAATACTTTCAAAATCCCGATTGGGTAAGCAACCGGGTAGTGGGTTGATTGCCTTAGTATTTGCTAAGGTTGAAACCACTCTAAACACCTTGTCTCCTTCTTATTATTTCAATTGTGGTTGTTTGAGTTAAATTACTTCAAAATAATCATAAAACCCTATTCACCCCCCCCCTAGTGGTTTTTCACTGGGGTGGTGGACTATTCTTTAAAACTTCTCTCGGATCCCCTCCAAAAGAAACAATAATGACAACTTAACTCAAATCCGAAGCATATACATAAATTTGAAGAGTCAATACAACTTATTAGATCCCCATGATGCACACTGAATCTAGTTGTATACTTTTTTTGTCATTACACTGTTCCGATCATCGATGATGTATTTTAGGATTTTTTTCAAAACCTTCACGTAACATAATTCCTTATAAGTCGTTATAATTATGGTAACTCCAATCACACCGCACGGACAAAAAGTAATATGTAGCACTCCTATTACTCTTACTCTTAGTGATTCTAAACAACTCCCTAGTGATATTTTCAATAAATTATAAAAGATTTTATACAAGAATGATGTCACAACTTATATAAGAGGTTCATTGAAATAGCTAAACAACAAGCATCATACAAAGTTACTTGAAAACTACACGAGGTTTTTCCAAATCACACCTTTTTTTTTCCTTTTTGTCCTCTCTCAATCTACCTTTTGAGCGTCGCTGCTATCTAACTCATGATTTTATGAAGGATTGGTTTTATGGTGTTTCCTTGACAATCAATAACATTGAAATAGCCATCATGCATACTTCCATTCGCTCAAAAATGGTTAAGAGTCATAGCGACTCCTGTCCTACTTTGCATCCAAAAGTAGGATGAGATCAACCAACATGCTATCCTCCACCTATATCTTCCTATCCCATTTTAATCCTTTCTGGCAATCCAAACATGCCGTGTTCGGATTAATAGTCAGATCCTTTGGTAACAATAGTCAAATCTTTCTGTAACAATACCGATCATCATGAGGCTATTTTTCACTGACACTGCAATAGCTACAATAACTACAGAAATAAAGGATGGCAATTACACAATGACGCTTGCACGAAGCAAGCAATGAAGAAATGCACATCAACTCACATCAAACTGCGGCAAGAGTGGGTTGGCGACGAATGTTCCACACAAGCATGAAAGGCAAACAAAACAGACCCAATTCCACATAAAGAACAGCAAGCATCGAGAACATATCCAGCCAGTAAAAAAATTTATACTAGAACAAAACCTAATTTTCCTCAGTCACTCATCATGTACGGCTTCCTCCTCTTCCTCGTACTCCCCTTCGTCATCAGCAGTGGCGTCCTGGTACTGCTGGTACTCTGACACTAGGTCGTTCATGTTGCTCTCCGCCTCAGTGAACTCCATCTCGTCCATCCCCTCACCTGTGTACCAATGCAAGAAAGCCTTCCTCCTGAACATAGCCGTGAATTGCTCGCTGACGCGGCGGAACATCTCCTGGATGGAGGTTGAGTTGCCGATGAAAGTGGAGGCCATGGACAAACCCCTTGGCGGGATGTCACAGACGCTGGACTTGACATTGTTCGGGATCCACTCGACGAAGTAGGAAGAGTTCTTGTTCTGGACGTTGATCATCTGCTCATCCACCTCCTTGGTGCTCATCTTCCCCCTGAACATGGCGGAGGCCGTGAGGTATCTGCCGTGGCGCGGGTCGGCGGCGCACATCATGTTCTTGGCGTCCCACATCTGCTGCGTGAGCTCGGGGACGGTCAGGGCGCGGTACTGCTGGGACCCGCGGGAGGTGAGCGGCGCGAACCCAACCATGAAGAAGTGGAGACGTGGGAACGGGATCAAGTTCACTGCCAGCTTGCGCAGATCGGAGTTGAGCTGACCTGGGAACCGCAGGCAGCACGTGACCCCACTCATGGTGGCAGAGATCAAGTGGTTCAGGTCACCGACTGCAAGCGGAGGGGAAACCAGAGTGTCATGTTGGTGAGCTGGAGAATGCTTGGAAGGGGAATAATGCACGAGGCAGGAGAAGGCAAGTAGGAAAAGAACAGATCTATCTAATCTAAATCTAGCCAATTGTTGCAGAGATAAAAAAAGGCAACCGACGTGATAATTAGATTTCACTCTGTTTACAGAATTATAGAGTCACACAATAAGCAGAGAACAGTTCTCTTCATCAAACCAAAATAAAGCATAGTTGCATCTAATTAAATGTAAGCACCAGAGGTAAAAAAATACTTGACTCTCTCTAGAGATTTGCCCACTATTAACTGGGTTGAAACAATTCTTAAATTCCTCGGATACTGTTTCCAAATTCTTTGACTCTTATAGCAGCTAGAGACCTACGTGCTCACACATCAGACAAGGAAAAGAGGTATATTATGATAATAAAAGCATGAATAATATAGCCCAGAAGATTGTAGCCAATGTGAAAACAATCATGACTACCTGGAAAAGACAAAGTGGTAATCCATAAACCATCTAATGAAGAAAAAGAGATAGATCCCTAACCACGTAATATTGGCTTTTCGCTTTCTAGATTTAGATCAAGCCACAAAGTGGCCTATCGTTCAGGTGTGGCGTCTTTATCAAGCCTAACAACCATACCTACTGACAGCAATATAATATCCGCTCATACCGTCTCACAAATTTCCTTTCATGTCCTATAATATCTACGGGATCCAATCACATAGTTCGTAACAAAGAAATTGTGTTTTTGGTGCGGATCTTCCGCTAATAATCTGTTGACCAAAGAATCAGATTTTCAATGTAGACATTTCAGTAGAAAACCACAGCTGTGTACCAAGTGGGAATAAATATATCTTCCCGGATAAATGGAATCAAAGTGCAGATGATAGATGTCCGCGAACTAACAAGCCAGTACAGCTGATAGGAATAAAAAAAAAATAAAAAACCAAAGAGTCATGCTTTTGTTCTGTTGGGAAATTAACCGATAATTTAATGACCCACATGCCAAATTCTGCAATTAACTTATTTAGATTCTTGTATGCAGAACAACCAAGACAGCAATATGAAACCGAACGAATCAATCATCCAGCCATGCAGGGGTGAGCATAAAGAATCAGAATTAACAGAAAGAAAACTAGCTTGAGAGAGCCAACTCACAGCTGGGTGTAGCCAATTTAAGCGTCCTGAAGCAGATGTCATAGAGAGCCTCGTTATCCAAGACCATGCACTCGTCCGCGTTCTCGACGAGCTGATGAACAGAGAGAGTTGCGTTGTACGGCTCAACCACTGTGTCAGAGACCTTGGGCGACGGGAACACAGAGAATGTGAGCATCATCCTGTCGGGGTACTCCTCCCTGATCTTGGAAATCAACAGAGTCCCCATCCCGGATCCCGTACCTCCTCCAAGAGAGTGGCATACTTGGAAACCTGGTTTCAAGAATTGTACAATGAGAAGGGGATGAAGAATTCTCGGTTCTTCATAACTTTTGCAGCCCAGAAAAAATTAAAGTTGCGCTGAAACCACATTCAGATATGTAATACAGCTTCAGTAGTGTTAGTAACCAGCGACTGGTAAACGTTTGGAGGGGGAAATAAACGTGAAACAGGTTCAGATTCAGTAGAATCGTTCTCTGATTACTCACTAGCAGATCCACAAATTACTATATGGCCTTTCTAAGAAGTAAATTACAAAAAGACAGCGGTGCGTCAATCACCCCTCCACTGCAACTAAAATCAAGACAATGGACTGGAGATTTTACTTCCAACTTAACCAATTCTGATTTTTTTTGTGTGTGTGTGTGTGTGTGAAAACAGATTCTCACAAAAATAAGATGTCCACTGCAACAATACGAACTACCTGAGCTGGTTCAGAGTAAAAGTAATTCTTAACAGGCAATTGTCTAACATGAGCATGCTACAGTTAATTAATTAAAAATAGGAACTATTTGTGTGGATTTATTGTCGGTATTTTTCCCTTTTAAGAACTCGCCCAGTATATCTTCCTAAGTAAGGTGCAGTTAATTGCTAGATGGTCCCCGCATAGCAACAGAATGGAATACATGATTAGACAGCACAGGACAGAACAGCTAGAAAGTTAAGGCAATAGTCATGGATAGATAGTAGATCTAGTCATCAGCAAGCACAAAAGCGTTCATACAGTGACACACACTCACTTGCAGCAGCTGGTCTGCAGCAGGAGCATAGTAACGCAATTCAATACGACACAAAACATACATACCTTGGAGGCAGTCGCAGTTCTCGGCCTCCTTCCTGACCACATCAAGCACAGCATCAATAAGCTCTGCGCCCTCTGTGTAGTGTCCTTTGGCCCAGTTATTCCCAGCACCAGACTGACCGAACACGAAGTTATCCGGCCTGAAGATCTTCCCATACGGCCCTGTCCTGACGCTGTCCATAGTCCCTGGTTCGAGATCCATGAGCACCGCCCTCGGGACGAACCTCCCACATGAGGCCTCGTTATAGTAGACGTTGACCCTCTCGAGTTGCAGATCGGAGGTGCCCACGTACCTCCCTGAGGAATCTATGCCGTGCTCGTCGCAGACAACCTCCCAGAACTTGGATCCGATCTGGTTCCCGCATTGCCCGCCCTGGACGTGCAGGATTTCTCTCATCTTTGGTCCTGCTGTGTGTGTCCACGGAAGAAGAGATGTTAAGAACAACGGAAACGCCTCACTAAAAAAGCAGCGAAAAGTTTAAGCCCGACAGGAAGAATATGAGGACGGCGTCGATCAATTCGAATGGACGAGACGGAATAGCTACGGCGGTTGGTGATGCAACGGATGCAGAGATACATGACAGAGGATTCGAAAGAAGAAGCAGAATTCCGCGAAAACAGCGCACGGAGGAATTGGATCGGGGCGAAATTGGGGAAATTCTCGGCACCAGATGACCGAAACGGCCGACCGAGAAAATTTCTCGGCTCAGCAGTTCAGAGAAGAGAGCATCATCCCACCCACGCTAAAACAGGCGAGGATCTAGGACAGGCTAGGAATTTCGGGCGTAACTATCGCAATCGCAGACCGCGAAACAAGCGCAAGGAGAAAGGATTTCAAAGCCCAGTGAGAAAGCTTCTTCCTAAGAGACTCACCGGAAAGAGTCGCGGCGGAGATCTAGATCTTCCGAGCGGAAAGCCGGCCCCCGAGGAGTCGCGGCTGCAGAGTAACAAGGAGAGTGACGGGGAGACTGGTGGGGAGTGGTCACTGATTACTGATGAAGCCCAGTGGGACTATGGTCTATATACTTGTTGGCGCGGGAACGGGACTGGATCCAACGGCGGCGCCCGATGCGGCTGGGGCCTGTGACTGGACGGATCTGACGGTGGATGGAGTGGCGCGGGCCCGTCACCAATAACGAATATCGTTTGCATTTCTCGGGTCCGTTTCTTCTAGTACCCCTGGATTTCCTTCATGATTATTGACACGTCCCTGAGCAGGGGCTGTCCGTTACGAATGTGGGGCATTTATTTGCTTCTTAAATAACAATTTGGCTGGATTATCAATTAATTTGGAGAATTGCCGGGGCTACGTAAGCCATGGCTTGTCGTCTAATCCAGCCAGCTTGCAGATTGTGTTTGTGCCAACTGGAAGCAAGGCAGCTCCAGACCGCCCATATGATTCGTCATCTGAAGGAGGTGAGCGGAGCGTAGCATCACCACCAACCATATACAGTGCAGGCCACCATGATTGCTCCATAAATTACACAAATATGTTGGGAGGTCAAACCGGCTGGTAAATTGTCCGCTGTCAGCACTGGCTGGTGCAACTAGATGGAGAGAGAGAGAGAGAGAGAGAGAGAGAGAGAGAGAGAGAGAGAGAGAGAGAGAGAGAGAGAGTAACAGTCAAAACGAGCTTTCAGAATCAAGTAACGTACTTTCATAAGCATCCGCCATAGGGGTCTAACTTCAAGTTGATAAAGCTAACGAGAAGAGGAAACGTTGATACCTGAAAGTTTGAGCGTTAACATTAGGCAAAGCAATGTATGGTTGTTGAGGGTTAACCACATTAGTCTTGGTGTGTTGCGATGATGCTAATCCTGGCATATACGTCATTAAGTAGTACGGATAAGGTTCTATAGTGGGTCTATATACTAATATACAATAAGGCACCCACCAAATCAAGAGGGTGAGGGGGTCATTGCTCCAACTTATTCGATTCCATTCATGTGGGACGCCATGGAATCATCACATCAACAAATGCGGAGTCATTAGGGATGTGGGTTATCCTCAAGTGATCAGTTTCCTATCAGTGAGAGGGTTATCACCCCTAATAAATCTACTTATGAAATATCATATCCCATTATCTTCTTTATCTGATGGACCGACTGATAGTAATGGATCAAATTCACAAATTAAGTGAAGGTTCTAGCCTTAGTGATCTTCATGTTACGCCTTTGACTAGGAAAGCTTCATCTTGTGCATCCTTTCTGCTTCGGGGTGGGGGAGAGTAAAACTTCCCTTCTAATGCAGTTTCATATGAACATCTTTTATCCATGCATTGTATACATCTACTTTGTGGTATGAGCTAAAGGTATTTGTTGACCACATCAAGAAGGTTGTTGTTATGATCGAAGGATGAATTTATATGTGAATTATCAATATGGTATTCGAGCAACAAAATAGATGGCCATTAGGTAAATTCTTATATTCTTAGTTTAGATTGTCCAACTAGAAGCCAAGTGAGACTAGATAGATTTAAAAAGAGAGTTAGTAGTCTTGGTTAAAAAAGAAGTGAGTGAAGGATAGTAGAATCTCTATTAGAGGTTTAGTCTGGCAATATAAGTTGAGATATGTATTAGGGTTAGTGTATAGCTACTTTGGACTTTTTATGTCATTTTTATATTTGTGCATATTGTACCCACTCTTTTTTTTATCAATAAGCGTGCCACCTCCGTTTTATTACCAAAAGTTCATCTAGACAAGTGGTATAATGAAAACAAATTGTATAAAATGGAAACTATCTATACAATTAAATGTTTGTAATATGTCAGAATTCTCTGCCGAACGGAATTTACTTCAGGTAGGGAATCTTCAAAAATGCAATAGTTTATGTGCACCCAGATGTGATAGCAAGAAATCAAGCAAATGAGGCACCAATTTTTATTTTGAATGAGCAGCATATCATCCAAGCACAGGGGAATATTCAGAGTGGCCCATAGTTATTTTGTGAATATGCAGTTCCAAAAGATATGGGTTATATCTTCAGTCCATACTCTGCATAAGATGCATCTTGATGTGATTGAGAAACCTTTCATCTATAGGAAATTTTTGGTAACTAACTTCCCATGAAGTAGTTTCCAACCAAAAATCCTCTTGTAGGAGACTTGACTCTACACAAATTCCAGGCTACTTTCAAAGTGAATGATTCCAGCCCTTCAAAATAGCATTTATATTTCTTAGAAATCTGTGTAGTTTCACAAATGGCAACAAGTTGCTCGATGCCTCTAGTTTTAGGTAGAACCCAACCACCATTCTTAATGAAACCACTGAGGTAAGAAGAAGATTCAAAACCTGATCGATACATCAGTTGTTTTCCAATCAAATCATGAAGGAATCTCCCTCCAACCCATGGGTCCTTCCAAAGCATAACAAATTTCCCATCACATATTTCAAAACGAACAAGGTGGAGGAGTCGATCTCTATGCTTAAGTAAAGATCTCCACATCCATCTATGGTGTTGTTTGGGAGTACAAGTCCAAATAGATTCTGCTTTAATATATCTACTATGGATCCATCTGCTCCAGATATTGTTCTTTCCATTAGCTATATCCCATAATAGTCTAGTTAAAACTGCTGCAAACCAATCTTCAACATGTCTGATGCCAAATCCTCCCTCCTGATTGGGCTTACATATATCATCCCAGGCCACCGTGTGAAAGTTCTTGTCATCCTCATTATTGCCCCAGAAAACTATCTACAAAGTCTTTCAATCTCGTTCATCGTAGCTTTAGGCAGTGGGAAAACTCATGTCCAAAATAAATGATAAGAAGAAAGAGTAGATATTACCAACTCCACTCTACCAGTCATAGAGAGGAGTTTGGTTTTCCACAAGTCAAGCTTTAGTTTAATTTTATCCACTAGGTGGGTGCATAATGTTTTAGTGAGTCATGTAGTGAATAGAGGGAGACCCAGATATCTAACTTGCAAGATTGTGATATCAATGCCCAAAATATCTCAGATTTTTGTAGGAGCCTTTGCACTTAGAAACAATTGGCTCTTACTTGGGTTCAACTCCAGACCTGAAAGGGATATGAAGAGCTTCATGCATTTCAAAATGCCTTCTGTATTTTTCTTCGTGGCTTGAGTAAATATCATCAAGTCATCTGCAAATATCAGATGAGATACATCCATAACCCCTACTTTCAAAGGGCTAATGTGAGAATCCACCACAACTTTATTAAGGATTGTGATGAGGCCTTTCATTCCTATTACAAAGAGATAAGGAGCAAGAGGGTCCCGTTGCCTTATACATTTTGAGGCTTGAATGATATTAGTTGGGGCTCCATTTACCATAACTTGGAAAGAGGAGGAATCCATGCTTTCCCTGATCCACTATATCCAACAATTGGGAAAATTCATTTCCCTTAGGACGTCCAAAAGGCAGTCTCTATTAATTGATTTGTATGCTTTGATCAGGTCCACTTTAAACCATAACTTTTATCAGCACCAAGACCCCGGCCGATGGGTTCAGGAAAAAAGCAAGCACTTCTAAACTGCTCCGCATCGGGGAATAAGTCCACAACTATCAAAGACAAAGAAGAAGCGAGTCTTTTAACCACTGATTGTGCATGTCTTCAAAAAAGAAGGAAGCAAGCAAGAGGAGGAATCGCGCATTCGTCTGCTGCTACTATACGCTACGCTGCAATGGAAATCCGAATTGATGATTTTTCCCCGAAACCATAGAAGATCAGAGCAGCATTGCCACTTTTAAAGTCATGCATCACTTCATTTGTTAGCTATATAACATCTGAGATTTTTCTGCCCTTCACGAATGCACACTGGTTGAGGCTGATTAGAGATGGTAGAATATCTCTTAATCGATTGGCCATGATTTTTGAGATAATTTTATACACAAAATTACACAAAGATATGGGTCTTCAGTCACTTTAACTTTCTGGTTGCTTCACCTTCAATATTAAGGCAATGTACATTATATTTGCTTCTTTCAACATTCTTCCTTTTAGGAAAAAATCCTTGATTGCATTACAAATGTCATTCCCCACTATATCCTAGGTGTGATTATAGAAATGAGCATTGATCCCATCTAGGCTTGGTGATTTATCATCACTAGCATTCTTAACAACATCAAGAATTTCATCATCTGTCACAAATTTGCTTAGTTGAGAGATTTGTTCCTCATTCAGTTTGGGCATGTTAAACCACTTATGATTTATCCTCCTCAGACCCTTTACTTTGAACAGGTTTGTGTAATGTTGTTCGAACTTCTATTTAATATTCTTGAGCCCCTGTACTTATTTGTCTTCATATATTTGATTTGGTTCCCGGTCTTCCTTGTTTTCATGGTGGCGTAGAAGAATTTAGTATTACTGTCTCCTTGCTCCACTCTTTTTCCCACATGTTTGTGGTATGGGACACAAGTTTATGGGGTTTTGTAGAGGGGATGTTATATGCATAGTTATATGCTTATTATGGTTGTCTCACTCTTTTTAGTCCATATGGTACGGGACATGTGTACTATCTAGTGAGATAAATATAATAAGACATGACACGTTCAGTTGTATGACTGGTCGAGATGCATAGGGAGGTGATAAAAAAAATTGACAGAAAAAGTTTAAGGTAGATGGTCACCTGAACCTAATTGCATACCTATTAAAACCCTAGAATGTATACCAAAGGTACACATTTTAAAATAGATGAGTGAATTGACTTTAAAGTGGAATAATGAGTGGAGGGATATGAGGTCTTTTTCTCAATATAGTTGATGAGAATCAGAGAACTCTTGTTGTCCTTAGGACCTTCATCCCAAGAAGGAATTGCAGTCACAAGTCAAATCATGATGGTTGTTAAGGAAAATGCTTGAGGATAATATAATTGATGTGATGAACCGAGTTTAAGCTTAAGGTATAATGATTTCTAGAGGTGAGTTGATGCATGAGCACTAGTACATATCAGGCCTTTAGTGTCGGTTATTTAAGCCCTTTAGCATCAGTTTAAATGCGACACCTATGTGGGTGCCGCTAAAAGACAGATCCTTAGGCGTCAGTATTGAAACCAACACCATAACCCTTTACGCGCCACCAAAAACGCGCGCCTGTAGGGGGTATAAGCGTCGGTTATTTAAATATAAACCGACGCCATAAAACTTTGCGCCATAGAAAGGGTGCCATCTAGGGCACTATAAGCGTCGGTGTTTTAGTGAAAACCGATGACATTTCACCATCTGCCACGGTCGTGTTGACCAGCACGGCCGTGTGGTTTGGCCAGCTGCCACGGCCGTGTTGTCCAGCACGGCCGTGGTGTAAGGCCACCACGACCGTGGTGTCTGGCTACTTAGGAAAGCAGACGTCGGTTACTAAGATGCCAACCGACGCAAGAACCTTTTTCATCGGTTTTCAATTATAACCGAAGCAATATCTTCTGTCTTAGGCGTCGATTTTTGTGTTTATCCGACGCTATAACCTATTGTCATCGGTTTTATACAAATAACCGACGCCGATTGTTTGATTTTTTTTCCTTATCAGTTTGCAGGCCTGATGTGGCTGGTCGCAGGATGAGAACCTGCAGTTCAGTTATGAACTGCAGGTTTACGACATCCATTGATATCAGCCAACAACAAGCCACAAACCTGCAAAATTAACATGATAGACAATATTATATAGGAACCAGTAGCAACCTATAGTTCCATTTATTTCATCTCTTTTCACATTTAGACACATGTAGAAACTAGTAGCAACATGCAGTTCCATTTATTTCATCTCTTTTCACATTCAAACACATGTAGAAACCAGTAGCAACTTCTAGTTCCATTTATTTCATATCTTTTCACATTCAGACACATGTTGAAACATTCATGTATTGATGATTTTCACACACATGACAATTCATAAAAATTCATTCACATTCACACAAAATTAATTATGAGAACAAAGTTATTCTTTATTCATCATTGTCATCATTGTCAACAAAATTATATTTAAAAATTCCCACTCTTTCAGGGCTTTTGCCCAATCTTCTCTTAGAACATCTAATTCATCTCTCGTATAGGGAGCATGTACATCGAAACACTTTGCACCTTTTTCAAAGTCCTCAGTTTTAAAGACCTACAAAGAGAATGACGTATATATATAATTATAATAATATATAATAAGATTCATTATACTTCATATTATCTAACGAGACTATGTATAATACCTGTTGTATGATATCGATTTCCAATACGGTATGTTTGATGATTAGGTCTATAAATCGCATCACATAGTAGGCACATGCACAGCCGTTGTCTTGTGTAGCACACTATAAATTGAAACATACAAAATATTCAAAAATACAAATAAGCACAGTTCACATAAATAATATATACATTGGAGTCATGAAATTACTTTCACATTCTCCCAAATGAGTGTCAGGTTTTTTTTCCTGGGGACCTTTCCTCCAGCTTTTTTGTACTCTTGTAAAGCCCTATATATGTTAATGTAACACATTAAATTGCATAATTACATAGTAATGCAGTAACAGATGTTAACAGATATAAAAACATAAAATATTTCTCACGAGAATAATGGCCTTTTAATTGCATGTCCATATAATACATCCAACTCACTCCTCGCATGATCTAGATAATAGACGGTGAATGTCTTGGGGACAATAACTAATAACTCCCAATTCTTACCACTACAGGTAAGAAAGTAGAAAATTAATAACTCAATATCCGCAATAAAAATATAATTTGCTTAAGTATAAATTACAAGCAAAGTAAACTTACTCGACATTGAATGGAGCTATTATCACCATCTTATTATTTTTACCAAAATATGTAAAAGCATCACAACAGTATAAAGTAACTGAATACAGGTCTGTATCTACAAGACTAATCAAAGATGGAACCAAAAATCCCACATGGGAAAACCCAAAATATGTACATGTCTTGTGTAAGTGACTGCAAAACATGTATTGCGTATGCATTAATATATAAGAAACCAGATTGTCGTATAAAAACAAGGTATATGGATGTATAAACCAGATTGACGTATGCATTAATCTCACCATATCCATAGCTCTACCATAGATGTGTTCAGCCATGCATAACTAAACAACTCCAAAATATCTTGTATAAATATGTTGTTTTCGAATGTTTGACCTGCATTAATACGTATCCAGAACTTCTATTACGTATGCATTAATACATATACTAAACTTGTATAAATAGATTGTTATCGTATGATTTACCTGCAGCATTCTCCGGAATAGTAACATTTATAGGGCAATTTGGATTATGTTCTTCGATCCATACTGCCACACTCCTACAATTAGGACCTATCGAGGCGTGTAGGTCCCCTGGAAGCCAACTTGGGAGTCGAGGAGGTGGAGGCCGAGATGTAGCGGGTCTCGTCTTTTTGACCTGTATATATAATTTTATATCAATTGAATCATATATATATACACACACTAACAAATTAAAGTAATGAAAATTTATCATACAATTTCAGTATAGAGGACATCCGCTTCGGGCCATAGTATCACTCCGCCTACTGCCTCACCAAGTATTTCAGCATCTGGGTGTGCATGAGGCAGTGCAAGACTCGTCCATCCAGGGAGTATATGTATCGGGCTCACACGTACCATGCCATCTGGTACTGGACTCCCATGAAACATGCACCCTTTAAGGGGTGGGTAAGCCGATACCTCTGCAACGATATATCCTTCACTTTTTAGTCGGCATGGCTTCAACCCCTACAAATTTATGTAAAGAATGTTATATGCATATATATACACAAACATATCATCTTGAATAGACTAGCTATTATATATGTCATAAAAATACTCACAGAGGATGTGCTAGGTTGTGGGTCTATAGGATTACTCCCAACCTCTACAGTACGAGCAGTAGGAGAAGAGAGGTCTGCCACATGTACTATCTGAGTGGCAGTCTGAGACACCTGGCACTTGTTAATTACTTCATGGAGTCTTTTATCAATTACTTCCTTGACTCCCCTATCAATTAAGGAATCTACCTATATATGGATAAAAGAAATGCTAGTTTCTGATTATTGAATTACCTTTCGCAATAACGTTCAAAAACCAGAATAAGTTACCTTAGCTTGTGAAAGTCCCGCTTTTGGGACAATTTTGTGTTGGGATGGCCCAAAGAACACTTTGATGCCCACACCAGCGCCTACACCCCTTACACGTCCAGGATGCTATGGGTAACCCAAAGCAACTGTCAGTTCATCCCTTGTGCCCTGAGGGATGAACTTGCCTTCCTTCCTCTGCTCGTACAGCTCCCGCTAATCACCATCAACAAAAATTTGTAAGTAAACATAATAATAATCAATATCGATAGATATATCTAAGAGTTAATTTTTACCATTTTTGCAGCCGCCTCAGCGGTTGTGGGCTTCGGTATCTCTCCCTTCTTGTTTTGCCTCCCAGCTATCCACAAAGCATGGTGAGGCAGAGGTGCGGGAGCAGCAGTAGAGGACTCTGCAGTCTCCTGAGTAGCAGCAGGCTGAGTAGACTCAGCATGTAGTCTTTGGCGAACGCCTGCATATCCTCTTGGACCCATTGTGTGGTCGTGCACATTCAGTGCACGCCTTGCTCGTTGAGCATCACTCTTAGCCTAGTTATTTAGCACATTGATTTGGTTAGTAACACTAAAGGTTAATCTTGAATAGGTGAATACATAAAAATGTATATTATTTAAATTGGGAGTGGCGCTTAATACCTTGAATTCATCTGTTTTTCTTTGGGTAACAAACTCCTCCCAGTCTTTGGGGTCCAAGTAGTTCCAATGATGTGTGGCTTCCTTCTTCCTATATTTATTTTTCAAAGAGAATACAAACAAAAATAATTATTAGTGTAGAGTTAGTGAAATACTAATCAATGTCTAGAATTGGAATCAATCAAGAACCTATTCTCAACATCGCGTATGTAATCTCTGGTGAGATTGGTCCTATTGTTCCTTAGGACCCTCCCACAATGTTACATCACACATTTACGATGCAGCTTTTCATCCATATCAAATATGCTCTGCAAATTAAATAGAATTGCTATTAACTAGTATCCTAAAATTAAATAGAATTGCTACACAAATTAATAACTCACGCATAGTTCCTTCCATATGTGGTCTTTCTTCCCCTTAGGAACTTTATGCCATGATTCTATGATAGGACTGCAATGGCTGCGAGTAAGAACCCCAAGATATGAAACAAATGAGTTGCGGTTCACTCCATATGGATTTCCTGCCTGATCCAAATCTACAGCCAATTTGGGTCCATTGCCCCTTTGATGTATTAACTTGTTCATCATTGTGATGCCCCTCACTTTCTCAAGTTTCTTTTGTTGCTCATCAAGTGTTGTAACAATTTCAGGGGGTACATCACCAGCCTAAAATTGGATAAAAAACACACTTACATGATATAATTATAAATGAACATATAGATAGAAACCTCAGGGATATATTCATAATTAAAATTAACTGACATTGTCAGGCGGTGCAATCACATCCTCACCCTCACGGTGATCATCAGCAAAGTCATCATGGGAATGCTCAGCCATCTGAAAGTTCACATTCAAATTATAAATTTCACATTGTAAAGTACACATTCACATTGTAAAGTTCACATTGTAAAGTACACATTCACATTGTAAAGTAATTCACATTGTAAAGTTCACATTCACATTATAAAGTTCACATTCACATTGTAAAGTAATTCGCATTGTAAAGTCCACATTCACATTGTAAAGTTCACATTCAGAAAAATAAAATATAATAAAAATATAAACATCCATGCCTCTAATATTGTGATCTTTTATCAATTAACAATCTTTCATTATGATCCCCGCGAACATACAAGTCATTGTGATCCCCTGCTTCAATGTTTGGTGGTGTTGGCAACCCAACTGAGAATGAACTGGAGTCATCATACTTATCATAGTACTCTTCTTCATCTTTAGGATCTTCAATGAACTGTCTTTTACCATGAAGAACAATCGACCATTTATCATTTGCAAGATCATCGATATAAAATACTTGTTTCGCCTGTGATGACAATATGAATGGTTCACCCTTCTCGCCAATCTTTTCAAAGTTCACTAATGTGAAACCCAATTCATCCACTATAACTCCTTTGTTGTTGTCAGCCCAATTACATTAAAAAAGTGGAATTCTGAAATCTACATAGTCAAACTCCCATATATCTTCAATGACACCGTAATATGACATTTTAGCTTCACGTGGACTTTTATCCTTTGCACTTGCAAAAAACAATGAAGACGCTTGAAGGGTGACCCCACTATTTTGGATGACACTCTTATCATGTTGACGCTTTGTGTAATATGAGAAACCATTTATATCAAACCCTTCATAAGACATAACATTCAATTTTGGTTTAAAGGCGAGGCATTTGATGGTTTCAGTAAGAGTACCTGGTGTTTGAGATAGTTGATGTAAGACTTTATCTTCAAACCACTTAATAAATGTCTTGTTATGCTCTCTAGCAAGCCACATTGAATTGGATCAAGGATATTCTCTCTTCATGAAATTGGTATGTTCCTCGATATAAACACTCACTTCGTCGATGTTGTGTAAAATATACAAGTGACCTTGCTCCAACTGCTCACGGCTGATTACTTTCACCCATGATCCCAAAACTCCTTTGCCAAAATGCTCCTCAATATTCTTGTCATTCACGGGAGCATCATTACCACTCAAAAAGTCATTGCAAAAATCCATAACCTCTCTTGCCACATAACCCTCATAATACTCCCTTCAGGCCGATAACGGTTTCGAGCATCACCTTTAAAAATGCTCATGTATTGTTCAAAGGGATACATCCAATGCAAGAAAATTGGTCCCAACATTTTCACTTCCCTAGTCAAGTGGACAACAAGATGTACCATGATATCAAAGAACGACGGAGGAAAATACATCTCAAGCTGACATAGGGTAACAACCACTTCTCTTTGCAAATTATTGAGAGTATCAGGGTCAATAACTTTGCTGCACAGACTGTTGAAAAAGAAACAAAGTCTGGTGATTGTAAATCTTACATGCTTCGACAATATAGATCTAATTGCCACAGGAAATATTTGTTGCATTAGAGTGTGACAATCATGAGATTTAAGACCTATCAACTTTAGATCTTTCATTGATACCAATGTATGGATGTTGGATGAGTAACCCTGTTGCACCTTAACATTTACCAAGCATTCACAAAATGCTTTCTTCTCCTATTTAGACAACGTGTAACAAGCGGGAGGTAAGTATGTTCTCCGATCGCTACTAACTACTTCTGTTAATTCTGTCCTTATTCCCATTTCACGTAGGTCCATTCTGGATTTTATCCCATCTTTAGTCTTACCTGGTATATTCAACAGAGTACCGATGACGCTATCACATACATTTTTCTCAACGTGCATGACATCGATACAATGCCGGACTGTCAAAGAAATCCAATAAGGAAGATCCCAAAATATTAACTTCTTCTTGAATAAAGACTTGTCACTCCTTGTGACCATCGTACATTGTGATCTCTTACCAAATTCATTGGTGATGTCTTCCACTCGTTCATAAACATCCTCCCCTGATATAGGTTTAGGTGCACTACGTTCCTCATTCCGTCCATTGAATGCTTTGTGCAACCTACGATACAGATGAAATTTTGGAAGAAACCTTCGATGAGCAAGATATACAGTCTTGCCTCCGTGTTTTAGTCGTATTGAATCAGTGTTCTCTTCACATATAGGATACACTTTAGATCCTTTGACACTATATCCAGACAAATTCCCATATGCTGGAAAGTCATTCACATTACAAAACAACATAGCGTGCAAATAAAATGTCTCTCTTCATGAAGCATCATAGGTCATCACACCTTCACCCCAGAGCTTCTTCAAGTCATCAATCATAGGTTCAAGATAAACTTTGATATCATTTCTAGGTTGTTTAGGGCCTGATATCAAAGACGACAGCATAACATATTTATTTTTCATACACAACCAGGGAGGAAGATTGTATATAACAAGCATAACTGGACAAGTACTATGTTGGCTGCTCAATGTTCCGTACAGATTCATCCCATATGTACAAAGCCCAAGTCTTAGATTCATGTCCTCTTCACAGAATTCAGGGTACAATAAATCAATCTTCTTCCACTGTGGGGAATCAGACTCATGTCGTAGGATACCATCATTATTTTTCTTAACATCTACATGCCACCTCAAATTATTCACATCTATAGGATTGGCAAACAAGCGTTGAAACCGTGGTATTATAGGTAGATACCACATCACCTTGGTTGGAGAACCAGTTTTGGACTCCCCCGAAGTCGTCAATTTATACTTTGACGCACCACATTTCGGACAATCTTTCAAATCCACATAGTCCTTTTGAAATAATACACAATCATTCTTGCATGCGTGTATCTTCTTGGCCTCCATTCCCATTGGGTACAACAATTTCTTTAATCGGTATGTTGAGATCGACAACTCGTTTCCTTCAGAAAGAATTTCTTTCAACAAAGACAGCAATGACGTGAAGCTTTTATCGCTCCATCGATTTTTAGCTTTCAGTTTATACAATCTCAACACAACGCTAAGCTTCATAAACTTACAACATGTGTATAATGGTATCTCAGCATCATGCACAATGTTTCTAAACATGGGAGGTGGATCATTTTTGGTGTGCTCTACCCCACAACTATCCAGCATCCCATCAACGATGTTTACTGGAACTGATTCGTTCACATCTACGTCATCGAAGGAAATTTCTTCTTCCACACAACCACTGCTATCGACATCCACTGGTTTTGGGTTTGAAATCTCTCCATGCCAGTGCCATTCTGTATAGCCTTGTACAATCCCGTTGCACATGACATGACTTCTGATTTCGTCACCAGTGCTGACTTTCAAGTTGTTACCGCAATGCCTACATGGACAGTAGAACCTATCTCTAGGTTGTTTCCTATGTTCCTCGGCAAATCTAATAAATTGGTCAAGACCAGATATAAACTCTGGGGTGCAACGATTGCAAATGGACATCCATGATCTATCCATTCTATGATCAAAGAGAAAATAAGTATATATTACAATAAGATTAGGGTCTAGGGTTAACAGATTAGAGTTCATGCATGGTTAAAACTTTAGGGTTTTATACATGTGATGTCATTCTTATATATAATAAATGTGTACCACCTATCCCATTCTTGAACACCTAATCTCACTAGTATGTGTATAATGTATATTGGGTTTTCAAGAAAATTTCAGAAACATTTCCCCGCTGTTCTCCAAGTACATATGTACTTAGAGAACAAATGGTGAAATGCTGCCGAAATTTTCTTGAAAACCCAATACACATTATACACTTACATCCTAAGTGAGATTAGGTGTTCAAGAACAGTCCCAAACTGGGGACTATCCAAGATTTACTCCTAATGAGTAAATCTTAGACGGGTTTCTAGGCCAACAAATTCATGTGTTGTCATTCTTATATATAATAAATGTGTATAAACTACAGGCAACATGGTTAATCCTAATCTATAGAGCATTATTAAATAATAAATCAAGAAATCAATAGTTTCAAACATGCAATATCTAGTAGACAGACTAACCTTAAAAAAATTACCCTAATGACAAAAAGTCTAAGAATCTTTACTAGACATTATATATATAGCCCTAATCATCATATTTAACATACTACATTATTATTAACATCCAGATCAGATTAAGATTATACTATGTAATAACTATTGATTTAATAACCCTATTTCCGCATGTATGTACATGATTATCAACTTTAAAACCCTATAATTCATTGAAATCATTCTAATTCAATTTAAGATGTTGGGATCGCATAATTATATACTGACATCAGAATAAATAAAAGAATCATAATTAACATGATTAATAACATGCTCATCAAACTAGAGTTTTCTTGAATATCATCTAATATTCATGTACTAACTATACCTTTGTAACAAGAAGAATAATAGATCTTTAAGTATATTTTATTCACAATCTATGTATTTTTCTGATCAAAACCATATACAACATGGTAATATTAATGTGAATCAGAGACAAGTTTGCAAACTGGAGAGCCACAATAAGATTGGGTGTCTGATAAACAAGAAGGCAGTGCACCTCAAATAATGTTGTTCAAATAAATAAATCACATAGCAACTCTGCACCACAATAACATTGAAGAAAAATTGCACACAGCCACAGCCATAGGATTAATGGGCGTGCCTGTGATACAGGAAAAGAAAGAATAGGGGGGACGGTTAGGGGAAAACCTGGGCATGCCTGTGAGAAGAGGGAAGCGTCCAGGTAGTGGGCGGAGGGCTGGTCGTCGAGCAGAAGGGCTCCGGGTGGAGAGATGGTCGCCAACGTCCGGCAGAAGGTCGCCGAGCGGAGAGCTATGGTCGGGCGCAGAGCTGTGGTCGTCGGCAGCGGTTGGCGGAAGTAGAGGCGACAAAGGCAGAAGAGGTGCGGCGGTAGATCAGTGGTGGCGAGTGGCAGCGGTGTCGGCGACCAAAGCACGGCCAGCAAATGGCGGCGGAGGTGGAGGCAGAGGCAGAGCAACAGTAGAATCGTCGGAGCAGAGGAATCGTCGAAATGAATGAAATAGAAGGGGAAGAGTCTGCCTCACGCTGTTAAGTTAACAATAGGTGTCGGTTGTTAACAACAACCGACAATAAAAATTATAAGTGTCGATTTGCAACAAAACACAGACACTAAAGGGAGGTGAAAATTTTCGCGGTTATGCGCGCGAAAACACAATAGCGTCAGTTATTGTCACAAAACCGACGATAAAATGTGAGCAAATTTCTGTCTCGCAGAAAACCTTTAGTCGTCGGTTTCTATTTTAAAAACCGACGATGTATGTTAATTTTTGGAGGTAAATTTTTTCAGTAAAAATTTTGGTTTTGGCGGTTACTTTTAGGCGTCGGTTTCTTATTAAGGAACCGACACTGAATAAAAGTGATACCCGTGTCTGGTCGCCCTTCATAGATTGATATCGGCTTATTTTATACACCGACACTATATAGTTTAGGTGCCGGTGTATTATTACAACCGACACCATTAAAAGTGACATTATAAGCCATTTCTGTAGTAGTGGAGTTTTGAGTCACTTTTATAGGCTTATTTTATATCTATTTTATGCATGTATTTGTCATTTTCTTGATTATATTTGCATAATTCACTATAGTTGGCCTTTAAACTCTTTTTGTATCAAATTATACTTCTTTTATCATATTTATATAATTTTATATAATCTTCAGACTTATACACATGTTTCAGCACTTTTTCAGGTACTTTTGCATTGTCCAGAGTCGATACTATCGACCCTGGTGTCGATAGTATCAAAATTTCATCAGAAAGTAGCCTCAAAATGTGATTTTGAAAGGAAATACCTATGTCATGGTCGATACCATCAACCTGAGGTTGATACTATCGACAGCGTCGGGATCCTGTGATTTTCAACACTAAAACGGAGCGTTCTAATCCGATGGTTGGGCTTTTTCAGAGCCGTAAAGTGGTCCTATGACCTGAGGAGAGCACAGCCAACCCTAGGGGGGATCTCATATCGTGTTGCAAGACATCCAAGAAGGAGAGAGAGAGAAGAGATGAGAGATGAAGGCCATCAACTGAGCAATTTGGGCACCTCCGACGGACGATTTTGCTGCTGGAAGACTGCAAAAATCACGTTTCTCGAGGAGAATCTCCAGGAACACCTTCGTATCAGGGGTTACATGAGTTTTTTCCATGTTTCTCATGTTTTTTTTCTCTACTCCAATGTATTCTCCATTGTCAACCATGCGGGGCTAATCCCCTTTGTCTTTAGGACCGGGAGTAACCCGGGTATTTGCTGTATGATACTTTTTACATAGTTTATCATAATTTGTCTCTCAATTTCGTGGTATGATTTTGTTTTCTCCATTATATCATTATGATTGATCACCCTAATTATAATCTAATGCCTTTAATTACTTTTAAAGAAGAATTAATGGTTGAAAAGAGACAAAATTCACATTAACTAATAAATCCTCTGAACAAGGCGATGTACAGTTAATGGTGGAAACCCAGAGGTTGATTCTAATGCACCTAATTTAGGGTATAGGTTACTACTACCGTGGAACCGACCTAGATTTAGGTAGGGAATTGTATCGTGAAAGCGAACAATTCTGACTACAGGCCACTACCCGGAATAGGAGACAAATTAAGATAATTGTGTAGAAATTAGTACAACGAGAAGTCGCGGTGAAACTGCAATCCTAAAGATTCCAATTTGAATTGATTAAACCAAACATTTAATCGATTGCTCTGTTTTCTTTTATTTTTCTTTTCTTTTTCAATTAACTCTCAAACTCTTTTAATTGGTTTAGCTGGTCGCAACCAGTTAATTGTAGTCTACTAAAATTCACATTTCCCTGAGTTCGACTCGGGCCTCACAAGGCCTATATTACATTGATATGTATACTTGTGTCTGCACGCACGGTTTACGCGTGTCATGAGTAAAAGTCTTCAAGGGTATACATGAGGATTCTTTAAGCACGTGGTGATATAAAATATGTGATAGTATGAATCAATGATCTATGATCAGTAGTTATTGAGAATTACATGATTTTTTCATGAGATAGAGACTATAGAAGTTGCTCGACTAAGATTTGATTCAATATTCCTAGGGATAAGAACAATTTCATGAGAGAGTAGTGACTATTAGTACCTTGGGTCCACTTGACTTGGAGCACCATGATTAAATGAATAAAGTCATTAAGAATAATATTAAGAAAGTAATGTAAGCTTTTAGTTCCCCAAGCTATGTGAACGCAATGGTGAAATGGGCACATTGATGTAATAACCATTGTGATGTAAGGTTTTGTGGATAATTCACCATAGATGACTCACGAATTGCATGTAGAAGATCATGATAATAATGAAGAACCACGAAATAACATTTACTTCTTCATTCTCCACCATCTTAAAACCCTAACTTGGTTCCTTAAGAAGGAGGATAAACTACAACCTTGGCCAAAGAGTTTTAAGGGTTGGTAACCATATAAAGATGGTTAATGGGTCTTATCATCCAAGAAGGTAACAAGGAATTAGAAAAGTCATTTCGACCTAAAAATGTAGTATACGGTTAGAGGATAAGGGAGTCTAAATGACTCTAATGCGAGATTTCACAAACTAAAGTAAGTGGTCTATATGTTCATAAGTATTCACTTATCAAGCTCAATATATCTACATGTTCCTAAAAGAAGACTTTCAATATTTGTGTGATCCAATATTCCAAGATGCTTAGATAATACATGCAAGTAAGATTTTGTGCTTCCATGGTTATATCCTTATGTGCCTAAGACCTCAAGTACAATTATGTTAATAAGATTTTTTAGAAAAATTAAGATCTCATAATTATATACACGATAAAATTATAAGTTTTTAATGCATTATATTTCCAAGATAAGATCATGGTATGACCATGAGGTCAGAATGCGTTATAATTCATATAAGATCAAATTTAATGAGATGAAATGAGATTATGGAGTTAGACCTAGGCCCTACTGTAGGTTAACTCAAGAGACATGACCTAGGCCCTTAGTGCAGGTCATGAGACCCATGTACAGGGGCTCCAAAGAAAGATACATAAAAAGAAAGAATCAAGAATAAAGAAAGAACAATCGTTTATGCTTAAGATTTTCCTATAGATTTCCATGATTAGTGGTACATGCTAGTTTGATAAGGTTATTAGAAACACTTATCCATCCATGACATGGTAATACTTTGAAGGTTCATGTGTGACTAAATGACAACCATTAAAACTTAGTGCAAGAAAGGCATGTAAAACCCTAAAAAGTGGGTAGCCTCCTATAGTTTAGCTTAATTTTGAGGATGAAATTCCCTAAAAGGTGGGTAGTATTGTCACACCCTTATTTTTAGAACTTATCAAGTATATGATAAAGATATTCATAGAATTAATATAGGATTGATTTATGTTACAATAATTTTCCATCTAATTTTCATGATATTTGGATATCTGGAAAAAAGCATATAGAAAGGATATTTTGGGCAAGTTGGTCCATATTTATAATATCCTTCGAGTTTGGGAATTTCATATTTACTTTGTTGATATGAGGTGACAACCAATGAAATATGATGAGTATAGTTAATGGATTTGATCCTTAGACTAGTTTATGTCTTCAAATTGAGAAAGCAATATAATATCAATCAAATGTATCATAGGAAGGTTTAGTTGAGGAATTATGGCAGCTCGACTATAAATTTTCCTTATCAAGAAGATGATTAATCTTATGGATCCTTTCAAAGACCAACGAATTTGGCTTGTGCCTTAGAATTCAACCCTAGCCCATATTGGGCCAATCATAGGTTACACATGGGTCCTTAGAGTACAAAATTTTTAATGGAGTATTTTATACTCATAATATATATTCAAAACATTTTTCTTAGATAGATAATTAGAATATAATACCATGGAGGAAATTTTAGATACATTTAAATTATCTAGTGGTCTAGGTAATTAAATTAGTAATTACCCTATTTTAACTTAATAGGTTGGTTCAGAGTGTTTATCACCTAGGGTTTAACCTTATATCTTTCCCAATGAAAGATAATGTAAAGATAATTCTAACTCCAAAATTTGGGATCAAAGATGGTTATCATGTGGACCATATGAATATTTCTTTAAATTGGACTTTTATTCACAAAAAATAGGGGAGGGCATCTCCCAGTCCATGGCAGACTGAGGAGAACATCCGCCTAGTGTCGAGAAACCCTCTACTAATTATTCAAAAATTCAAGGCTATAAGAGGCCTCAGATCCATATGATTTAGGGTTCCCATGCCTGTAATATTTGGTGCAAAGAAGAGAGGAGGAAGTGAAGATGACAAAGAAAGGATGTGTGACAGTGTAAAGGGTGGCCACTTTGGGGTTTCTTGAACCTGACAGCATTAGGAACAAACGAGGTGTCAGTCGTGTGGATGGGGGCCCAAGTGGAGCTCTTGGTAGTGTCACTTCATGAGGAGTGGCCTAAAATTCATGAGGAGAATCGTTGAGTAGTGGTGGCGACATGAACTGAAAGGAGACTAGGGAGTCCCCTCTCTTGGATCCATAGGTGGAGAAGGAACCGGATCCTGGTTGGGTACCTGTGACCATGCCCCTTGTTGGGGGCTCATGTGTGCGATGTGGCTTAACCACAACCACTGGATAAATTTTTAATGGCCAAGATTTTTCTTCAAAAAGGTAATATTTTAGAAATTTATATCTTGAGATAGGAAATTCCAATTTTAGAAAATAAGGTGTCTATGAAAATCATATGATGTCAATATCTTTTAAAAATGGTTTCAAAGGGTGTTTTAGTCATTTAATAGTAATTATACTTATGATTTCCAAAATATGGGAGATTTTAATGTTTTGGTCATGAAAAATAGTAAACAAATTTATAAATTCATGAATATTTACAATAATCAGATTTTGATATGTTTAATATTATTCCAAAGCCTGGTCATTCTAGTTTTAAATTTACTAAGGTTTTTGATGTAAATCCTAATAAGGGAATTGTGGGTATTTCACCCATTGATTCACAATGAAATGATTTTATGGTGGTTTTAGATCAAAGTTATGTTTATTCTAAATGGGAATCCTAATTTTGGTTTGCAAGGTTATGATAATGGGGTTTTCATATTTAAAGATGAAAAAGGGATATACACATGGACATACAAAAACGTGGTGATATCTGTGTGATTAGATTATGAAACAAGGAATCAAGACTAACTTAAGGACATCTTCAACACAAATGATAAGTGGGCCATGTCTGTCGAATTTCATTATTATTATAATTTAGCCTACACATTCTTACAAAGGAACTTAGAGATTAAGTTACTACCAGACATTCATTATTTTGTACTTATTACATATCCAATGATCCTTTGAGGAGTCAGAATCTATTTAGATTTATTTATGTTGTGAGAATATTAGAATTTATATTTTTGATGCTCAAGTTTCTTTCATATACTCATTAGTTCTATATTCAATTCAATTTATTTTCTCAAGCCTTTAAACTCAGATGTCAAATATCTGGTATTAGAACTATGTTAAGTCCTCATGTTAAAATAAAGATTCAATTTTGATATATCAGATAAATAGAATAACATACTTTATATTCAAATTTAAATTCAATTCAGAATTAAAGAATAGATATACAAATTTAGTGATTAAAAATTAAGATTCAAAAATAAGAAAATAAGAAAAAAATAAAATAAGAGATTAAGCTTCATAGATAAGAGATTATCGTTCATAGATAAGAAATTAAGAACAGAGATAGAAAATGACATTAGAATCTTAACTATGTACATTATAGGATAAATCCTCAGTAGAGAGTCTTGGAACAATTCAGAGTGCGTACGACGCCAACCACTGCAGGTGTCATAGAGGGAACGTCGTACCAACAAGGATATGTTACACCATAGAGGGCATGTTAGACCAACAGAGGACACATTGTGTCAAATAAGGGCATACAATACCATAGAGGACACTTTGGCATCATAGAGTAGACTTATCATATAATGGTGTCCACAAACAAATAAAAGACATAAATAAAATATACTTTAATTTGGTATTATATTACATCTTTCAGATCTTAGTTCATCTTTTAACTATAGTATATTCATGTTTATCGTGTTAGAAATTCAATTTCACTTGCTCTAACAGTAGTTTTCCTATTTGTGTATGGTTGGATATGAGATGCCCATATGTACAGAACTTGAGGAGATAGTCAGGACAAGAGGATGCAACCATGACTTTAAGAGGTTTGTTTTGTGGGGTGCCATCTACACGGCCCCATATTTGAGATGAGATTTGTATAAAATAGTCTCATGATATGAAGCTCCATTTATATATGATGATGTACGACAATTCATTTGCTAAGAAAATAATGAGAACTACATTCATAGACAATCAGTAATGGTTATTTTCTATCATTATTGTGATGATTATCATTTTTGTGAAACTCCCAAGAAAGAAAGAACAAAATATTTGGCTTCTTCTCATGTGACTGAGAAAATTGGGGTGTTACAATCTCTGTGTTCTTTTGGTAATTTCTTACATGCCATAGTATTGATAAGTTTGTAAAGAAACTAGTTTTTCATAAGAAATGTAAAGAATTTCTATTGGTGGAAGTTTTCAAAATAGCCATTGTTCTACTAATTGCAAGGAATATTTCATAGTCATAGAAAATATACAAAAATGAATATACAGATTATGGTTGCCACAATCAATCATTGGTAGAGGGATTTGGCTCATTTGAGGCTAAACATCATCACACTTGTACAGAGTCCCTAGCAATACTAATGTCGTGGGTGTCATTCGAGCCATTCAACGTAAGTGTTGTACTTTCTACTTGTCATCGAAGGAAAGGGAGACTGTGAAGTGCAATGACTTGATTTATAAAAAAAAATATTTCATAAATAAAAATGCAATACGACGGTAAGAAAAATCATAGTATAATTAACAAAAAAAGAAATATTGCAAAATATATGTATACTTTTCTACAAGCATTTTGTTAGACAATATTTTTATAAGCAACTTACAAATCAATAAAGCATTGTTCAAGCATAATTTTTTGTAAGAAGCATAATAAAAAAAATGTTATTGTTGTTCATTAAAAAACTACATGGATGGGGCTTACTCTCAATGGATGACTAACACCTTTACTTTATTTGTGTGTGTTTGCGTGTAATATATATATATATATATATATATATATATATATATATATGTATGTAATAAAACTAGAGTATATATTTGTGCATATATATATATATATATATATATATATATATATATATATACACACACACATATATAAGGTTAGCAAAAATGACCCCTAAACAAAAAGAACAATAAAAGAAGGACGCAACAAGCCTCGACAGTGATGGGAAAAAGAAAAGTGATTTAGTGAGACGCACAATGAGGACATGTCACGTTTAATATGATATATAATTGAGTATGATCACCATTAATTGTAGGGAGAGAACAATCATACAACCACCCCCTTCCTTGGATGTCTGGTCATATCAATTTATCATCCCCTCTCATAATTCAATAAAAATGTTTGATAAAAGAGGAGAATATTGGATTGTGGGATACCACTTGGATGTGTAAATGCCAAATGATAAGTGGGGTCTAGGCCAAATGATCACCAAATAATGGAACTATTCACCCCTCCTAAGACATGAGATCATATTCAAGAAGAGGCATGCAACACAACCTCATCATCGATAAAATCCTAGATCAAAAAGAAAAAAGCCTTGTGAGGTATGTGGAATACCCTTTGTATGTTTGGATGACCAATGGTCCTAGAGGAATAAGCCACATGATAACCAAGTAACAATTTTGTCCATAGGCCTGATCACCCCTCCTATAGCCTCAAGTTGTACTACTAAAAGAGGTATGCACCAATATGACACCCACATCAATAAAACCTTGGATAAAATAATAAAATACCTTGGAGCTAGTGTGTGGAGTGCCCTTTAGATGTGTGGATGGCCAATGATACTAGGGGAATAGGACACATGATCACCAAGTTATAGTTTCAATCATGGGCCTAATCATCCCCTTCATAAGGCTTGAGGTTGTGAGCCCAAAGATAAAACCACAAATGATCTTAGAAAAAGAATTCAAATAAAATCTAATTTAAAACTAACAACCATCAAAAATATGATTAATGCAAATTCTATAAAGATTTTGACTATGAACAATCTCCATAAGACCTCATAAAGACTCATACTAGAACTGACTACTTGTCATCAATATCATACCACTAGAAAGAGGGTGATATAGAAATGAACAAAAACTGCTTTATCAATCTCACAAGAAATCTTATTATGTGAACATCTATATTCATGAAGATGCAACAACATGTGATTTCCAAACCAGGTATATTTATAAACATACAAAAAACATCACGAAGAATAGTGTACGACATGTATTAAATCCATCCACCTAACACTCAAAAAGTGAGAGTACATGGACACAATAAATGTAACTCCATTATTTCTTTTTTAACGTTGATCACCATGCCTTTTTGATGTGCCCACATACCTAAAACATCATAGAAGAAGCATGTGATACTCACAAAGAGTTCCATCCAAATGACTACTTTTGTCAATATATAAACATGTACAAATAACATATTAAGATGAATTACATGATGTAAGAAACATACTTTACATTCATTTCAATTTCCAACTATCCAGGTATTCCATAACAAGATATCTTTAGCATAGGTAGAAAACATTATAGATTATTTTAATAGTATTCACATATGCTAACCATCATAAGTAAAAGGAAATAACATCACTTATAATACTTTTTACGATCAACATGAACATCTTAAAGTATGCACAATTCTGAGCAACTTTCATGACACTCAAGGATACCAATTCACTATCATGTTTATTATTTAGTTAAATTTATATTTGAGTCGGTGCATTTCATGCAATAATAATTATCTTTCTTAGTTTGAATAAAATCGAGATCTTTGACTTATCATTAACTAAGCAATATATGATATGAACAAGAATTGAAAAGAGCTATGTTAAATAGATAAAAATGTCATACATATCTTCATATTCCTCTTCGTGATCACTATTGGGCCACATGCCTTTATTCATCATCCTACTCACTTGTATCTATCCTTGTGCTTATCATCTGGACCGCATTCCCCTCTATGCCACATATATTCAATGTCAACCTTAAAAGGAGTATCAACATGATGTATTCCATCAATAAGTATATATATCACATAAGGTAGGCCATTATCTCATGTATAGGAATTTTCATAATAAAAACTAGAAATTAGGAACCAACATGTAAGATTATTAACCATCGTTATGCTAGTATAAGGGGTGTAATGAAGGATCATCACATTATTATATTTGTAGGAACTTTTAGTTCCATGGACATTGGTCATAATCTCTTTTCTCTTTCCGGGTCTACATGATTATTATAAAGTACATGATCTCATTGTAAAGGAAAGTGTGTCAAAACATAAGACAACATAGTTTTCAACCTTAAATGTTTCACAATATTTTCCATCATGACATAGTTTATACATATATAAACATGGATTGACTCAAAGTCGTAGGCCCTTTCCATCACCCTAATGAAACTACCCATATCATTTCCCTCAAGGCATAAGCCTACTTGTATATCGATATCCAAGATTCATCTTGTGTCACATTCCATGACATTATAGCTCACATATAAAAGTTCATTAGTAACATAGACAAATTCCCATACGCTGGAAAGTCATTCACAGTGCAAAACAACATAGCGTGCAAACAAAATGTCTCTCTTCATGAAGCATAATACCTTCACCCCAGAGCTTCTTCAAGTCATCAATCATAGGTTCAAGATAAATGTCGATATCATTTTCAGGTTGTTTAGGGCCCGATATCATAGACGACAACATAACATACTTATTTTGCATACACAACCAGGGAGGAAGATTGAATATAACAAGCATAACTGGCCAAGTGCTATGTTGCCTGCTCAATGTCTCGTACAGATTCATCCCATCTGTACAAAGCCCAAGTCTTAGATTATTGTCTTCTTCACCAAATTTAGGGTACAATAAATCAATCTTCTTCCACTGTGGTGAATCAGACGCATGTCGTAGGATCTCATCATTATTTTTCTTAACATCTGCATGCCACCTCAAATTCTTAGCATCTATAGGATTGGCAAACAAGTGTTAAAAACGTGGTATTATATGTAGATACCACATCACCTTGACAGGAGAACCAGTTTTGGACTCCCCCAAAGTCATCAATTTATACCTTGACGCACCACATTTCAGACAATCTTTCAAATCCACATAGTCCTTTTGAAATTAAAATAGGTATGGGATTGACTCCATGCTTGAGCTTATAATATATATATAGGAACCTACCTTCCACATATCCTAGTAGGTCAAATCACCAGCCCGTAGATTGCTAAAGGAGTTATGAGTTATGAGTTATATGAGTTATTTTGTTTGTGATAAAAGCCCTCAAACGCGTCTAGATTGAGTTGGAATAGGTTTTGTAGATGCCACCTGAGTGATACGTCATCATGAGGTGATAACGCTAGTTCTAACCAGGGTTTCACCTTGTGTGTGTGTGCACGCATAATGCGTGTGCACATAATGCTACAATCATTCTGGCATGCGTGTATCTTCTTGGCCTCCATTCCCATTGGGCACAACAATTTCTTTAACCGGTATGTTGAGATCGGAAGCTCGTTTCCTTCAGGAAGAATTTCTTTCAACAAAGACAACAATGACGTGAAGCTTTTATCGCTCCATCGATTCTTAGCTTTCAGTTTATACGATCTCAACACAGTGTTAAGCTTTGTAAACTTACAGCCTGTGTATAACGATATCTTAGCATCATGCACAATGTTTCTAAACATGGGAGGTGGATCGGTGTGCTCTACCCCACAACTATCCAACATCGCATCAACGATGTCTACTGGAACTGGTTCGTTCAAATCTATGTCATCGAAGGCAATTTCTTCTTCCACACAAGCACTGCTATCGCCATCCACTGGTTTCAGGTTTGAAATCTCTCCATGCCAGTGCCATTCTGTATAGCCTTGTACAATCTTGTTGCACATGACATGACTTTTGATTTCGTCACCAGTGTTGACTTTCAAGTTGTTATCGCAATGCCTACATGGACAGTAGAAGCTATCTCCAGGTTGTTTCCTATGTTCCTCGACAAATCTAATAAACTGATCAAGACTAGAAATAAACTCTGGGGTGCAGTGATTGCGAATGGACATCCATGATCTATCCATTCTATGATCAAAGAGAAAATAAGTATATATTACAACAAGATTAGGGTCTAGGGTTAACAGATTAGAGTTTATGCATGGTTAAAACTTTAGGGTTTAAGGTCTTATATAATTAATGGTTAAACATCCTAAGTGAGATTAGGTGTTCATGAACAGTCCAAAATTGGGGACTATCAAAGATTTACTCCTAATGAGTAAATCTTGGACGGGTTTCTAGGCCAACAAATACATGTGTTGTCATTCTTATATATAATAAATGTGTACCACATATCCCATTCTTGAACACCTAATCTCACTAGTAAGTGTATAATATGTATTGGGTTTTCAAGAAAATTTCGGCAACATTTCCGCACTGTTCTCCAAGTACATATGTACTTACAGAACAAGCAAGGAAATGCTATCGAAATTTTCTTGAAAACCCAATACACATTATACACTTACATCCTAAGTGAGATTAGGTGTTCAAGAACAGTCCCAAATCGGGGACTGTCTAAGATTTACTCCTAATGAGTAAATCTTGGATGAGTTTCTAGGCCAACAAATACATTTACTGTCATTATATAACATTGATTTCAACATTTTGAGTGTCCATGCATGTTCATCATCAAGATAAAGATTACACATAAATTAGTATGACCTAGGGATGGAGAGATTCATAATTGATTTTAAAATTTCAAACTAGCTCATGCATTATCATCAATCTACATCATACAATAGGGATTCATGTAGATGTTACGACGAAACATCACTATAAAATTAGAGGTTTAACATTAGGTTTTTAATATCTTAGATAGATTGATCATAGGATTTCAGAAATATAGTTAATTCAAGATTATGGTGAAATGTGTATTAGGGTTTTAATATCTTAATTTAACATGCATCAAAATTTACAGAATTAGGTCAAGCATTAGTATTCAATTACAAATGTATCTTCTTCTTCCTACTCCCTCCATACTATATGGATAAAAGCAAGGAACGACCTGTACTGGGCTGGACAAGACCATGGTTGTGTTGTCCGACCACGACCGTGATGTCTAGCATGGCCATGGTCAGCCAACACAATCATGGTTGATCATGTCCAACCCAGTATAGGTCGTGCCTTGCTTTTATCAATTAGGTAAGGAGCTAGGGAGCAGGAAGAAGAAGAGGTGGAGGAAGAAGAAGAGGCAGCGGCCTACCTGTCAGTGGCATGGAGGAAGAAGAGAGCAGCTAGGAATCCCTGTTGTCGGCGGCAACGGTGTGAGGATCTAGTGGGTGGGAGGAAGAAGACAGCAGGGGGAGGTGGCGGCAGTGGTGTGAGGAGTAGTTGGTCGGCGGCTTGATCAGACGGCAATGACGAGCAGGGGGCAGCAGCTTCGGCCGCGCGCGGGGGCTATTCACGATGAAACAGAGAGAGGACGGAATTGTTTCTCGATCGATCGGGGGTTATTAAGTTAACAAAGGTTTCGATTATTTAAAAACCGACACCTAATATCCATCAGCGTCAGTTTCCAAAAAATATCGACGTCCATTGGACTATCTTAACCCTAAAAATCTCGCACGGGATGGCGCGCGAAACCTTATCAGTTTCGGTTTTTCCACAAAAACTGACGACCTTTGGAGGTAATTTTTTTGTCGTTAGGCATCAGTTATTAGGTCAAAAAATTGACGTCGTATATGAAACTTTGGGGGTAGTTTTTTTTTGCTCGAAAAATTGGATTTCGCGGGCTATTTTGGGCGTCGGTTCATTATAGGGAACCGACGCTAAATAAAAAGCAATACCTGTATCTGGCCAGTCTTCAAATATAGATGTTGGTCTCTGTAATTAGCTGACGTTGTAGGGTTTAGGCGTCGGCTTTCGGTAATAACTGATGCCTCTAAATGTGACGTTATATGCTATTTATGTAGTAGTGGAAGAGAGGGGAAAGTATAGGTATTCATTTAAAGAGAAAGAATATATTATTGTCTGTCATGTTTCATATAGGAAAATCATCATTTATAAAAGCCCATAGTTTATTAAGGGTCTCCCCGCCTTACTTCATACTTACTTTAGTTTGATCCTTTCATAAACTACTATATATATATATATTCTTTTTTATATATAATTAAACTTTGATTTTCCGTTATATCCAAGTTGAGTATAAGCAACTCTAGAATATATAATATGTCTCATCACAGATATAAAAATTTCCATTAGGGCATAATTCTCATTTCAAACTAGAACAAGGACAACTCCTATAAGGCTTCCACAT
The DNA here is from genome assembly GCA_963693085.1 of Alisma plantago-aquatica. NCBI lineage: Eukaryota > Viridiplantae > Streptophyta > Magnoliopsida > Alismatales > Alismataceae > Alisma > Alisma plantago-aquatica. Next base: position 1,766,030,006 of record OY856409.1, read on the forward strand.
TAACAATAAAGGGTGAAATTCTCCTCAAATAGCAAAAAGAAATCATATGCCAAATTTAAACTAATAACTACTAAGTGGGAGAGAGGTACACTTTGGGAAAAATTGTGCTTGTGAATGCCACCTTTAAGCATGGAAGTGCTACTTTTAAGTATGAAACCCATGTTTACAAAATTTTAGCATTATGTATATTTGGAATTTGTCTTATTTACATATTAAAGTAACTATGGATAGTAAGTAGACATATCAAATTCGTTTTGCATCAACATGGTTTCAAAAATCCCTAACAGAGTCATTTTAGGGGAAACAAGATACATATTTTGACATTTCAACTCTTATGGATTTGGGAGGTAAAGTTATTATCATGATGGATCGTGATAAAAAAAAGGAAAGTCATGGAAATTTGTAATTACATATTCATTCAAAATAGTCCATTTTTAAGGACATTATGCAACATTCAAGAATTCTATTATTACTGAAGCCATGCATACAAGTTAAATCAAGGGAGGAGTAAGTAACACACCTTGAAACATACGAGGAATTCCTCCACTTCAAGATCACATCTGGGTCAACCTATAAAACACCATCATCAACCCATAAAATCTCCACCAAAGCTTTAGCTAGCAAGATCTAGTCTCCCCTAGGACAAATAAAGGAAAAGATGTTTATCTCTAGGGAGCTAAAACCACCATGGATAACCATGGATCTTGTCTAAGGAAGAAGATTTGAGGAATCACAACATGAAAAGAGAGGGATAAATGAATAGCTTGCATGTTTAGTCAAAAAACATAGCTAACAAGCCTAAGATCTACCAAAGGTGTAACATATTGAGATTTAGATATTTTGACTCTAGAAACCCTAATTCTTGGATTAGGATTATAGTGTACTCACATAATTAGAATTGACCAAATAAGGTTAAATTTATACTTTAGTATTTTGGGTTATATGCTAAAGGACATATAATGAGCATGTGATGAGTAATTCACACATTTGAACCCTATTGAATATTTAATGCACATAATATGACTAACCTACATATTAGCCCTACTTTTGGATTATGAGTTCATGACCATGTCATGGACCATTAAACCCTAATGTTATGATGAGTGAGATATATGGAACCTAACATGGACATCATACATGTTGATGATGCGTGTGTGATGTATGATGATTATGTTGACCCGAAACCCTAAGTTGAGGTTGACGATCCTAATACATGCATCCTTGGTATTAATTAATGCATTAGTGACATTAGGTGCCTTAATATTATATCATATGTTAATACACATAAATGGTAAATAAGCACTTAATCCTAGCTTGATAGTAATTCACTTCATCAAAATGTAAATATTGTCACCTTGTTCACTAATAAACATATAATGACTTAAATATGGTTAATGAATATTTGGATTTACATAAATATGCATGAATTGCTAATGTGTGGTTAAATATGCATACTCGGTAACATGATGTGTACAAAAATGATTAAATATTTCATTTGGACATTAAGGTGAGCAATAGGTGTAATCTGACAATAAACAGATGTTTATTATAAGTGGAGATTATTAATGTGCCATAATTTGAATTAATGATGAAATTCATGGGCTTAATGATAATTCGAGTAAAATACTATTTTTTGTGCAAGATAATCTAGTATTACTCCATATGATGATAATTTGAGGATAATGAGGTCTAAATCTGAAATATGAGGACAATGGTGATATATAATAATATATAATGAGATATTTGCCTTAAACTCTAATTTTACTAAAACTCATGCTAGATAATCTCAAATCCTAAATATAATCCCAAGAAAGGTTTCCTTCAGTAGTAATTAATCTAGATGTCAAGATTACAATTATATAATGTTTGTTAAGACAATTTAACAAAACTAGATAAATGTGATCATAATGTAACTGGATTTTAGTTTATCTGGATATTTTTCATATTTTTATGTCACCCATGTTATTTCTCGGCATCCCTAAGGTTCACATTGTTGGTATATATGGTCTCTAGAGGGGGGTTGAATAGAGCTAAAAAACACTTAAACAAGATTCATTAGAATTTTAAGTTATATCACAAAATAAGGTTGCATTTATGGAATTTGAGTGCAACTAAACAAACATAGCAAGGATGAAAGAGATTGAACAAGCACAAGAACACAAGCTATGTATAGTGGTTCCAAACTCCAAACTAGGAGAGTGTACATCCACTACCTAGAGAGGTCAACCTATAGGATTTTCAACCATGTCTTACTCCTTATATTCCATTATAATAATTATAACATATGACCTTCCTCTTCTAGGACAAGGACACCCAACATTCCATTTGAGAAAAAGGGAACCAAAAACCTACCAAAGGACTTACCCATCCATGACCAAGAGTCTTCTACCTCACAAAGTACTTAGCTACTTTTGCAAACGAGTCATCCACCTTCACCAAGGACTTACCCACTCTTGCAACAAGTCTTCCACCTTGAGGATTTACCCACTCTTGACTTGGATCTTTCGGCTTTGACTTCACCTTCACCAAGGATAATATTTCACCAAGGGACCCATTCTCTTATTCTTCACCTTTCTTAGCCAAGAGAGAGAATCTTAGTCTTCATGGTAGAAAGAGATATTGGAAGGTGGAGGGAGTGAGAGCCTCACAAGATATACATGTAAGACTAGCTCTCTTATGAATCTCCTACTCTCTCTAATGGATGCAGAAAATGATAAGCTTAAGAGGGGAAGGAGACTCTTGGAGGCACTCAACTATAATATTGGGACCTTTATAGTGCTTCTCTAACCATGGGATGAAGCCTAAGGGGTCCTATTTATAGCTGAGGATTTCTACTAGCAAGTAGAGAAGTTAAGGATGAATTCTAGTCATTTGGGGGTATTGTAATGGATCTATTTTTGAGTTTGATAATACTCCAACAATTAGAAACACTTTTTTTGCACATTCTATTTAGTATGGTTGGTTGAGATTACTTTTGGGAAACTCGGTCATTGGCACTATGCCACATGTCAATTTTGAGTTGTCGGTCAAGTTTATCCTAGATGAAACTCAACCGATGGCTTAAAATTAAGTTGCATGTGCAAGGGTGTCAGTCAAGTTTTCCAAGGGAAAATCAACCGACCCTGGTAGTTCCCAAATCTATCAAGGGTGTCAGTTGAGTTTATCCTAGATGAAACTTTGCCAACAAAAGTGCTTGTGGTGAATTTTAGAAAATTCAATAAAAGTTCTTAAATATTTGATTTAAGTGCTTCTTATTTTTTCTAAGCTTAATCACAAGTCATACAATCATTACAAGTGATTTATAGCATGATTCTAATGTATTTGAGGTCTTTTCCACAAAAGTACACTTGCATTGATTTTGAGTTGTCTTTCTTCATGTTAGGATGCACAAGTTAGGGCATTTGGAGTGTGTCTATATCTAATCTTAAATTAGTCAAGTAGAATCATTAGACAGAAATAAGTCAAATTGTTAGTCATAATAAAAATAAGGGTTTAATCAAGTTAGACCATGAGTCAACATACTCCCCCTTTTTGAAGATGACAAACTATTCCATAAATGTATTGAAAGCATTTAAGTAAATTCATACCTTTAGAGAAACCTTGGGGTTTCAATGGAATTGCGTTCATATGCTTCCCCTCAATTGATGTTAATGGATTTCACATACTCCCCCTTAATTGATGCTATTTGCCATGCATGGTTAGCTTTCATAACATTTACATAAACTATGACTTCTACTCATATATGGTATACATATATGTGTTCTCCCCTTTACATAATACATGTCTTCTCCCCCTTTGTCATTTCAAAAAGTGAGGGGGTTGAAGAGTTTTTTTTTGGTCGGTCAAAAAGTGTGTTACTATTAATACCAAAAACTTCGGGCACTAAGTACCCCATTACATCGATAGGAGCTATAAAAGCTCAAATAAAGGAACAAAATCCCCACACAGGGGGACGTACAATATTTCTAGGTGAACACAAAAACTAAGAAAACCAATCGAACTAACAAGCTAGGTCCCAGCTGTCCAACCAGAAGACGACTACGCAAGACACTATTACATGCATTCAGCATACCCACAAATATTAATTGCAACATGACATAGAACAACCACTGGCAGTCCAGCCGAGAGCTATATAAGAAGTTTCTGATCTTCTCAGTTATCCAACTACAGGTTTCTAATGGGAGACACCCAAGAAAAGGAACCCCTAGCACAAAACAGTATAAGCTGAACAAACCACAAGAGAAGCAAGAGCCAGCACATTTTAAACAACGAAGAGTGGTAGGGAAAGGTCAGCTCCAATTCACTCCATCAAGCTTGGCACAACACCAACTATCTAAATAACCATACCCACAAGTTGTGGTACTATGCCAAGAATAGGGAGATACTTCGAACTAACATCCCGTCACACACCCAAGATGCTAACCTGCAATGGTCCATGTCTCCGAGAAGCTGTTAGCACAACACCAAACTCCTGCACGCAGCAGCACAAGGACAAGAAGGAAGAGAGGAGGAACCAGCCCCCCTCATAAGCCCATCCTCGTGAATACCAAATGCAATGAGGCAAACTGTCAAACACCATGAAGGTGCTCCGAGCCAGCTGAAGCAGAGGCGTCACTGAGAGCAGGGCCCCCTGACTACTACTAGGCAAAACATCGAACTGCTTGAGGACGAAACCCCTCGTGCAGCACCTGAAAGCTATTTGGCATTTCGTCAAAACACCTAGAAAGTGTTTCGAAGCAGCAGTAGCAGAGGCACCACCGTGAGCACCTGACTGCGACAGGGCTTGATCAGCCAGGGGTGACCAAAACCGAAGCAACAGGGAGAACTAGGTGTGCCGCAGTGTTGCCCTTCCATCGCTGGAGAGTGGAGCACGCCGCCGATCGCCGAAACGGGCAGGGAGGAGACGCTCCACCCAGCAACAGTACCCACTTGCCGCCGAAGACCAACGACGCCACTGAGGACGGAACCAAGCCAACGCCACCCAGGATAGCCTAGGCTTCACTCGGAGTAAAGTAGGGAGGTGCTGGTGAGGTTGGGGGAAGCCCAACTTCACCTACGCGATGGAGCACGGCCGTGAACTAGATCTGGCTGGGAGCGGCTCTCTCCAACCATCACACTTGAACGGTAAGGAGTCGAGCTAGTCGAAACGCCAGCTCTGGCCCAGATACTGAGACTCGTGGCGCAGCTCATCTCCTCGCCATCCATCACAGCCGTGCAGCACCCAGCAAGATGGCCCCTCTCCAGAGCCTCGCATCGCGCTAGAAACTCAAAGACCACCGAGAGCTGTTGGAAGGCCAGGGGGCTAGAAGAGCAAAAACGAAGGGCTTGTCCAAGTAATGTATATGAAACAAATAATTCATGCATTTAGAACAACCCTAGATGTAATTCTAGCATATATCTTTGCAAGCAATTAACTCAAGATAGTAGATGTGCAAATCAAGGAACAAGCTTGAGTATGTATGAAATAAGATACAAGCATAAGCTGTAGTAGAATATCAAAAGATGAACAAGGATAGAACTATATCTATATGAACTACTATAGATGATATCACAAGTTAGGACTACTAATAGGATTTAGATAATAGAAAAATATGCACAATTTTTTTTAAAAATCTATAAGTATATATAGAGAAATATCCAAGCAAAGCGATATGTAATTCCAGAAGCATGAAAGGGTATTACTCACTAATAAATATGCATATTTACCAAAAGATGATAACCACTAAGAAAGTCAAGGTTGTATCAAAATAAGATATAAAACTAGATAGATGTGGCGAGTTAGAGAACAATAGAAGCAATTTAAAACACAACTAAGAGATCTGAAGAGATCATCATCAAAACATGCAGAACTAACCAAGATGAGAAATTGCAAGATACATAGATACCAAACTATATCAATTATAAAGATAGAGTTGTATGCAAGATAAGAAAAATTAAAACATGGCAATGTGCATATCATATATAGGTACAAAGAGGAGTTCCATAGAATAAGGCTATTGGTTGAGAAAGTCTAGTCGAGAGGGAAATTCTCATTCAAAAGGCCATATTTGTATTCTGTGCATAGTGTTATCAGTCAAGTTTTTTGGGTTGAACTTCTTGGTCAACAATAGTTGTTGGAAACACCAATTGATGCTTTTCGGTTGAGTTTTCATCAGTACAAACTCTGTTGACAACAAATGTTTCCAAAAAGCCCATATATTTCAGAAAATATATCTATAGGCATGATAAAAATATAAACCATAACATGTGTAAGCAAGTTAGTATTGCACTATAAAAGTATCAGGGGTAGTTTTTGAGCAAGAAAGTGATGAGATCCACCAACATACCAATTTTAACTCAAAAACTATATGTAAAGAGCATACTAAACTTGACAAAAACAAGCAATGATTGGATATGAGAAACAATATCATTACCTCTATTATTACCATTTCTTTTCAACTTGTTGCCACCCCATACACATCTCACCTTTATTCTTTTATGTGGATTGGGAGATCAATTTTCAAATCAATATCTCAAGTCAATCCATTAGCAAGAGACCTACAAGAAGAAAGACAAAATGGTCCCCAATCATATTTTTGGGTCCAGAGGGATTATCTTAGCATCCCAACTCCTATACTCTTGGGTGCTTTCCTAAATAGGAAACATGTAGAATAATGACCAATTTCATTGAAATGATTACATATCTCATAACCTTAGAACTAGATGATTCTTCATTGAAAATTGAAGGTCCTTTATCCTCATTGTTCCTTTGGCTAATATCAAGTTCAAAACCATCTCTACCCATTTATTCAGTGGTATGATCTAGAATTTGTTTTATATTCTTTTTTATCATCTAATAATATTTTCATATAATACCTCAAACTATGATTGCCGTGCATAAGATAAGTAATGGTAGAAGACAATTGATTGATATTATCTCTAGCATGCAAAAGATCAATTTCTAAGAAAAGAGCTTTTGTCATACAAGAATCTTTATCAATATGAAGAGCAACAACATTATTCTCTCTATTAATAAAAATATAACAAGATTCAAGGAAATTGATTTTAGCAAGCAAGGAAGCATTTTCTTTTTCAAGCAAAGAAATCTTAGAAAGATAGATACTACTTTTAGATTCTATACCTTGAAAAACAAATTTTTGTCCTCATTTTAGTTTTAAGAGCACCAATATCAAGCATGATGGAATTCACAATTTTACTATGCTTATCATTAGAACTAGGCATAATAGGTTGAGCTTCTAGAAATCTAATCTTATCAAGCAAGTTAGCATTTTCAGGTTTTAGAGCACCAACTTGTCTAAGATAATCATTGTATTCATCTAGAAAGAAATTATTAGCATGTCCAAGATCATCTTTTTCTACATGCAAATTATCAAAAATTCTAGCAAGCCTTTTCTTTTTCTTTTTAGAAGATTTAAGAGAGGCACGAGTAGCATGAATAATTGCAATCAAAGATTCATTATTGAATGAGTTTATATTTACCTCATTTGAGTCTTCACTTGTTGAGGCCATGAGAAAAAAATTACATTCTCCATCTTTACTAGAGCTTGAGCTAGATTCATCACTAGATTCTTCACTTGAGTTTGAGTTGGAGGAGCCACTAGAGATTTTCTACCATGTCTCCTTCTTCTTGTACTTCTCCTCTTCTGTTGTGATGATGGGTCTTTTTACCTTTAGCCAATCTTCCTTGAAGTGAACTTTCTTTCCACATTTGAGGCATCAGGTGGAGGAGGAAGGCTTGCCATTGTGAAGTCTACCTTTGGAGTACATAACATTGTCTTCAACTTGAGAGGATGGAGAGGCTTGACCAACAATACCTTCAATTTGGGATTTGATTTCAGCCTTCTTCATTCTCTTGAGCTATTTCTATTTTTCCTTTCCTTCTTCATCTTGCCTATCAAGTTTAACTTCACGATCTTGTAGATTTCCTATGAACTGTTCAATAGGAATATCACGAAGAGACTTTGTTTCTTCAATTCAGGTCACCTTGGATTGCCACCTCTTAGGGAGAGTTCTAAGGATCTTTGAATTTATCAATCTTGAATCCATAGGATGACCTAGAATTACAAGACCATTCACAATGATGTTGATCCTTGAGTACATCTCAACTATCCTCTCCTCCTTTCCGTCTTGAAGTTTACAAGGAGGCCTTTGATCATATAGACTTTACTTTCCTTCGCTTGATTTGTCCCCTGATAAGTGACACATATATAGCTTTTACCATGCCTCATAGGCCATTTCACATGGAAAAATATGGATGAACTTGGAAGGAGAAATGGAGACATAGAGAATGTTGATTGCTTTAGCATTCAAGATTTCTTTCTTCAAAGTAGCTTCATCCCATTGTTCTATCTTTGCCTCTGGTAGATTTTATGGAATATCCACCATTCTTCAAAGATCAAGACTTGATCCTTGGATGTAGTATTGCAACCTTCTCTTCCAATAGAAATAGTTGCTTCCATTAAAGTTTGGAATGTTGACAAGGTATCTCCCACATTGATAATCATCGATATTCTCCTACTTTTGGAAGTATTGCTTGGAGAAGACTGTAAGGACCCTGACCAACATTTTGGAATAACCATGTTTGTTTTGCTTAAGTATGTTGCTTATCTCCTTGCTCTAATCATCTGAGATTTAATGAGGGCATGTTGGAAGCTTGGAGTTCCTTATTTGAGCTTGATGTTTGTGTTTTGTGGAGAGGTTTGGTGCAAATTGCAATTTACCCAAGATAGGGGTTGGTGTGTAAGTTTGCCACCACTAGAATGTTCCTTCTCTCACTTGGCATCACCTAGAAGAAAGAGAAAGATATGGGAACCTTGTTTGGACCTTGGTTGTGTGGTGACATCCTTGGTGGTGTTTTGGACACATGTTTGAGGTGTGCCTTTCTCTTAGAAATGTTGTCTTGGGCTTGAGAGCCTTGGAGAGGCCTTGTATCGATTTGTGGATGTCTTGAGGGACATCCTATCAGTTTTGTGGGTGTCTTGGGGGATATCCTATCAATTTGTGAAGAGAGTAGATATGTGTATCGACCTTGACCATCTTAGGTGACCTAGTGGGCGAGGCATATATCTTATTACCTCATTTGCATTGTGTTTCATGTGGATCTTTCTCATGGACAAGTGTCGCCTAGGGTTCTAAGATGGTGACACCTTCCTCTTTCTCTCTCTTTCATCCCTCTTGTATATATACCTCTTTCCCTCCATGCAAGAGAATCCTTTTAGTTATCCTTACATTCCCTCTTTGGTGGACTACCTTGAGCTAGAAGAGACTCTCCCTTAGAGCTTGGAGGATGAGTACCATGCTTTTGGTGCTCTCTTCATCCTCTACCTTGGTAAGAAATGATCCTTAGCTCCTCTTTCTCTCTTTCTTTCTTCTTCTCAACCATGAACCTTGGTTACTTTCTTTCCCTCTCATGCTCTCTTAACCTTGGTTCCATCTTCTCTCTCAGAGGTGTTGTGGTGATCAAGCTTGGAAGATCATCTTCTACCTTGAGCTCGTGAAGCATCGAGCTTGGTGGTGATCCTTGAGGTGGTCCTTGAGGTGGGTTATATAACTCTAAACCCTCTTTCTTATTATCACCCTTTACTTACTATTTTTTTACTTGTTCTTGGCTCGTTATCTCTTACATCCTAGTAGTCTTTTTAGTAGTTTTGAACTCTATTTTTGAAAAAGAACCTTTCGTAGTTGTTGCTCTTGTGTTGCACCTCTTTACCTTTCTTGTAATGCTCATTCTATGGTTGAAGATGAGTGGGACAACATATATATATATATATATATATATATATATATATATATTCATAGTTGTTGCTCTTGTGTTGCACCTCTTTACCTTTCTTGTAATGCTCATTCTATGGTTGAAGATGAGTGGGACAACATATATATATATATATATATATATATATATATATATATATATATATATATATATATATATATATACTGTGTGTGTTGTGGCCGACACGTGTGTTAGGCTGATATACCTTGGGTATCCATCACGATCTGTGACGCCACTGGCCGTCACTCCTTGTGATAGGTTGTCACAACCTTTGGGAGGCCTAGGTCAACATGCTTTGTTGACAGACGTCATGGCTTGGTGACACCTAGAATGATAGAAGAGGATGTTGCTACATTTAGAGAAGTTGGTCATGATGATTTGAGTTGTTCAACCATTAGGTCTTGCAACAGATCACCACGCATTACAGGAGGCATTACCGATATGCGGTGAAATGGGGATCAGATGTTATGGTTGTGGATGTGTGGTGTTGAGAATGTTGTCCGTTAGGGTCTAGCCGTCATGCCTTAAGAATGGTGGATGCCCAACAACCCTGATAGCTCATCACAGATTAGACGCATTTTTGAAACCCTAAGTTTCCTGATATACTAGGGTGTTGCCTGTGACCCTTGACACATGTCGCACCATGTGTTGACATTTTGCAATTGGAGGGGTTGGCCGACACCCTCTCCATGAGGTGGTTGTTCCCGACACACCTATATAGTGATGCCTAAATCAATATACATCCTAGTTGATAGGTTGAAACCATGGTTTCTCACCTAATATACCTTAAACCGATACCCTACCTTGGTATGGTTGCCCACCACCTTTGGGGTCAATATGATATCCTACGTCAAAACCCTAATCGATGCTTTGTGATGATGTTTAAGTTACACCATCTTGATGCTAGGGAGACATGGAGTGATGTGATACCCTATGGTAGTTGTTTGAATGATGATGATTACTAGGTTTCTTTATATCATAACATACCTTATGAATGATGTTGAAATCTATGTTTTCTATACCTTATAACATGTGTTATAACGATGATGAAAGTGGTGATCTAAGGATGGTTTTTTATCCAACCTTATAAACCCTAATCGGGTAAAGAAATACCCTAATTCTAATGATGTAAGATGTATGGCATGATTCCTACAAGATGATAGTGTTGATGATGTCTTGGTTTCTTGCTATCAGTTTCTACCATACAGGCAACACCAATTGATGTACATAGCTAGGTATGAGCTATGGTGGTTATGATCTGTTTGAATGGGCCTTATGAGGCATGAAGTGTTGTTGAAATTCTTGAAAGATAAGGTAATTGGCCTTCTGACCTAATGATGATTTATTACCTTGCATGAGATGATTTCCTCAGTGATAAGAGGAGGGGTTCTCACCCCAAGATATGTGGTCCTTGTGTTGGACACAGGTTGAAAAATAGACATGAAGTAATGAGATCACACCTTAAATGCTTCAGTATGTTTAGGTGATGTTTCATGTCCTTGTTTGGGTAGATTTTGTTTAGAGGTGGTACATTGTAACTTGATTGATGCTTAAAGGTGTTTAAATAACCTAATTAATCAAGTGGAACTTAACCTTTAGCTTGCCCTATGCCATAGATCCATTCAGTGTCAGCATTTGCTGAATGGTGAAATAAGTTTAACTCAGAGTGCATATTTTTAATATGTGGGGTACAAGTCAAGTACTTCCTTGTATCCTTAACTACAAGAAGTGTGAGATGATCATGCGCGGGTCGATCTCATTGTGGTGTGGATGGCCATGCGTGAGCCACTTCTTCTTGTTAGAATGGCCATGCGTGAGCATGTTCTTCTAGCGTCGTACCTGTACTAAGGTGGGCTAGTTATGATTATATGTGTGGATGTCCATGCGTGAGCCAATCCCTGAATTTGACTATAAGTCATTGTTGCAGTTGAATGATATGTCTGTGTGGTGTTTTCTCTTGTGCTGACCAAGAGGCGAGGTGATATTGTGGATTCCAGCTCTTCCATTAGACATTGTATGGCACCGATTTCGAATTATCAAGTGGTCAGTGGGATTGGGTGGTACGACTCAAATCCTAGAGGCATGATAAAATATGTAATTAGCCGTGTCGTATAATTGTATAGGATCAAAATACAGAAACATTGCATGAGACCTTGCATGATTTTTTATACAATGTTGTTAATAGGAAATATACATGTTCTTCATATTCCTTTTAAATTATTAAGATGTTTCATACTCCAACAGTAATTGATCTTCTTGTTAATGATCTTTACCTATTTCACATAGTTGTAACTTTATTGCTGCTTTGTTTACCTTACCTGTAATAATAATAGAGTTGGTGGTGAGTTATATCTCCCCCTGAGATTTAGAATCTCACCCTGGTGGGCGAGCATGAAGAGGTAGAGATCGTACAATGGAGGTTGAGGAGCAATAGGAGGGCCAATAGCTGACTAGGTTGTCTATGATGCTGAATGTCTTTTAGTGATAGAGTCCTAGAGTTGTCTTTGTACACTGGGGTCTTTGGGAACATTTTGTAGATGTTTTGTGAATGTGCTTTCTCTATGTGGTTGGCTTGTATACTTAATATGTATAGATGTGGAGGAATCATGTATATATGGTTTGTAATAGTTCTTCGATAACAAGTTGATACCATTCCTTGTATATGCTTTGAGGCTGAAAGGACTTATATGTAATGGTTTTTTCTTTTTGGTAGTTTTATGAAATAATTTTATTTTTTTAGTGTTTTCTAATAACATGCTTGTTAATCTCTCTTACACCATTTTGTTTTGAGTAATCTCTCTTTGTGTGGCGCAGGGTGTCACAAACAGGTTGGTATCAGAGCTTTAGGTTTGCTAAGTCTATAGTGACCTAGGACTAGAGTTTATATCTGTTCTAGTGTCCTCCAGTATGTCTTATAGTCACTTCTGCTTATGCAAAAGAAGAAGAGAAAGCTTAAAGATATCTGGAGAACACATAGAACATGTTGCCAAGAGCAGTGTTGCAGCACCAGGTGGTGGTTCAAGGAACCAGGTACGAGAAGATCATGTTCCTGAAGTCCCCCAATTTGACCCAGCCATTATAGAAAACCCTACCTTTCAATCTCTTTTTGGGAAGTTTATAGAAATGATGATGCATATGGCGGACATGATGCATGCACCTTAGTCTAGGGCACCAGTTCCCCATACTGAATCTTCAGGCACTAGGAAGACTTTCGAGCGGCATCGCTATGTTAGAGCAGTTGAGTATATGGGGACAACAGATCTGGAAGATGCAGATCAGTGGCTTACTGAGCTAGACAAACCCATTAAGATCCTTAGTATCCCTAAAGAGGATAAGGTGAAGCATGCGATGTATCTCTTGAGAGAGAGTGCTAGCCACTGGTGGGCCATTGAGTAGGAGAAGAGGCCCGATGTTGTGGTTGGTTGGGATGAGTTTCGGCAAGAGTTTGTTAGTCAGTACTTTCCTCGAACATATCTTGACGAGAAGATCATCCAGCTTGAGAGGATCCGATAGGGATCCATGATGATCAACAAGTATGAAGCAAGGTTAATGGAGTTGTTCAGGTTCTTTCCTCACATGGCTGCCAAAGAGGATGAGCGAATTTGTCATTTTGAGAAGGGGTTGAATGCCGAGTTTTCTACCACAACAACTTCTTTGGAGAATTGAGAGAGGCTTGCTGCGTTTGTGGAGTCTATTTAAAGGATAGAACAATCTATGACAGATAAGAGAGAGGTAAGTACCAAGAAGAGGCCTGCACAGTTCTAGGGGTAGTCGTTAGGTGGATTTAAGAAGCTAAGATTTTCTGCACCACCATCATAGTAGAGGTTTAGTGCTTCAACACAGTCATCACCAAGTAAGGGTAGAGGCCATAGTTTTCTGCCTTCTGGAGCTCACAACACATCATCAATATCAATGACAGGACCACCTAGGACTTGGTATGAGGAGAGGGCATGTTATAAGTATGGACAAGTTGGGCATACCAAACCATTCTGTCCAGTGAGAGATGTTTAAGTGATACAACAACTGAGACAGAGATAGTAGGGCTCACAGAGATAATAGAACTGTAGGGCAGGAGAGTGAGGACGTGACCAAGCGTCACAGGCTGGATCCTTTACTTAGGGAAGTAGAGGACAGGGGAGACAATAGGCAATGACTAGATTCTATGCCATGATTCAGTCAGAGGCGATGGTCAACCCACAAGTGTTGACATGACAGATGGAGTTATTTCATTCTGATTTGTCTTCTTCTTTCTTTATATCTATTTTGGTTGATCGGGGTGCAACACACTCTTTTATCGCACGTAAAGTTCTTAGTAGTTGTCCTTTTCCTGTTACTCGTAAGAAGAATAGTTTGTTTCTAGAAACCCCATTGGTCGATTCTACAATTTTTCAAGATGTGTATCCTTCATGTGTTCACTCTTTTCTAAGGCACATCATTCAAGTGGATCTCATACCACTTGACATGCTTGGATTCGATGTGATCCTTGGAATGGACACCATGGAGAAGTATAGAGTGGTCTTGGATTGTAGTTCCAAGAAAGCGACGTTTTTGGATGGTAGTGAGACGTGGGTCTTCCAAGAGATAGGAAGATTCTTCTGACATGTCTGGTATCAGATATGGTAGCAAGGAAGCTTCTGAGATAGGGTTGCGAGGCATTTTTGGCACACATGATGGATATTGAGGCAAGGAGTCCTAGTATTCATGAGGTGTCAATTATTAGAGAGTTTGAGGATGTGTTTCCTGAGGATTTTCCAGGTGTTCCCCCACCCCATGAGATTGATTTTGAGATCAATCTGGTCCTCTAAACACAGCATATAGCTCAAACATCGTACATGATGGCTCTGATAGAGATGGTAGAGTTGAAGAGAGAGTTGCAAGAACTACTTTACAAAGGTTTCATCAAGGTGAGTACGTCGATGTGGGGTGCTCCAATGTTGTTCGTGAAGAAGAAGGATGGGTCTTTGAGGTTGTGCACAGATTATAGACAGTTGAACAAGGTCACAATAAAGAACAAGTATCCTTTGCCGAGGATAGATGATCTGTTTGACCAGTTGCGTGGCATGGATGTATTCTTAAAGATATATCTAAGATCAAGATATCACCAGTTGAGGACCAAGGAGGATGGCATATCCAAGTCTGCCTTTAGGACTAGGTATGGTCACTATAAGTTTGTGATTATGCTATTTGGGCTAACCAATGCACTAGCAGTGTTCATAGATTTGATGAACAAGGTGTTTTGACCATTCCTTGATCATTTCATGGTAGTCTTCATAGATGACATCTTGATATATAGTTGGGCTAATGAGAAACATGAACAACACCTTTGTCAGGCGTTAACTGTGTTGAGACAACACCAGCTTTTTGCTAAGTTTAGCAAGTGTGAGTTTTGGTTGAAGGAGGTAGCTTTCTTGGGACATGTTATATCTACAGAAGGAGTACGTGTGGATCCTGAGAAGGTGGAGTTTGTGATAGAGTGGGAGTAGAAAAAGACGCTGACTCAAGTGCATAGTTTTCTAGGTTTGGTAGGTTATTATAGGAGATTCATCAAGGACTTCAGTGCTATCACCTTACCCCTAACTAAATTGATGAGGAAGAATGTGTCATTCGTTTGGGTTGATAGATGTCAATGTGCTTTTCAAACATTGAAGGAGAAGTTGACGAGTGCACCGATTTTGGTCTTGCATGAGCAAGTAAAATGATACATCATTTTTTGTGATGCATCCAAGAATAGTCTGGGTTGTGTGTTTATGCAAGACAAACAAGTGGTTTCTTTTACTTCTCGACAGCTTAAGAAACACAAGGAGAACTATCCAATCCATGATCTAGATTTAACTATTGTGGTTCATGATTTAAAGATTTGGAGACACTACATGTATGGAGAGAAGTGTCATATCTTCACAGATCATAAGAATCTGAAGTACATCTTCTCACAACTAGAGTTGAACATGAGGCAACATCTCTGGATGAAGTTGATCAAAGACTATGATTGCACTATTAATTATCACCCGAGAAAGGTGAATGTCATGGCAGACGCGTTCAATAGGAAGTTTCACATCCTCATCCATGGATAAAGGCCAGTTGAGTTCTTTGATGTGCCACAAGTGAGACATGTTGGTCTCCTTGTGCCAGATGAATGTTAGGTTGGAGGTCTCCTTGTTAGCTAGTTTGTTGGCACATCTGCAGGTCAAGCCTACACTAAGACAGCAGATCAGAGGGGTGCAATAGAAGAATGATGTGATACAACATATTAGATCAAAGTTCGGCAGTGAGAAGCATATGGTTTTCACAAGTCAGTTAATGGGACAATTTGTTATCATGACAGAAAAGTGGTTCCTAATGCTGATAACTTGAGGAAGATGGTGTTGGAGGAGGCTCATTCATCCATGTATGCTATGCATCCAGGTAGTACCAAGATGTATCATAACCTGAAGGATATGTATTGGTGTCCAAGTTTGAAGAAAGATGTATCTAAGTTCATTACAAAATGTGCGGCATGCCAACAAGTTAAAGTTGAACATCGGAAGCCTGTAGGAACATTACAATTCTTGCCTATACCTCAGTGGAAGTGGGATCATATAACTATGGACTTTTTGGTTGGTTTTTCTAGGACAGCCAAATGTTATGATTCCATATGGTTGGTAGTTAATAGGTTGATCAAGTCAATGCAATTCCTTCCCATGAAGACAACGTTCACCACAAAAAAGCTTGCCCATGTATATGTTGATGAGATAGTGCGTTTGCACAGTGTTCAAGCAACTATCATGTCTGATAGAGGTCCTCAGTTCATGAGTTGCTTTTGAAAATGACTACACACTGCTTTGGGTATGCAGTTAAGGTTCAACACTACTTTCCATCTGTAGACATATGGTCAATCTAAAAGGACCATTCAGATATTGGAGGATTTGTTGAGGGCCTCTATTCTTCTATTTTTAGGAAGTTGGGATGTACATCTCAGTTTGATATTAATTTTATACAACAACAACTATCAGAGTAGTATTTACATAGAACCATATGAGGCGTTGTATGGGAGATGTTGCAGATCTCCATTGTGTTTATAATGACCCATTTTCAAATTAGTCATCTAATTACGATTTACTTGGATGATTGTATTCTTAAATAAGTTGATCATTGTTTAAAGCTTGATTAATGATGGTAGTTAAGTTTTGATGTTTTGAATATAATGAGAAGGTTTAATCATACTTTGATTTACATAATTATGGTTAAGATTTGGAAACCGTAATCTTCCCAAATTAGGGTTTTGATGGCATACGAATACAAAATTTGATAAGTATAGTGTCTCACTAAATGATTTTTAATATTTTATTTGTAAATATAATTTAATTCAAATTTGTATATGATTTGGATATATAAAATGTGAATACTATTAAAAATATAATTTTTTTTAAGAATGTTATGACCTATTTGTCGGTCGAGTTTAAACTCGATCGACCATATTTTTAGATTGATATAGTATTGTGGTAATTGAATTTTATCTTTTTATTGGTATATCAAATTAATCTCAAATTTTAACCGTATTTGAAAACTCAACTATAGATATAACATTAAATTGGAATAATTTTTTATGGTTTTTGATCTCTACAGAGAGGGGTGTCGGTCGAGTACTGTGAAGGACAAACTCGACTGACCATGTTGCTGACTGTAATATAGTAGTGTAGTATTTCATTTTTAGTTATTTATTGATAACTCCAAATGATAAAAAAATTTAAATGTTTCTTATAAACTCAATTTCAGACATTTTCATAAATTTGATAATTTTTTGCTGAGGCTTGAGTTCTTAAAAGTGTGGTGTCGGTCGAGTTTATAACTCAGCCAACCAACCAGTCTGAGCAAAATAAAAATATAATGAAGGGCTTATTTGTAATTCTTCTACGCACCTTAATTCATCTATATGACTAACCTAACACACAAGGAGCTCTCATAACTCATCATTCCTATCAAATAAACAATATTCTTGAGAGAGAGGAGAGCTAGGGTTTTGAGAAGAGAAAGTGGTGGAGATGTTGACCTAGGGTTTCTGTATCCAAGATATGATGAAATCAAGTAAGTTTAGCTTATTTGCATAGCATTTCATGGTGAATCCTCTCTCACATGTCAAGATTCCATCCCTCCCCTGATTTGAATCAAAATCACATCAAATCTTACCCTTTTCTCACTCTTTATCTTCTAATCCCTATTTCTAGGGTTTCTGAGTTGAGAGGAGAAAGAATTGGATTCATTTGCTAGAGTTTGATTGGGTTTCCAAAGCTTCAGAGATTGAGCTATGTTTTTAAGGTGATTGGCACCTGAGGTGAGTGTTTTTCTCCCTCCTAAGCTTTGTATTCATGTTGAAATCCTAATTCTATCCGGTTAAAACAATTAGAAACCTTGTTTGTATATGTATGTGATTGGATTTGATTTGGGAAAGATATTGGGGGATCCAATTCTACTAATTTTGATTTTTTCTCATTGACTGGAACTTTATTAGATCTTGATATATTGATTGAGAATCCATGGGTAATCTTATGGGTAGACAACTATGCTATTTCATGTGAATTTTTCCTAAAAATCAGCCCAATGGCCGATATGCTGGGAAATGAATTGACATGCATAAAATCATATTTAAATTGCACTAGATTATATTATGCAAGTGTATTGTGGAATGTTAATGGAATTGAATGACCACATATCTTGATTAGGATTTGTGTTAAGGAAGTGAATCAAATGAGTCAATTAATCAATGTATACTTATGATTGATGAATGAAATGTGTGAAAATGGAAACTTGGGTTTCCATGTTTGTGAATAACACTAATGAACCCTTGAGTCATGATTGGATTACTGAATGATATGATTCTTGTTATATATTGAAGTAAGGAATGACTTCTTGAAAACCCTAAAATTTTATTACTAAGAAAATTATAAGTGATAAATCTAGAACTTGTATGTGATGTTGTAAATGTGATCAAATGTTGCAGTTGAAAGTATTAATACTTCAATTGAATATGATGAGTCTTATTAATATCATCTAATTCTAATGCATTTGTTTTAGTATAATATTGAATTATCATTTTTTATTATGTTAATGACATTAGAAGTCAATGACATGGTGCACTTATCTAAATATAAGAAATGATATGAAGAAAAAATGTATTGATGGTGATTGTGAGTTAAACATGAAACTAATGAAGACAGTATGATGAAGTATTTCATCTTTTTTTTAATAACATGCATCTTATCCCAAATTAAATGAAATATACTAAGAACTGTACTTTGATAAAGGTTATGTAGAAGAGAAGAATTGTATGTAAAGTGAATCAAGAAAGATTGGTCTGAATGATGTAATGAACATGAAATGAAAGAAGTTGAGACTACTGAACATAAAATGCAGGAAAAAGATGGGAATTAGTAGACAATTCTAAGAATGTTACTCTTACCCTAAAATGATAAATTGGGTGATGCTAGTGAATGACAATCTCAAATGAGGTATTAAGGGATGCACATAACTGTAGTTGAATTCAACAAAAAGATGAAATTCAAGTATTTGAATTGATTTACAAGAATGTGTCCTTGAATTGTGTCTTGTACTTTGAGAATGGACTAATAGTACAAACTTCAAATGATAGTACACATGTGTTAATTAGTAACCCCATCTGAATAATGTGAAATAAAAGAAGAAGAGAACTAAGTCTGTTATGAATGTGTATGCATGAAATTTATTTGCATCTATTGAGATTGGATGGAACAAGCATATGTTGTATGATAAATCTATTCTGAGTATGATGAATAGTACATGATATATATATATATATATATATATATATATATATATATGCTTTTATTGTTGCTAGTACTACTGCCTCTGCTAATATTTGTTCAGAACTGTGATATACAACGAACTGATATGATTTGTGTTGAAATTGAATTTAATATGCACTCCTTACATTGATAAACCCTGATAAGGGCACATGTTGCATAATGAGATTGTGTCTAGGGCTGAAAGCCCACAGATGATGATAAAACCCTGATGGGGTAAATGATGGACAATAAGATTATGTCTTGGGATGAAGGCCCACTATTGATGATTGCTATGTGATGATGTAGAAGATATAAATAATCATATGTGTTGCAATATACAGATTTATTGTGCTACTTGCTTTCATCATTGTCCTTATTGATAAACTTAATTTGTTTCATGCTATTCTAGTTATGTGAGAATACACACATATGATATATGATGTTTTGAATTCTTTCAAGATGAGTAAGATAGATTAATAGAAAATGAAATGATTTAGCATCTAGTTAGGCGCCCTAAACACCGTGAGTTTCCCCCGAGGACCACACTGGGGAAACAAAATGGATCACCTTGTAGTAATCAATGAATTATGAGAAGGATTTCCATAGTGTGGATTGAGACCTTAAAGGTTAGACCACCAGGATTTAGGAGTGAGTCATCTGGAGTGAATCTGGCTCTAAATCCTTGCTGTGAAATTCTATGTCCAGATGGAATAGAATCTGATGAAATGAAATATGTGAAATGTGAAATGAAAAATATGTGAAATATTGTGATATGTGATATACTGTTTTCCTATCTCGTGTAGCCAAGATGAGGACGTGAGCCTCTTTAGGCAACCCTGAGGTGGCCAGGGTCTATTTTTGATATCTTAGGGTGGCTGGCTAAACCCTAAGACAGTGATGGTGAGTCATTGACACGAGAATCAGGTGTGGCGACTTCTACTTGGTAAGGTACAAGGCAAGTAGTTTCAGGGAAAAATTAATAAAAGATGATAAGCCATGTAGAACATGATTTGAATGGTTGTTACATTCCTTGTACTATTACTTGATGATTTGTCATTGTTGATTATGCTTCTTTTTGTGGAAAGAAATCCTGTTACTATGGACATTTTTCTATTTCATATTATGATCTGTCATGCTGAGAAGTTATAAATGATGGGAT
Organism: Alisma plantago-aquatica; assembly: GCA_963693085.1. Classification (NCBI taxonomy): domain Eukaryota; kingdom Viridiplantae; phylum Streptophyta; class Magnoliopsida; order Alismatales; family Alismataceae; genus Alisma; species Alisma plantago-aquatica. The sequence continues at coordinate 1,766,050,731 of OY856409.1, forward strand.
TTATAACCATTTTGAATATGAGTTGGATGGCGTATGATTTGATAGTATTACTAGGTAGATATGTATTATGTGTACTTCAGCTTTAGGATTGCAGGATGTGTTCCTGGTATGGCTGGTGGAGTGTCACAAATATAATGTTATTGTTATCTATTGATTCAAAATGCTTAGACTTAACTTATTACTCATGCAATAGGATTCTTAATCTAAACCAAGAAGTATATGTTGATTTGTTCATAGACATGCTTTAAAAGATGTTTCAAAATTATAATTGGTTTAAGTGATTACCTTATCTGTTGAATTATATTACCATTGTAAGTTAGAAATGACTTATTTTTTTTAAAAAAAAAATTGGCCATTCATTCATCCCGTAGCCGGGGGGTTTTGAACCTGAGACCTCTCGGTCTTACATCTATACTTTTACCATCTGGGTGCCATCTCTTTGGTAGAAATGACTTATAATAGAACTATCTGCAAGACTTTTCAATATATGCATGTTTTTGTTAAGTTTAGTATACTTAATCTGATGTTGATGCATGTACCTAGCTTGAGTGGGAGGTATCCACTCACTGGGGCTCTATGAGTCTCATGAGGTTTTTTCAAAATGTTTTTAGGTATAATGATATCCATCAGAGAGGTCATGACAAAGAATATATAAATAGCATAATCTAGATAGATCAGAATGTCCCTGCACTCTCTTTTTCTTAGAATGGGTTGTAGATTAAGTTTGTTCATCAATCTACATGTATCTGATGTAAACTGAACCGCATATGAGAACAAGTTTTGATTCTAGATTTAATGGAGTTGAATATGATTTGTCATATCTGAATGTGATGTCCTTGATGTGATATTGATTTATGAGTTTGTGAACAAAGAAAAAGGGTAAATTTATCTGTGCTTTTCGCATATTGTTTATTCGCCTTTGTCGAGAATTCATTGTTTTATTTCATAATATGGGTTTAGGTTTTGGGATTATCTCTAATAATTGGTATTTATGCTGATCAAAAGAGTAGAGCCTAAGTTAGATGAGTCTACAGGTACAATAGGATTTAGGGTTCAATGATAATGTGGATGTTGAATATAACTTGAATGATGTGCATACTGACTAAACTCAGTATCCAGATACTCTGGTCAAGTATTTGGGAATTGAGATAAGATAGTATGGAACTGCCGACTCTACTTCTTCTGGATACCCCGACTAAGTATCCATATGAACACAGTTTGGTAGTATAATAAGATGCATGATGAAAAAGAGAAGAATGGTGATAAAATGGTGAAAGAGAAAAGGATTTTATAATTCAATATGGAACATATGGCAAGCATGAAATTTCATATAAGAAAGATGAAATCTTAATGGATTATGAAGACAATCTCTAATCAATTTGAATCTAAGCATGAAATCATAAATTTTAATAAAAAACTAAGAATTAAGATTATGCACACAAAATAATCTCCTTTATGAAGGAAATTGATGAATGTGGATGATAATATGTGAACAAGTCATAATATTAATCCATGGAATGAACAATCAAATTTTGAAATGGATGTGAAAGGTGATGTGAATTAGATCTTGATAAATGATGTATTACTAATATTTGTGATTCAAATGTTTATAATACTCAAGGAGATATATGATGATGACATAGGATGAAATATCCATCTAATACAAAAAAAAATATGGCATATGAAAGAAAGATAAAATGGAAGACTTTCTAACTAGATGTTGAGAGAAATGAATGATTAGATGATATGATATTCTTCCATATCTTTTCTCGGATTTCAGGATGAAATCCTAAAAGGAGGGTAGAATTTGTAATGACTCGTTTTCAAATTAGTCGTCTAATTAGGGTTTACTTGGATGATTGTATGATTAACTAAGTTGATCACTATTTAAAACTTGATTAATGATGGTAGTTAAGTTTTGATGTTTTGCATATAATGAGAAGGTTTAATCGTACTATGATTCACATAGTTAGGGTTAAGATTTGGAATCCCTAATCGGCCCAAATTAGGGTTTTGATGACATATGAATACAGAATTTGATAAGTATAATGTCTCACTAAATGATTTTTAATATTTTATATGTGACTCTGATTTAATTCAAATTTGGATTTTGTTTGAATATCTCAAATTTTAACACTATTGAAAAATATCAAAATTTTTGAAGAATGTTCTGACATGTTTGTCGGTCGAGTTTCAAACTTGACTGACCATATTTTCATATTGATATAGAAATGTGATAATTGAATTTTATCTTTTTATTGGTAAATCCAATTGACCTCAAATTTTATATGTAGTTTTAAAACTCAATTGACATAATATTAAATTTTAATAAATTTTGGATGATTTTTTATCTCTATAGAGAGGGGTTTCAGTCGAGTTTTGTGAAGGACAAACTCGACTGACCATGTTATTGAGTGCAATGTAGAAGTATAGTATTTGATTTTTAATTATTTATTGTAACTCTAAATGATCGAATTTTTAAAAGAAACTTATAAATTGAATTTTAGACATTGGTTTAAATTTTATTAATTTTTGTATGAGGTTTGAGTTCTAAAAAGTGTGGTGTCATTCGAGTTTATAACTCAGCTGACCAACCAGTCTGAGCAAAATAAAAATATAATGAAGGGCTTATTTGCAATTGTTCTAAGCACCTCAATTCGTCTATATGACTAACCTAACACACAAGGAGCTCTCATAACTCGTCATTCCTATCAAAGAAATGAAATTCTTGAGAGAGAGGAGAGCTAGGTTTTTGAGAAGAGAAAGTGGTGGAGATGATGACCTAGGGTTTCTCTAGCCAAGATATGATGAAATCAAGTAAGTTTAGCTTCTTTGCATAGTATTTCATGGTGAATCTTCTCTCACATGTCAAGATTCTGTCCCTCCCCTAATTTGATTCAAAATCACATCAAATCTCCCCTTTTTCTCACTCTTTCTCTTCTAATCCCTATTTCTAGGGTTTCTGAGTTGAGAGCAGAAAGAATTGGATTCATTTGCTAGAGTTTGATTGGGTTTCCAAAACTTTAGAGGTTGACCTACATTTTTAAGGTGTTTGGCACATGAGGTGAGTGTTTTTCTCCCTCCTAAAATTTTTATTCATTTTGAAAACCTAATTCAATCTGGTTAAAATAATCAAAAACCTTGTTTGTATATGTGTGTGATTGGATTTGATTTGGGAAAGATATTGGGGAATCCAATTCTACTGATTTTGATTATTTCTCATTTATTGGAACTTGATTAGTTCCTAATATATTGATTGAGGATCCATGGGTAATCTTATGGGTAGATGACTATGCTATTTCATGTGAATTTTGCCTAAAAATATGCCCAATGGCCGATATGCTTGGAATTGAATTGACATGCATAAAATCATATTTGAATTGCACTAGATTGTATTATACAAGTGTATTGTGTAATGTTAATGGAATTGAATGACCACATATCGCGATTCGGATTTGTGTTGAGGAAGTGAATCAAATGAGTCAATTAATCAATGTATACTTATGATTGATGAATGAAATGTGTGAAAATGGAAATTAGGGTTTTCGTGTTTGTGAATAACCCTAATGGACCCTTGATTCATGATTGGATTACTGAATATTATGATTCTTATGATATGTTGAATTAAGGAATGACTTCTTGAAAACCCTAAAAGTTTATTACTAAGACAATTATGAGTGATAAATCTAGAACTTGTATATGATGTTGTAAATTTGATCAAATGTTGTAGTTGAAAGTATTAATACTTCAATTGAATATGACGAGTCTTACTAATACCATCTAAGTTTAATGCATTTGTTTAGTATACTAAAGAATGATCATTGTTGATTATGGGAATGACATTAGAAGTCAATTACATGGTACACTTATCTAATTATAAGAAGTGATATGAAGAAAAAATGTATTGATGGTGATTGTGAGTTAAAGATGAAACTAATGAAGATAGTATGATGAAGTATTTTATCTTTTATTTTAATAACATGTGGATTAACCCAAATTAAACGAAATATACTAGGAATTGTACTTTGATAAAGGTTATGTAGAAGAGAAGAATTGTATGTAAAGTGAATCAAGAAAGATTGGTCTGAATGATGTAATGAACATGCAATGAAAGAAGTTGAGAGTATTGAATATAAAATCAAGGGAAAATATGGAATTAATAGACAATTCTAAGAATGTAACTCTTACCCTAAAATGATGAGTTTGGTGATGTTAATGAATGACAATCTCAAATGAGGTATTAAGGGATGCACATAACTATAGTTGAATTTAAAAAAAAGATGAAATTCAAGTATTTGAATTGATTTACAAGAATGTGTTCTTGAATTGTGTCTTGTTCTTTGATAATGGACTAATAGTACAAACTTTAAATTATATCAACATGTGCTGATTACTAAACCCATCTGAAGAATGTGAAATAAAAGAAGAAGAGAACTAAGTCTGTTATGAATGTATATGTATGAAATTTATTTGCATCTATTGAGATTGGATGGAACAAGCATATGTTGTATGATAAATCTATTCTGAGTATGATGAATGGTACATGATATCTATATGCTTTTATTGTTGCTAGTACCACTGCCTCTGCTAATATTTGTTCAGATTTTTGATATATAATGAACTGGTAAGATTTATGTTGAAATTGAATTTAATATGCACTCCTTACATTAAGAAATCCTAATAAGGGTAAATGTTGCATAATGAGATTATGTCTAGGGATGAAAGCCCACTAATGATAAAAAAAACCTGATGGGTTAAATGATGGACAATAAGATTATGTCTTGGGCTGAAAGCCCACTGTTGATGATTGCTATGTGATGATGTAGAAGATAGAAATAATCATATGTGTTGCAGTATAGAGATTTATTGTGCTACTTTCTTTTATCATTGTTCTTATTGATAAACTTAATTTGTTTCATGTTATTCTAGTTACGTGAGAATACACATATATGATATATGATATTTTGAATTCTTTTAAGATGAATAAAATAGATTCATAACAAGTGAAATTATTTAACATCTAGTTAGGTGCCCTAAACACCGTGAGTTTCCCACGAGGACCACACTGGGAAAACAAAACAGATCTCCTTGTAGTAATCGATGAATTATGAGAAGGATTTTCGGAGTGCGGATCGAGACCTTAAAGGTTAGACCATCAGGATGTAGAGTGATTCATATAGAGTGTCTCTTGCCCTAAATCCTTGCTATGAAAGTCTATGTCAACATGGAATAGACTCCGTTGAAATGAAATATGTGAAATGTGAAATGAAAAATATGTGAAATATTGTGATATGTGATTTACTATTTTGCTGGTTCCTATGTCGAGTACCTAAGATGAGGATGTGAGCCTCTTTATGCAACCCTGAGGTGGCCAGGGTCTGTTGTTGATATCTTAGGGTGGCTGGATAAACCCTATTATAGTGACGGTGAGTCATTGACACAAGAATCAGGTGTGGCGACTTCTACATGGTGAGGTACAAGCCAAGTAGTTTCAGAGCAAATTAATAAAAGATGATAAGTCGTGTAGTACATGATTTGAATGGTTGTTACATTCCTTGTACTGTTACTTTATGATTTGTCATTGTTGATTATGCTTCTTGTTGTGGAAAGTAATCATGTTGCTATGGACATTTTCTATTTTATATTATGATATGTCATGCTGACAAGTTATAAATGATGGGATTTATATCCATTCTGAATATGAGTTGGATTGCCTATGATTTGATAGTATCACTTGGTAGATATGCATTATGTGTACTTCAGCTTTAGGACTACAGGATGTTCCTGGTCTGGCTGGTGGAGTGTCACAAATTTAATGTTGTTGTTATGTATTGATTCAAAATGCTTAGACTTGACTTATTACTCATGCAGTAGGATTCTTAATCTGAACCAAGAAGTATCGGTTGATTTGTGCATAGACATGCTTTAAAAGATGTTTCAATGTTATAATTGGTTTAAGTGATTACCTTATCTATTGGATTAGATTATCATTGTAAGTTAGAAATGACTTATGATAGAACTATCTGCTAGACTTTTCAATATATGCATTTTTATTAAGTTTATTATACTTAATCTGATGTTGATGCATGTACCTAGCTTGAGTGGGAGGTATCCACTCACTGGGGCTCTATATGAGTCTCATGAGGATGTTTCAAATTTTTTTAGGTATAATGCTATCCAACAGAGAGGTCATGACACAGAAGATATAAATAGAATAATCTAGATATATTAGAATGTCCCCATACTCTCTCTTTCCCGAGATGGGTTGTAGATTAAGTTTGTTCATCAATGTACATGTATCTGATGTAAACTGAACCTCATAAAAGAATAAGATTTGATTCTGGATTTAATGGAGTTGAATATGATTTATGATATATGAATGTGATGTCCTTGATGTGACATTGATTTATGAGTTTGTGAACAAAGAAAAAGGAAAAATTTATCTGTATTTTTCGTATATTTTTTATTCGCCTTTGTCAAGAATTCATTGTTTTACTTCATAATCTATATTTAGGTTTTTTTATTATCTCTAATGATTGGTATTTATGCTTATCAAAAGAGTGGGTCCCAAAAATGTGGTATCAGAGCCTAGGTTAGATGAGTCTATAGGGACAATAGGATTTAGGATTCAATGATTATGTGGATGTTGAATATAACCTGAATGATGTGCATACTGACTAAACTCAGTATCCAGATACTCTGGTCAAGTATTTGGGTATTGAGATAAGATAGTATGGAATTATCAAATGTACTTCTTCTGGATGACCTGACCAAGTATCCAGATGAACACAGTTTGGTAGTATAATAAGATGCATGATGAAAAAGAGAAGAATGGTGATAAATGGTGAAAGAGAAAAGGATTTTATAATTCAATATGGAACCTATGGCAAACAAGATATTTCATATAAGAAAGATAAAATCTTAATGGATTATAAAGACAATATCTAATGAGTTTGAATATGAGTATGAAATCATAACTTTTAATAAAAAGCTAAGAACTAAGATGATGCAAACAAAATAATCTCCTTTATGAAGGATATTGATGAATGTAGATGATAATATGTGAATAAGTCATAATATTAATCTATGTAATACAAAATCAAATTTTTAAATGGATGTGAAAGGTTATGTGAAATAGATCTTGATAAATGATGTATTACTAATATTTGTGATTCAAATGTTTGTAATACTCAAGGAGAGATATGATGATGACATAGGATGAAATATCCATCTAATATTAAAATAAAGATGTCATATGAATGAAAGATAAAATGGAAGACTTTCTAACTAGATGTTGAGAGAAATGAATGATTGATGATATGATATTCTTCCATATATTTTCTAGGATTTTGGGACGAAATCCTAAAAGGAGGGGAGAATTTGTAATGTCTCGTTTTTAAATTAGTCATCTAATTAGGGTTTACTTGGATGATTGTATGCTTAACTAAGTTTATCATTGTTTAAAGCTTGATTAATGATGGTAGTTAAGTTTTTATGTTTTGAATATAATGATAAGGTTTAATAATACTTTGATTCACATAATTAGGGTTAAGATTTGGAATCCCTAATCGGCCCAAATTAGGGTTTTGATGACATATGAATACATAATTTGATAAGTATAGTGTCTCACTAAATGATTTTTAATATTTTATGTGTGACTCTGATTTAATTCAAATTTGTATATGGTTTGGATATCTCAAATTTTAACACTATTGAAAAATATTAGAATTTTTGAAGAAAGTTCTAACTTGTTTGTCAGTCAAGTTTCAAACTCGACCCACCATATTTTCATATGGATATAGCAATATGGTAATGGAATTTTATCTTTGTATTGGTATATCCAATTGATCTCAAATTTTAACAATAGTTTTAAAACTCAATTATAGACATAATATGAAATTGGAATAATTTTTGGATGATTTGTTATCCCTATAGTGGGGTGTCGGTTGATTTCTGTGAAGGACAAACTCGACCGACCATGCTGCTGACTGCAATATATCAGTGTAGTATTTGATTTTTAATTATTTATTGGTAACTCCAAATGATCTAACATTTTAATTATTGCTTATAAACTTAATTTCAGACATTGATTAAAGTTTTATAATTTTTGGATGAGTTTTGAGTTTTGAAAAGTGTGGTGTCGATCGAGTTTATAACTCAGCCGACCAACCAGTCTGATAAAAATAAAAATATAATGAAGGGCTCATTTGCAATTGTTCTAAGCACCTCAATTCATCTATATGACTAACCTAACACACAAGTAGCTTTCATAACTCATAATTCTTGTCAAAGAAATGAAATTCTTGAGAGAGAGGAGATCTAGGGTTTTGAGAAGAGAAAGTGGTGGAGATGTTGACCTAGAATTTCTCTATCCAAGATATGATGAAATCAAGTAAGTTCAGCTTCATTGCATAGAATTTCATGGTGAATCTTCTCTCACATGTTAAGATTCAGTCCCTCCCCTTATTTGATTTAAAATCACATCAAATCTCCCTATTTCTCACTCTTTCTCTTCTAATCCCTATTTCTAGGGTTTCCGAGTTGAGAGGAGAAAGAATTTAATTCATTTGCTAGAGTTTGGTTGGGTTTCCAAAACTTCAAAGTTTGACCTACATTTTTAAGGTGCTTGGCACCCGAGGTGAGTATTTTTCTCCATCCTAAGCTTTGTATTCATGTTGAAAGCCTAATTCTATCTGGTTAAAACAATCAGAAACCTTGTTTGTATATGTTTGTGATTGGATTTTATTTGGGAAAGATATTGGGGGATCCAATTATACTAATTTTGATTATTTCTCATTGATTGTAACTTGATTAGTTCTTGATATATTAATTGAGGATCCATGGGTAATCTTATGGGTAGATGACTATGCTATTTCATGTTAATTTTGCCTAAAAATCTGCCCAATGGCCGATATGCTTGGAATTGAATTGACATGTATAAAATCATATTTAAATTGCACTATATTGTATTATACAAGTGTATTGTGGAATGCTAATGGAATTGAATGACCACATATCCTGATTAGGATTTGTGTTGAGGAAGTGAATAAATTGAGTCAATTAATCAATGTATACTTATGATTGATGAATGAAATGTGTGAAAATGGAAACTAGGGTTTCCATGTTAGTGAATAACCCTAATGGACTCTTGAGTCATGATTGGATTATTGAATGATATGATTCTTATGATATGTTGAAGTAAGGAATGACTTCTTAAAAACCCTAAAAGTTTATTATTAAGACAATTATGAGTGATAAATCTAGAACTTGTATATGATGTTGTAAATGTGATCAAATGCTGAAGTTGAAAATATTAATACTTCAATTGAATATGATGAGTCTTACTAATATCATCTAAGTCTAATGCATTTGTTTTAGTATAATAAAGAATGATCATTGTTGATTATGGGAATGAAATTAGAAGTCAATGACATGGTACACTTGTCTAAAAATAAGAAATAATATGAAGAAAAAAATATTGATGATGATTATGAGTTAAAGACGAAACTAATGAAGATAGTATGATGATGTATTTTATATTTTATTTTAATAACATGTGGCGTAACCCAAATTAAATGAAATATACTAAGAACTGTACTTTGATAAAGGTTATGTAGAAGAGAAGAATTGTATGTAGAGTGAATCAAGAAAGATTGGTCTGAATGATGTAATTAATGAACTTCAAATGAAAGAAGTTGAGACTACTGAATATAAAATGAAGGAAAAAGATGGGAATTAGTAGACAATACTAAGAATGAAACTCTTACCCTTAATTGATAAGTTTGGCAATGCTAGTGAATGACAATCTCAAATGAGGTATTAAGGGATGCACATAACTGTAGTTGAATTAAAATAAAAATGAAATTCAAGTATTTGAATTGATTTACAAGAATGTGTTCTTGAATTGTGTCTTGTATTTTGAGAATGGACTAATAGTACAAACTTCAAATGATAGTCAACATGTGTTGATTAGTAACCCCATCTGAAGAAAATGAAATAAAATAAGAAGAGAACTAAGTCTGTTATGAATATATATGCATGAAATTTATTTACATCTATTGAAATTGGTTGGAACAAGCATATGTTGTATGATAAATCTATTTTGAGTGTGATGAATGATACATGATATCTATATGCTTTTATTGTTGCTAGTATTGCTGCCTCTGCTAATATTTGTTCAAAACTATGATATATAATGAATTAATAAGATTTATGTTTAAATTGAATTTAACATGCACTCCTTACATTGAGAAACCCTGATAAGGTTAAATGTTTCATAATGAGATTATGTTGAGGGATGAAAGCCCATTGATGATGATAAAACCCTGATGGGGTAAATGATGGACAATAAGATTATGCCTTGGGTTGAAGGCCCACTGTTGATGATTGCTATGTGATGATGTAGAAGATAGAAATAATCATATGTGCTGCAATATACAGATTTATTGTGCCACTTTCTTTGATCATTGTCCGTATTGATAAACTTAATTTGTTTCATGTTATTCTTGTTACGCGAGAATACACATATATGATATATGATGTTTTGAATTCTTTTAATATGAGTAAAATAGATTAATAGCAAGTGAAATGATGGAACATCTAGTTAGGTGCCCTGAACACCATGAGTTTCCCTCGAGGACCACACTGGAGAAACAAAACGGATCTCCTTGTAGTAATAAATGAATTATGAGAAGGATTTCCAGAGTGTGGATCGAGATATTAAAGGTTAGACCACCAGGATTTAGGAGTGAGTCATCTGGAGTGGCTCTGGACCTAAATCCTTACTGTGAAAGTCTATGTTCAGATGGAATAGACTCTGATGAAATGAAATATGTGAAATATTGTGATATGTGATTTACCATTTTGCTGGTTCCTATCTCCTGTACCCCAGATGAGGATGTGATCCACTTTAAGCAACCTTGAGGTGGCCAGGGTCTGTTGTTGATATCTAAGGGTGGCCAGCTAAACCCTAAGATAGTGACGGTGAGTCATTGACACGAGAATCAGGCATGGCGACTTCTATTTGGTGAGATACATGCCAAGTAGTTTTAGGGCAAATTAATAAAAGATGATAAGCAGTTTAGAACATGATTTGAATGGTTGTTACATTACTTGTACTGTTACTTGATGATTTGTCATTGTTGATTTTGCTTCTTGTTGTGGAAAGTAATCATGTTGCTATGGACATTTTCTATTTCATATTATGATCTGTCATGTTGACAAGTTATAAATGATGGGATTTATATCCATTCTGAATATGAGTTAGACTGCCTACGATTTGATAGTAATGCTTGGTAGATATTTATTATGTGTACTTCAGATTCAGGACTGCAGGATGTGTTCCTAGTCTGACTGGTGGAGTGTCACAAATATAATGTGATTATTATGTATTAATTCAAAAATGCTTAGACTTGACTTATTACTCATGCAGTAGGATTCTTAATCTGAACCAAGAAGTATCTATTGATTTATTCATAGACATGCTTTAAAAGATGTTTCAAAGTTATAATTGGTTTAAGTGATTACCTTATCTATTGGATTAGCTTACCATTGTAAGTTAGAAATGACTTATGATAGAACTATCTGCTAGACTTTTCGATATATTCATGTTTTTGTTAAGTTTATTATACTTAATCTGATGTTGATGCATGTACCTAGCTTGAGTGGGAGGTATCCACTCACTGGGGCTCTATATGAGTCTCATGAGGTTGTTTCAAATGTTTTTAGGTATAATGCTTTCCAACGGAGAGGTCATGACAAAGAAGATATAAATAGAATAATTAAGATAGATTATAATGTCCATGTACTCTCTCTTTCCTAGGATGGGTTGTAGATTAAGTTTGTTCATCAATGTACATGTATCTGATGTAAACTAAACCGCGTATGAGAACAAGATTTGATTCTAGATTTAATGGAGTTGAATATGATTTGTGATATCTGAATGTGATGTCCTTGATGTGACATTGATCTATGAGTTTGTGAACAAAGAAAAAGGAAAAATGTATCAGTGTTTTTTGTATATTGTTTATTCACCTTTGTCGAGAATTTATTGTTTGATTTCATAATCTGGGTTTAGGTTTTGGGATTATCTCTAATGATTGGTACTTATGTTGATCAAAAGAGTGGGTCCCCTAAAATTGGTATCAAATCCTAGGTTAGATGAGTCTATAGGGACAATAGGATATAGGATTCAATGATAATGTGGATGTTGAATATAACCTGAATGATGACCATACTAACTTAACTCAGTATCCAGATACGTTGGTCAAGTATGTGGGTGTTGAGATAAGATAGTATGGAACTGCCGATTGTACTTCTTTAGGATGCCTTGATCAAGTATCCAGATGAACACAATTTGGTAATATAATAAAATGCATGATGAAAAAGAGAAGAATGGTGATAAAATGGTGAAAGAGAAAAGGATTTTATAATTAAATATGGAACCTATGGAAAGCATGAAATTTCATATAAGAAAGATGAAATCTTAATGGATTATGAAGACAATGTCTAATGAGTTTGATTTTGAGTATGAAATCATAAATTTTAATAAATATCTAAGAACTAAGATGATGCAAACAAAATAATCTCCTTTATAAAGGATATTGATGAATGTGGATGATAATATGTGAATAAGTCATAATATTAATCCATAAAATACAAAATCAATTTTTTAAATGGATGTGAAAGGTGATGTGAATCAGATCTTGATAAATGATGTATTACTAATATTTATGATTCAAATGTTTATGAAACTCAAGGAGAGATATGATGATGACATATGATGAAATATCCATCTAACACAAAAAAAGATGTCAAATGAAAGAAAGAAAAATGGAAGAATTTCTAACTAGATGTTGCGAGAAATGAATAATTAGATGATATGATATTCTTCCAAATCTTTTCTTGGATTTCTGGATGAAATCCTAAAAGGAGGGGAGAATTTGTAATGACCCATTTTCAAATTAGTCATCTAATTAGGGCTTACTTGGATGATTGTATACTTAACTAAGTTTGTCATTGTTTAAAGCTTGATTAATGATGGTAGTTAAGTTTTGATGTTTTGTATATAATGAGAAGGTTTAATCATACTTTGATTCACATAATTAGGGTTAAGATTTGGAATCCCTAATCAGCCCAAATTAGGGTTTTGATGACATATGAATACATAATTTGATAAGTATAGTGTCTAACTTAATGATTTCTAATATTTTATGTGTAACCCTAATTTAATTAAAATTTGGATATCATTTGTATATATCAAATGTTAACACTTTTGAAAAATATCAGAATTTTGAAGAATGTTCTGACTTGTTTGTCGGTCGATTTTCAAACTCGACCGACCATATTTTCATATTGATATAGCAGTTTGGTAATTTAATTTTATCTTTTAATTGGTATATCTAATTGTAAAATTTTAAATGTTGTTTTAAAACTCAATTATAGACGCAATATTAAATTTGAATAATTTTTTTATGATTTTTGATCCCTACAGATTGGGGTGTCGTTCGAGTTTTGTGAAGGACAAACTCGACCGACCATGCTGCTGACTGCAATATAGCAGTGTAATCTTTGATTTTTAATTATTTATTGGTAACACCAAATGATCTTAAATTTTTACTATTTCTTATAAACTTAATTTCAGATATTGTTTAAAAGTTTAATAATTTTTGGATGAGGTTTGAGTTTTGAAAAGTGTGTGTTGATCGAGTTTATAAATCATCCGACCAGCCAGTCTGAGAAAAAAAAAATATAATGAAGGGCTTATTTGTAATTGCCCTAAGAACCTCAATTCATCTATATTACTAAGATAACACACAAGGAGCTCTCATAACTCATCATTCCTATCAAAGAAACAAAATTCTTGAGAGAGACGAGAGCTAGGGTTTTGAGAAGCGAAAGTGGTGGAGATGTTGACCTAGGGTTTCTCTATCCAAGATATAATGAAATCAAGTAAGTTTAGCTTCTTTGCATAGAATTTCATAGTGAATATTCTCTCACATGTAAATATTCCGTCCATCCCCTAATTTGATTCAAAATCACATCAAATCTCCCCCTTTTCTCACTCTTTCACTTCTAATCCCTATTTCTAGGGTTTCCGAGTTGAGAGGAGAAAGAATTGGATTTATTTGCTAGAGTTTGATTGGCTTTCCAAAATTTAGAGGTTGACCTACGTTTTTAAGGTTCTTGGCACCTGAGGTGAGTGTTTTTCTCCCTCCTAAGCTTTGTATTCATGTTGAAAGCCTAAATCTATCTGGTTAAAACAATCATAAACCTTGTTAGTATGTGTTTGTGATTGGATTTGATTTGGGAAAGATATTGGGGGATTCAATTCTACTGATTTTGATTATTTCTCATTGATTAGAACTTGATTAGTTCCTGATATTTTTTTATAAAAAATTGGCCATTCTTTCATCCCGTGGCCGGGGGTTTTGAACCAGCGACCTCTCTATCTTACATCAATACTTTTACCAAATGGGTGCCACCTCTTTGGCATTAGTTCCTGATATATTGATTGAGGATTCATGGGTAATATTATGGGTAGATGACTATGCTATTTCATGTTAATTTTGTCTAAAAATTAGCCCAATGGCCGATATGCTTGGAATTGAATTGGCATGCATAAAATCATATTTAAATTCCACTAGATTGTATTATACAAGTGTATTGTGGAATGTTAATGGAATTTAATGACCACATATCCTGATTAGAATTTGTGTTGAGGAAGTGAATCAAATGAGTCAATTAATCAATGTATACTTATGATTGATGAATGAAATGTGTGAAAATGGAAATTGGGGTTTCCATGTTTGTGAATAACCCTAATGAACCCTTGAGTCATGATTGGATTACTAAATGATATGATTCTTATGATATGTTGAAGTAAGGAATGACTTCTTGAAAACCCTAAAAGTTTATTACTAAGACAATTATGAGTGATAAATCTAGAACTTGTATATGATGTTATAAATGTGATCAAATGTTGAAGTTGAAAGTATTAATACTTCAATTAAATATGATGAGTCTTACTAATATCGTCTAAGTCTAATGCATTTGTTTTAGTATAATAAAGAATGATCATTGTTGATTATGGGAATGACATTAGAAGTTATTGACATGGTACACTTATCTAAATATAAGAAATGATATGAAGAAAAAATGTATTGATGGTGATTGTGAGTTAAAGATGAAACTAATGAAGATAGTATGATGAAGTATTTTATCTTATATTTTAATAACATGTGTCTTAACCCAAATTAAATGAAATATACTAAGAACTGTACTTTGATCAAGGTTATGTTGAAGAGAAGAATTGTATGTAAAGTGAATCAAGAAAGATTGGTCTGAATGATGTAATGAACATGAAATGAAATAAGTTGAGACTACTGAATATAAAATGAAGGAAAAAGATGGGAATTAGTAGACAATTCTAAGAATGTAACTCTTACCCTAAAATGATGAGTTTGGTGATGCTAGTGAATGACAATCTCAAATGAGGTATTAAGGGATGCACATAACTGTAGTTGAATTCAACAAAAAGATGAAATTCAAGTATTTGAATTGATTTACAATAATGTGTTCTTGAATTGTGTCTTGTACTTTGAGAATGGACTAATAATACAAACTTCAAATGATAGTCAACATGTGTTGATTAGTAACCCCATTTGAAGAATGTGAAATAAAAGAAGAGGAGAACTAAGTCTGTTATGAATATATATGCATGAAATTTATTTGCATCTATTGAGATTGAATGGAATAAGCATATGTTGTATCATGAATCCATTCTGAGTATGATGAATGATACAAGATATAAATATGATTTTATTGTTTCTAGTACTACTACCTCTGCTAATATTTGTTCAGAACTATGATATACAATGAACTGATAAGATTTATGTTGAAATTGAATTTAATATGCACTCCTTACATTGAGAAACCTTGATAAGGGTAAATGTTGCATAATGAGATTATGTCTAGGGATGAAAGCCCACTGATGATGATAAAGAACTGATGGGGTAAATGATGGACAATAAGATTTTGTCTTGGGATGAAGTCCCACTATTGATGATTGGTATGTGATGATGTAGAAGATAGAAATAATCATATGTGTTGTAATATACATATTTATTGTGCTACTTGCTTTGATCATTGTCCTTATTGATAAACTTATATGTTTCATGTTATTCTAGTTACGTGAGAATACACAGATATGATATATGATGTTTTGAATTCTTTTAAGATGAGTAAAATAGATTAATAACAAGTGAAATGATGGAACATATAGTTAGGTGCCCTGAACACCGTGAGTTTCCCTCGAGGACCACACTGGGGAAACAAAATGGATCTCCTTATAGTAATCAATAAATTATGAGAAGGATTTCCAGAGTTTGGATCGAGACCTTAAAGGTTAGACCACCAGGATTTAGGAGTGAGTCATCTTGAGTGGCTCTGGCCCTATATCCTTGTTGTGAAAGTTCATGTCCAGATGGAATAGACTCTGATGAAATGAAATATGTGAAATGAAAAATGAAAAATATGTGAAATACTATGATATGTGATATGTGATATACTATGATATGTGATATGTGATATACTATTTTGTTGGTTCCTATCTCTTGTACCCGAGATGAGGACGTGAGCCTCTTTAGGCAACCCAGAGGTGGCCAGGGTTTGTTGTTGATATCTTAGGGTGGTTGGCTAAACCCTAACATAGTGACAGTGAGTCGTTGACATGAGAATCTGGTGTGGTGACTTCTACTTAGTGAGGTACAAGCCAAGTAGTTTCAGGGCAAATTAATAAAAGATGATAAACCATGTAAAACATAATTTGAATGGTTGTTACATTCCTTGTACTATTACTTGATGGTTTGTCATTATTGATTATGCTTCTTGTTGTGGAAAGTAATCATGTTGCTATGGACATTTTCTATTTCATATTATGATCTGTCATGCTGATAAGTTATAAATGATGGGATTTATATCCATTCTGAATATGAGTTGGATTGCTTGTGATTTGATAGTATTGCTTGGTATTATGTATTATGTGTACTTCAGCTTTAGGACTATAGGATGTGTTCCTGGTCTGACTGGTGGAGTGTCACAAATATAATGTTATTGTTATTTATTGATTCACAATGCTTAGACTTGACTTGTTACATGCAGTAGGATTCTTAATCTGAACCAAGAAGCATCTATTGATTTGTACATAGATATGCTTTAAAATATGTTTCAAAGTTATAATTGGTTTAAGTGATTACCTTATCCGTTGGATTAGATTACCTTATCTGTTGGATTAGATTACCATTGTAAGTTAGAAATGACTTATGTTGGAAAAAATTATCTGTGTTTTTCATATATTGTTTATTCTCCTTTGTGGAGAATTCATTATTTTATTTCATAATATGGGTTTAGGTTATAGGATTATCTATAATGATTGGTATTTATGCTGATCAAAATAGTGGGTCCTGAAAGTGTTGGTATGAGATAGGTGAGTATCAGCTTCTTGGTCCTGAGCTTGTGCAATAGGCGATAGAAAAGATCAAGGTGATACAGTGGCAGTTGAAAGCAACACAGGACAGACAGAAGTCGTATCTAGATAATCTTCCTAGGCCCTTGGAGTTCTAAGTGGGAGACAAGGTATATCTGAAGGAGTCTCCTTGGAAGGGTGTTATGAGGTTTGGGACAAATGGTAGGTTGGCCACCAAGTATATGGGACCTTACCCATCGATGGCATGTGGTGGGAAGGTGGCTTATCGATTGGAGTTGCCACCTTTTTTGCGTGGGTTGCATCCAGTGTTCCATGTCAGTATGTTGAGAAAGTTTCATCTAGATATAGAGTTAGTGTTACAGCCTGTGGAGGTGGAGCTTGATGAGGATGTGACCTATGTTGAAGGTCCAATGTTGATCCTTGATCAGAGACTGAAGAAGTTGAAGAGGAAGGACCTTGTACTTGTGAAAGTTCTTTGGCATCATCGTGGTGTTGAGGAAGTCACATGGGAGCTTGAAGAAGAGATGAGGAGGTAGTATTCTTCCCTTTTCTATGAGGATTTTGGGGGTGAAATCCCTATTAGGCTTTTATGGCTTGTAAGGACCTTGAACCACATTTTGGGATAACTCTGTTTGTTTATCTTAAGTATGTTGCTTAGCTCCTTGTTCTAATCATCTGAGATGTAATTAGGGCATGTTTGAAGCTTGGAGTTCCTTGTTTGAGCTTGATGCTTGTGTTTTGTGGAGAGTTTTGGTGCAAAATTTCAATTTACCTAGGATAGGGGTTGATGGGCAAGTTTTCCACCTCTAAAGTGTTCCTTCTCTCTCTTGGCATCACTTAGAGGAAAGAGAAAGATATGGGAACCTTATTTTGACCTTGGCTGTGTGGTGACATACTTGGTGGTGTTTTGGACACATTTTCGAGGTGTAGCTTCCTCTTAGAAGTGTTGTCGCGGGCTTGAGAGCCTTGGAGAGGTCTTGTATCGGCTTGTGGATGTCTTGAGGGACATCATATCTATTTTTTGGATGTCTTAGGGGACATCCTATCAGTTTGTGAAGAGGGTAGATATGTGTATCGTCCTTGACCATCTTAGGAGACCTAGTGGGTGAGACATAGATCTTATCACCTCCTTTACATGGTGTTGCATGTGTCTCTTTCTCTAGGACAAGTGTCACCTAGGGTTCTAAGGTGGTGAAACCTTCCCCTTTTTCTCTCTTTAATCCCTCTTGTATACATACATCTTTCCCTCCATGTAAGAGAATCCTTTTGGTTATCCTTGCATTCCCACTTTTGTGGACGACCTTGAGCTAGAGGAGTCTCTCCCTTGGAGCTTGGAGGACGAGTCACATGCTTGTGGCGCTCGCTTCATCCTCGACCTTGGTAATCCATGATCCTTATCTCCTCTTTCTCTATTTCTTTCTTCTTCTTGGCCATGAACCTTGGTTACTTTCTTTTCCCTCTCATGATCTCTTAACCTTGGTTCCATCTTCTCTCTTGGAGGTGTTGTGGTGATCAAGCTTTGAAGACCTTCTTCTACCTTGAGCTCGTGAATCCTAGAGCTCGGTGGTGATCCTTGAGGTGGGTTATATAACTCTAAACCCTCTTTTTTATTATCACCCTTTACTTGCTATTTTGCTCCTTGTTCTTGGCTCGTTATCTCTTGCATGGTAGTAGCCTTTTTGGTAGTTTTGTGCTCTATTTTTGGGGAAGCTTGCTTAGTTGCTACTCTTGTGTTGCTCCTCTTTGTCTTGCTTGTAACGCCCATTCTAATATTGAAGATGAGTGGTTCGATATATATATATATATATATATATATATATATATATATATATATATATATATATATATATATATATATATATATATATATATATGTATGTATATATATATGTATATATATGTGTATATATATATGTATATATATATATACATATACACATATATATATGTATACATATACATATATATATGTATTTTTGTGTGTGTGTGTGTGTTTGTGTGTGTGTCTGTGTTTGTATGTGTGCATGTGTGTATATATACACACACACACATTTATATAGGATTGTGTGTGCTCTCACCTCCTCGGGACGGGATGTGGAAGTGTTTTGGCCCTGTTTTTACATGGTTGAAGTCTTGTACTTAATCTGCAAGCATAATTATTATTATTTATTATTGTTCTCTAATCTGATATTTAAAGGCAAGAGTTTTATTATTGTACTTGTTATTTCTTCATACAAGCTCTTTGGCTTACTAGATGAAGAACTCTTTTGATATCCACTTGGATGCTTCTACCTCCCTCTTCATTCGGAGCCATGTTATTTTACTTTTGATGTACTTTTTCCATATAAATTTTTAATCTCTTTTATAAGCACATACCAGCTTTTGATGATAATATCCCACCTTGTATTATCTTGTGGGGGGTGTTCCCAACCCCTTAGGTGGAGAAGGTCCTGCCATTGGCGACCCTGAGTTGCAGCCTAATCGAGAATAGTTGTTCTTTTTGAAGATTGATTGAAGTGGTTGGTTTAGCCTCTGCTGATTATATTGAACAAATTATCATTCCTTTATGTACATCATACGTAGTCAAGTATAACTATAGACATACATATCATAATAGACATAATTTTAACTTCCAAGCTACACTTTTTGGTATTTTATACATTATATACTTGAATTTTAGTCTTCTATCATTTGGAAGAAATTATCTCTCGATTTGGCATTGGATGATTTTCTATTATTCATATCGAGTATGTGAGTTTCTCCCCTCTCTAGTCCCATTCTTACAAAAAGGACCTAGATCCTCAACATGCATGCACATGCAAGCTTCCAACAATGGTCATCAAGGATTCATGGCAACCTATCAACCCTGCTAGGCAAGATATGTAGGTTCTAGCCTAGTCCTCCACATACTAGTAGGTCACTTGGTTTCCAAATGAGAGAGGGGTCATTCGGTAAGGGTATATCAAGGGGTCAACCGTGTTCATTATGCGCTCAATAAGTAGGTTAACGCCAATATCTATTAAAAACATTACATCATTATCCCCAAGACATAAGCAAGACACCACAAATCCTATATCCAAAAGAGACCACCGCAACTAGAACCAAAATCCCAAACATAAATTGGTGGTTCAACTACTCACTTTTCACAAGAAATAAACAAAACCACCACCTAAAAGGAATTTCCCTATAACACCATATCCCCTTCCTACGATGTTCATAAAAAACAAAATAGAAACCAAAATATTCAACCCAAAGAGTCAAGAAATTCATCCCAACCACCTAACACCCACAACTATTCTCCAAACCATCATCCTCATAGCATTTCATCCACATGGGCACACTTTGTAAGTAGGAAAGAAACCAAAGATGAGGAATTGAATCACCAACCCATCTTGAGAGAGAGGGGGGGTAAGCACTGACAAAATCATCATGATGAAAGAGCCACCACAAGCCCCTCAAAAGATAAATCTTAGTATCGTGTGGCCTCAACTACCATCAAGCACCTTATAGTAACTGCCCTCAAACTTGAAGTCACAAAAGTCAGGCTTGTTGTAATGGTCATCTTCTAAAGATACATCTTCCTCACCTTTTATACCTTCATTCCTATATAGGTGTATCCTCTCACCATATTTCTAAAAGTTATAAAATATGTCTCTACTCGCATTGCATGTATAGTATATGGGTGGAATGTAAAAAGAGGCAGTTTAGACCAAATGAATTCCCCCACTCCCCTATTGTCAAGGATGCATCAAAGCCATTCATGTGAAAACACCCCTTTGCTTTACAATCTCTATAAGGAGATCTAGTTGTTGCTAAATTTCTATTAATAAATGTATTTAGTTGCAATTTGGATTTAATTTTTATAATTTACATGCATTTCACTTGAGATTTTACTTGTTTTTATTTTTGAGTTGTTTATGTAATTTATTTGGTATTTAATTAGTTTTTATATATAATTTGTAGGTTGATACATGGTGATGGTGAGAAGTCATAAACTCTCTATTAGTTTCAAAAAAATAATTCATAGAATTTATGCAAATATAACAGGAGAAATCATGTACACTCTATGCATTCCTTTTAAATAAATCAAACTATTAAGTCCTCACTCGAACAATTGAAGATAGGATCATTAATGTGTACCAAAATAGTAAAAAGACTCTAGATTCAACATCTGATGTCAGAATTAGATGATTCAAATTAGGTTGGAAACATAATTCAATTATTTATGCAATGAGTATACTCATTGACCACTTTCAATTAAAATACGGGCATTTTTCTAAATTTATAAATCTATCACAAACTATTTCACATCTATTGGATTATGCTAGATCAACTTGAAAGCTTAGGGCATGCTATTAAAGCACTAATGATACATCAAGAGAGAGAATATGATTCCATACATCGATCTAACAACCACCAAGGATAGCCATAGACGGTTGACATGGAAATGCGCTCTGTTGGACGATGTGACTGAAGATTGTAGTCATGATTCAGGGAGTTGTAAAGTGACCACCTGATCTTATCCCCTATAATTATACGTCTTCCATGAGAGAATTTCTTCCTTATATCTTGTATCTTGAATATGTGCAGAGAGTAGTTTTTTTACTGGGGCACAAGGATTAACCTTGCTTCTTGTATGTGTAATTTTGCATTGTGAACCACTATCTATGACTATTGGATTTTTTTATTAATTGTTTAACACATATTCTATGGAATAGTTAACGATCTTGCATGTAAGTTAAAATCATAGGCTTAATCACCTAGTATCAGAATACTTGTTAGTAATTGTTGAATCCCTGGTATGATTGTGGGAGGGTGTTTTCTGGGTCGATGGATTTGGGATCTGTAGGTAACGAGACACCTAGACTAAGGGAAATCTATCTTTGTCAGATTCTATAATCTAAAAAGATACAAAATTCCCTTGGTTCAAATGTAATAGTCATATGAATGATTTATGCAATGTGATATTGCATTTTCATAGGTAGTGGTGGTGAAATCATTTGTCCCAAGAAATTTTACAATTTTCAAAAATAATTCTTTCTTAATTTAATTTATATTTCTTAGTTTACTCATTTATTTAATTAAAAATCTTCAATCAATCATCCTTGTTAATTTATTTTTTTAATATGATATAAATCCATTTTTTTCATAATTACACTGTCTTTTGGATTAGGTAAAAACTTAGGGATTTTTATCTAGGTGAATTTGTTAATGTGATAATCTACCACATAAATTTTTGTTGTTGTTCAAGGACAACATAATATTTTGATTATTAACCTATCAAGATAAAGTTAGGACTTTTTTCTTTCTAGTTTGTTATTCTAATTTACTCTTGATTTATAATTTTTAGTTTTTCTTAATAATTTCCTAATCTATGTTTTAAATTTTTAGTTTTTATCTCCTTAGTTTGTTTTTGGAATTTTAGTTTAATGTCATTGAATTAATTTAACCTTTAGTCTCATACAAATATCTCTTTATTTTTTAAGTTTATTTTTCTATTCTCTTATGATGATCAACCAATATTGATCAAGTCTATTCCAGAAGATGAACAATCAACTTCTATTGCATATCTGGTTGTTTCTAATGATGAGGTACAACCCCAACATGAGGTATACATTCCATCACCACTTCATTTTTCTACCCCCTCTTCAGTCTTATTTTCTAGAAAACTAATGTAGGAGTTGGGTTTATTTCACATGCAGGAGTCAGAGCCATAGATTGATATTGCAAAGGACCCTATTTCTTCCATTGATTTTGATGTTTATTTGGTGGTAGATTGGGAAGATGCACATGTGCATACAAACATTTACCATGATATTTTCATAGATGGGATGGTTCTTTCCATGACAGTACCACATTTTCTATATGCAAAATTTTGGTGATGAGAAAAATCCAGACCTAGATCCTCCACCTTATTTCACACGGTTTACCACTCAAGTTACAAATCTTTTACACACTACTTTTTCTATAGGAGAAGGTAGTCTTCCTCCAGTCTTCACATATGAGTAGATCTTGAGGCCACCAGATGGTCACTACTCCTACTTTTTACCTTTTCCTATAGTTCCATATACAACTATTACACTATGATGCATTGAGTTTTAGCTACTTTCACATGCTACTTTTCCATGTGTTTGTTGCATAATTTTTTATTTTGACATTGTTTATGTATTGTCTACTATTATTATCATGTAAAATATGATTGCATCAATTAATAAGTATTTTTACCAAATTATGTAAAATTATCAACTTCTATTTGGGATTATGTTGGTTTTTCCTCATTTTAGGATATTTGAGCACTTTCAGTTCAACTAAGTACCACTGACTTTGGAGTAGGTCGTCTTGACTTTTTGCAAAAACCCAATAGGGAAGCCATAGAAAACTTGGTGTCACTGACTTTGTATCAACACTATCTCAGTGCCACTGACTTTGGTGTTGGTGGTACCAACTTTTGCACCCAGAACAAATTAGATACAACTCAGTGTTATCGACAAGCAAATCGATAATACTAACACTTAAGGGTTTTGAGTCAACCAACAACACAGTGCCACTGACTTTCCTATATGTGGTATCAACTTTTCGTGATCAGTTCAGATTAAAGATTAAGGAAGACATGACATTTGGGACTTAATGACAGGTAGAGCCTAACTTATGACCTAAGGGAGTTCAGCAAGACCTATCAATCACATTCAATAATGTTGCAACTAAGCACAAAGCTGAGGGAGGAGGAGATAAATGAGGCAACCACGTACTAGATGATTGGGGTGCCTCCAGGGAGAAAATTTGTTGCTAGAATAATGTGAATTGAGGTGCTCACCAGAGGAGATCATGTAGATTGATTTCTCTAGGGCTTTTCATTAGCTTTCCTAATGTTTACCTCTTTTTCTCTATCTTCCCATTGTATTTGTTGATATAAATCATGAGGGGTTGATCCCCTTGGCCCTTATGACTAGGGAGTTGCCCGATATTGTATTATATTTGATTATGATGTTTATATATATATATATATATATATATATATATATATATATATATATTCCAAAAATATGGATGCAAATCTATGATTGCTTATTAAATTTCCTATGCTTGATCTCCACATTCAATTGTTTAGATCGTTCATTACTTCACGAGAGGGATTAAGTGTTGGATAAATCATAGATTTACACAATCTATATTGTTCCTCAGGAGAGAGCTTACAATAATGAAGGGAATAACCTAGAGATATCACCAATGTGCCTATTTGATTCTTAAATTGCTACAAAAGTGGGATTTTATATAGTATAGGTAGTGTGTTACGATACAAGTGTGGGTAATACTTCCTATAGGTCCCTTTGTCTAGGGTTAAGGATAAATGATTACTAATGGAATGGAGTTAATTGCAATGTAAACTTCTATCAAGTTGTAATCCTAAGGAATCCATCCGTCTATCATCACAACCCAATAAATTTTAGATTTAAATTCTTGCAATTAGTTGTAGACAAACAACCAATCACTCTTTACTAGGCCTAGATAAATAGGTTGTAGTTAGTAGTATCTATAATATGTTTCCCTAAGTTTGATGATCCTTAAAGGCCTAGATAACACTATGATGTTGTGACCAGTCACTTTAGGCCATTTCTCTTTCTTTTAATAAATTTTCAAATCTTTTCTTTCAAATTGTGCATTATTGAAATTTTTTTCTTGCAACAATTCTCTAGCATTCAACGTTCTCACATTACCATTAAGTTTTAGGTACTAGTGCATGGCTCACACTCGAACCACTAATTATAGATTTTAATCCAACTACTATAGATCAGAATGAGATTTTTCACAAGATAAGAGAGTTTGTGGCTTCAACTAAGAAGCTCATACAAATCCCACCACCACAGGCATAGCAAGAAGAAAAGTGATAGTAATGTCGCAAAATGGTGATGACCATCTGGAGGAAGAACCCATGGAAGAGACGATCTGGGAGAAAATCAAAGCATCCTCAGCCACATCGCAAATTGGGCCAATCAAAAGGTGGGAAGTCAATGTAGGAAATCACAAGATAGATCTCGGATTGGTGGAATTGACTAAATCTCAATCATTCCATGGCCAAGGTATGGAGGACCCGATGGCATACATCAACAACTTTTGGGAAGTTGTAATATGTTCAAGATCGATAGGGTCCCAGCTAAAATGATCTACTTGAAGATATTCTCCTACTCCCTGATAGATAAGGAAAACGCATGGTTCCTTAGACTCCTTCCAGAGTCCATAGAAACCAAGGATGAGATGATTTACAACTTCTTTGGGCGATACTTTCCACCCTGAAAGACCAATGAATTGGTTGGAAATATCTACAACTTCAAGTAGCATGCCAAAGAGTCATACTCAAAAGCATGGGCTAGATTTCATGACATGATCAGGAAAGTCCCTCATCATGGGATTAATCTCTTTATCTAGGAAAAAAATTAATTATGGCCTTCATAAAGGTGACTACTCTTGACAATTGTAAGGCCCATGACCTTGATTAATAAGTTGAACATGTTTAATTATTATAATTGGATGCTTAAAAACCTTAATATAACCCTTTTAGGTGCTTTTATATCAGGTTACAAGCTTTAACTTCAAGTTTGGTCCAGTTTGGACATTGTTTGAACAAGTTATGCAAAAAAATCACATTTTGGACATTTCTGTAATTTACCGATATCTATAGTTTTTCTTGCAATTTTTCACATCCCTTATTTTCCTTGCATGTTTTCATACCCTTATTGTGTTGTTTGTGTCTTGGGGAACCTATATGTGCCTTGGTTTGGTGGTGACACCTCAATAGGGTGAGTCAGGGTTTTGGCTCTCATGGATGAGCTACTTTGAGAGGCCATCAACTGATGGTACCCCTAGATGGATGACAACCGATGGTCATACTTAGGGGTACAACCTATGGTTCTATCTAGAGGTTTTAGGTCAATTATATTCTCTCTTGGGGTCCCTTGGACCGATGGTTTGCATGGAAGGGGTGACCAGTTGATGGTTATCCACCTACTGACATAGGGTTTCATCAAACAATGATCACCAAGTGATGAAACTCAATGGCCACCCTAGGAGGGCCAAGATCCGATGTCCTATTATAATCCAAAACCTGTGGAGCTACTTTTTGCATGGACATGATATCCCTTGGCCATTTACACTTGGCAAACATGTTAGGACACCTTAGCTTCCTCTTCTCTCTCTCATAGATATATAAACCTCCTACCTTCCATGCAAATGAAACTTTTAGACTCTTTTGTCTTCCTTGATGTCTATATCTTTGTCCTCCTTTATATAGTGGAGAAGAAGGTTCTTGAGGTAGAAGAAAGTGGTCAATCTCCAAACATGTGCAACTAGGGTTCAGATCTACCCTCTTTTGGAGCTTGTGGAGCTTCCTTTGCTTGTTCTTGACCTAAGCAAGTAATCTAACCCTATTTTAATTCGTTTTCCTTTCTGTTATACCTCCTTCCTCCTTCTCCTTGGTATTTTCCATGATTTTCCATGGTATATCTTGCTCTAGAGCTTATAGAACTCTTCTTCCTTGCTTCCTTGACCTAGGGTTTGCTCTCAATCTTGGAGAAGAAGCCTGCTTGGTCTTGAGGAGTGCTAAGATAGGATTTACTTACTCTTGTGACCAAGATATATTTATATTTGGAGCTTTTTCTTCTTCACAAAGGTGAATTGTAAAACTTTCACCACTTTTATTGCATAATTATAGCTTGCATGTACTAGATTTTGCTCCAAAATTGTGTTCTAAGTAGAAAGAACCTACCTTTCCCTAGGGTTTGACCTTAGGTACTAGTTTCTTGAATGGTTTATCTACTTGGGTGTGTTCTATACCTTGTGTATGACCTTCCATGGTAGAGGAAGCTTTGGAGTTTCTTACTTGACAACTGATGGCTTATGGCCTCCCTTAAAACAATGGATTACTTAGGGTTTGTATGGTTGTTTTCCACCTTGGTACATTACTTGATGGTCTAGTTCTCTTGCGTTTTTTTTTTTGCTTTTTGTGTGAAAATCAATGGTGGTCTCCTTTCTTCTATTTGGATGCTTTCCCTTAAGCACAATCGATGGCTTTCTTTCCCCTCAATAATCGATGGTTAGGTTTCCCAATTTGATGGTTTTTAGTGCTTATGTGTGAATGGTCAAATGATGCTTTTCTTGGTTTAACAAATGATAGTTTCCCTTTGTCTTTGGATCAGCTTTTTCCCACATGTTGTTGTCAACTGATGCCAAGTTTCACAACAAATGTCTATCTTAGGTCATCAATTCATGGTTGTTTTGAGTCTCAAATTATGGCTTCTTTTGACTCATGATCCGGTGGTCCAACCGATGGTGAAATTGAGTATCACAACTGATGGGGGTCCTAGACACCACAATTGATGGTGGTCGTGAACCTTAAAATCGATGGCTTGTTTAGACTAAACAACCGATGGCCTTCTTTGAAACAACAATTGATGGTGTATATCATGTCTTCAATCAATGATTTTCTTGAGTGACCAAATGATGGCTTGACTAGGTTGAGTGGTGACTCAATTAATTCCACAACTTAATGGTTTTCTAAGTGGTTTGTTCAAGGTGGATGCTTGTGTTACAACCAATGTTTTTACATTCTCTCATCTGAGGGTTTTGGGGTGATGCTTGTGGTATGTTGTTTTGGTTTGATGATGTTGAATCCGATGAAGTTTTTCCCCTAATCATGTTATCTTACCATTTCCCTCATATGAATATAAACTTATTATCATTATAATGAAATGAGGTGTAAGGTTGAGCTATCATATCTTTGATATACTAAACCCTAATTCAATTAAGTGGTGATAGTTGATCATACTTAATCTAGTTTTGAATCTACACTAATATGATCCAATGATAGTGATTTCTTATACTTAGCTTCTTATGTATAAGGATATCCTCTCAGTGTTGTTGTAACCCTAATACGCAGTTATGTGAACATATTATTACAATGCAATGCTAACATGTGGATCACAAGCACGGTGATGGGTTGTCAAGCCTTACGTAAGACATGGAAAGATAATGATGTTCTTGTAGGTAATTGTGATGTGATGGTCTTAATGACCCTCTTGGCATGGTTGAGCCCTATTGGAAGTGTAGTCCTCTTTCTTATGTGACAAAGAATGGTATCTTGTGGTGATGTGACAAGATTTATACCTCATATGTTTTATATCTTTTGTAGTTGTTGTACCTTAATTCTTCTTAGAAATGAATTAAAGTTTGTATGTCCACTTGTTTGATGCAGCCTTAATTCACTCAATCAACATAGCTAATCAAATGAAACCTTAATCATGTAGTGCCCTGAACCGTAGAACCATTTAGTGTCAGGACTTGGTGGATGGGGAAATGAGTACTCCTAAGGGATGCTCAAATTTGCATACATAACCATTGAGTATGTGTTGGTGCAGGGAGTGTACATCCTTGATATCCTGATCACAAGGTTATGGAGGGTTGTTGTGGTCATGCCTTGGTTTGATAAATTGTATATGTTATGTGACTGAGGACAATTGTGGTTCTACCTCAGATAATAGGGTGGTATATATACCCTGGTGTCGAGTGTTGTGACCTTTATACCTAGGACATGCTAGTGTTTATCAGCTTGACTATATGTCACTACAGAAAACTTGACTATTATGTCACTATCTTTTCACTTGTACTAATCGAGGGGTGAGATATTAGGACAATGTCACTCCTATATCTTGTACAAAACTAATGGAGACCAAGTGGTGGTCAGTTTGGAGTCTGAGTGGTATACCTCATTCTCCCTAGGATGTAATAAAAGATGTAATTCAGCTATGTAGTATATCTATTTAGGGTTAGACACACACTCACATTAGTTGTTTACCCTTGCCTTCTTAGTATGTTGCTCAGCTATTATCTTGTACAACTAAGATAATGATGGTCTCATATGTTCTCCTGAGTACTTTCTTAATCAAGCATTTGATGTACTGACTGTTAGATCTACTTAACATGTTATCGTTGCTTAATATGCTTATTTGTTTAAATTGGCCTAAACCTGCTTAAATTGAGTAATTAGTTTAAAGAAATCTTTTAGATCAATTTTCTCATCCAATTTAGTAATAGTATATTTATGGTAACCATAACCATTGGCAGAGAGTTATATATCTTGCTGGGACATAGGTCTCACTCTTATAGTTTCCACTCCCTTTTTAGGCGGTTGTTAGCTACATGGTAGAGATATTGTTGTTGAGAAGTAGCAGCTTGAAGATTAGTGAATGTAGAAGGTTGCATAGCTACTAGTGTTTTAGTAGTGTCCTATGTATCATCCCTGTAATCTCAGGTCCTAGGAGGGTTTTGTTTTGTAAATGATGTATATCAACACATGGTTTTGGCACTATGCCTTGGTTGTATATATATGGCATGAACATGTGAACATGTCCTTTTGTATACAGGTTCTGTCTAAGGTCATGGGACAAATGTAAATACATGATATGGTATGTGATGTGGTATAAGTGGTTGGACCTTGTTGTAATATGTTTGAGCTCTTAATAGGGGTATTTAAATTAGTTTTAATTTACCCTATTTTCTAATAATATGATGTTTAGTAGTTGATCACGTGTTGGTTTTGAGTAATCTCATTTTGTGTGGTGTTGGGCATCACAATTTGGTTGGTATTAGAGGTCTAGGTTCACTGAGTCTACATGAACATAGGACTAGGGTTTGTGTTTATTCTTGCATCCTCCAACTTATCTAATTTTAGCTGACAAGGAGTGGCTCAAGTGGTTTGCACAGTGTCTCTTCACGAAGGGTCTCGAGTTTGAATCCCATCTGTCGCCTTGGTTTACCACCCTCCCAGATGTTTGGCCTCCATCACGGGCGTGGGAGAGGGGGAGATTTTGCCTCTCTTTATCCCAGCTTCTCCTTATGCATATATGTCTAGAGAACATGAAGAACACACAGAGAGTATATTTGTTGCACCAAGTTGTGGTGCTGAAGGCAGGCCAGAGTAGACAGAGTTCCTAAAGTGCCTTACTTTGACCTGATAACCATGGCCAATCCCACTTTTTAGTTCATGTTTGGACATTTAATGGCCACAATTATTCATTTGGCAGGCCAAGCACCCATATCTCAGCCTAGGGCATCTGTCCCAAATACAGATTCCCAAGGTTTCAGCAAGACGTTTGAGCATCTGAGATGCGTGGGAGCCATTGAGTATGTAGGTACAGCAGACCCAGTGGATGCTGACATATGGCTAATGGATCTTGAGAAGGCGTTCAAGATCCTCAACATCTCCGATGAGGACAAGGTGAATCATGTTGTCTACCTATTGAAGGGTAGTGTTGGCCACTAGTGGTCCATAGAAGAAGAGAAGAGACTAGGAGTGGTGATAAGCTGGGAGGAGTTTTTGTGAGAGTTTGTCAGTCGATACTTTCTAGAGACATATTTGGATGAGAAGATCGCACAGTTCAAGAAGTTGTGCCAGGTTTCCATGACCATCAACGAGTACAAGGTGAAGTTCATGGAGCTTCTGAGGTTCTATACTTACATTGAGGTAATAGATAAGCAGAGGATCAGTAGGTTTAAGAAGGGTCTGAGCACAGAGATGGTAGAGACAGTGTCTGCTTTAGAGAACATGGAGAGATTTGCCACCTTTGTGGAGTCACTAAGGAGGATCAAGCAGTCTACTATAGATAAGCATGAAACCAACGCTAAGAAGAGGCCAACTCCGTTCTAGGGCAGCCTTCTGGAGGCTTCAAGAAGTAGAGGTTTTTGTCACCACATTCACATCAAAAACTGGCCTTTTCTGAGCCAAGATCGCATGTACAGTCCCAATGGTCCCCAAGCTAGGGAAGAGGTCATAGTTTCCCACCTTTGCGAGCTAAAAGTGTAGTGTTAATATCTGTGACATGGCTGTCTAGGCTATTTTTTGACACTTGGACTTTCTACAAGTGTGGGCAGGTCAGGCATACGAAGTGGTCTTGCCCTATGAGGAATGAGGAAATGACACAATAGTCGAGGCAGAGTTAGTAAGGGTCGCAATACTGACAGTTTAGTAGTGGTGGTGGAAGAGGACACTGTTAGGCATCACAAGTAGGATCTTTAGGGTCAATTGGAAGAAGTCAAGGATGAAAATAGGTGATGGCTCGATTTTATGTCATGAGACAACCAGAGAGAGTAGTTAATCCATGAGACATGACAGTTCAAATGGAACTTTTTCATTCTAATTTTTGTACTTCTTATGTATCTATCTTGGTTGACCTGGGTGCGACACACTCTTTGATCACTAGAGAGGTTATGTGTAGTTGTTTTTTTCCTATTAGTTTTAGATAAGATATTCTCCTTCTAGAAACCCCTCTTGTTGGCTCCACTGAGTTGCGAGAGGTGTGTCCATCATGCGTTCTGTGACGTCCCCGGATTTTCTAAAACTTAATCTGATGTGTGACGCCCAAATTGAAACCCTCACCTCAGCGAGAATTCCAATTTAAACACCCCACACAAGGCTAAGAAGAAGAAACTCAAGGGAGTCAGAAGGAACATACATCAGTAGCACATGTACATGAACGATAATAAAACCACAACACATGTTCACCATTCTACATATAATTACAACATGAATTGTTACAACATTTGATATTACATATTGAACAGCAAACTTAAACATATACATGTACTACATCTAAACAACAGGATCTTGAGACAACAGGTCCACCTGTACATCAGCTCACCACACAACTCTCAACTATCCTGGATCTTCAAGAGCATAACCACAACCTAAACAAAAGATTACATGCGGTACACATCAGCACAATATTTCATGAATATTGTACTGAGTATGCCTACGTGTCTTTTTATATACCTCTCATCATATCTTGGCAATAAGATAAAACTAATATACTTGGCAGCAACAGAAGAATATAAGAACGTCGTATACTTGCACAAAGATATTTGTTACCAGAAGAGAACACATATTTTAGGCACATTTCCATTATATGTAAACTTGATCAACCACATGCACTATTCTACCAAAGAGATTTAGTGCTCACATGTACTATTCTGCCAAAGAGATTTAGTACTTCACAAATGCACTATTCTGCCAAAGAGATTTAGTGCTCACATGTACTATTCTGCCAAAGAGATTTAGTACTATCATCAATGCACTATTCTACCAACGAGATTTAGTGCTATCATATAATGGAACAGATATATTATGTTTGATGTGTTCATAGCAGTAAGTATAGAAAACCAACCAACATATCTTACAAGAACAATCATTTCATCCATTACCATATGCCAAGTATTCTACTACACATATAACACAAGCATATTGTATAATAAGCCAAGTAAGAGGTAATAGCGTACCTTAGATCAAGAACAAACCTAATCATCATATCCTCATGTCAACTATATCCTTGGTCAACCTGATCAAGACAAGACCATATACTACCATCAGGTTCTCATCCTATTATATTTAATCTTAACCCTAATCGTGTTCATATTAGGGTTTGCTTAGTTCACTATGTTATATACATTATTACTTGTCTTCTTATCTTAGATTTATCATACTGATGTCATATTCCAGGTTATGACTCATTATCTGAACATTATCTTCCATAGAATTTTTGTGCACATTAATTAACCCTAGTTACATCATTAACCGAGATTAGGGTTTTAAACCATGTATTAAGGATCCATCTCATATAACATGAATTTTGTTCATTATTATGATCTCATACTTCAAACTGAGGTTCCAAATACTGATATGAGCTTACTTTGTGAATTTCATCATTTATTGATCAATAATGTATTTTCTACATTTTCTTTAGGGTTATTATCCCTAATTAGCCATATTAAGCAAATTACATGGTTTCATACATCAACATGATCATCCTTGACATCAGGCGCATTATAAACATAATTATATACTTATTGGCATTTTTCCATAATTTTAGAACATCCTTTGACATTTATTATCCATCAATTAAGCATTACACATATTTCATGATATCACTGATATCTAAGCATCAAAAGCCTGGTATTATAGTTCCATTGTATTCTACGCATTTTTCTGAGAATTTTGGTATATTGATTGTATTTTTCTGAGCATCGAGCTAATTTCTACGAATTATTGAAGATATGTACATTTATTGAAACTATTTACCTTTTGGCCAATGAGAGCCCGCCACGTGGCTTCTCGGGTAGCGCTGCTCTTCAGCTGGTCTCAAGTGAGCCGCCGGTTCACTGGTCATGCGGCCGGTTCGCTACCTGGACCCGGTTCGCTGGAGATTGGGCCCGGTTCGCTTGCCCCATCCCTCTCCTGGTCTCGCGATCGAGAGTCCACAGACTCTGTTTCACGGGATCGCCGCCGCCCGGCTTGGCTTCGACGAGCAAGCAACTGAGTACTGGGCCTCCAAGCCAACTCCTTCGACCACCCAAAGATCCGGCGGGGTCCCGCTATTCTCCACGGCCTCTTTTATCCAAGCTTACCGCTCCACCTCTCCATCTAGCTGGGAGCGTCGTCGCCATCTCTGTCGTGGCAGAGCAAAAAGGGGGAAAAAGCACCCCTCTCACTCCCACTCCAACATGTAGCTTCCAAAAGCTTCGCAGGGCCTCCATAAACTCATCCACCATCTTCGCTCGCGGTGAGCAGCTCCAGAACCCACCCCCGAGCTCGGTCCTTGTCTCCGGCTATGAGGAGCTCATCGGGCATGGAAGGCTCCACGGAAGCCACTGAAAACATATGGAGTCGTCTCCTCTCGTCTCCTACTTCCTTTTCTGCTCCTTACCCTCCCCCGGATTGATGCTCGAGCTCCCTTTCTCCACCTCTA
This sequence comes from Alisma plantago-aquatica, assembly GCA_963693085.1. Taxonomy (NCBI): domain Eukaryota; kingdom Viridiplantae; phylum Streptophyta; class Magnoliopsida; order Alismatales; family Alismataceae; genus Alisma; species Alisma plantago-aquatica. The sequence continues at coordinate 1,766,085,003 of OY856409.1, forward strand.
ACCACCGCCTACAGGTCGTGGTGGAGAGGACCTGGAAGTCGAGCTTCTGTTCTCTCTACTGGAGCAGTCTCACAACTTGCTTAAGGGGTCTCCGCACTCCTCTACTCGGGCCAAGAGCAACTGACCACTTTGTTTCCCCTCACTCCCCACGATTTAGGCGAGTGGTGGCTGGGAGGGCTCGGCGTCAGCTCTCCCACGATCTCCTCTGTGACGGGAGGTAGGAGGAGAGCTCTGGGCCGTTTGATTGTCATCCAAGGGCTATCGGCCAGAGGACACTTAAGCGGATCTGTGGCTTCTCCTTTCCTAAGGCCATAGCCGCTGGATTGGCAATCTAAGGTCATAAGTTGGCCATACGGACCCAACTTGACTAAGGGGGAGCGTGTGACACTTATTTAATCAACAACTTAGGCTAATCAACACAAAAAGCACATTATTTCCCTAAAAACAAACCTCCATAACTTCCTCTAGGAATATCCGATTGCCACCAAATTTTAACCACAGCTTTCCTACCACTCAAGCTACCTGCTATTCAAATTTGGTGCAAAAACTCAATTGTTAGGTCATCCAATTAAATTCCTCAAGAAGGTGCATATAAAGAGAGATATTAATCATTATATAAATCTCATTCAACATCTCCACTTTACCAAACACTTGGAACTCTCATTGTAACTCAAGATATGGATTCTAATGTGTTATTGGAGATTTATGGATTTCAAAAATCCACTCCATCACATCCTACACACCTTAAAAGAAATTCCGTCCTCGGAATTAAGCCAGAAAAACCACTTTGTCACATCCTATACATCTTAAAAGAACTTTCGTCCTCGAAAGTCAACCAAACTCGTACTCCAAGGAAAACTACCATGTCTTCATCCACATGTGGGCACTATTCTAGGTGTAACATATCTGCAAAGGTTACCTAGAACCATGTATCCAAAGCACTATTAGGGGGGTTTACCACCATCTTGGTACAAAAACACTCCATAGAAGGCTCAAACAAAGATTTAGAAGCTTAGGTTATGCCATTATATATCTCATATACTGGAGTTGCTTCCTTATTTTTAGCCATGCATTAGGATTCCCACATCATATTATCATGTTCTAGAGGAGTTAACTAAGATTAACTCATACATCAAGGTGTCATCAACTTTTTATTGAACTGTTTGTTAGAACATGTTCAAGATTAACATATGCCTTTTAGGAGGGAGTTAATTATCATTAACCCTCTAGATCATACCAAGATGTCATAATCATTATGTTGTGCTTACTATCACACTATATTTTTCATCTTTATTAATCATTAAGATTAACACATCATTTAACATGCTTCATTCATATGATCGTATTTCATTACCCATAGTAAATTGAAACAGTTATTGGTGATTTTGTCACAAGATTAACTGAAAGTATCACATTATCATCTTGATTTGTGTACATGGTTAACCATCTTTAATATATCATCATTATTCGTGTACATGGTTAATCATGTATGCATTGATATCTATCAAGCCATCTCTAGGTTTTCATCACATCATGTCTATATATCACATCTCGAGATTAAATCACATCTTTACATACATTATGTCATGATTGTGCTAAACAAACTTATATAAGTGGCTTATCAAACATATATCAAAACTTTACTTAGGCTAAAAGAGGTTCATCTAACCCATACCACGAGGGTAGTGCCATGCTCCATCTCTCTGAGCTCACTCATCTCTTTGAGTATCTCATAAGCACATGCTTTATTCTCCCTCCTTGGTTTAGGGTTTTTAGGTATACCTCATTGGCACTAGTGATTGCTTCACAAGCTCTAGCCACATGAGCACAAACCAAAGCATGATATGGCATACTCTTCATGGGTCTTCTACCCCTGAAACATCTTATCCAAAAATTCTCTTATATACACCACTAGATTCCTATGTGGGAAACCACCAACCCGAGCATGAGGCTTCACAGAAGCTAACATAGCTACCTCCTCCAGGGTCTTGGGCTCTCTCCCTCACCCAGATGGCAGACACTCATTTTCATGTTCTCATATGCACATATATAACCAGCCTCTCTCTGACTCTAGGGTTTGGTCCTCCCAAGGACATCTAGGGTTCAACAAGACTATAGAAATCATACATAAAGCAACTCAGCTCAATCACTCAGGAGTAGTCTAGTTTAGGACATATCATATCACATATCTCACAATTCTGATATCTTGGAGTTTAGGTCCTCTAACCTTCTCCCAATGGGTCTCACTCTCTCTGGAGTTAACCCTAAAACTGGTCCCAACACTAGAGGTCCTCCTTTGTAAAAGAGATTGAGGCTCATGCTGACTCACAACCTCGTCTTAGCTTATCTTATCTTATCTCATAAAAGAACTCGTACTTGCATCATCAAAACTTATCTCAAATCCTCAAAACTGAACTTAAATCCTCAAAGACAAACATAAATCATCACAAACTACCTTATACCATCTCTATAAGACTTAGATCATATCATCAAACTTATTCTATCTATTCCATCTATCATATATATTCCAAACAAGGCTCTAGACATCTAATCTAGAACTACTCTCTCTTCTAGACTGATGTCATCACTTTCACTTAGGTTGCATGACCACCTCCTACTCGTACATGTGTGGGGACACATTTTTGTAATACATATACATAATAAAATATTATATAGTTTTTCTCCGATAAAACAAGCGTCAGAGAAAACTATCAAGGTTCGATCCTATTGGAATCAAAAACCAAATCCAAAAAACGAGTGCCCCACACATAATAGAGAGTACAGTGTCATGAAAACTAGTGAAAAGGATGAGAACAAGGGGTAGACTAGTGTAGCTACTCTAGACAACGTGCGCAATATGTCTAGGGTTTCTCTTCCCTTGATGCACGTCATTTCCAAATAGTGCAACGTCCCATACCGCTGCACTACAAGGAAAGAACGACATCTAAGGACTTGCTATACAACAAGCACCAGTCTAGGCCTAGTTCTCGGACATCTAGGTGCTAACCTAGAGGCTAGGTCAGATCTAGTCTCTAAAAGATGACTAATCTAACCCTAAGGATTTTTAAGTTCAAGGTTTTCTAGTTTTGAGTTGCATAATGAGCAAATGTTAGGCTTTGCTATTGTTCATGCTCTGATACCACCTGTGACGTCCCCGGATTTTCTAAAACTTAATCTGATGTGTGACGCCCAAATTGAAACCCTCACCTCAGCGAGAATTCCAATTTAAACACCCCACACAAGGCTAAGAAGAAGAAACTCAAGGGAGTCAGAAGGAACATACATCAGTAGCACATGTACATGAACGATAATAAAACCACAACACATGTTCACCATTCAACATATAATTACAACATGAATTGTTACAACATTTGATATTACATATTGAATAGCAAACTTAAACATATACATGTACTACATCTAAACAACAGGATCTTGAGACAACAGGTCCACCTGTACATCAGCTCGCCACACAACTCTCAACTATCCTGGATCTTCAAGAGCATAACCACAACCTAAACAAAAGATTACATGCGGTACACGTCAACACAATATTTCATGAATATTGTACTGAGTACGCCTACGTGTCTTTTTATATACCTCTCATCATATCTTGGCAATAAGATAAAACTAATATACTTGGCAGCAACAGAAGAATATAAGAACATCGTATACTTGCACAAAGATATTTGTTACCAGAAGAGAACACATATTTTAGGCACATTTCCATTATATGTAAACTTGATCAACCACATGCACTATTCTACCAAAGAGATTTAGTGCTCACATGTACTATTCTGCCAAAGAGATTTAGTACTTCACAAATGCACTATTCTGCCAAAGAGATTTAGTGCTCACATGTACTATTCTGCCAAAGAGATTTAGTACTATCATCAATGCACTATTCTACCAACGAGATTTAGTGCTATCATATAATGGAACAGATATATTATGTTTGATGTGTTCATAGCAGTAAGTATAGAAAACCAACCAACATATCTTACAAGAACAATCATTTCATCCAATACCATATGCCAAGTATTCTACTACACATATAACACAAGCATATTGTATAATAAGCCAAGTAAGAGGTAATAGCGTACCTTAGATCAAGAACAAACCTAATCATCATATCCTCATGTCAACTATATCTTTGGTCAACCTGATCAAGACAAGACCATATACTACCATCAGGTTCTCATCCTATTATATTTAATCTTAACCCTAATCGTGTTCATATTAGGGTTTGCTTAGTTCACTATGTTATATACATTATTACTTGTCTTCTTATCTTAGATTTATCATACTGATGTCATATTCCAGGTTATGACTCATTATCTGAACATTATCTTCCATAGAATTTTTGTGCACATTAATTAACCCTAGTTACATCATTAACCGAGATTAGGGTTTTAAACCATGTATTAAGGATCCATCTCATATAACATGAATTTTGTTCATTATTATGATCTCATACTTCAAACTGAGGTTCCAAATACTGATATGAGCTTACTTTGTGAATTTCATCATTTATTGATCAATAATGTATTTTCTACATTTTCTTTAGGGTTATTATCCCTAATTAGCCATATTAAGCAAATTACATGGTTTCATACATCAACATGATCATCCTTGACATCAGGCGCATTATAAACATAATTATATACTTATTGGCATTTTTCCATAATTTTAGAACATCCTTTGACATTTATTATCCATCAATTAAGCATTACACATATTTCATGATATCACTGATATCTAAGCATCAAAAGCCTGGTATTATAGTTCCATTGTATTCTACGCATTTTTCTGAGAATTTTGGTATATTGATTGTATTTTTCTGAGCATCGAGCTAATTTCTACGAATTATTGAAGATATGTTCATTTATTGAAACTATTTACCTTTTGGCCAATGAGAGCCCGCCACGTGGCTTCTCGGGTAGCGCTGCTCTTCAGCTGGTCTCAAGTGAGCTGCCGATTCACTGGTCATGTGGCCGGTTCGCTACCTGGACCCGGTTCGCTGGAGATTGGGCCTGGTTCGCTTGCCCCATCCCTCTCCTGGTCTCGCGATCGAGAGTCCACAGACTCTGTTTCACGGGATCGTCGCCGCCCGGCTTGGCTCCGGCGAGCAAGCAACTGAGTACTGGGCCTCCAAGCCAACTCCTTCGACCACCCAAAGATCCGGCGGGGTCCCGCTATTCTCCACGGCCTCTTTTATCCAAGCTTACCGCTCCACCTCTCCATCTAGCTGGGAGCGTCGTCGCCATCTCTGTCGTGGCAGAGCAAAAAGGGGGAAAAGCACCCCTCTCACTCCCACTCCAACATGTAGCTTCCAAAAGCTTCGCAGGGCCTCCATAAACTCATCCACCATCTTCGCTCGCGGTGAGCCGCTCCAGAACCCACCCCCGAGCTCGGTCCTTGTCTCCGGCTATGAGGAGCTCATCGGGCATGGAAGGCTCCACGGAAGCCACTGAAAACATATGGAGTCGTCTCCTCTCGTCTCCTACTTCCTTTTCTGCTCCTTACCCTCCCCCGGATTGATGCTCGAGCTCCCTTTCTCCACCTCTAACCACCGCCTACAGGTCGTGGTGGAGAGGACCTAGAAGTCGAGCTTTCGTTCTCTCTACTGGAGCAGTCTCACAACTTGCTTAAGGGGTCTCCGCACTCCTCTACTCGGGCCAAGAGCAACTGACCACTTTATTTCCCCTCACTCCCCACGATTTAGGCGAGTGGTGGCTGGGAGGGCTCGGCGTCAGCTCTCCCACGATCTCCTCTGTGACGGGAGGTAGGAGGAGAGCTCTGGGCCGTTTGATTGTCATCCAAGGGCTATCGGCCAGAGGACACTTAAGCGGATCCGTGGCTTCTCCTTTCCTAAGGCCATAGCCGCTGGATTGGCAATCTAAGGTCATAAGTTGGCCATACGGACCCAACTTGACTAAGGGGGAGCGTGTGACACTTATTTAATCAACAACTTAGGCTAATCAACACAAAAAGCACATTATTTCCCTAAAAACAAACCTCCATAACTTCCTCTAGGAATATCCGATTGCCACCAAATTTTAACCACAGCTTTCCTACCACTCAAGCTACCTTCTATTAAAATTTGGTGCAAAAACTCAATTGTTAGGTCATCCAATTAAATTCCTCAAGAAGTTGCATATAAAGAGAGATATTAATCATTATATAAATCTCATTCAACATCTCCACTTTACCAAACACTTGGAACTCTCATTGTAACTCAAGATATGGATTCTAATGTGTTATTGGAGATTTATGGATTTCAAAAATCCACTCCATCACACGTTCTTTCTTTCTCGGGGTGCAACGTTCAAGTGGACCTTATGCCACTTGACATGCACAGATTTGATGTGATCCTTGGGATGGATACCCTGGAAAAGTATAGGGTGGTCTTGTACTGTAGTCCCAATGTGGCGACATATCATGATGGGGATGTTTCTTGGGTCTTCAAAGGACATAATAAGATCCTTCCTATGTGTTTGGTGTCAGCGATGACAACAGAGAGGTTGATGAGATAGGGGTGTGAGGCTTTTTTGCCTCATGTTGTGGATACCAAGGCGATAGGTCCTAGTATCCATGAGGTGTCAGTGGTGCGAGAGTTTGAGGTTGTCTTTCCTGAGAATTTTCCTAGTGTCCCCCCTAGGGAGATTGCTTATGAGATCAATATTGTTCCTGGTACACATCCTATAACACAATCACCTTACAGAATGACACCGAAAGAGATACATGGGTTGAAGAAGTAGCTATAATATCTTCTAGAGAAGGGCTTCATTAGACTGAGCACTTCCCCTTGGGGTGCTCCCATGTTGTCTGTAAAGAAGAAGGATAGTTCCATGAGGTTTTGTATAGACTACGGACAGCTGAACAAGGTCACTATCAATTTGTTTGCTCAGTTGAGAGGTGCAACTGTGTTCTCTGAGATATATCAGAGGTCAGGTTACAACCAATTGAGTAACAAGGCAGATGACAAACCCAAGTCCGCTTTCTGGCTTAGGTATAGTCACTATGAGTTTGTGGTTATGTTGTTTAAATTGACCAACACACCAACAACTTTTATGGATCTGATGAACATAGTGTTCAAATTATATCTTGACTAGTTTGTGGTATTGCTCATCGGTGACTTCCTAATACACTCTAGATACAGTCATCAACATGAACAACATCTACGTCAAGTGTTGACGATGTTGAGACAACACCATCTATATGCCTAGTTTGGTAAGTGTGAGTTTTTTCTGAGGGAGGTGTCTTTGCTTGGACATGTGATATTTGTGGAAGGTGTTCATGTTATCCTTAAGATGGTACAGTCAGTGATAGAGTGGGAGAGTGGGAGTAGCCAAAAATGGTGATGGAAGTTTGTAGTTTCCTAGGCTTGGCAGGATACTACAGGAGGTTCATCAAGAACTTCAGTTATGTGGCACTACCCCTAAAAAAGTTTATGAGGAAAGATGTTTCGTTCGTTTGGGATGACAAGTGTCACCATTCTTTCCAGCTACTGAAGGAGAAGTTGACCTGTGCACCAATGTTGGTGCTTCTAGAGATGACACATCAAAGAATGGCTTGGGATGCATGCTAATATAGGATAAGAACATGATTGCTTTCTCTTTGTGACAATTTAAGAAACATAAGGAGAACTACCTGATACATGATCTGGAGCTCGCAGTAGTGGTTCATGGCTTCAAGTTAAGGAGGCACTACCTGTTGGTATGTATGCCATGAGAGCCAATCATAGGATGATTGGTGGGATACATTAAGATTGATTTGATAAACATCAAAGGCAATTTCCAATTTATATGTTTTAACTATTTCTGAGATGATAGTGTAACATGATAGATGTCTAAAGAATTGTTCTACTCAATGACGTATGCTTTTAGGTTAAGGACCTAAATGATGAGATCATACTGATGTTAAGAGTATGCATTCTTGTTTTGTCCCTAGTCGATTGTTGTTGTGGAAATAACCATAGGCATCAATAACACTAAAGACTAGATTGTGTGTTGGTTGATGACAGAATCTCATCAGTCATGATATAGTGATATCAAACCAAACACATAGGTACTTATTAGAGAACAAGTGTATCAGACAGACCCACTGTGAGAGTGATACATGGAACCATGACTTGGTAGTCACATTCAGCTCTCACAGTGATGGTGGTGAGTTTGGTTCTTTGACCTAAAATCACTACACTCAACACATTTCGTTGGGTACACTTTGACATCATTAAACGCAGTCATAAAATATAGATTGTTATAAAGGTGATGATTGGGTGACTTTGACACATGGGGCTTTTGAGGGGTGAGTGATAGATATGGGATTTGTCCCTCCTGAGGGAGTTTGGTGTCCATGCCCACTTGATGAGTAGGACTGAGAAAGGCATGTGCATGCATGTGTGAATCAATATGTGATATTGATGTCACACATATCTCATTCAGTCTGCTCTGAGATCAAGGAAGTGAATGAACATTGAAAGGATGACTGTTCCATGCATTGAGTTCATCCAGGATATCAGTGACAAAGGAATTATACATTCACTATAACACCATTCACAGATTGTAGGATTGAGAGTTGTTCACCAACTTTCCTTTTCACTTGGGTAGCACTGATGTGTGACTAGGCACGTCTCCTTACTTGTGAAGTCATAAGTGTTATGGACTTTCACTGCCAACGTGAAATGGGCCTGCAAGGTCACTCACATAGGATTTCACTTGGAAGAGGAGTTTATCCATTAATGATGTTTAGATTATTTACTAAATGTGTTTGGTAGTTCAATTAAACATTCAATCAATTGACTTGACTCAGAATCACCAAGTTCAAGTGTTGTACTAACTGATTTGGGTGTCAGATTGATTGAGAACTGCATTGACTGATTTCTACACAACCTAGACTGCCAACCGACCAGTTCAGGCTGTTGAAATGATCGGCTCAGGTTCAAGTGAGATGACCGGTTAAAGTGTTTAACCGATCAATTCAGCTAGACCAAACGAGCCAATTTTGAAAGTTAGGTTTGTGAGAAAATATTTTCATTTCACTTTTACAATTTGATTGGGACAAGTATTGATCTTTGGATTAATTGGAAATAGAAAGAAGAAAGTCAATTGGGAACTACCCTGGGAAGTGAAACGATCGGTTCATGAATGAACCGGTCAGTTCATCTCCCCAAACGACCGGTTCAGTCCCCAAACGATCGGTTTTTTTGTGAGGTCAGTTCACCTACCGTAGTGTATCAATTCATGGAAATTCTGGACCCTTTTACTCTTGCTTTAGTCCCACATTTCCCGGGGCTGAGAACCCTGACCCCTCCTATATATAGAGGGGTACTGGGGGCTTCTCAAGAACAACTCAGAACATCATTTTCTCTACAAATTTGTCCTCTCTGGTTGTGGTAATCGAGAGAGCCCAAGCAAGTGCTACCCGACTAGGGAGGCACAACGAGGGAAAGACAACTGCAAGATGAAAACTGGTGGTGGAAGAGCACGTCGGTGACTAGTACGCCGATAGAAGGGGAAGACTCCTTCCAATGTCCTGTAGGACAGGATGACTGGAGTTCCCGGTGGTCCGTGTGGACTACTACAGAGGCGGGAGATTTCTTCTGCTCGGAGGACAGCCGTCAATCTGACAGTCCGGGTGCAACCAGGAGCTACACAGATGTCGTCCAAGGACGGAGGTGAAGACCATGCTCGCTGTGAGGTTATGTCTCAGAGAAAGCCTTGGGAAAAGGTACGCCTCTACAAACCATCCTTCCTACTGTATAGTTGTTGATGAGATCTCTTTGGGTTATGGGTTTGGGGAGAAAAAATTTTGTTTCCGCTGCCATCTCTGCCTCCCCTAAAACCCAACAGTGGTATTAGAGCAACATCAACATTCTATACTTTAGGATAATCAATGTGATTGGTTTTTTGGTTTGTCACCTTTTATTTATCGCATACGGTGTGAATAATTAATTGGCTTTATGTGTGTCCAATATAAATCCACAAATCCCTATATATACATATATGATATGGTATATAAATTCATTTGATACGCATCGCCCTTAAACGGTTTCTGTGGTGATTGTAGCGTGATTGTGGCCATAAACCCTAAATCTGTGTTTGGTTGATTGTTATAGCATGCATCTTGGTTTGCGTACTGATTTCGTACCTCCTATTCCTAATGTAGCTTGAGATAACTCAAGATTCTTTCCTACCTTTGCCCCCCCCGAATGTAACTCGCGATTTCACAACGCAATTGTAAATAGGATTAGTTTATTTCTTGTTATGTCAAAGAACCACAAACACTTGGAGGATCGAGATGATCATCTCAGGAATGAGACGATCGGATGGTGGACCAAGGCGAATGATTCTTGGAGTGAGATGAGTGGGTGGCGACCTGAGGAGATGCACAACGACCAGTGAACCGATCGGCTGGTGGCACCCAACTGACCAGCCTGATGGCGAGCCGATCAATCATGGAGATGTGTTGATCAAACCCAGAATGGTAAAGCACAGAGTTCATCTTGTACAAGTTTCATGTGATGTGGACCTAGATGACCGTGATTCCTCTTGGCTCGAGGAATCACATTAGGATGGCCATAATCATCAGCTTTATCATTTCACATGTTTTCTGTGGGATATAGCATGTATATGATATGTAGTATATATTGTGGTGATTGGATATGTATATGTACCTATAAAACCAAATCCTTCAATAAATATTAAGTCTTAGATTCCTTCCATTAGCAGGTAACATGAAAAACGTGATCGACCAAGCGTAGGTTACGCCAAAACATGGTGTGTTGTCTATCTCGTGGAAGTGTGATGGTGGACATGTAGGATCTACTAAAGCAGGATGCATGTTCATCGTGTCAGCTTTTGGGTTAGACTTAACTGGTGATTCTTAGAGAGTCTAAGCTCTAGAGTCATAGGGATGGCCATGGCAAAGAGTTGTGCATGGCATCCATCTGAGAGTTGCATGGGATGCAATTGGCAAGTATTTCCTACCTAAATAGTCTAATTGTGGGCGATCAGCCAAAGCTGACTCATGATTGGATGAAATATGGATCTTGGACCCACTAGAAGTTTGTACCCTGCAATCTTCCAAATTGATGGTGAGGGCTCTCAATTTGAACAAAAATAGTGGGAGTGATAATTAATTAAATTCCTAATTATATCATAAAACTTTTTCAAATCAATCAAATAAGTCAAAATTGAGTTTTTGGACTAAATTGCATATATTTCCTTTTGTAGTACAAATGGCCAAAAACAACAATCACTACTCGTTGTGATCAGTCCTTGAGAAGGACAAGTTGAATAGGACTAACTTCCATGACTGGTTTAGGACATTGAGAATTGTTCTCACTTAAGAGAGAAAGCTCTATGTCCTAGATACTCCAGCTCCAGAGCAACTTGCTCCTACCACACCAAAGGCAGAAAGGGATGCTTTTAAGAAGCATTCTGAAGATGACATTGATGTGAAGTGCTTGATGTTGTGGTCTATGAACCACGAGTTGCAGAGACAACATGAGAACATGGACTTCATTGAGATAATTCAGCATCTCAAGAACATGTATCAAGACCAAGCACGACAAGAGAGATATGATGTCTCCAGGGTGTTGTTTAAGTGCATCATGACAGAAGGAGACCCAGTTGGTCCCCACACACTCAAGATGATTGGGTATGTGGAGAACCTAATGAGACTGGGATTTCCCCTGAGCGAAGAGTTGGCTACTGACGTGATACTGCAATCGTTACCAGAATCCTACAGTCAGATTGTGATGAACTACAACATGAACAACTTTGGCAAGCCGTTGACAGAGTTGTTGGGCATGTTGAGGATATCTGAGGCATTGATGAAGAAGGACAAGCCTAAGTCTGTGAAGTTGATCAACAGAAAGAAAGGCAGGTCTAAGGGCAAGGGCAAAGCTATGAAGGAGTCTAATGCTAGCCAGCATCCCAAGTCATCTTCAGCTCTCAAGGCCAAGGGAGGCATGACCAAGGGAGACAATTGCCACCATCATCAAAATCCAGGACATTAGAAAAGGAATTTTCCTCTCTATCTAGAAGAACAAAAGAAGAAGGAGGTGATGGATGTCTCCACTTGAAGGTATCATGAAATAAACTTATAACACTTTTTGAGGTATGTGATACCAAGATGTAAAGTGATAAGCATCCAATAAATGGGACAAGTGTTACCACCATAGATAGGATTAATTTAGTTTATTTTCAGCCTTTAAGGCATGTAATAGAGTTATGAACTGCTATTTCATATTTTCCAATAAATAGAAACACTTTATTTTTGCATATTGTGTGACAAGAACGACTATTAATAAAGTTGATGTTTCAATTTTAAAGATGTGATCTTTTATGGCAATGTCTTATTTATCTTGTGGTACTTGGTATGCATAAGATAAAATGATACCTAAAAGGTTATTGATAACCCAAACAAACAATTAGCATTATCATGGGAATTCATTTCTAGTTCCATATTGATGAATAAAGCTAGACTCTTTTGGCTATGAACCATTAAGAGGCATGAATATCTTGGACATGATGGCAAGTCAATATTCACCAGAGATAGTGGGATAATGACTATCCTAATAGGTATAATGCATATGATGAATTTACATATCTATTGGAATAAATGCTAATACTTCAAATGGTGTTTAGAGAAATACCAATATGAATATCTTGAAGTGTTCAAGAAGATCATGAATGAAGTACAAATTTGGTAAAAGTAATAATTCTTGACGTGATCAATGAATGAGATACTTAAACCAAATGTTTGAGAACCTTATGAGTGATTATGATAGTGTATCATAGAGAACTCGTGATTAAGGCATAGTGATGTCTAAATCAAAAAGGAGTCATGCTCTAAGGAGTTAGAGGATGATTATCAAATAACTAAACTCTTCTTAAATAGAGAATACCTTACACTAATAATGGATATTAAGAATCACAAAGTGTTGTGAGTTCTCAAATTTCTAAACAGATACACCTCAAATATCTATATGATGGGTTGGTCATATGATCAGTCAACAATATGGATGATATTGAGGAACTGGATTTTGAGTTATGGTTTATGACCATAAGATCGTAAATGACTTCCATGTGAACCATAAAGTATGATCTTAGTGGTATCACCCATTGGGATAAAATCCATAAGTGTGAATGAGTGTTAAGCGTTAAGACACATGGATGACATATTAAGAAGGATCATGCTTGTTGATTGCAACTTAATGACTAAGAGATTTGGCATATGGATATTAAAACTTCATTCCTATGAGGAATAAGACAAGGATGTGTATGTGACACAACGTATAAGGTTTATGAATCCATTAATGCAAATGAAGTCTATAAGTTACAATGGACTAATCAATGTGATTGATTGAGTACAAGCAACTCAGAACTGGAAATCTTTACTTTGATAACATCGTCAAAGGGTTTGACTGATATGACAAAGATAAAGAAGGAATCTGTGATTTAGTGGAGCGTATTTGCATTCCACATGTTGATGAGGAATGAGATGTTCTAGAATGAAATCCGTTGTGGAAATTATCTTTAGGGAAGATAGAGATGTTTCCTATGTTAAAGGAATAGAGACCTATAGAGATAGTTCTCAAAAACCACTTGACCTGGAAAAGAGAGAGAATACATTGGCAATCTATACTGAAGGGTTCAGTATACATAGATTCAATGGGAGAAAACTTGTCCATGATACATGGAGTTAGTATCCCAGAGCCAAGTGTCCCAATTCTTATGAAGAATGGGAACACAAAGAATATATATGGATCTATCATGTATGTAATCATCCTGTTATCTTGCATGTATGGACATAGCAAGAATAAAATGCATTTATCATCTTGTATGTAGGTCATGACAATATGATATGCTCATCCTGATAACTCATATGTGGGACATGACGACTGGGTGTCTGTCTAGTTCCAGTAAGGGTTACTAGAATGCCATGAGAACTTGATAAGTACTTGAGAAGTACTAGTTCAATGGAAATAAGGAAGAGTTCACTGTAAAGAGTTACACTGATGCGAACTTCCAAAATGAAAGAAAATTTATCGCAATATATATATATATATATATATATATATATATATATATATATATATATATATATATATATATATGTATATATATATAAGTGAATGTGAAAAATGGAAATGTTCCAATAAAGTCATTATAAAAGGACATGTCGATTATCCATGTGTTAAGAGAACAGCAATGGATACTATATGGATCTGGGAGTCCATAAAGATGAACTTATAGATATTACAGTCATTGATGACAAGTAAGGAGTGCTTGGTCATGCAATCAAGCTAAAGGTTAGCAAAGGAATATTGGATCACATATTACAACAACTCCATCTCATACGTATGATGTACATCGAAGAGATGTGAGACGTGCAATAATATCGACTTAGGCAAAGTGTTGCCATAACTCACTGTGTTAGCACTAGAGCACTAGAACATGTGGAACATGTTTGGGGATCACTAAGAATATGATTCAAGGGTGATTGGCTCGCAGTGCAAGTGGGAGTCTATTGGTATGTATGCCCTGAGAGACAAACATGGGATGATTGGTGGGATACATTAAGATTGATTTGATAAACATCAAAGGCAATTTCCAATCTATATGTTTTAACTATTTTTGAGATGATAGTGTAACATGATAGATGTCTAAATAATTATTTTACTCAATGACGTATGCTTTTAGGTTAAGGACCTAAATGATGAGATCATACGGATGTTAAGAGTATGCATTCGTATTTTTTCCCTAGTCGGTTATTGTTGTGGAAATAACCATAGACATCAATAACACTAAAGACTAGATTGTGTGTTGGTTGACGACAGAATCTCATCAGTCATGATATAGTGATATCAAACCAAGCACATAGGTACTTGTTAGAGAACAATTGTATCAGATAAACCCACTATGAGAGTGATACATGGAACCATGACTTGGTAGTCACAGTCAACTCTCACAGTGATGGTGGTGAGTGTGATTCTTTGACCTGAAATCACTACACTCAACACATGTCGTTGGGTATACTTTGACATCATCAAACACAGTCCTAAAATATAGATTGTTATAAAGGTGATGATTGGGTGACTTTGACACATGGTGCTTTTGAGGGGTGAGCAATAGATATGAGATTTGTCCCTCCTAAGGGAGTTTGATGTCCATGGCCACTTGATGAGTTTGATTGAGAAAGGCACGCACATGCATGTGTGAATCAATATGTTATATTGATGTCACAAATATCTCATTCAGTCTGCTCTGAGATCAAGGAAGTGAATGAACGTTGAAAGGATGATTGTTCCATGCCTTGAGTTCATTCGAGATATCAATGACAAAGGAATTATACATTCACTGTAACACCATTCATGAATTGTAGGATTGAGAGTTCTTCTCCAACTTTCCTTTTCACTTGGGTAGCACTGATGTGCAACTAGGCACCGCTCCTTGTTTGTGAAGTCATAAGTATTATGGACTTTCACAACCAACATGAAATGGGCCTGCAAGGTCACACACATAGGGTTTAAGCTAGAAGAGGAGTTTATCCACAAATTATGTTTAGATTGTTTACTAAATGTGTTTAGTATTTCAACTAAACATTCAATCAATTGAGTTGACTTAGAATCACCAAGTTCAAGTGTTGGACTAACTGATTTGGGTGTCAGATTGATTGAGAACTGCATTGATCGATTTCTACACAACCTGGACTACCAACCGACCGGTTCAAGTTGTTGAACTGATCGGATCAGGGTCAAGTGAGACGACCGATTCAAGTGTTGAATTGATCGGTTCAGCTGGACCAAATGAGCCAATTTGGAAAGTTAGTTTGTGAGAAAATATTTTCATTTCACTTGTATAATTCGATTGGGACAAGTATTGATCTTTGGATTAATTGGAAACAGAAAGAAGAAAGTCAATTGGGAACTGCCCTGGAAGTGAAACAATCAGTTCATGAATGAATCGATCGGTTCATCTCCCCAAATGACCAGTTCATGAGATGAATTGGTCGGTTCAGTCCCCAAACGATCGATTTGTTTATGAAACGACCGGTTCACCTGCTGTAGTGTATCAAATCATGGAAATTCTAGACCCTTCTATTCCTACTTTAGTCCTGCATTTCCCGGAGCTGAGAACCCTAACCCTGACCCCTCCTATAAATAGAGGGGTAACAACTTAGAATATCAATTGCTCTGCAAAGTTGTCCTCTCTGGTTGTGGTAACTGAGAGAGCCCAAGCAAGTGCTACCCAACTAGGGAGGCACAACGAGGGAAAGACAACTGTAGGATGACAACTGGTGGTGGGAGAGCACGTTGATGACTAGTACGCCAAGAGAAGGGGACAACTCCTTCTAGTGTCCTATAGGATAGGACGACGGGAGTTCCCAGTGGTCTGTGTGGACTACTACAAATGCGGGAGATTTCTACCGCTCGGAGGACAACCATCAATCCGACAGTCCGGGTGCGACCAGGAGCTACAAAGACGTTGTTTAAGATCAGAGGTGAAGACCACACTCACCACGAGGTTACATCACTGAGAAATCCTCAGGACAAGGCACACCTCTACAAACCATCCTTCCTACTGTATAGATGTTGACGAGATATCTTTGGGTTCTGGATTTGAGGAGAAAAAAATTTGTTTCCACGGCCATCTCTGCCTCCCCTAAAACCCAACACTACATTTATGGAGAGAAGTGTCATATCTTCACTGACCACAAGAACCTTCAGTAAATCTTCTCTAAACAAGAGCTAAACATGTGGTAGAGATGCTAGATGGAGTTGATCAAGGACTACGATTGAATGATAAACTACCATCCAGGGAAAGCGAACGTGGTGAAAGAAGCTTTGAGCAGGAAATCTTCTTCATCATCATTTGCAGATAAGGCTCAGTTGAATGCTTTGGTGTGTCACAAGTGAGATATGTTAGTGTCCCTTAGTTATATGAATGTGAAGTTGGAAATGTCCTTGTTGGTAGGACTATTTGCTCAATTGCAACTTAAGCCTACATTGATGTAGCAGAATAGAGATCCACAACGAAATGATACCATAATACAGAAGATGAGATCAGAGTTTGGCAGCGGGAAGCTTGATGAATGCCATGAAATAGAGGATGGGAGAGTTTGTTTCCATTGTAGTATAGTGGTGCCCAAAATTGATGGTTCAAGGAAGATGGTTCTGGAGGAGGCACACTCCTTGATGTATGCAATGCACCCTGGTGGTACCACGATGTACCATAACTTGAAGGATCTGTATTGTTGTCCAAACTTGAAGCTTGATGTGGCAGAGTTCGTGTGTAGATGTCTAGTATGTCAGCATCTCAAGGCTAAGCATCAAAAGCTAAAAGGAACTTTACATCCTTTGCTGATGCCACAGTGGAAATGGGCTTGTATCACTATGGAATTTGTGGTCAGTCTTCCTAGGATAGACAAAGGTCATGATTCCATTAGGTTGATCATGGATAGGTTCACCAAGTTATCTCACTTTTTTCCAATCAAGATAATGTATATAGCTCAGAAGTTATCATAGATCTACATCAATGAGATAGTCTGTCTGCATGCTATTCTGGATACCATAGTGTTTGACATAGATTTGTAGTTCACAAGTCATTTTTGGGAACATTTGCATACAACCATGGGGACACAATTGAGGTTCAACACAACTTTCCACCTACAGACACATGGACAATCAAACATGACCATTCAGACTCTGGAAGATCTTTCGAGGGCTTGTGTTCTGAGTTTTAGGGCAGCTGGGATGTGCACTTGAGTTTGATAGAGTTCACCTACAAAAACAACTATCAGAGGATAGTAGACTTGGAAGTGTATGAGGCTTTGTATGGGAGGCTTTGTCAATCACTATTGTGTTGGTATGAGACAAGTGAGTATCATCTTTTGGGTCCCAAGCTTGTGTAGCAGACTACAGAGAAGATCAAGTTGAGACAACAATAGTTGAAAGCATCCCAAGATAGATAGAAGTCTCACATCGACAACTGCCATAGATAGTTGGAGTTTTGAATTGGATACCATGTGATCCTTAAAGTTCCCCTTGGAAATTTGTTTTGAGGCTTGGTAAGAAGGGTATGTTGGCTCCGAGATATATGCAACCTTACCTTGTTGTTGCACGTGTTGGGGAGGTGGCATACAAGCTTGAGTTTCCACCAGAGTTGCATAGGTTGCATCCTATCTTCCATGTTTCTATGTTGAGAAAGTGTCATATAGATATCGATTAGGTATTACAACCAATAGAGGTGGAGTTGGGGAGGACATGTCGTATGTTGAGGGTCCCATGTTGATCTTGGATAGGAGGGTGAAGAAGTTGAAGAAGAAGGATATAGTATTAGTGAAGGTTTGCATCATTGTGGTGTATAAGAAGCCACATGGGAATTAGAGGAGGAAATGCATAGGAAGTACTTGTCTTTGCTTGCTTAGAATATTGGGGGTGAAATCCTTGTTAGGGTTTATGGTTGTAAGGCCCCTGACCTTTCTTAATATGTTTAACATGCAAAATTATCATAATTGGATGATTAAAAATCTTAATATAACCCTTTGAGGTGCTTTGATATTAGGTCACAAGCTTAAGTTTCAAGTTTGGTTCAGTTTGGACACTATTTGAGCAAGTTATGCAATTTTGTGCACATTTTGGACTTTTTTGCACTTTACTCATATCTATGGTTTTTCTTGCAATTTGTCACATGCTTTATGTTCCTCGCAAGTTTTCATACCTTTCTTGAGTTTTTTTTCGCTTGGGGAGCTAGATGTACCTTGTTTTGGTGGTGACACCTCTATAGGGTGAGTCAGGGTTTTGGCTCTCATGGATGAGCTACCTTGAGAGGCCATCGACTGATGGTTCCCCTAGATGGAAGACAATAGATGGTCATCCTTAGGTGGGGAAAACTGATGATTCTCTCTATAGGTGGTAGGTCTGTTATCTTTTCTATGTATCTATGGTTTACATGGAAGGGGTGACCAATGATGGTTTTCCACCTAATGACCTAGGATTTCATCAAACGATAGTTACCAAGTGATGAAACTTGTTGGACACCCTGGGAGGGACAAGATACGATGGCCTATCATACTCCACATCTGATAGAGATTCTTCTTTCATGTACATGATTCCCCTTGATAATTGACACTTGGTTAACATGTTAGGACACATTAGCTTCCTCTTCTCTCTCTCCCATAGCTATATAAACTTCCTACCATCCATGTAAATGAACCTTTTGGACTATTTTATCTTCCTTTCTATCTATAGATTTTTCCTCCTTTCTCTAGTGAAGAATAAGATGCCCAAGGTAGAAGAAGTTGGTTGATCTCCTTGCATGTGCAGCTAGGGTTCAGATCTACCCTCTTTTGGGGCTTGTGGAGCTTCCTTTGCTTGTTCTTGACCTAAGCAAGTAACATGCCCCTCTTTTCCTTTGTTTTACTTGATTTTCTACCTCCTTCCTCCTTATCCTTCATTATGTACATGGTTTTTCATGGTATAGCTTGCTCTAGAACTTATAGAGCCCTTCTTCCTTGCTTCCTTGACCTAGATTTTGCTCTCTTTCTTAGAGAAGAAGCTTGCTTGGCTGTGTGGAGTGCTAAGATAGGGTTTCTTTCCTCTTTTGATCGAGCTATCTTTCTATTTATAGCTTGTTCTTCTTCCTAGAGGTGAGCTATATAGCTTTCTCTACATTTATTTCTTACTTATATCTTGCGTGTGCTAGATTTTACTCTAAAACTAAGTTCCAAGTAGAAAGAACCTACATTTGCCTAGGGTTTGACCTTATGTACTAGTTTCTTGGATGATTTATCTTCTTGGATGTGTTCTATACCTTTTGTAGGACCTTCCATGGTAGAGGAATCTTTAGTTTTGCTTTCTTGACAACCAATGACTTTTGGTATCCCTTAAAACAATGGATTACTTAGGGTTTCTATGGCTGCTTTCCACCTTGGTACATGACCTGATGGTCTAATTCTCTTACTATTTTGTCTGGCTTTTTGTGTTCCAATTTATGGTGGTCTCCTTTCTACTTTTTGGATTCTTTCTATTGATAAAAACCTATGGGCTGGATTTCCCCTCAATAACCAATGGTTAGGGTTTTCAATTTGATGGTTTTTAGTGCTTATATGTGAATGGTCAAACGATCATTTTCTTGGTTTAACAAACAATGGTTTCCTTTTGTCTTTAGATTAGCCTTGTCCCACTTGTTTTTGTTATCCTATGGACTCACTGATCCTCACAACCGATGGATAGTCTAGGTCACCAATCCATTTTTGTTTTTAGTCTCAAATGATGGCTTCTTTTAAATCATGATCCAATGGTCCAACTGATGGTGACACTAAGTATCACAACCAATGGGGGTCCTAGACACCACAACCGATGGTGGTCCTGAACCTAATAGCTGATGAATTGTTTTGAGTGAGAAACATATGACCTTCTTTGAGACAACAATGGATGTTGTCTATCATGTCTTCAATCGATGGTTTTCTTGAGTGACCAAATGATAACTTGACTAGGTTGAGTGGTGACTCAATTAAGTCGACAACTCTATGGTTTTCTAAGTGGTTTTTTTTTGAGGTGGTTTCTTGTGTTATAACCAATGGTTTTACCTTCTCTCATCTGAGGGTTTCGGGGTGATGCTTTTGGTATGTTTTCTGGTGTTATGATGTTGAATCTGATGAAGGTTTTCCCTTAATCATGTAGTCTTACCTTTGCCCTTGTATGAATATAAACTTATGATCACCATAATGAAATGAGGTGTAAGGTTGAGCTAGCTTATCTTTGATACACTAAACCCTAACGCAATTAAGCGATGATAATTGATCACACATAATCTAGTTTTTGAATCTAGACTAATATGTCTAATGATAGTGATTGCTTATGCTCAGGTTTTTGTGTAACTTGTGAGGCGATAAGGATATCCTCTCAATTTTGTTGTAATCCTAATGTGCGGTTATGTAAACATCTTATTACAATGCAATGCTAATGTGTGTGCCACAAGCATGGTGATGGGTTGTTAAGACTTTGATAAGACATGGAAAGATAATGATGTTCTTGAAGTTGATTGTGATGTGCTGGTCTTAATGGCCCTCTGGGCCTTGTTGAGCCTTGTTGGAGGTGTGATCCTCTTGCTTATGTGATAAATAATGGTATCATGTGGTGATGTGACAAGATTTATACCTCATAGATTTTATATCTTATGAAGTTATTATACCTTAATGCTTGATAGAAAATAATTAGGGTTTGTATGTCCACTTGTTTGATGCAACCTTAATTCACTCAATGAACATAACTAATCAAGTGAAACCTTAATCATGTAGTGCCCTGAACCATAGAACCATTCTGTTTCAGGACTTCCCAGATGGGGAAATGAGTACTCCTAAGGGATACTTAGATTCACATACATAATCATTGGGTATGTGTGGGTGTAGGGAGTGTACATCCTTGACATCCTTCCCAAGGTTATGGAGGGTGGATGTGGTCATGTCTCGATTTGAGAAATTATATCTATGGTGTGATTGAGGACAGCTGTGATTATACCTTAGATAATAGGGTGGTATATACCCTAGTTTCAGGCATCATGACCTTTATACCAAGGAAAGGTCGGTGTTTAGTAGCTTGAATATGTCACTATTGACAACTTGACTGTTATGTCACTGTATTTTCACTCGTAGTATCCGAGGGGGAGATATCTTAGGATGCTGACACTCCTAGATCTTGTAAAGAACTAATTGCGAACAAGCGGTGGTCAATTGGAGTCTTGAGTGGTATACCTCGCTCTCCTGAGGGTGTAACAATAGACGTAATTTATCCATGTAGTATATATGTTTAGGGTTAAACATGAATCACATTAGTTGTTTACCCTTGCCTTCTTAGTATGTTGCTTATCTTCTATATTATACAACTACTTAGACAATGATAGTCTCATATGTTCTCCTAAGTACTTTGTTAATCAAGCATTTGATGTACTATATGTTAGATTTGCTTAACCTATTATCTTTTCTTAATCTACTTATCTATCTAAAATGGCCTAAACCTGCTTAATTTGTGTAATTATCTTAAAGAAATATTTTAACTGAATCTACTCATCCTAACTAGTAATAGTATATTTGTGGTAACAATAACCATCGGTAGAAAGTTATACCTTTCTCTGGGACATGGGTCTCACTCTTGTGGTTTCCACACCCTTTTTAGGCAGTCGTCGGTAACATGGTAGAGATCTTGTTGTGAGTAGGAGAATCTTAGATATCAGTGAACACAGAAGGTTATATAGATGCTAGTGTCTTAGTAGAGTCCTATGTTCCATCCATGTACTCTTAGGTCCTAGGAGGGTTGTGTTTTGTAGATGACGTATATCGACATGTGGTTTTGGCGCTATGCCTTGGTTGTATATATATGTACATGGGAACATGTCCTTTTGTATACATGTTTGGCTAACACCATGGGATAAATGTAAATACTTGATATGGTATGTGACACGATATAAGTGGTTGGATCTTGTTGTAATATGTTTTCGCTCTTAATAGGGGTGTTTAAATCGATTTTAATTTACCTTGTTTTATGGTAATATGATGTTTAGTAGTTGATCATATGCTTGGTTTTGAGTAATCTAGTTTCGTGTGGCGTTGGGCATCATAACAATATAGATGTAGGTTTATTATTGAACAATGAAGCTATAAGATGATATGAGATCCTATGAAACATGGCAAGGAATTAGTCTTAGGGCGACGAAAGGGAAGCACAAGCAATAGTTAAAGGTGTTATGGAATCCATGGAATTCACAGAACTCAAAGCTCAAATGGACTGACTTGCAAGGAAGTTTGAGAAAAAATTTGGCACCTCATATAGAGGTGAGGAGGAGGATTGCATATGTCTGCATAAGCAATATCAGCAAGATAGAGGTCCTAGTAAGATAGGAATAATTGTGGACATGCTGGGAAAGCTAGTAAGTCAAAATGAGATCTTACTGGACCATAAAAAAGGAGCAACAAAAAAGAGGCTCAGATCCATAGTATTGAAAACCAATTCTCTTAGCTAGCAGGGGAGGTGACATCCATAAAGAAGTCCATTCAACAAGGATTTCTTAGAAATATAGAGACATATCATCAACATCATCAAGTACATTGCATCTCTGTTTGTCAAGAAACCTGAGCATGTTACTGAGGAGTCGCCAGATCAACAACTTTCATATTTGGATGGGTGTATATGTCATAAGTCCCATTTCCTCACAGCCTATATGGAAAACCAAAGGGATGTAGAATGCCAGTGCAGTATGCTCACACACGCATCTTAGTAGATACAAGGTCAGTGACAAGCAACAAAGATAACCCATATTTACCGATTATGCAGCACAAGGAACTTTAAAGTTCCACCAGTGCCATGACCATGCCCCTAGTTCTAGAAAAGGTGTATGTGCAACAAGAACAAGTGAAGGTTCTACTTCAAAGTGGAGTGGTCACAATCAACAAGGAAGCACCCACAATTCAGAAGGAGTAGCTAGCTACATGTCATTCCATATGTGCCAAATTCTTCCCTAGAAGGTGGCATTGAAGCAAGGCTAGGGGAGTAGATCCCTAATGTTCCATACATTCCACCATAGAATCATGGAGAGAAGACACATGTGCCATTTCCATATAGTCTGAAGTTGAGAAAGGTGGGAAAAAGTTCTAGAAATTCCTAAATATCTTATGAAATCTCCACATCAACATTCCGCTCGTGGTGAGTCAATAGAACAAAATCAGAATATGGGAGATTCTTGAGGGATAACATCAAAAACAAGAGATAGATAAAAAATGCATGTCTTGTGTGTTGATGAAGTGGTGAATGCTATCATCCAAGGAAGGATGTTGATGAAGAGAAAATATCCAAGATGCTTCTACATTCCTTATTCCATAGGCAGCCAACATTTCCAACAAGCATAGTCTGACTTTGGGGCGAGCATAAATCTCATGCCTCTCTCTGCCTTTTGGAAGGTGGATTGAAGAAACCAAAAAATATGTTTGTGACCATGCAGTTATCATATGGATCGATTGTGAGGTTGTATGGAATATGTGATGTCTTAGTCAAAGTTGATAAGTTCATATATCCTATAGACAATGTGGTCATATATACACACAAGATGTGAGAATCTGAGATGTTGCTAGGAAGGCCATTCCAAGTTGCAACATATGTGATCTTGGCCATGGGTAGAGGTTACTTGACACTCCTGATAGATGATGATAAAGTGGAGTTTAGACTACTAGATGATTCCTTACAACCATCCCATGACAACCCAAGCTTAATAAAATCAAATTGTCGAACCTAGGACATTAAACAAGGGTGCTTATGGGAGGTAATACAATTTTATTTATGTCATTTACATTTTTGTTAGGACTTTTCATTGTTTAAAATGTGTATTTATCTTATTAGAGGTTTAGTTGATGTAAATATGTACCTTTATGCATTTGTTTGGTGTGTAGGCAATGACAAAGGTGATACCATCGATACTGGAGTCGGTGGCTCCGACCTGCTACAAAGTCGATACCACCAACACACAAATAAGTGGTATCGAATCCTTACCAGGTCAAAATCTGTAGAAAGTTGGTACCATTGACAAGCTAGTAGGTACCACAGATTTTTCTTAAAAGATCGTAGAGATACAGAAAAAGGTTTCCGACACCACCAATACACATGTCGATGGCACTGACTCATATAGCTGAAAATGGATAAAGGATGTCATATCTCGGTACCACCAAGACACATGTCGGTGCATCGAAAAGAGGGATACATGCCAAAAAATTGATCCACATATGTCACCAGGAACATTGCAGCTACCATCAACACCATCCTTCTGAGCACATGGTAACCCCATTCCACCTCTTTTTTTGAATTTTGGTTGTGAGGTCATAGTCAAGTTCAAGCTTAAGAGGGTGTTGGAATGACTTTATATATTTTATCTTTTATCTAGTTTTAGTTTTTCATTTTCAAAGGTATAGGATTCACATCTATCTAGTATAGTCTTGGAGCTTAATTATTATGGTTTCATCTATCATCATGAAAACTGTGTTTCGTGCCTTTGCAATGAAAATCAAAGAATTTTTTAAAATGATCACATCTTTTAAACTTAATTTAGAAAGTCTAAGGAAAAACCAACCAGAGGAAGTGTATGGATTGGTCAGTTTGAGAACACTTAATATGCATAAAAATCTTAAATTATCTAAGATTTTTAACTATGATGAGGTTTGATCCCAAAACAACCAAACAATTAACAACACCTTAAATGATTTTTCAAAAAGAAACTGTAAGGTTACCATGTACATGGGTGGATAGGAAAGGGACATATCAAAGTTAAGATAAGCATTGTTTCTTAATCATGTGATTCCACATGCCTTTAATTACATTGCATCCACTACCTTAAGATAATCAAGTCATCAGAATTATTTTCTTTTGACTGCATTACATAGCATAATAGGTAGCATGATAGCTAGTTTCTGTTTATTGCATTAGTTTGAAAAAGAAAAAGAAAAAGAAAAACTTATGGAGATATGCATAACAATTAGTTGCACAACACATGAAATGTAGATTGCATTCTCTTTTTGTGTCATTCTTTACATCATGCATTTACGTAGCTTCCTCCTTAAATTTGAAGTGGAAGGATACACATTCATATCCCTCCCAAATGAAAAAAAACAATTTATGTTGAAGAAAATTTTGAGCATAATTACGAATCATGATAAAAAAGAGGGCAAACAAAAAAAGGAATATCAAATAAAAAGGGAGAAGAGGATTCCATGAGCTCGAACCGAACTTTTCTTCAAGAAGAAGTAAAACTAGTTACATGTATGCATTCTTTCACCCCACACTCATCAATCATATGAGTCCTTTAGTGTTATCATCATTATACCAAATAGTATGCATTAGAATTCATGCATTTTTCATTTCCTTCATTGCATAGGTGCATCACATTTTGTTTTATAAACGATTTAGATGTTACTTTTTATTCTTATTCATAGCCACCTATTTCATTCCACCTATTGTTCTTTATGGTAGGACACATATATGATCGATCCCCTCATTCATTTTTATATGGGGAACTGCTTTCAACATAGTTTGATAGGTAGACAAGAGCAATGTAGATAGGGAATCACATGATGCATCAAGTGTATGCCCTATTGACTATGATGTTAATTTTTCTATTAATAGTGTTTCATTGATCTAGGGATGGACTTCTTTAATGAACATTTTTTGTTACTTTAGAGTAGTTATTTCTTTAGTGGTTGGTAAGGACCAGCTCGAGACCATCAGGGTGGGGTATTTCATAAATGTAGTTTATGTTCCTTGTTCTCTTATTGACTTATCTCAAACAGATCTAAAGGTAGTGTTGCTCGAGAGGGAGCAACATTCAAGCTTAGGGGATTTTGATACACTAAGTTTTAGTTGCTTTTTTACAAGATACTTATCCATGTATTTATTGCATAATTTCTCATTGTAACATTATTTATGTACTGTTTACCATTATTAACTTGTGAAACACTATTGAATCAATTAATAAGTATTTTATATAATTATGTTAAATTATCAAATTTTATTTAGGCTTATGTTGGTTTTTCCTCATTTCAGGAAATTTGAGCACTTTCAGTACAACTGGGTACCACTGACTTTGGAGTCACTGGTATCGACTTTTGGTAAGAATCCAACAGGGAAGCCAGAGAAAACATGATGCCACCGACTTTCTAGTCGTGGTATCAATGGTGTCTCGGTGCCACTGACTTTGGAGTCATTGGTACTGATTTTTGCACCCAGAACAAGTCAGAGAAAACTTTGTTCTATCGACACACAAGTAAGTAGTACATACACTTAAAGGTTTCAAATCATCCGACAACTTGGTATCACCAACTTTCCTGTCGGTGGTATCTTATTTTCACTATCAATGTAGATTAAATATTAACAAAGATCTCATGATTGGGACTTAATGACTGCCAAAACCTCACTTATGACCTAAGGGGAATTCATCCACACCTTTCTATCATATTCTAACTGAGCACATAGACAAGAGAGGAGGAGACGAAAGAGATGGACACGTACTGGACAATTCGAGCACCTCCGAGAAGCAAATTTCCAACCGCAACATTGTGGATTGATGCATGCACCAGAAAGGATAATCCAAACCAGTTTGTCTAGGGTTTCTTATTAGCTTTCTTAATATCTAGCTTTTTGTCCCTCTCTTCCTCATTGTATTTGAATATATAAATCATGCAAGGATAATCCCCTTGTTCCTTAGGACCCAACAATAGGTCGATGTTGCATTGTATTTGACTCTAATGATTTAATACATATATTTTCCAAAATTATGGATACAAATTTATGATTTCTTAGTGAATTTCATGTGCTTGATCACCACACTCTATTGTCTAGACTGTTAATTGCTTTGAGAGAGGGACTAGGGGTTGGATAAATTATAGATTTACACATCTATAGTGTGTCTTGGGAGAGGGCTTATGGCTATGAAGGGAATAACCTAGGTATGTCACTAATGCACCTATCTAATTCTTAAATCACTATGGAAGTGATATTTGTTTTAGTATATATTGTATATTATGTTGTGGGAGTGGATAATACTTATTACAGGTCCCTTAGTCTAGGTTTAAGGATAAATGATTATTGATGAAATGGAGTTAAATGCAATGTAAACTGCATTGAAACTGTTATCCGAAAAAAATTCATCCATCTATGACCATAACCCAATTATTTTGTATCTTAAAAATGGGATGAAGTCTAGGGGTGCACTAGGGCTCTGGGGGAGTGGTGGTGATTGGGGGAACAAATCTATCATCAAGAGCCAGGGATGCGACTTCAGTGGGGGTAGGGGCTGCGGAGGACTGAGTATGCACAACAGAAGGGGGGATGAAGCACCTGGGGATGGAGGTGAGGCTATGAGTGACACTCACGGTGGGGATCACAATGGGCCAAGAGGCATCTTTGTTAATGTGGTCGAGTTTGGAATTGACCTACACTACAACGACATGCGTGGAGAAGAGTCATGTAGGCACAAATCTACAAGAAGGTAGGCACATCTATGATAAGGTTTTCAAAGTCAATAATGACTGGATGACAGTGGATGACTTTCCGCATCAACAGAACACAATTGACAAGTCTATCTCCATGGGTGCAAAAAAAATAGTCTAGGGGAAAAATTCCATCAGAATTCAGAAGAACTTTCAATGTTGCAATGATGGGAGGTAAGGGATCAACCTTGCAAGGAGAATTTTTAGAAGATTCGGAATCTTTATATTTACAACCAGAAGATGTAGAGATTTTCAACAATAAAGGGTGCCCCAAACTATACATCACACCAGAAACAAAAGAAGCTCTACTAATTCCATGGAAATTTGCAGTCACTCTCAAACTTATCGACAGAAATGTTAGCTATATGACGATGGATGATACACTATATTTACTTTGAAAACCAATCAGGAGGATGAGGATTTATGAACTAACTCTGAATTATTATATTGTGCAATTCTCATGCAAGATAGAATATGAGACCACACTTATAGGCGGTCCTTGGTCCATATTTGGAAGTTGTTTGATGATTTGGCAATGGGGAGGCAATTTCCAACCTTCGAAAGAACTTCCATACCATATTGTAACATGGTTAAGGGTTTTAATCTTCCATTACACTTTAATACATCTACCATGTTTCAGATAATAGGCCAAACACTAGGTACTCTAGTGAAGGAGGATGATCATATAATCAAGAAGACGGGGAGTCATTTTGTAAGACTAGCAATTGAGTTGGATACCACAATACTGATTCAACCTGCCATTCTCATCAATGGATCTGAGTACAAAGTCTAGTATGAAGTTCTTTCGGATCTTTGTTTAAGCTGCGATCAACTAGGATACAATTCTAAAACTTGCATACATGCCAATAAGGAATAGGTGACTGAAGAAAAAGAGGAGGCGACGGGAGTGAAATAGTCCAATGAGGATGGAAAATGGCATAAATCCATGTCAAGTGTAGATGATGTAATAAATCAATTTAGATAAGTAAACAAGTGGTTGAGAATAGATATAAACCTACAGTAGTGGATCTTGTGGAGGAGGATGAGGTGGAACCTAGTTCCCAAAAGATTGTGAATGTAGAGGCAGACATTCTAGACCCTAGAGGTCCAAAGGTGTGGAAGAGAAAGAAGATGACACACAATTTTGAGGAAGATGAAATGCATATTACTAATTCTATAGGAAGCCTGATTGGAGGACAAGTTGTGAATGAGTCAGTGGTCAACAATGGGAAGCACGACACAATTCATCTTGTTGTAGGAAAGGCAATGACTATTGAGGGGGCACACAGTGGTATACCCAGATGTTGATGAGGTCATTGACAAAATACCCATATAAGAAATTACTGGATAAGTTATGATTGAAGATGAAGATACTATGACACCAAAAAAGGCAGGAAAACAATAGAAAAAGGAAGAGGTGCCAAGGGTAGCGGCACCAAGTTCAAGCACAACAGTGCAAGCTCGTATAACTTGAGGAATGTTCAAAGAATTAACTAGGAAAATCATGTTGAAACTGGTGGAATTTAAGGTCTATGCTAACCAATACATATTCATGAATCAGACACTTTGGCCTTTCAACTGTTGTTCATTCAAGTTTTTGAAGAATCAATTGATAAGTGAAGACATCCAAGCTCCAAGAAACTTGGCTAATCACCCTAAAAACCAACTCTTCTCTCGTATATTTGAGAGGACGATAGACCTAAGGTCTACCATTAATTTAGGGGGGAATAACTGTAATGGTACTGATAATACCATATTTTATTACATTTGTTTCATCTTGTTACTTGTAAGCTCTCTTAGGATGGAATAGAAGGTAATGTTTAAAAAAAAATTCAATGCTTGCAGTTAATTATAAACAAACAACCAATCACTATTTTCTAGGCCTAGTTGATTAGACTATAATTACTTGTAGTCTCTGGAATACATTTCCCTAAGTTTGACATTCAGGCCTGATAGGCCTATACTACTTGAACCATACACTTGCTTTTTGCATGCATAATTTAGGCGTGTCAACTACCTCTATTAACGGAGGAGTATATGGATCTTATTATATAGATTTTGGGGTGAAAAGCAATATAAATTTAAGCACCCTCAAGATACATTCAAACTACCATGACCACCAGATCACATTTTCTACTATAGAGATCATATGTTCAAGGTTCCAGTCCTTATTCATATTCTTTTCATTTGGACCTTCTTCGAGTTGTTAGGACCTTATGGATGAGCATTGAGGATACCTTCCCTCCATCTTGGGATTAGTGTTTACTCGGGGATGAATAAATATCTAAGCTCAAGATAGAGGGTGAGTGGTGTGTACTTCTTTCCACACACACCTATCTCTTTTATTTTATTATATTCTTTTAACATTTTTTAGCTTTGTATGCATCCTTTATATTTATTTACTTGCATTGCATCTACCTTTGAACTATTTTTAATTCAATGCATACTTCATGCAATGTTACTTGAAGCCATTATCTAGTTGGCTTAGTTGCATTCATCTTTTGCATTCCATATAGAATTCTTCATACACCCCCTTGTTCAAAATAAATTCAAAGAATGAAAGAAAGAAAGGTATAAGGGATTACCCTGGCATCTTTTGCAAAGGACCTAGAGACATAGTGCTTCCTCTCCTCTAAATAGACAGACATAAATTCCCAATCTAAATATATGCCAATGGTTAAACATCACCCTAAGCATTGTATTTCCAAGAAATGGTGGCAAGTCATATGGGATTGAGTGCAATCAAATGATATTGGTATGTATGTCCAGAGAGCCAATCAAGTGATGATTGTAATGGAATCAATGTAAATGAATTGATTACTAATGTAAGACAAGCTTCCAATTTATTCGGTATTTATTTATGAGATAATGATGTAACATTATAAATGTTTAGAGAATAATATTACTCAATGACACATGTCTTCAAGTATGTGACTTGGAAGGAATGAGATCATATGTATGTTAAGAGTACATATATATATATTCTCATTATGTCCCTGATTGGTTGTTATTTGTGGGATGTTGATAGACAACAATAACACATAAGATTGGAGTGTGATTTGGTTGATGATATAATCTCATTAGTCGTGATATGACAATATCAAACAAATCACATAGATACATGTTAGAGAACGGTGTATCAGACAGATCCACTGTGAGACTGACACATGGAAGCCATCATCATGGAAGTCATAGTCAACTCTCACAGTGATGGTGGTGGTTGTGGTTCTTAGACCTGAAATCATTGCATTCATGACATGTTGTTGGGTATACTTTGACATCATCAAACGTAGTCCTAAAATATGGGTTGTTATAAAGGTGATGATTGGTTGACTTTGACACATGGGAATAGACTGTGAATGATAGAAATGGGATTCATCCCTCCTATAAGAGTTTGATGTTCTAGGCCTATTGATTAGAGAGAGTGAGAAATGCATGGCCATGCACATGTGAGTCAATATGTGATATTGATATTACATATATCTCACACAATCTGCTCTGGTTCAAGAAACAAGATTGAATGTTGAAGAGGATGACTTCTCCATGCTCGAGTTCAATCTACATCAGTGAAAAAGGAACTATACAAATACTACAACACCATACATAGATTGTAGGTTGAAGTTGTTCTCCAACTTTCCATTGACTTGGGTAGCATTGATGTGAGACTAGGAACTGTCATTGCTTGTGATGTCATAAGCTGTTATGGACATTCACTGTTAATTCCTATAGGGTCACACACATAGGTCTCGACCTACAAGAGGAGTTTAATCTTGAATGATAGTTGAATTAAATATAGGTATTTGATTCACACAACTATCATCCTGATTGCACTGCCAAATGCCTATCTCATGCCATGAGATGGCCACCTAGAGTGCCAAACGGTCGTCTCAAGGGTTGAGATGGGCATTTGGAGTGTCAGACTAATTTGAGTTGAAATTGGCTATGGATTGAACTGACCGGCCCAACTCAGCTCACCAGACGACTGTTTGGGTGAGCAAGATGACCATCTCACATGGGTGAGATGGCCCAATTCGTCTGAGGGAAGTTTCTAGATATTTTTAAGTTTGTTCCAGTTGTGCATTACTTGTTGAGTAAGGAATTAATATGCCATATTAATTGGAAATGAATTCCCAATTTCATGTGCAACTGGGAAAGCACCAGAAAACCATCTGGACTGAGCCAAACAACCTTCTGGCATGCAAGTCGATCGTCTGCATGCCAGACGACTAGTTCGGTTGTTGTTGGTTGCGAAAGTTCCATAAATGTTGAGAAATTTGAGATCTTCTGGTCCCTTCCACTCCTGCACAAATTGGGAACCATGACCCAAGCCCTGCCTATAAATAGAGAGACACTGGGGGCTTCCCAGAGAACAACACAAACAATTGAGAATCATTTTCTCTAACAAACATTGTCCTCTATAGTTGTGGTAACCATGAGAGCCCAAGCAAGTCCTACCTGACTAGGGATGGATAGCAAGGGAGAGAACAACTGAGATCATTTTGTGGGAGAGCAAGTTGGTGACTAGTAAGCTAATGGGAGGGATGACTCCTTCTTGTATGTTTTAGCAGGACAACATGAGTTCTAAGCAGTCTGTCTGGACTTCTCTAGAGGAGGGAGACCGTTGTCGGTCGCTAGAAGGACATCATCAACCAGCAGTCTATGATGAGAGGAGTTGTTATAGAAGATGATGTTCGAGTATTCTATCCATGGAGGAGCAGTCAGATGAGTCCTAGTGCAACCACGAGTTAGACTTGCACAACTACAATGATGAGGATTTTCGTTGGGCTTGCTCTATGACCAGGTATATCCTTGAAACCATCTTTTCCATCGTGTAGTTATTGATGCAATCTACTACTTATGGGGAATATGGTAGACAAAAATTTTGTTTCCACTACCTTCTCTATAGCCGTATTTCCCTATAGTAGTATCAGATTCGACATCAATCTACTATTTTATGGGATAATCGGTATGATCGGATTTTGGTTTTATCATTTTACTATTGCATGTGATGTAAAAAATATCTTATCAAATCCAATACCATGATAATTCCAAACTAATATATATATCATATATATATATGCAATTTACATGGGTCACCCTGAAAGTAGTTTTGATGGTGGATGTGTAGCATGGTTATGGCCAATAACCCCTATTATCTGTACATGGTTGTGTGGATGGTTTATCCTTTTATCTCAGTCTGCGAACTGATCCTCTATCTTATCTTCCCAATGTAAAGTTAATTCTTTACTACCTTTGATACCCTCGAATGTAACTCGAGGTTTCTCAATAATCATGTAAAAGTAGGATAGTTTAATTTTCTATTATGACGAGACGTCTCGAAGATGACTAGACGTACTGAAGGACCATGGAGGACTAGGAGGAGGAGAAGAATCGATCTCGTGGTGGACCTGACCTATCCACTGGAGGAGCCAGTATGGAAAGAAGGACCAGAAGACCAGTGAGATAACCCTACAACCGGCCAAGAGGTGAGCCGATCAGTTCAAGGGTTGAATCGATCAACCCAAATTGGCAGGTAGGGATCTTCATCAACAATAGGTTTCTACATGTGATGTAGACCTAGGATGACTTAATTCCTTGTGGCTCCAAGAAATTACATTAGGCTGGTCATAACCATCACTTTCATTTATTGTGTGTTTTCATTGTGTAATATAGCATGTATATGATACATACTATGTATGTGGTGATTGGATAAAGTACATGTATTTATACTAACTCCCTCAATTAAAATATTAAGTCTTAAATGTTTTCCAAAAGTGGCGCACATGAAAATCTTGATCGACTAAGTGTAGGTCACGCTAAAGTGTGGTGTGTCGTCTATCTTGTGGAAGTTTGATGATAGATATGTAGATTATGCTAAAGCAGGGTGCATGTTCTATCGTGTCAGATTTTGGGTCAGGATTAACTGGTGATTCTTAGAGAGTCTAATCCTAGAAGCATACATATGATCGTGGCAAGGAGTTGTGCATATCATCTATCCAAGAGTTGCATATGATGCAATTGGCATGATTGCCTACCTTAATAATTGACTACGGAAGCTATTGTAGGCCAGATAATAGTTGCATGATTTTGGATCTTGGCCCATTAGTATATTGTACGCTGCAATATTCTGAATTGATATTGAGGGCTATCAATTCAAATAAAATCATATACGTGATAATGATTAAAGACCTAATTAATATTGTCAAATTTTTCAAATTGAATCAAAAAGGGTTTTTGACAAATGCACATTTTCTCTTATAGAATCAAATGACGTGATCCAAATTGTGGTTGGTCCTAAAGAAGGACAAACTTAAAAGGAGAAATTTCCAATATTGGTTTTGGACTTTGAGAAGGGTTCTCAATTAAGAGTACGTCCTTGACAAACCAGTGCCAGAAATACCTACTCCCGATGCACCTACAGCACAAGTGGATGCTTACTGGAAGCACGCCAATGATGCCTTAGAGATAAAGTACCATATTCTTAGCTACATGAACTATGAGTTGAATGAGCAATGTGAATACATTAGTGTTCTTGAGATAGTAACAAATCTTAATAAAATGGCACTTGGTCTTACAAAGAAAGAAAGGGACGGTAGCCTAAAGGTGTTGCTTTCGTCAAAGCAACAGAGGGAACCTCAATAGAAGAACATGTACTCAATATGATTGGACATGTGTATCATCTTGAAGAACTAAGATTCATGTTGAGCAAGAGTTAGCCACTGTTATGATTCTAAATACAATGCCAAAATCATATAACTACTTTATGGCATGTTATCATGTGAATAATATGGCTAGACAGATGTCAAATTTACTTTCCATGTGGATTCATGCTGAAGAAAAATTGAAGAAGGACAAGCCTATGATGGTGATCACCATAGCTGAGTCCAAGGATAAAAGAAAGACCGAGAAGAGTTCTGATGTCGAGCCCAAATCCAAATCTTAAACACTCAAGATAAGGAGAAAGAAAAGGGCAAGAGGATCTCATCTTTA
Organism: Alisma plantago-aquatica; assembly: GCA_963693085.1. NCBI lineage: Eukaryota > Viridiplantae > Streptophyta > Magnoliopsida > Alismatales > Alismataceae > Alisma > Alisma plantago-aquatica. The sequence goes on from OY856409.1 coordinate 1,766,120,031, forward strand.
TACTTGAAGGTATTCAGGTTGAAGAAGATGGGGATGGTGATATCCACTTCAGGTATATACGTTATTGAGATAAATCTATCTACTTAATCATCATGGGTACTAAATATTGGATGTGGATCTGACATATGTTCTCATATGCAGGATTTGAAAGGAAGTAGGCCTTTGGGAAAAGGCAGGGTGGAATTGTGAGTTGCTAATGGTGCAAGAGTTGCGGCTAGCACAATTGGAACCTATATTATATCTCTGCCCACATGGCTTGTAATAGATTTAAAGAACTGCCATTATGTACCTACTATAAATATAAACAACATTTTGTATCTTGTATGGATAAGGATGCATTTTAATTCCATATTAAAAATGGTCGATGTTCTATTTCAAAATATGGGATCTTTTATGGCTGTGCCCTAATGTCTTATGGTCTTTACTTGCTAGATCTAAAGACAGATGCATATAACATTAATACAAAGACTAAAACTCAACAAATCAAACAAAACATACCTTTGTATTGTCTTCTAGGGAACATAAATGAGAATCACATATCTAGACTCCATAAAGATAGTTATATGGACTCTTTTGATTTTCAATCAATAGTGACATGTGAATCTTGTTTGTTGGGAAAGATGGATAAGACCCCTATCACTGGTAACAATGAGAGGGACTCATACATACTAATGTGTGTGAACCTTCTAGAACAACTTCTAGAGGTGGGAAGTCAATGCTTCATTACCTTCACTGATTACTTCAGTAGGTATGGATATGTTGAAACTCTTGAAAAGTTCAACCAACTTGGTAAAAGTATTAAGGCACTTCATTCTGATCAAGGGGGAGAATACTTAAACTAAGAGTTTGAGAACCTTCTTAGAGCCCATGGGATTGTATCCCAATGGACTCCACCTGGAACACCTCAGCATAATGGTGTATCAGAAAAGAAGGAATCACACATTACTGGATATGGTGCAATCGGTGATGAGTCTAGCTATGCTTCCGACTACATTCTGGGGGTATGCTCTACAAACCATTGTGTTTACACTAAATCAAATACCATCTAAATTAGTTTAAAAGAAACCATATGAGATATGGACTTGGAAGCATCCGAAAATGTCTTTTATGAGGATTTGGGGGGAAGCTTATGTCAAGAAAATGTTTTCTAAAAATCTTGTCCCTAGATCTAAAAAATGTTATTCTGTTGGATATCCCAAAGAAATCATGGGATACTACTTGTATAATCCACTTGACAACAAAGTGTTTAATTCCAGGGATGTTGTATTCCTTGAAATGGATTTTATTTCCAAAGGAATCAGTGGGAGGCAAGTGAAACTCGAAGAGGTTTGAGATCAACAAGAAAATAATAAATTGATAGATGAACAAGAGGAACAAAGAGAATCACAAGGGTGTTGTGGAGTCTCAAAACCCTCAAGTAACGCAGGAACCTCATAGATCTAATAGAGCATGCCTTGAGCCTGAATGATTTGGATATCTTGTAACTCAAGAAAGTAGTGAATTAGTTATAGATGATGAGCCAATATCCTCTCAAGATGCTATTGAGGGGCCAGAGTGTGAGAAATGGATTGAGGACATGAGATCTAAAATGGAATCCATGTATACCAACAAAGTGTGGTCTTTGATGGATTCACCTGAAGGGGTAAAACCTATGGGGTGTAAATGGGTCTTCAAGAAGAAGACTGACATGGATGGAAAAGTTCAAACCTATAAGGGGATTTTGGTAGCAAAGGGTTTTAGACAAGTTCAAGGTGTTGACTCTGATGAAACCTTTTCTCCATTGGTCATGGTTAAATCCATCAACATCGTGCATGCTATTATAGATTATCACGACTATGAGATTTGGTAAATGGATGTTAAAAGTGAATTCCTTAATGGGAATCTTCTTGAGGATGTGTATATGACACAACCTAAGGTGTGTAAGCTACAGAGGTCAATCTATGGATAGAAGCACGCATCTCAATGTGGGAATCTTTATTTTGATGAGATAGTCAAAGGGTTTTTCTTTATTCAAAATGAAGATGAATTTTGTGTGTAAAAGAAGGTTAGTGGAAGTATAGTAATATTCCTCATATTGTATGTTGATGACATACTATTGATGGGGTGACATCCCTACTTTATAAAAGGTAAAGACATGGCTTGGAAATACATTCTCTATGAAAGATGTGGGAGATGCATCCTACATCTTGGGGATAAATATCTATATAGATAGATCCAGAAGGCTTCTTGGGCTAATTCAGAGCACATACATTGATAAAGAAGGTATTCACCTCCCCTCAAATCTCCCGGCAGACCCTTCCTCAAAAGTGCCCTTCCCCAGCCTCCAATCGTCTCAATATGTATGAAATGTCACCAAAAATGCTTCTTGTTTTTTTACTAAAGAGTTCCAACGCCTCCCATGCACAGGCCAAGCCAATACCTATCATTTTATACATAATCAATTTTTCATCCAATTTTGTAGATAGACGAATTGGTTTGACAATCAATATTCCATTTTTTATCAATTCCATCAAGTGTTGAAGCAGTTCAAGATGGAGAACTCATAGAGAGGAAACTTGCATGTGTTGCATGGAGTGAATATCGCTAAGAGTCAATGTCCTTATTCTTGTGAAGAAAGGGAACACATGTGTTTGATTCCATATCCATCCACAATTTTATCAATCATGTATGTAATGTTGTGTACCTATCCGGACATCTCGTATGCCTTGAGCATTATGAGAAGATATCAATCAGATCCAGGTGATGCTCACTAGATAGTCATAAAGAACATCCACAAGTACTTGAGAAGGACTAAGAATTAGTTCTTGGTCTATGGTAGAGAGGAAGAGTTGGTGGTAAGGGGTTACACCGATGCAAGCTTCCAGACTGACAAAGATGATTACAAATCGCAATCGAGATCTATGTTCAACATAAACAACAGAGTTGTAAGATGGAAGAGTTCCAAGAAAGAGACAAGTACCGATTTTAAAATAGAGGTTGAGTATATTGTTGCATAGAGTGTGGAAAAGGAGGTTGTGTGAATCAAGAAGTTTATTACATAACTTGGGGTCGTTCTGAGCATCAGCGACGCAATTGAGCTATATTGTAATGATAATGGAGTTGTTGCACAAGCTAAGGAACCTAGATCGCACTAGTGCTCAAAGCATATACAAAGGCAGATCCATATCATATGAGATATCATACAACAAGGAGATGTAAATATTTTCAAAGTACCAACCAAAAACAGTGTTTTTGACCCCTTGACATAAGCACTTTCACAACAAAAGCATGATGTTCATGTTGATCCCTTGACTGCCACCAAACCGACAGCCAAATAGTTACTAATTAAAGCAGAATAATCATAAACAGTGGATTAACAAAAATCACTAAAATTTAAAACCATTTGCAAGTAGATTCTCTTCCAGGAAACTCTTACTGAAAGATCCAAAACATATACATATCACGATTCACATTGTACAAACATTGTTTCTTCTCACCTTGAGGACAACATATAACAGTTGCTCTATCAAAACATATACTGAAGCAACTTTAAACCTCAAGGCATTCAAGACAAAATGCTCAAATTGTTCATGAAATGATTATGAACTTACTCCAAGGACCTGAGAGTACAAAGACGACACATAGGACTTCTATCTACAAGACATGACAGACAGTACACTCAACCTGAGCTATTACTGCTACCCCAGCTATTGTTTCTCCTCTGCAGAAAGGTCTATGCTGCCTCATGCACATCTACCTAAAAATTATGGATCCCACAAGGTGAGACAATTGTCCCAGTGAGAGATATAACTCGCCGCCGACCATATTATTATCACAGATGAGCATTATAAAACTGAGTAGAAATTCTTTTACATTAACAGGCAGAATTAATCATTGTATGAATAGGACAAAGTAATCCCTTTACTTAAGGAAAATGATGCATCTACCCATGGTATAATAGTAAACCATCTACCTACTATACAAGGAATGTAAAGGAACATAAACAACATCTATCAAGCTAAGATGTATAACTGAATTACGCATCAAACAATGTTTTCTACATTCGATCCTTAAGAAAATATGCTACACGGATGAACATATTTTACAATCACACTTATGCCATGAGGAGATGAAGTATACCCCATTCATCTCCAATCTACCACAAACTTCTCACAAGTCGATACCATACAAGGTCAATGGGAGAGCCGGTTGCCATGACCTCAGCTGTCTCGGTCAGTACGAGACCACACAGATTCAGCAGGACATCTCATGTCATCTGCTGGCAGGACATCTCGTGTCGCTGCAAAAAGAGCTTGACAGGGTACTAGGCATCTTCACTCAGAGTTATTGTGTCATCATGTACTCTCTTAGGGGAACATCTACTAACAACCGTCCCCATTTATGAAATTACTGAGTCATGGTGTATAGCCATACTCTGAGCCACATGCCAGTTTTCCATGCTCAACATAGAGTCTATGACTGAAGTCGCACTCGAGCCAGTATATGGTTTCACATAGCCAAATCCCCATTTATTTTGAGTTTGTAAGGGGATCGGCTCACACATGGCCGTCCAAGCTTACGCCCCCTACATATTAAAAAATATGCATTCTGAGTTATGTCGTGGGGAACCCGTTTCACCATTCAACAAATTCTGATGTTGATTGATCTATGGTTAAGGCAACATTTCATGGTTTCTAGTGATATATTAAGTGCATTACAGTATTCTTTTAGCATCAAACAAGTTATAAGCATCAATCATGATCAAATGCTACAAAGAAAGATGTAATACATTTATCGAGTACTTTCAAATATTAGGAACACATTTAGATGCATAACACTTGGGATCTCAGTCCCTTATCGCATTACTAAGAATTCTCATACATTCACATCATCATCATCATGATTACTAGATCTGGGTATTCAAACCCTTAGATCACCACATAGCATTGTTACCTCTATAACAGGTAACCATTACCTCTAGGTCCTCAGACCAAGGTATTTATTTCACTTATTGTACAATTATTTCACATAGCTCACGTGGTTTGATTAAGTATCTTGTCACCTCTCACTAGGCAACAACTATACAAGTGGCTCACAAGGCCCATTTAAACATCTTGTCACCTCTCACTAGGCAACAACTATTTTGCATGGCTCACAAGGCCATTGAACATCTTGTCACCTCTCACTAGGCAACAACCATTTTTCATGGCTCATAAGGCCATTGAACATCTTGTCACCTCTCACTAGGAAACAACTATTTTACATGTCTCACAAGGCCACTGAACATCTTGTCACCTCTCACTAGGAAACAACTATACACATGGCTCATAAGGCCATTGAACATCTTGTCACCTCTCACTAGGCAACAACTATACACATGGCTCACAAGTCCATTGAACATTGTGTCACCTCTCACAAGGCAACAACTATACACATGGCTCATAAGTCCATTATTAGGGTTAGGGATTCCCTTTATAGCCGAATAGTGTTTCAAGTTCATATTATGAATCCAAACCCTAATTCATTTCTCCACACATTTAGGATCATACATTGGAATCATAAGTATTCAATCATACTTATTTATTCTCGTCATTTATCATTAAATGATTATCAACACAACGTATGAGTTTCTCTATCATCCTCACTAGGATGTTGATTACATCATACTTTATTAACTTGGCTTAACCCTTTCTCAAGGTATATTAGCCTACACTTATCAAAGTGCATTAAACTCATTACATCTTAATGTAACAATTGACATGACACACTTCATGTGTTACTCATTTAAAATATAAATGTATATCATCCTTGAGATGTTTGATGTGATATTTATCTTGCCTTGGTGTATCACTTCCCTCATCACTTTTAACTTCCTTAAGTTCATCAACTTATCTTGTATTAGGGTATTTCCCATCCTAATACTTTATGCACTAACTCATCACATTTATCATGTAATTGAATTATCCAACTATCATCAAGTGATATGGAATCATCTCGAGTTAAGGAATTGTTGATATAGGGTTGACCATTATCAACCATTTTAGGTGTTTCACCTATCGAAGTATTAACCACACCCTTACTTGGTGTTACACTCATCACTCCTAAGAGTGTTTTACCCTCACCTTTACAAGGTGTATCAGGTTGAATCATGTATGTCAAGTTGAACACATGTATTGGGTTAGGTCTATATTGGGCTAGACATCAACATATCCATCATACCCTTACCCATCAAGGTATCAACCTTACCAATCATATGGTGTATCACCTTCACCATACATGAGTGTAACGTCCTCACCTCTCTTGAAGATATTGGTCACGCCATACTCTAGTGTGTTGTCCATCATATGTTCTAGGGTATTAGCCACCTTACCACTTTTGTCATCCAGTGTATTGGGTTACCCACCATATTGTTTTAGAGATGTGTGCTCAACAGCATATCGTCCAAGAGGTGTATTCTTAACCCAATATCAGTTTATAGGTGTATGCTTTCTACCCATATCACTTTATAGGTGTATGTGTGCTTACCATATCGGGCAAGAGGTGTATGCTTGCTTACCATATCACTTTAGAGTTGTATGTGTGCTTACCATATCGGGCAAGAGGTGTGTGTATGCTTCACACCATATAGGGCAAAGAGGTGTGTGTGTGTGCTTCACACTATATCAGGCAAAGAGGTGTGTGTGTGCTTCACACCATATCGGGCAAAGAGGTGTGTGTTTGCTTCACACCATATCGGGTTAGAGGTGCTTACTTATGTGCTTGAACCTGATATCACTTTATAAGGTGATACCATCATCTTCAAGCTCTAGACCTTCATTCTACTTGTTCTATAAGGATAACAGGTCTAAGAAACTACTAGAACTCATAGATATATCAAGTATTCAAGAAAATTTCGGAATTGAAAGTAGATCATCAATATAGCAAGAAATATGGTGAATAATAACATGTTTGGGTTCAAGTTATATAACCCGCCTCAAGAAATACTTCAAATCTCCAAGCCCCAAAGCTTCACATTCCTAAGGTTGAAGGTGACTTATCAAAATTCCAAGGCTTGTTCACAACTCCTTCATATACAAGGAATCACCATAGTTAAGAACTTGGTGAAGAAGAAAAGAAAGGAAGATCATAACCCTAGATCCATGGTTCAATCCAAGGTTGAAGATGATCATGGCCTCAACTCAGGGTTAAGACTTGAGATCCTTCTTGCTACTTAGAGCCTTTCACGATGCCTCACTACTCATGCATGATATGCCCTCACTTGTGGCCGATATCCCCTTCACTTGTGGCCAATATCACTTCATTTGGTCGATATCAACTTGCTATGGCTGATATCAACATGCTATGGCCAATATCACTTGCTATGGCCGATACCCAAGGCCTATGCACGATAACACTTCACCTAAGCACGATACCAAGACTATATGATGATATCTAAGAGCATGGAGGTGGTAGGATTCGAAATGTTTCACTAAGGGGTGAAAGGAAGGGTATATATACTTGAGGTTCATGGGAGAGAGTGTAAGAGGTGTCATCACCTTACTTCTAGTAGGTGCCACATGGCCATGCATGGATTCACACATGTACTTGCATGCACTCCATCTTTATATTTCCATGCAATATAGAAACTTTAGGATAATGCAATGGATAAGGGTCGGCCCCCTTTGGTTATCTTCTAGGACAAGCCACTTCCACTCACATTATTATATTCACAATTCAATGCAACCTTTCCCAGCAAAGTTGCAAGCCGATATACATTGCTTTATTGAGGTGCTTATCTCGTTTTTGCAAAGGAAAAGAGTTAATAACATGATATGGGGGTCTCCTCTTTGTCCCCTTGGCCGATAGGGACTCCCATTTAACACTACAACCTGATACACTCAATACATGCTCCAATTAGGGTTTTCATTCAACCCCTTTTCTTGGTCTTTTCATCACCAAGAACACTACCACTCATAAATGATTCAAACATGGTGTCTCATTCATTATATCTCCTCTAAATGATGCACAGAGGAAGTAGGAACACTCTAGAGGTGGTAATTTGCATATCAACCCTACATTTTGGGTAAATTACAATTTGTACCAAAATTGGTGCACAAGGTACTAGCATTATTCAAACAAGTTCAAACTTGGTATTTAGGCTTTCCAAAAGCCACCACTTGGCATCATTATCTTTCTTATGATGATAAAACACTTAAGGAACTTTCAACATGTGACATATTGTAATATAACCCCTCATCTTGGGTAAATTGCACTTTGGTCCAAAATAAAGGAACATTTCTCAAACAACATTCAATCAGGACCAAACATGGAACATAAGTGTGTCACATGATAAAAAAACACCTTAGAGGATTATATTAAAGTTCTAAGAAACTTACTTAGCCAAAACAAATAGGGTTAACTCATAACCCAAGTCAGGGTCATTACAGTTTTAATTTTAGAAGTTTACAAGAATGACATATAATCATAAGAGATATATCGACATCTTTTGTTGATTCACAATCGTACCAATTATACAATTACATATTGATATTTGATCACGAATCTAGTCAGAACTCTCATGGTTGTTTGGATATGTTTTGTCATTTCCTTTGTATCATGATATCCCTTGGGACGTTAGTCTAGATCTAAGATGTATGTATTGCTTCATCTCAGTCCCTTTAGCACCTTACAACCATAGTTCATTGTTCACTTAGTTTGAATTTCAAAATTCATATTTTCATATCTATGTATAATTCTTCCACCATCTGGATTGACACTCGTCATGTCATTTGTTCAGTAGTCGAATCCAATAGACTCAAAAATGGAATAATATTTATATAAAATTTAATTGCTTAAATAATGAAACATATTACTACACTACAACATACTAATCATACTACATAAATGTGACAAAAAATAAATATATAGAACATGTAGCACCAAAAGTGACAAAGATTTAGTGTCCTAAGGAACAAACAAGCATAAAAACTAAGATAAATAGATAGAAGTTACATATAAGGTGGGAGGCACCCCAACAATAGTCCTCAATAGTAAAGGTGGTCTTCAAAAATCATTGGTCTCATGTAGTGCCTCTTCAATGGTGTAGGTTTTCTATGAGGTGGTGATCTCCCCAAATAAGGCGTAAGATTATTGTTATTCCTTAATCGAAGCCTTTAATTCCTATCTTCTGCATAGTGAAAAGGATGTTATATGTGTCGTGGATGTTTCTAATGAGTCTTGAGATGTCATGTATAGCATTATTAAATTTTCTTAAATTTCTTTCAGTCCATATAGTCCAAATCAAGGGGCCAAAAGAGTTTTGTGTTGATAGATATTGGGATGTTTTGGATTAGCTACAAAAAATATGTTGAAAGTTCAAGATTTCTTCTAGAGGTGCAATGTTAGAGAATTGGTAATGGTCAATTATTATGCTATATACAAGATATGGAAAAGAAGATGATGTGTGGTTTCTTCATTCTTAGTGCAAAGATAGCAAATGGGTGGACCCCAAAATCCTCTCTTTTTGGTCTATGAGGATTTTATCATACTAGATACAAAATTAAAGTTTAAGTGGGCATATAACTTTCTAGATACTATTGTACGGAAAATTTGGCCCCAGTATGCGTAGAAGAGGTGATCTTGTTTGGGTGAGCATTTGTTACCCCATCTCCATGTGATGCGGTTGCTGATGTTTGATTTGAGTTGTTGAAGGATGTTGAACAATGCTTCCAGTAGGAAAATGATGTTGAGGGTTATTTTGAGGAGTCATGAATGGTTTATCCCTATCATAAGTAGAGATTGGCTAGTGGTAATGTGTGATAAAGTGTGTGGAATGTCGACATAAAGGGTCTACTTTGGATCAAAATCCCTCGGTAGCATGGGTCAATCCAGAATGCGATATTATTAGTTTTGTATTGTGGGATGTAGATGCCATTTTGGATGTTGAGTAAATTATGGTTTATGTATTTTCATAGAGGGGATGCCCCTTTTTTATCTCCCACCATGACTTTTTATTATGACAATATTTATCTATCAACTTAATGCAATCTCAATCTAAACATAGTGTCATGTTGGTTTTGTAGATCAGACCTAAGGCATGGATTTCTATGTTGATGATGCCCCCAACCTCCATAGTTTTTTGAAGCACATCTTTTGTCCCATTAGGCCATATGATTCTTTTGGTCCCATATGTTTCTAAAGGAAGTTCCTTCTAATATGGTCCATGGACTTGAAAATATTTGAAGGTAGTCAAACATGGATGAGAAAGTAAGTAGTAAGAGAGGTGAGTGAGCTATTGAATAGAATGATTCGGTCTGCAAGACTGAGGAAATTTATCTTCCATGATGAAAGGCGCTTGTTAAGTCTGGGAATAGTGGGGTTTCAAGTTGTTTTTGGAAAGGTGTATGAAGAAATTGGGAGACCTAGTTAGGTGAATGTAAAGGACTCAATCTTACAGTTGACAAGTGATTGTAATCGTTGTAAGTTCTTAGTGTTGGCATGTGTACCACTTTAATAGATGATTTGTGGATATCGATTATGAGACCCAAGATGTTTGAAAAAAGACCCAGGATACAAATAGTATTGATAATATTTGCATTATCAGTGTTAATTAATATGATTGTGTCATTTTCATATTGGACTGTGTTTCCCTTATATTTGTTGGGATAAAAAATGAGTATGTGAATGAACCCTAAATGATCATCTTGGTAAAGATAAATATGAAAGGATGAACAAATAAGGTGATATAGGTCCACCTTGATGGAGACTGTATGTACGATTAAAGTATCCAAAATGTGTGACATTGATAATAGTTGAGAAGTAGCATGTAATGTTGTAATATTTGATCTGGTGTATCCATCTATCAGGGAAACCATATCTTATTATGTAGTTAATTAGACAATTGCAGTTGATGTTGTCAAGATATTTTTTAAAAGCTAGTTTGATGGATGGAAGGGGGTTTTCCAAATATGACAAGTATGTATAGATCCATTGACCATAATGTAGGCATCTTGGATATTTCTACTTTTCAAGAATGTGCATTGTTTTTTTTTCAATTGTGCCATTCAAGTGTCTTCTCATCCTAGCTCTAAGGATCTTTGCAATGATTTTGTAGGATGTGTTGATGAGGCCAATCGATCTAAATTGGTATTTTGACTTTTTTACAAGTGAAATATGGGCTTGATGGAGGACCATGATTTGGGTAGAAAATTCGTCATGTAGGTGGATGTACTGAAAGCGGTTAGGAAATTCTAAATGTAAATGTGCCCACATATACTATAGAAATCTAATATGAGTCCATCTAGACTAGAATATTTGTCGGCCCCCTGTTGGTCAACAACTAGTTTAATTTCAGTGTCCATGAAGATGTCAGCGATGTTGTCTAGATCAGTGATTTGTGATGAACATAGGATATACCATAAGATTTGAAAGTGTGGGAATATGTTGTGTTTGTTGTTAAAAAGTGTTTGGAAACGTTCTATAATGTGTGAAATGATAATGTGTTTGCTGGTGGTGTTTTATCATTTGATTGTGAGATCGTAGATAGAATTATTTCTTTTGTTGTTTGTATAGTATTTGTGGATGAAGTTGGTGTTGTCAGCTCCCTCTTTCATACACTTGATTTTGGATCTTTGTTTCCATATGGTCTCAATAAGATGTTCAATCTTAGTTTCGACCGCTAGGATGTGAGCTTGGTCCACTTTTGGGTCATTATCTAGTCGGCGGAGAAAGGATTTTTTGCCTCTAAGATCATGATGAATATTACCAAAAGAGTGTTATATCAACTTTTAAGGTATTTTCATATTTTTTTATGTACCATCTTGCTAGATTATTAAGTGGTAAGGGCCAATGTAACGACCCCACCTCTTGGTAACCCCCAGATAAGGGAGACCAAGAGGTCAGAGGCATTATTCCAAAATAGGATCATTGATTTTGCAAATAATCAACAATAATTAATAAATTCTACTACAACTAAACTTTTAATGGAATAGAAAATTTCTTTTCTCATACCTTGCAAAATATACGAGCTGAGGGACTTTACCCCATATAACATCTATCTATCTAAAATCCTCCAATCTTTAATAAGCTTTATTTCATCATTGTCACTTTAAAAGAATATCCATTTTCTTGATCAACCTAAAACGCCGACAAACAAAATGGAGGCCAATATAACGAATTATACTGGTATTGGGGGAACCAATAATCGTGCATTTAATTGTAACAACATATTGCAAGCAACTATGATTTAACAAAACAAACTTTACGCTTTAAGCGTGACTACTCAATCCTTACATACCCTAACCTCTGCGTTGTCCCTGCAGTGGACATGGATACTACCTCTCATATGGTAGATCTCAATTAACCCCCATGATCCTACCTTATAGGTAGATCAATACATAGGGTCGTGGAGTCGTATGGTCCTACCCAAGGGTAGACCAACACATCGACTCATGATAACCTGATGATCCTACCTCGTGGGTAGACCATGTACAAGGTCATCTATTTCATCATCATTAGAGCTACAGAGGAGGACCAAGATCTGAGCTAGTCATGCACATATAATTATGGTGATAGTCATAGTCACTTTATAGTTGCATGAAATAAAAGTCAATCAAGCAATTATTTCCAAGAAATCATTAAAACCTCGGGAATCTCTAGGAAACTAAAGTGATTTAACCATAAGAGTAGCCACATACCTATTTAGGATATCTCAAAGAAGAAATATATCCAAATCCAACAAGATGTCCAATCAAGCAAGCCAATCAATCAAGCAAACATTGATCTAGAAAACATGTATAACACCTAGTTGTTACCATCACATCTCGAACAACTCTTTATTTACTTGGGTCACCTTTATAAGGTTTCTAAGTCTCATTAGGTATCATTAGGGTTTCTTAGATCAATTTCTCAAACTTTATCCTTTTTAGGTCAACAAACCCTAAAATACTTTTTCTACTCATAAAAACCCTATTACTAAAATTATCCATATTAAGGGTCTTTTATACTCAAACTGGCTTTGGACAACATATCTCTATCTTATTCATGGATTTGCACAATTAAAACTATTAAAAATCATAATTATCAAAATTAGGATGTCTAGGCCCATTAATGCATACTCATGCACATGGAACCTTAAATTAAGCCAATTATGCATAAAGATCATCTTTTTAGACCTAATTCTCTCTTTTATTAACAACAAGTTAATATTGTCTTATATATCCAAAGAACATCATTAGATCCAGCTGTCATCAAATCTAAGGATTTTCATTAATTAAACCATTAAATATGATAACTTTAGACGCTTTTCGAAATTCAAGAACAATCAGGTTTCAATTTCATTTTTATTGAATTCTATGGGTTTTTCTAATCAAAAACCATATATTACTTTCTCTCATTGGATCATCCTATAATTTTCTACATTTTTTGTAAAAAAACTTATTTTCAACCAATCATGTAGAGCCATGTCAGCAGAATAGGGATAGTACCTTGTTTTCGACATGGCCCAACCCGGCCAATAAGCTGACACCGCATGGGCACGTGTGTTCCTAGGTTGAGGGAGAACAATCCCCGCTCTACCCCCAATCCAGCAACTACGAGTCATCTCGCTCTCGGAGTCAGAAACGTAATTCTCCGTAATCATTTTCAACCTCGCAAGCCAGGATACTTGCCCCACAGCGACGGCCACATAGTCAATTGCTTCATTGACTCTCTACTCCAGGGCTCCTGTGGGATAAGCAAGGATGCCTACCCCACCGCCCTGCCCCACCAGACTCATCTACAGTCATCAATTGACTGGAGACGGTACAAACCAACATAGGGGACCCTCTCTCTCACCGACGGCATACAGGAAGAAGAGAGGAGGGGAGAGCAGAGCTTCCAAAAAATTGTATCTAGAAAAATTTCTCTGTAGTTCTGCGAACCTCGTCCTCCTTCATGGTGGAAAATTAGTGCCTTATATAGGTAGGGCCATGCATGCCAACCGCCAGAGGGCATGTTCGCCATTTCTAAAAAAAGGAAACTCATCAATGCTTCCCAAACATGGTGCTATTAGGGATCATTCGATTCATATTTGCCTTCCTAAACTAAAGGAAGGGTGTCCAGTCATCAACAGACAGCGTAGAGATAGGAATCCGATCAGGAAATTCCCAACTATTGTTCCCGACTTTCCCTCTTTGGGCAGATCTAGGTGATGACTTCATCACCGTAGGATCAAGGATCCAATGGCTCTTGTGCAGTGCAACAAATACAAAGCCTAAAACAAAATTCCCAGTATGAGAGGGAAATCGTTACATTTAATGCAACATTTTATTAACTTATACACTTTATGTATTCTTGTAAAACCCATAACTCTCTCACCTTAATTCCATTTCTTCTCAAATTTTGAGGAAAACTTCCTAATGCCTTAAAATACGTGTGAGCCAAGTTTGGGACTCAAATTCGAAAGTATGAGAGACTTTTCTTCATAAGGAATTTATCACTTATAAAGACATATTTTATGCATATTTTCTCTCTCCTATTCGTTTATATTACTTATTTGGTTTCCTTTTACCATTAGAAACCATGTGGACTCGAAATCTCATCCATGATGATTCCATTATCTGTATTTCCACATATTTCTTATATTTCCATCACTATCTCAAATTTCCTTCTTGATAATGCATTATTTGATTTCCTTCAATTTTATTTCTCTTTTTATCATCTTGGACTTGATAATATACTAGGGTCCACGAAATCACATGTACAAAGGAAATATTGTAAATAAATCCATTCAATTCATGTAATTCATACAATTCCCATAGTCATACATTTATTGGGAAAATTGCGTTTCCCACCATATGAACCCAAAAATTGGGGTTGTAACATCCTTCCCCTCTTATAAGAATTTTTCCATCAAAATTCCACCAAGCATACAAATAATTCAGGATAAGACTTTCCTATGTCCATCATTGGCTCACATGTGGCTTCATCCTCTCCATGGTGCTTCCCAAGAACCTTTATCATCTTCTATTCTTTATTTCTGAGCTCTCTCTCACCTCGATATCCCGTACCCTCATAGGTGACTCAGGATAAGTTAGCCTCTCATGGAGTCCAATAGGTTCAAATCTCATCACATGGCTCGGGTACCTCACATAGTGCTCTAGATCATACATATGGAACACATCATATTATCCTGAGGGGTAAGGCTATACATAAGCAACTCCACCGATCCATCTCAAATGGACCCATGTATCGGGGACTCAGCTATAGCTCAAAGGGGTCGATTTTTTTTCTTTTCATAACACATATTTACCCATAGTGAACTACATGTCAATCTGCTTCGCATCAGCTCACGACTCCTGTCGATCCTGGGCTTTCTCAACCATTGCTCGATCAAAGTGTCTTCTTTTGCAGAATCTCTGTGGTCTCTTTGACCTTCACAAGGTCCTTTCACCAACATCATCCAAGTGAAGTGGTAACCAACACACCATCCCTTACATATCTTCATGCATCATGATACTGTCTATGGTGTCTATCATAACAAGTAAACTCTACTAGGGGTAGGAATTGCTCCCATATATCACCTTGAATGAGCATGTATGCCTTCATCAGACCTTCTAGAGTATGGCTCATACTCTCTTTGATGTACACCAGTCAGGGGTGATATGATGTACTCATATTCAATCTAGTAACGAGTTCTTCTTACACCTACTTCCACCACATGGAAGTGAACTTGAGGTCATGCTCAAGATATTGAACTCGAATCACAGTGTATTTGAACTATCTCTCTCTCATATATATAGTTCAACCAAAACTATCATACTGACAGTTCTCTCTTAGGCAAAGGGATTAGGTCAACTTGGTAAGGTGATCTACCATAACCCATATTGCATCATGACCACTCTTGGTCCAGGGGAGATCCACCACACTGTCCATGGTGATCCACTCCTATTCCCTCTCAGGGACTTCTCATTATCTGTGGTAACTCACTCGGTTCTGGTATTCGACCTTCACCCTCTGGAATGTACGACAACGGGGCACATGCAATACTATATCCTTCTTCATCCCAGGTCCTCAAGGACCACATACAAACCTCAACCATCTTGGTAGTACCACAAAGTACGGTGTACTTAAAATCATGAGCTTCTGGCACAACATGATTCCTCAAGGGTGACTCCTCAGAAACCCTACAACAATCTAGTAGCGGATTTCACCACCTTCCTTTCCTGAGAAGTGTATCTGAGGTTCTCACAACTATCCTTTTATCTCATCAAGCTTTGGGTTGGCTAGCCGAGTAACCACTAATTTGACCACCGAGTCAAGTTATATCTGAGTGTTAGACACATAGGTCTCATCTTCTAATGATCGTAGGGTTTACCTAGCAACCTTTTCTAGTCTCTCTACTAACTATGCAAGACAGATGTACACCTAAGCTATATTCTGCTAAGAACATCTTGTTACCACATAAGCATCCTTACATGCTAGGTGATGGTGAAGACATAAACCCTCATATACTTCACTCATCATCCTCATCTTGGGTTTAGGTCTAACTGAGTCAATAAAATTTGAGCTCATCATCTCAGTTATCAAACCTAACTTATAGATTCAGCTACCTCTAGGAAGTTACGTTCTTCATATCACCTTTGTTCTCTTTATGTTTTCAACCATATTTCCAACGTACTCTCATAAGGTATGGTACTTCTTCTATCCTCAATCATCGTAGAAAGGTTTCAGCTCATATCACTTCTGTCCTTAGTATATGGCATGCATTTTGCCCTATCTCTCATACCCATAACAAGATGAAATAAGCATTTGGTTGTAGTCCAAATATAGACTTCGTCTCGTTCTAAGAGTAGAGATGGTGCATCACACAATGCCATTACACTTTCCAAACTAAGTTGACACATACCTCTCGTGTCTCCATGTCATAAACATATCCAATATATGCACACATCCATGGAAAGGTTGTTCTCAAACACTCTTGGGTCTTCACATCACTCCTACATACAATCCTTAGTCATTACCTCAAGGTCTCTAGGGTGTCGGTACTTTTGGGGTGATCTGACCCTTATGCATCTAAGGAGTGCCTCTCACTTTTACCCCTTAGGCCTCATGAACTCATGAAGGTGGTCAACCTCATAACCCATGGGCCTCGGGCAAAGGTAGATGTTACCTCCTGACCCTATGGTCTTGTGCTTTTAGGGAACAGACAACTCCTACTCCCATCGGTCTTATCCCTACTTGACCTTAGTGTTGACTTAGGATTCTATTGTAGCTCGTGATTTTTGTGTTGATACTGATGCACATCTCAATCTTGAATCCTCACATGAATCTCCATCCTCTCTTTGGGCATACAGGGCTAACTTGGCATCCCTCAAAGGGATCATGGCGATCTACCTACCTCAGTCTGGCCCCATACAGGTTACCTCCATGGCAACATATCTTCCTACCCCTTAGAGATGGTCACACATGGGTCTATAGATTCATGCTCATTCTATGTGCTCTTCACTTAGATTATAAAGCTCTTATAAGTGTCCTCTTAAGGTTACTTCAAACCTGAACAAGAGTTGGTGCTCACCCTACATAAAGGGTTCCTTCCCAGGATGGGAGAAAACCATCTCTTGATAGTAACAAAGGTCACAAATGTCCTTACTTTTAGGGTTTACATCATCATGTATATGATTAGCTCCTATAATTATACTTATGCATGTACCTAGCAAGAAGACAACCTACTAAACCATGTTGAGTTTCTTTGTAGGTCATACATATTCAACATTCCTCAAGGATGGACTAATATCATACATACATACGTCACCAACTTGTGTGAGTGGTTCATCAAACACATATCTCAGTTTGAGTGGGTTTCCTTTTGTTGTAACACATGAGGGTTGCCAAACTCAAATACTATGAACTCAATCAGCCTCGCGGACATCACGTGCACCAGGTATTGTTGCTTCTCCACTTTAGTCTAGGAACCTAGGTTCACCTCTTATACATCGGCTATCTAGTTGCATGCTCAGCTATTCAAACATGAACTGAACGTATGCCAAGTATATCATACACATCATAACACTCTTCCATGTGAATAACCTTTAGCATCCACTGGTTACGATGCCTCTCAACTGTTACCATACCCTTTTCAGGGTCTATGGAACTCTTCTTCATGCTCCTAAAAGGTAGGTGCTCATATCATTTGTACATTTGTTCATGAAGCCTCTTTCTCATTCTAGGGCTTTGTTCCTCTAAAGGTATCTATGGTACAACAAGCCTTCAAGGATCATGCATGAGGCAACCTTAACTATCTACTCAGGGTCGTCAAAACTAGGTCATATCATACCCAACTTCACATTATTCCTTGTATCTCAGAGTCAAGGTCTCCAACCTCCTTCATCAGTCTCGCCCTTCCTCTAGAGCTATCCCTACAACTGGTCCTTCCACTGGAGGTTCTCTCCCAGAAGGTGGTTCAAGCTCTTAAGGTTACATGTCTACACCTACCTGGGTGAAATGCATGATCCAAAATCTATGTTCGGCCAAGATTATCCAAAGCTATGCATGCTCATCTCATGAACATCAGGCATAACCCTTCGGGTCTAGGTCTAAAACCTACTGTCATCCTTGCTTGTGTTCTCTTTTATGTAAGTGCATGCCTCTTCTTTACTCATATATAGTTGTTAGGGTTCTTATACAGTTACCACTAACCTCCTCAATGAGGGTACTATCCCTCACCCTAACAGGCACAACCCTCCCAAGGTTGACTCGCCACAGGGCACTAGGGTCAAACTACACATGGTTCATGTTTCTCTTGGATACTCAAAACCTCTACACAACATGCATACATGCATGCATGGTCAACTATGATATCCAACTCATCGTATCTTCTCTTTCTCTATCCACCGCTTAGGGTTTGGGTTAGCATCATCCTTATAGGATGCATCAGGTCTCTTCCTCTTCATGGAGGCTTCTTCCTCCAAGGCTAATCTCTCCTCCTCTTCCTATAAGATGGTTTAACCTCAGCATTCTCCTGAGGGGTAACCAAGAGCACAGCAACACATGCCATGCTACCTAAGCATGTAACTAAACTTAGTATGAGTTTCTAATTATCAAAACTTATGTCCATGACATCTTTCTTACTTGCTTTTTATTATTTGTTGGAGTATTCCTTAATCCTTATCATTCTTAATCCTAAAACTCAGGAGGGAAGTGGAGAGAGAGAGAGAAAAACCCTAATCTCATAAAGTTATACAATGAACGGGGTTGAGAAGGGATGGAGACAGAAGAGAGAAGACCTAGAGGTATCTTATTTCGAGTCAAATCCTTTGATTTTGGCCAGGCAATCGCATAGAATCCAGGAGTCCTCATAGACTGACTAGCGGGGTAGAGGAAAATCTTTCCAGCCCCCGGATCGTGATCCTTTTCTAGACACCTACATCATCAGAAAATCCTCTAATAACTTCCTTGGGCTCTAAAGAGTTTGTAAAATTTAATAATTATTTGAGATTAAATGGAAAACCACAGCTCTGATATCAAATGTAACGACCCCTCCTCCCGGTAACCCCTAGATAAGCGAGACCAAGAGGTCAGAGCCGTTATCCCAAAATAGGATCATTGGTTTTGCAAATAATCAACAATAATTAATAAATTCTACTACAACTAAACCTTTAATGGAATAAAAAAAATTCTTTTTTCATACCTTGCAAAATATAGGAGATGAGGGACTTTACCCCATATAACATCTATCTATCTAAAATCCTCCAATCTTTATTAAACTTTATTCCATCATTGTCACTTTAAAGGAATATCCATTTTCTTGATCAACCTAAAATGCCGACAAACAAAATGGCGGTCAATATAATGAATTATACTGGTATGTGGGGGAACCAATAATCGTGCATTTAATTCTAACAACATATTGCAAGCAATTATGATTTAACAAAAAAAACTTTACGCTTTAAACATGACTACTCAATCCTTACATACCCTAGCCTCTGTGTTGTCCCTACAGTGGACATGGATACTACCTCTCATATGGTAGATCTCAACTAACCCCCATGATCCTACCTTACAGGTAGATCAATACATAGGGACGTGGAGTCGTATGGCCTACCCAATGGTAGACCAACACATCGACTCATGATAACATGATGATCCTACCTCGTGCGTAGACCATGTACTGCATCATCTATCTCATCATCATCAGAGCTACAGAGGAGGACCACGATCTGAGCTAGTCATGCACATATTATTATGTTGATAGTCATAGTCACTTTATAGTTGCATGAAATAAAAGTCAATCAAGCAATTATTTCCAAGAAATCGTTAAAACCTCAGCAATATCTGGGAAATTAAAGCGATTTAACCATAAGAGTAACCACATACCTATTTAGGAGATCTCAAAGAAGCAATATATCCAAATTTAACAAGATGTCCAATCAAGTAAACCAATCAAGCAAACATTGATCCTGAAAACATGTATAACACCTAGTTGTTACCATCACATCTCGAACAACTCTTTATTTACTTGGGTAACCTTTCTAAGGTTTCTAATTCTCATTAGGTTTCATTAGGGTTTCTTAGATCAATTTCTCAAACTTTATCCTTTTTAGGTCAACAAACCCTAAAATACTTTTTCTACTCATAAAAACCCTAATTACTAAAATTATCCATATTAAGGGTCTTTTATACTCAAATTGGCTTTGGACAACATATCTCTGTCTTATTCATGGATTTGTAAAATTAAAACTATTCAAAGTTGTAATTATCAAAATTAGGATTTCTAGGCCCATTAATGCATATTCATGCACATGGAACCTTAAATTAAGCCAATTATGAATAAAGATCATCTTTTTAGACCTAATTCTCTCTTTTATTAACTACAAGTTAATATTGGCTTAGATTATCCAAAGAACATCATTAGATCCAACTATCATCAAATCTAAGAATTTTCATTAATTAAACCATTAAAGATGATAACTTTATACACTTTTCGAAATGCAATAAGAATCAGGTTTCAATTTCATTTTTATTGAATTCTATGGGTTTTTCTAATCAAAAACCATATATTACTTTCTCTCATTGGATCATCCTATACTTTTCTACATTTTTACAAAAAAACTTATTTTCAACCAATCATGTAGAGCCATGTCAGCAGAATAGGGCTAGTAATTGTTTTCTACATGGCTCGGCCTGGCCAATAAGCTAACACCACATGGGTGCGTGCAATCCTAGGTTGAGGGAGCACAATCCCCGCTCTACCCCCGATCCAACAACTATGAGTCATCTCGCTCACGGGGTCAGAAACGTAATTCTCCCTAATCATCTTCAACCTCACAAGCCAGGCTACTCGCCGCATAGAGACGGCCACATAGTCAACTACTTTGTTGACTCTCAGCTCCCGGGCTCCTGTGGGATAAGCAAGGATGCCTACCCCACCGCCTTGCCCCACCAGACTCGTCTATGCTCATCAATTTACTGGAGACAGTACAAACCAACACAGGGGACCCTCTCTCTCGCCGACAGTGTACAGGAAGAAGAGAGGAGAGGGGAGCAAAGCTTCTAGAAAATTGGATGTGGAAAAACTTTCTCTGCAGTTCTGCGAACCTCGTCCTCCTTCATGGTGGAAAATTGGTGCCCATGCGTGCCAACCGCCAGAGAGCCTGCCTGCCATTTCTAAAAAAGGGGAAACTCATCAATTCTTCCCAAATAGGGTGCTATTAGGGATCATTTGATTCAGATTTTCCTCCCTAAACTAAATGAAGGGTGTACAGTCATCAACAGACAGCGTAGAGATAGGAATCCGATCAGGAAATTCCCAACTACTATTCCCGACTTTCCCTCTTTGGGAAGAGCTAGGTGATGACTTCATCACCATAGGATCAAGGATGCAACGACTCCTGTGCGGTGTGACAAATATAAAGCCTGAAACAAAATTCCCTATATGAGAGGGAAATCGTTACATTTAATGTAACATTTTATTAACTTAAACACTTTATGTATTCTTGTAAACCCATCACTCTCTCACCTTAATTCCATTTCTTCTCAAATTTTAAGGGAAACTTCCTAATGCCTTAAAATACTTGTGAGCCAAGTTTGGAACTCAAATTCGAAAGTATGAGCGACTTTTCTTCATAAGAAAGTAATCACTTATAAAGACATATTTTATGCATATTTTCTCTCTCCTATTCTTTTATATTACTTATTTGGTTTCCTTTTACCATTAGAAACCATGTGGACTTGAAATATCATCCATGATGATTCCATTATCCATATTTCCACATATTTCTTATATTTCCATCACTATCTCAAATTTCCTTCTAAATAATGCACTATTTGATTTCCTTCAATTCTATTTCTCTTTTTATCATCTTGGACTTGATAACATACTAGGGTCCCTGCGCAAGGATAAAATTGGAATGATACAGAGAAGATTAGCATGGCCCCTGCGCAAGGATGACACGCACAAATCGAGAAATGGTCCAAATTTTTTCCGACCAAAAAAACATACTAGGGTCCACGAAATCACATGCACAAAGGAAATATTGTAAATAAATCTATTCAATTCATATAATTCATACAATTCTCATAGTCATACATCTATTGGGAAAATTGCATTTCCCACCATATGAACCCAAAAATTGGGGTTGTAACAGCCAATCTCAAAGAATGAACACTTCGAAGACAGAGTGTTTGATCAAAAATCTTTCAAAGCAAAATGGTTCTTTTCCACAATGTTGATATCGGGTGTTAAGTAGGATAGATACATGATCGGAGATGAGTCTGGGAGAGTTTGATTAAAAGGTGAGGGGGCATCATTCCTCCCATGGATGGGAGCAAAGAAAACTGTCGATTTTTCCCATGAGTGTCCTCGTTTCTAGGTGTAGATGATATTGAAGGTAGATTGGTCATGTAGTTGAAAGTCTGAGATGAAATAATTGAAGGATGAGTTGTGTCTAGAGTGGTGTTGGCCAAGCATCATCTGAGTATATAGGCTTTATGTGGTACTTCTGGTGAGGTTGAGGTCCCCTCCAATTAACCAAGTTGTAGAGGCCAAAAGTTTTTTATGTCCAGGAGTTCACCAAGAAAGTTTTCTTATTCATGTTTGGTTCTCTATAGACTCCCGTGAAACACCTAGTACGGTGTTCATGATGGTTTCTTATAGAGATGGTGATATTGTATTCTCTTAAGTTGTGGTGGATTAGTTGGAAGTCTTTTATGTTGATACCTATACTAACAGTCCCTTTGAAGCCACGTGGTAGTATTTGTATCCCTTCATTAATGTATTTTCCTCCTATGGACTTAAGAAGAAAAGGAGAAAGGTGGTTTTAATTTCTTGAAGGGTGATGATATTGACTTTATTGGTGTATATAAATTTTTTGATAGATCTTCTTCAGTTTGTGCTAGAGGCACCACAGACATTCCAAGATGGTGTGATGATTGTCGAAATAGGAAATGCAAATGTCAGGGGTCTATATATATTAAGTTCTTCTAGTTGTTCAATGGCTATATTGATGTGTCTGGTGTTGTTCCATCTCATAAAGTATTTGAGCTCAGATGATGCTTTGATAAAGTTTGGGTGAGACGATTTGTGCTTGGGGGAGGGAGAGCGTGAACGTTCGAGGGTTTTTGAACTGTTGGGTTGAGATGGTGGGCGACTATCGGATTGGTGGCCTTTTCTGATCTCAAACCATCTTCCTTTATTGGTGTCTCTTTGTTCATGATAACTTCTTGTTGTTGGTAGGACCGAACCAAGATGCAAGAAGGCTAGACAGGTCGGAGAAGGTAGTGGGGATGTTTGTGGGGTTCACATATTGTAGAGTGTTTCACAGAAAAATGCAAAAGACTTTGATGCAGTTGAAGAGTTTTGGGACTAACATATTGTAGAGTGGCTCCGATCAGCGACGGAGTCAGAAAAAATTACAAGGGTGGGTACAGATTAGTATAGCTGTTGAAAGGGAAGATAATTACGCTGATAAAGGGGGTACTAATGGGATTTGCAAGCTCAATTATATAGTTCTTTTAACATGATTTATGCTTCGTTTTGCAAAGCGATGGCAATTGCTCGGGCAACAACGGACAACCACGGGCAGGAGGTCAATCGCTACCAATCGTGTTGCCACACACACGGTTGCCTACCCTTCTCATTTTAAATTATATTTTTTATCTAGAGTGATCCGCAAACTTTATCGGCTGCTCATTTTTCAGTGTAAAAAATTACTACGGTGAAGGCGATATGTGCAATCATGTTGCCAAACGCTATTAGTATAAGTTTTACAATCAGGGTAAGGTGTAGTCCTACCCTAGCCTATATGTGGCTCCCCTACTAGCACCGATGGAGTGAGCAATGGCTCTAACCCATCCTGATCAATAATACATGCATGGATGGCTCTAACCCATCCTGATCAGTAATACATGCAAAAATCGGGCTGGTTGTTATGCAATAGGCAGTTAGTTTGATGTAACAATATCTGTAGTATTGAGTCACTGTTGACATTAATGAGTGTCTCTCGGTCGGTTTCCCGTCCAAGTAAGGCCGACAGGGAGCAATGAATGAAGAAATAAGCGTGTTTGAGAAGAAGTGAGAAGCGTGCTTTCAGTAGTAGTAGTAAGCAGCGGCAAAAAGTCACGCTACATGGATTCAGTAATCGTGACACTTTTGCCCTTGTTGGGGCTTTCAGAAGCATGTGGAGTTTGGAGTTTGGAAATATGTGAAGCTTGGTGTGGTGCCGACGATGTGTTTGGATTTTGCCCCAAGTGACAAAAAAAAAAAACACAAAGGGGTGAGCAACGGGCCTGTCCGGTTCGTAATATCCAAGGTGTGTAATAGAATTAGACATAACTACCAGTTTGACCAGCATCTAGAGTTTGAGTAGATCGTTTGTCGATTGAGATTTAGATTACTCCCAATCTCATGTGATGTTGAAGAGTAGGTGGCGGGGTGTAAAGCACGTGATTGGGGTGGGGGGGAGGGCAGTCTATGAAGGCTAAATGGTGGATAAATCAGGAGATGGTTAGTAGGGGATAGATCCGAACGATTCCTTGACAATGTCGATAAATGGGATGTATATGTGGGTCTACTCCACATCCGTAATTTCAACTGTTTAATGATTGTCCTATATCAATATGTGTGTGTTGTTGCAGAGGCTCGGGTGGCTTTTGGTGCAACCTGACTTTTTGTTCAGCCTTGGATGTGTGTGCATCCTAATAATACCCAAAAGACTGGAATTTTTGATAACCTTGCGTTGATGAATGACGATCAGCGTTTGGAGATTTGAAACAGAACTATGCGGGTGATTAAGATGCTTTTGGATATGGTGAAGAGGAGAAAGGCATTGGACCACCGAATGGTTGAGGAAGCTTTGCTTTTGGTCGCTGCGCGCGGTTTGAAGTGGGAGAAACGAGGAGCCTGAGCAAATGGGTGGGTCAGACATGTGAGTGCCATGAGAGGGAGAGGCCCAAGAGCAAGACGGGTGGCCATGCTGTGCCTGGTGATGGTCACTAGTTTTCTGCTGCTGCAGCAGCACGTGACCGTGACAGCAAGCAGGCGCACAAAGGCAGAAAAAAGAAGCCACTGCTGCATGAGTGCCTGCTTGGCGCGGACGCTAAGAATGTGAATGCAGCAGAATGAGTTCCTGGTCCTGCTCCTGCATGGATGGGCATATCTGTATGACTGTGTGTTTGTCTGTGTCACTCATAACATATGAAGGGAGAGGGGTCAAGAATAGAATATGTCACTAGCTGGCTTCTCTTCGATTAGTAAATACAACTCAAGATAAAGAGGCTGGAATAAAAAAGAATGCAGATGCCATGTCTATCCAGATTCACATCTCCATGCACACACACCCAAACACCATTCTCTCCTACAAGAAAGAAATGGTTGCAAGCATCCTCCACTCCCAACTACAAACCAAACTCGGGGAGAGTCTCCAGTTTAGATTCAGATCCGGATCCACACTTGTAATGATTACTATTACACAAAGAACAACAAACTGACCACATGCTTGTAATCTCCTATCCATACGCAACCTCCCAAAAAAAAAAACATTGCATCTGATTTGACTATCATGTTCCGCTTCGTGTTTGATATATCCAGTCTAGCTCACTATACCAGCAATACAATGCGCGTCTCACGTCGTGTGTTGGAACGATGTAGATGACAATAGGTCAATAGACTAACATGACCAACCACAAGTACGGTAGTAATCGACCATCTCATGGTAATAAAATCAGGTTAAATTACTTGCCGACTGGGCCTTCTCACTAATTTGAGCCAAACCCTAGGGGTTACGGTTAACTGTTAATTTGATTCTATCGATCAATTAACTTGTGGATTCGGATATTAACCGTCAACCTGACCGAAATAGGCTTGGTTAATTCGCTTACGACTAACATTAATTCGTTTGGTTAATATGATTAACAAATTTTTTGTATGTTACTACTAGTTGTAGGTATTCGATAAATTATGATCAACTGTGATAGCAAAATATTATTTGATAATGATATTAAGATACAAAGTTTAACTAGAAGTTGATTGGGATATAGATGGAGAGGTTCCATTGAAATCAACAGAAAATTGTTTAGGTATATATGTGTGTAGGATAATTTTTTTATAGATAATATGTGAATAATCAGTTAACCAAACATAAGATATAGTAGCCTGACAATTAATCTATATTAACTAACCAAATTAAAATATACTAACCAAATTAAAATATTAACTAAGTTGTCCAAACAAAATTGACCAAAACCAAATTAACTATTCGGTTGATCAGTTAAAGCCAAATTATCTTCACCTCTAAGAAACCCGACAAGAACCATTATGGGTTATGGAAGAAAAAAAAAACTCACTCACTCTCCAAGAGTGCAGAGCCAGACCATATAAACACGAACGTGATTACACCGGCAACACATATATAAAACCACAGGATGTACAAAATCCACACGAATAAACAATGTAAATAGCATTTGTTTGACGTGAAAACTTCAAGATATATAATACCCTCGGCAAAACCAAATAAGATAAGGCTGCTTGGTTTTAGTCCTTCTAAAAAGACAACAAAAGGGCAGCGGCCGTAAAACTCACATCCCAACCTAAAGCAGAAAAGGATCCAAACCACGGATTTCGATTGAGCAACAACCGTCATGCGCGTGACTGGTTGTGTTTTATGGTTACTGAATCCAGACTAATATTTAGCACCGCACGCTCACATCCTTTCCTTTTCCTCACCCCTACTTTTCTTGCTGCTGCGGTGCCCTTACTACATCCGTGCTTGGCTTGGGTTCCACGCATTCAGAACAATGCGCCTACCACCTCAGAGCGGGGACGGGTCGGGGTCGATATCCTACCAACCTTGTCGGATGTGGAGTTTGGAGTTGAGATGCCCCCTCGGAACCACGGCTCCAGAGATCTTTTAGCTGTTCGGACGTAGACTCCACACCAAATTTGTTGGTCTATGACAAGAGTAACATCCCGGCGGACAGGATAAGAAAATGGAAGCTGGTGGAAGAATTATTGGGCCCCTGTTTTGGGTACCCAATAACATATATTTCATTACAAAAATCATTTTTACATCTCAGTAAGCTATAACAGCAGATTTTACAACATTTACATGATGCGGGGACATTATCCCTTGATCCTTGAATACATACACTACCATGATGACATGAAACATATTGAGATCTCTACATCAATGGAATGCAAGAGATGGAGGAAATGAGGAATGCATCATTAATCGCATCTTTAGACAGTGTCATAGAGCGGCATGCAAAACCAGTACACTCCTGGAGCCCCTGTACCAGTTTATTTACTTCTGCTAGAAAAACGGAGAATAAGGAACGGAGACACCATCCTCCACCCTTTCACGCTAAGCAAACTAAGTGACCACAGCGACCAGTTGTAAATAGAGATCAAGACCAAGCAAAGGCCATATCCTGACAAAACAGTGAAAGCTCCCGAATATGTGATAGCTCTCTGAATGCCTGCCCTTTACAGGAAAAAGACACAGACCGGAGCTAAATCAACTTAGATTTCTTGACTCATCTCCTGCAGCGTTTTGGGGGTTTGGGGTATCGGCTTTTTGGTTCTCTGGAGAGGACCACATATGTCCTTGTTCAGTGGAAGTAGCTTACCGGTGAACAAGCTGTCCTCGATCCAACTTGCAGGCTGCAAAAGTGCAAATGCTCGTGAGTTCAAAGTACAAAGCAACATATTGTATGCATCAAGATGGGCGTTACTATGCTATAGTTTTTTTATAATTTAACCAGTTCTTAAAATAATGGCGTGCTGAAAAAGATCAAATACAATTTTTGTCTCTATGAAGTATATATTTCTTAAAGTATAAGACAAATTATTTAATGTTACCGATAAGGATCTTTTTCAAATTGGTCCAGTGCAATAAGTGGATCTAGCGAAAAACCCAGTGCCTAACATGACAGTAAGTGAATGCAGCAAAAAGCCCAATGCCTAGCGTGACATTTACCCAAGTACAACAAAAAGCCCAGTGCCCAACATATTTACCTGCAGTAACAAACAACCCAAATGCCTAACAAGACGTATTTTTTACGTAACAACCAACACTGTGCCTGAAAAAGCATACTTATTTAACGTAACAAACAACCGATTTCTTGTTTTGTTAAGTGCAGCTGATACACACTACTCTTGTTAAATGCATCTCTTGCAATATATCTTTCCATTGCCATACCCTTGATTTACCAAATTGTTGTATAACTGTAGCTGTACCATATCTGTGTCATCTTAGTGACCTATATAGTCGCTGCTTGTCACTTATCCATAATCTTATCTCTACACACGTACAGGTATGCGATTGACCAGGAAACTTAAAATTCCTTCAGCATCCTTGATGCACACATGAGCTTCTGAACAATCCTTTCATGAGAGTTGTCTAACCATGTAGAAGTTACTAGCAAGACATGTAACATCAAGGAAATATTAATCAGAACTGAAGAGTTCCATAAGCCCCCTACAATTCTCAAGTACCTCCCTCTAGTGAAAGAGTTAATCTCTATATCATGGGAGTGATATTATATCCTACTGGATAGGGCTGGAAAACAAGACCCGACCCGACCCGACCCGAATCCGAAATTTTAAGCAAGTTTAGGGTCTAAGGTTTTTCGACCGATCCGAAATTGACCCGAACCCAAAGAACTCAAAATTAATTTAGGGTCGGGTCCGGGTTTGGACTTTAGACCCGAATTGACCTAATTTATCCAAAATTTAGAATTGTATTTTCAAATAATATTACAAATATTATACTTTAAGACACCCGATGGCCCATTAATTTACTAATCCATCAATCATGAAGTTTATTTTGACAATTCTACATGGTTTTGTATTGATATGTATGATTTATTATACTAATTATATTAGAAATTTGTGTTTAAAAGTCTCGAACAAACTACAATATGCTTTATATGCGTTTCTCAATCACATAGTAAGTTTATCACAAAGAAATTTGTTAATTACACTTGGGAATTATCAATGACTAGACAAATCATAGCATTTTTTTAAAACTATTGTCTTGGTGTTGGATTTACGGGTCAGACCCGATAGACCTGAAATTACTTGCGGGTCGGGTTAGGGTTAAGGGTTTCGACCCGAAAATCCATCTTTTGCAAGTTTAGGGTCTAATCAAAAAATGTTGACCCGAAATGACCCGAAATAAAACCCGTTCAACCCGAACCCGATTGCCACCCCTACTACTGGGGTATGGCTGCTTACTAGCTTCCATTTCCAATATACAAAGATCCAATAGCATGTTACACTAATGTTCTTGTAAATTATTTTGGATTGCCACAAATATAGTGGCAAGCCAAGATCCTTAAAACCCTTGCCTCCCATGAAGAGGCAGAATAATATATTTTATTAAAAAAAATCTAAAACGGACTCCATTGCATTTTTAGTTCCATCAACAGCCACTTAGGACTAAGTCATCAACGGGATACTTCAGGATTCTTACTCCGGTCATAGAGGACATGAAGCCTTACATATAACCCTTCTGGTAAGTAGCTTATAAATAAAAACTATCAGGTTAGTCATAACTAGCCAAAATCAGCATAAACAGATCCAACATATCGGTGACATCTGACATTGTTTGCCACATTTTAGCACTGACGCAGTCACGTCTCTCATGTATGGCATGAGAATCAAGTTCCACTATCTGGATCCTCAACTACATTATTTACCAAAGAGGTCTAAGTTCAGTTGGTTGACATTCAAGTTAGTGAGTAGAAAGTCTCTGATGTAGCCATGCTACGGAGAAGAAGCGAGAGAGATAAATTCACAACAAGCAAATCAAATTCTAATTCATATTCAACTTGACGTACAAGTCAAGGTTGGCTTATATAGGACTCTACGACTTGATGTACAAGTCAACAAAATAGGAAACTAAAATCCTAAGCAAGCAAATAAAACAAGAAATTAAAATCCTGATAAAGAGATTCAGGATCAAATTCTAATTCATAATCAACTGTCTGGATAATTGCCCCAAGGCTAGCTTATATAAGACTCTAGGACTTGACGTGTAAGTCAACAAAGTAGGAAACTAAAATCCTAATGCAAGCAAATAAAATAAGAAATTAAAGAAATTCGGAAATAAATAGAACACAAACCAGGTGAATAAAAAACTAAATAAAGCCCAACTTGAGCCCAATAAGCTCTAATCGGGATTATCTTGATCTGGGCTTGCTTCCTATGCAAATCCCCTATCACGGATTGCATCAGTCTGTGGTTCGAACCAGGCAGATGTTGTGCATGTGTTACATATAGGAACTGAATGAATAGATTACCCAGCTTCAAAATGTGACACTGTATAATCCGCAGAAAAATGACAAAGATCTCGGCCATTTTGGCTTGGGAGTCATCACTACACACCATAGCGTGTGCTGATGAAGTTTGATTGAATTTCAAAATTTCCTCTCCACCTCCATCTGAAAATCTGGATCTACTTCCAAAGTTTAAACAATCATATATTGGGAAAGATATCGCATTACAAGTTTGTTTACTAACTTTACTTATAATAACAAACTAATTTAACATGCAGATGTCTCTAATCTTTCCCTATCGAGTGGTTCACACAACATACTAATGTTTGTCAGCATGACACTGGTGTGCCTTAGCTGGATCCAAAATAAGAAATGCACACTACCTACAATTGGCTATGCACATTGCTAGCCACCACACATGTACCTGACTGACAAGAAAAAGAATGGGAGAAACTAACCGTGGTGATCACATATTGCTCTAGAGCACAGTGCTTCAGATGACGAGAAACGTCATTTTCATCCTCGGCAAGAATAACTCCAACAGTATTTTTCCCATTCTTCAAGCTCTGAACCAGCCAATGCAGGGTTTTAAACACTTGCCCGCCACCATGCTGGATAATCACCAGACAAAAGAGTCAATAATAAGAGTTACTCAACACGTCAATAATTCGATCTATAAAGGTAAAAAAATCATTATGTCAGTAATAAATGTTGCACAAAGAAACACATCTCTGAGGAGAGATCCAACCAGCATAGATAATCTGACAAAAACAACTAACAATGTATTCCATGGTAAGGAATTAAAATTAATGTACAAAAGATTATTATCAGTGCATGTAAGGTCAGGAAAATACCAATTTAGACATGTTCCCTATATAGCTTTGAAGAAAGAAAGAAAAAAATTCCAAGTCAGTTTAATCGATTACCTTGATAATATTCTCATATTTGCTACAAAAGCTGGTTTTTCCATAAAGCATTACTCCTAACCCTGCAAAAATACTATTTCCTCCAGGAAAATGAGCCTGACCATTTTTTGACTGATTTCCTTCATACGATAGATTAGGTAGAATTAGATACCTGCCAAATAATTAAAGTAAGATTGGTCATATACCATACTGAAATAGGAAGAAAAAAATTAAGATGGCATATCCCATAGCATATTTACAGGAAGTTATCATTCAAGAAAGAATAGTAAATACAACAGAAGTAATAATATTACCACCACCAAAACAGCAAGAACGGTGATATTATTAAGTCATATTACATATTTGATGTAATCTGGTTTAAAAATATTCTTCTATTAAGCTTGATATATTGTTTTTTGATTTAATATAAGTACTAAAAAGAACTTGTTAATATATTTCATATTTATTCTATTTTGTAATTTCTATATCTTGTTGGACCTCTATGTAAATTATCCAGCTTCTCTTATTAATAAAAAGGGAGAAGGCCTATGGCTTCTCTCAACGCTGCATTGCACGTTGCATTGCGGCACCACATTTCACATGGTACCAGAGCAAGGTTCCTAACCTAACCCTACCCAACAGTCACAACCCAGCGCCACCGCCGGAGTGAACCGTAATTCCTGCGTGAACAGTGCACGTCGCCAGCCTTCCCCGGCCGCCGCGCCGCCGGCCCAAAGTGGGCGGAGCAGCCGTCTCCCGGGCCAGGCATCGTAGTCGTCGTCCCCCTTCTCTTCTATCTCTGGATCGTCGGGTCCTTCGGTTGATCCAACGGATTTCTAAATCCCAAACCGGAGGGTCCGTCGGTACGTAAGAAATTCCTAATCACATCTCCTCCATGTGTGATTAGGGAATTTCAGTTGGGGGCTGTGGATGCGTCAAATACGCATCTAATCTTGTGACGTGACGTGTATCTCCCTGTCACCCATATCTTCTTGTGGCGTGTATCAATCCGTCACTCTTCTTCTCGTCAAATCATGGAGGACACCAAGGCATCTACCATCTACAGTGAGATGTCTCCTATCCCCTTCATCAAGCTGAACGGGAAGAATTATCTCTTATGGATGAATGATGTCCATATTGTATTGGAGTCACGCGACAAGGCGAGACACGTTGATTCTGATCCTCCTGCACTTACTGACAAAGGCTATGCTGAATGGAAGCGTTATAACAGTCTGGTGAAGACTTGGTTGTGGAGGAGCATGGAACCTGGGATTGCCTCGAGGTTCATGTTCTACACTACCGCTAAAGAGATTTGGGATGCAGTGAAGAAACATTATTCTCAAGAGAAGTATGTGCTTTGTCAGTTCATGATATATGATCGCCTATTTGCCAAAACGACAGGGAGACAGACCTATAGAAGAATACTTTGGAGTGATTCAAGGTATTGCACAAGAGCTGAGTTTCTACCATCGAGTAACTGTCCAAGAGCAAGTCAAAGACAGAGATGACTTGATTACAATAAAATTCTTGTTTGGTCTGAGTTCTTCGTGCAGTTCAGCCTGCAGTGTTATCTTAGCTTCTGATAAACTTCCCAGCTTGGAAGAGGCCTATTCAAGGATTTTACAGGCAAATTTTGAACCTGTTGATCCTACCGTAGTCTCATCTCAGGGAGATTTTCATGCTTCTGTAACTGCTGCAGTGAGAGGACGGATAGGTATGGGTCGAGGACGTGGAACTCGCCCTAAGTGCACTTTCTGTGACAAACCTGGACACAGTTGAGAAATGCTAGAAGAAGCATGGCCGACCTGCTGCACCACCTGTGGGAGCAGCAAACTATGCTACCACTACTGAGCCTACTGAGCCTCCTACTTCGAGTTCTGGTCCTTCTGGCATTACACTCACCAAGGAGGAATATGATAGATTTATTCTGGCTACTCAACATCTGAGCTTGGGATCATCATCTTCATCCAACTTGGCGTCCACCACTGATAATTAGGCTACCTCTTTATTGGCTTTTGGTTCTACTTCATCATGGGTCGTTGACTCTGGAGCGTCACAGCATATGACTGGTATGAGGAGACTTCTTCATTCCATTGACTCACATATTCCTCACAAATCTGTAATAATAGCAGATGGTTCAGTGAAGAGAGTGTTAGTCAGTGAATCTATTTCTCTGACTCCTGAAATTGATCTTAAATCTGTACATTATGTTCCTATTTTTCCTTTTAATCTTCTGTATGTTGCTAAGTTGATTGATACTGTGAAATGTACGGTAACTTTTGAACCTTCTTGTTTAGTATTACAGGATCTCAAGAGTATGAGGACGATTGATGGGGGCTTGGAAAGGTGATCTCTACCTCTTCCACAGTGACAGTCTGACCCGCCAAGTGTCTGCTCCTGCTCCAGTTGTCCTGTTGAGTGGCTCTCCCTTACTGTGGCACTACAGATATGGACATCCTTCATTAGAGAGTCTGAGAAAGTTAGAACCAGAATTGTATCAAGTATCGTCTCTAGAGCATGAAACTAAACTTCGGCGAAGTTGGGCGAAGTTTCGCCGAAACTTCAAACTTCGAGCCTAGGCGAAGTCGAATCCTCAATACTTCGGCTTCGTCTAAACTTCGGGGTGAAGTTTCCATGATTTCGTCAAAGTTGGGTTTTTTATATGTATTTTCGTCTCAACTTCTCCAAAGTTTTCGAAGTTTCCTCGAAGTTGGCGAAGTTGGGGAGAAATTGAGATGACCCAGAACATTAATTCTAACTAGTGCACTAACTGCCATATAATACATAAGTGTCGCCTCCAACCCTCTTCACAACTTCTAATATCAACTCCTATGTTGCTGCCACTCTTTCATAGAGAGGGTCTTGTAACTACTATTTGGTTGTATATTTGTATATAATACATATGTTCAACACTTGAACTGTATTTGTATGTGTATTGCATGTTTGACCATTGCAGGCACACATCATATTATCAACCTACTTAGGGCTAGAGACTCATGAATCGTGTATTCTTGTTAAATTAGCAATTATAAGACAGAGGTATAACATAATTAGAAGTTTTCAATCGAAGTTTCCTTCAAATTCACATCATTTTCTTCAAAAATCGGCATCGAAATTTGTCGAAGTTTGCGTCTAAACTTCCTCGAAACTTCCTCGAAGTTTCCACAAACTTCCACTTCCACACTTGGCGAAGTTGAAGTCCTGCACCATGCTCTAGAGTGTCAGTCCTGTCAACTGGGGAAACATCATAAAATGTCTTATCCCGGTTGTGTCAATAAACGGGCGTCATGCCCTTTTGAGTTGGTTCATAGTGATGTTTGGGGTCTTGTAAAAGACCATAGTTATAATGGTTTTCGTTCTTTTATCTCTTTTGTGGATGACTTCTCGTGTATGACTTGGAGTATGGTTAGGTGTTTGAAGATCTAAAGGTACTAAGGTGAAGTGCATTCAAATGTTGGTTTGGTGATCAATCCAATGATCCAAACCCTAATTGGATGACTTGGATTTGAGTGATGAGATGGGCAAACGGTCTCAAGACCGTTTGGAGGTCATCTAAACGACCTCAAGACCGTTTGGGGTCAGGACATGTTCAATTTGGATGATGGTTTAATATACTATAATTCAGGATGAGCACCCAGCAGATGGTCCACCAATTCAGCAATATTCACATGTTTATAGCAGACGAGGCAGACAAGATCCAGAGGACGTAGCGACTCCAGTCTCTGAGCCCTCCCCATCCTCCTCTACTCAAGGGATTCCTGAAGAACCATCTGATCTTGATGTTCTCATTGCTATTCGTAAAGGTACCCGTTCTTGTACTATTCGGCATCCTATTACAAATGTGTGTTGTTTGTCCAAGTTATCACAGCAGGCTCGCTCATTTGCTCTTGGGATTGATTCTGTGGTCATTCCAAGAAATCATCTTGATGCTATGAAGGATATTGGCTGGAAACATGCTATGCATGTTGAAATGTCTGCTATGTTACAGAACAACACCTGGGAACTTGTTGACTTACCACCAGATAAAAATGTTGTGGGATGCATATGGGTATTTACAATATAACATAATCCAGATGGTTCTGTGGAGAGATTGAAAGCTAGACTGGTGGCAAAGGGGTACACTCTGACATATGGGGTTGATTTCTTTGAGACCTTTTCACCAGTGGCTCGTCTGAATTCTGTGCGTATTCTTATTTCTATGGCTACTACATTTGACTGGCCTCTATTTCAACTCGATGTCAAGAATGTCTTTCTTCATGGTGATCTACAAGAGGAGGTGTGCATGGAGCAACCACCTAGTTTTGTTGCTCAGGGGGAGTGTCAGAAGGTGTGTAGACTGAAGAAAGCCATCTATGGATTGAAACAATCTCTTAGAGCTTGGTTTGACAAGTTCAGTGATGTTGTGCTAAAGATGGGTTTTTCTCGTTCTGTTTCTGATCACTCTTTATTTTATTCTACTTCTTCTGGTGGATCTATTATTATTGTTGTGTATGTTGATGATATTGTTATCACTGGTAGTGATTCCACAGGCATATCTCGTGTGAAAGCGGGCTTGTAGGGGCACTTTCACACAAAGGATCTCTGGGAAAACTGAGATATTTTCTGGGCATTGAAGTACTTAGATCTCATGCAAGTACCAATTTGTCTCAGAGAAAATATGTGCTGGATTTACTACAGGATTCTGGTATGAGTGAGTCCAAGCCTGTGTCTACTCTATGGACTATCATGTGAAGGAGATGACTGATGATGTTTATTATCCAGATCCAGGATATTATAGGAAAATTGTGGAAAAATTGATATATTTGACAGTCACACGTCCTGACATTTCTTTTGTTGTAGGAGTGGTGAGTCAGCATATGAGCTCTCCAAAACAATCTCATTGGACATTTGTCTGTCGTATTCTGAGATATCTGAAAGGTGCACCTAGTAAGGGAATCACCTATTATAGGCCGAAGACTCCTGTATCCACACCGTCTCTTACTGATTATGCAGATGCAGATTGGGCTAGTAATCTGATAGACAGGAGGTCTACGTCTGGATATTGCACATTTCTGGGGAATCATCTTATTACCTGGAAAAGCAAAAAGCAAAATGTTGTGGCAAGATCTAGCACGGAAGCTGAGTATAGAGCAATGGCACATGCATGTTGTGAGTTGCAGTGGGTTCCATCTGTACTTTCTGAATTAAAGATTCCTATTTTGTCTCCTATAGAACTCAGATGTGACAATCAAGCGGCCATATACATTGCTAAGAATCCAATCTTCCATGAACGTACTAAGCACATTGAAGTTGACTGCCACTTTATCAGAGACCAGATCAAGAATGAAACTGTTGTGACTCCACATGTCAAGTCTGAAGATCAACTTGCAGATGTTCTTACGAAGCCATTGAGTCCAGCAGCTTTCCAGAGTTTTTGCAACAAGCTGGGTCTACACGATGTGTACACTCCAGCTTGAGGGGGAGTGTTAATATATTTCATATTTATTCTATTTTATAATTTCTATATCATATTGGACCTCTATGTAAATTATCCAGTTTCTCTTATTAATAAAAAGGGAGAAGGCCTATGGCCTCTCTCAACGCTGCATTGCACGTTGCATTGCGGCACCACATTTCACAGAGCTAAATAATATATATCCCTGCAAATACTCCAGCATACTGCACATACTCTATAGTCTATACAGTGTCCTCTTTGCCCTTTAAACACATAGAACCTCTGAGGACAATGATTTTAGCTAGGAAAACACCAACGATCAGTGCTAGTGTTCAGTCTAAGAATAACAGCAAAGAGTCTATTTTTATTTTATTCATACAGAATATTTCAGTTGTGAATTCAATCAATGTACTTCTTAAGTCATAATGGCATTGTTCACAAGTCTTCCTGCCCCCATACACCTCAATGATGAATTAAAATGGAGTTTCATATTATGCAGTTTATGCTTGGAGGTCGCATTAGAAAATTTTCTGGGCGTTCACGTCATGCAAGATTTTTAATGTTCTTTTTGGGGTTATTTGTAGCCATGAGGCGGTGAATGGCTTCGTCTCTATACAATAGGAAATGTCAAACTGTTTATACGACATATAATGGAGATCCTTGTGTTGATTATGAATGGAAACCTTACTATGCTTCTTAATATCTTTATTGGCACCATTGAATTCTCGAATTTGTGAAACTATCCTGACAGTGCAACCTATATATACCTTTCCCCTTACAACCAAACTCCTCCCTCTTTGGTTCTATTGGTGCAAGAGGAACTTCTCCTTTCTATAATCACCTTAAGGAAAGAGCTGCTTGTTGACATCTTGCTTGATCCATTAACCATTTGCATTTATGTTCACTTGATCTCCATTTGCACTATAATGGCATTTTGATGGTCCTTGGAAGCAAGACAACACCCGACACGCTGATTGAGAATGTAAGTTTCTTAAAATCTAACTGCTTAACTAGCATTGTCTTGAACTGTGCAAACATGAAAGTCATTTTTGCCTCATCCCAAAACTTAAGTCTACCTCTAATATGTTTATGCATATGTACTCTGTAGAGGAAAGAAAAAGCATCCTTCTACGGTCATCAACAAACGTACACCCCTCCTACAACGTCTCCTTGAATCCCACTTCAGCTCAAAGTTCTTTATATCTAAATACGTTTGGGTCTAAGTGATTAACGACAAATTTCATGCAAGTAAATTTTCAAGTATGGGATAGGTTCAAAACTAAACAATAAGCTGCTAGAAACAGAGAATGTATCTAGTTTTGAATACTGTGTATAATTGTTGCAAAGCATAGCCTGCATCTCAAGAAAAATCACCCAAGCACACCTCATGTCCTCTTTTATGGGAAAGCAATATGTTGCCACCTAGGAAGCACGGACACGGACACGGATACGGACACGGGATACGGGAATTTTCAAAAATATAGGACACGGACACGGCACTGGACACGGCGAAAAATATACATATACATATACATACATATAATATTTTTATATATAGCATAATAACACAAAAAAGAACAAGCACATACAAACTTAAAGATCACTTCATCCAAGCTATATTCACTTTCATATGTTCACTCAAACACACATTGCACACATCATGAAATTCAGCCATCAAAGGCATACGATCAAACAAGTTCACATTGTAAACACAATAATAGTAATATAAAATTTATTCACAAACAATAAC
This sequence comes from Alisma plantago-aquatica, assembly GCA_963693085.1. Taxonomy (NCBI): domain Eukaryota; kingdom Viridiplantae; phylum Streptophyta; class Magnoliopsida; order Alismatales; family Alismataceae; genus Alisma; species Alisma plantago-aquatica. The sequence continues at coordinate 1,766,158,828 of OY856409.1, forward strand.
AAGTTAAGCATTACAAGTATGGACCCATAGAAAAAAAATTGTACATGTAAATTTGGACAGTAAAAAGATAGTAATGGCGGTAGACAACAAAGAAAAAAGAGGAGGTATGTTGTTATTTGTAGAAGAGAGTGAAACATTGATGTACGTTCATATTGGGGAAGAAAAGGAAGGGAAAGAGGAGGTTGGTGGTGGTGATGGTGGACAAATAAAAATAGATATTGGAGATCGAAGAAGAGGAAGACGAGAGGTTGGCAACGAGCGGAGAGAGAGGAGAGGCCAAAGTCTTTAGGGGGATGAAGAGGAGTAATTACCTAGGTGGCGATGTGATGAGGGGAAGACATGTGCATCATGAGTGGAGAGGAAGTTAATGTGCAATAGGATGTTTCCCCTTCTTAATTTGTGATGTGTTGTGTCCTAGTGCGTCCAAGCCGTGTCCAAGACGTGTCCAACTCCTGATAAAAAAATGGGAGACTTAGACACGTCTGAGAAGTGTCCACCACGTGTCCATGTGTGTCCGTGGCGTGTCCATGTTGGACACGTGTTGGACATGGACACTGCGGCCTCCGAGAAGTGTCCATGCTTCCTAGATTGCCACCCTTTGCGTTTGTAAGGGTCATGTTGAAGTATCCCCCATGTGTATAACTACATGTTGGTCGCTATAAGAAACATTTTTCAATTTCCAATGGGATAGGTCCTTAAATGCCTTAGAAATAGAACGAAATGTAGATATGCTACATGTAAAGTCAGATGCATTTACTAATCTCCACTTTCTTTCTAACCATCTTCTAGTTTTACATCAAAAGAATCCCCACTACTTACACAAGGGATTCTTCATCAATAAACCCCTGAACCCACCTCCTCTGACACTCGTCATCCATTTCTCATCCACCTATCAAGCCCAATCTCCTATATGCATTTGATGTCGACCACGTTTCTACAAAAACTCGTTGTTGTAGGCACTTTCTTATTTTCCCTCTCCTCTTATCTTCTTGAGAAAAAGAAATGTTTTTATTAGGATTTTCTGAAACTTGGTCGCTAGGAGGCATACCTCATGTTCCCTATCCATACTACGTTATATATTTTTTTCATAGGTAATGGCACAATGTAAGATGCACTTAAAATTGATATGTTTGTGGAACCACACTTTATCTCGCTTGTATGGCTATTCATGAAATTGAGGCTCAACCTTCATTGTGCTTCATTCCAAATTAAGGGAATTCCATTGGGGAATTTAAAACATGATGGCAAAGACTTTAAACATGTCATTTGAAGTCATTATGGATGTTCATGGTCTCAAAGAAATTATCCTATTTCTATGGTATACAGTCATAGTACATACTACAAATAAATGATATGGCTCAACACACCGGGCAATGGTCAAACAACTAAATAACTAGGTCAAGCTTGGCTACCCACTTTTACGAGATTAAGACAGAAACTCAACAGAAAGGATTTTACTTCACTGCAAAATGGAGCAAAGTGACAACTATCTTGATTTGGAATTCACAATAGCAAGAAGCTAGCAAATTGACTGTTTTTTGTGTTGGGTTCAAAGAACCCACTACTATAAGGAGCATGGTTGTATAGGCGGTCAGGCATTCCAAGGGGATGCCCAAGCGTTTTTATATGTTTTTTATTTTAACAAATATATGTAAAATTTCTGAAAAATACAATCCTTACACATAAATATACATGATAAATATGCAATCAATGTGCTAGCATTGTATGAAGCAACAAAATCATTAGATTTGGATTGAATTGTGGGAGTTTTACCTAAACAAGATTCATATAGAAATCAAAAAGCTAAAGATGTATAATGTTTGTAGCCAAAACATGTATAATACTATTATGTAGAATTTAGGCTAAATCAAAACTAACAAGACCTAAACTAGAACTGATTGGCCCTAATTTGAACTCGATTGATCCAAATTTGATCAAATTTGACCTATTTTACCCGAATTTTTGCCTATACCATGACCTACTACATCCCAATTTCCATAAATTTTTCATATATTCACCTAAATGGGACAAAATTTGGCCAAATAAGACCTAGTCATCCAATTTAGAACAATTTCCCCCAAATCATACTTGTTTCCTCTAAATTAGACCTAATGTGCCCAATTTTGACATGGTTTGGCATAAATAAAACCTAATTTTGTGATCCAGTCAGACATAATTTCCCCAAATTTTCCCTATATTGACCTAAAAATATCTAATTTGGCCAAATTAGACCTAATCTCACCATATCAGACCATTTCCCCAAAATCAGACTTGGTTTCCCCAAATCAAACCTAATCTGCTCAAATTTGACATAATTTGGCCTAAATCAAACCTAATTTGCATAACATGACCAAATCAAACCTAACTAACCCTAAATTTCCCTATGTTGATCTAAACAAGGTCTTATGACCAAATCAGACCTAATTCCCCCTAATTAGACCTTATTCCCCCAAATTAGACCTAATTCCCCCAAATCAGGCATGTTATCCCCCAAATCAGACCTAATTTACCCTAATTGACCCCGTTTGGGATAAATCAAACCCAATTTAACCACAAAATGACTCAATTTGATCAAATTCGGATCTAATTTATGCTAAATTAGCCTTGAATTGGCTTAATTTGGGCCTCAAAAGGCCTTAGGCAACAACTTAACTCAATTAGGGGGTTGGGCGCCCAGTTTGAGGCGGGCTGACTTAAGCCTAGGCGCCGCCCAGGCGGGCGCCTGTACAACACAGATAAGGAGGTGTGTTAAACATGTCAAATTGAAGGCACTGCCTCATTCAGAGTTGTAACACAACATCCCAAGTTGCAAACATGTTATATAACACCCTATATAGTTAACTGGGAAGTGGGTTGAAGGCTGCAAAAGTTATAGTATCACGTCCCTAGTGCCGGTACTTAGAGAGGGATATCTAGGCATGGGTCCTAAAACCCATGCAAGCATGGGCTTTAATATTACATAATGAGCCATAGGACGTTCATGTTGCTTGGGGACAGTGAGTCCACATGTTTTGGTCATTAACCAGGACAGAGCACTTAGATCTTAGGTTTGGTTAATTGTAAAAGATATATGAGTTGGATCCCCTTTTGTAGTGTAGGGTCAATGTGGATATGTAGCACCCTAATCATGACACATTAGCCACAAGATGCATATCTAGGCATGAAGAAAGGGCCATCTGCAAGAAGAAACATAGAGTCACCCTTGCACCAGTCGTAGTTACAAATTCGGTATTCGGAATACGTTCTATCGAGTTGAAAATTTTGGAATTCAGGAATTATGCGGAAAATTTGGGTAAGAAGCGGCCAATGTATGGTAAAAACGCGGTCAACGATTCAAAAAAAGTCAAAAAAATAGGAGGATCATCATCATCATCTAAGCCTTAATCCCAACCTCGTTGAGGTCGACTACATGGATCCTTCTTTTCCAATCAGCTCTGTTATGGGTCATACTCTAATCAAGATGTAAAGATTCAAAATTTCTCTTTATATCTCTTCACAAGTTAATTTAGGCTTGCCTCTACTTCTTTTTAGTTGTGCTTGACTCAATAACCTTGCTTCGAATAGGTGCATTTTTTAGTTTGCTCTGCACATGTCCATACCATCTTAGACTCATGCAACTTGTCCTCGATGCTCACGACCCCCACTTTGTTTCTAATATAGTCATTCCTCAAATGATCTATTCTTGTCTTCCCACATATCCAACTCAGCATACGCATGTAGGCCACATTCATCTTGTTGAAACCTTGTTTCTTCACTGCCCAATATTCACTCCCATATAGCACGGTTGGTCTTATAGTTGTTCCATTTGCACTCCTCCACTTCAACCATCATGTTGTGATTCAATGACAAACACATCTTGAACCTCACCCTCCCTTTCAATAATAGAACCGAAGTAATGAAGAGATTGGTATATCCATTCCATACAACTCGACCCCACCATTGACAATTCTAGATTGGCTAATATTGAAATGCATATATTCAATTTTGCTTCTACTGATCATAAATTCATTACATTCTTATACATTTCTCCAAAGTTCAACTTTATCATTCAATATTTTATTTCTTTCATCAATCGACACTATCATCAGCAAATAACATGCACGAAGGGATAGCATCTTAAACATGCTTTGTCAACTCATCCATAATAATAACAAATAGATATGGGCAGAGTATCAATCTTTGATGTACCCTAACAGTGATAGGAAAAATTTGTGTCTCTCGTCCAGGAGTCCTAACACTTGCAGTTGAGCCATCATACATGTCTTTAATCAGGTCAATGTATTGAATAGACACACCTTTTCTTATGCAAAACCCTCCATAACACGTCCATGGGTACTCAATCATAGGACTTTTCTAAATCAATAAACACCATATGAAGATCTCTTTTTTTTTTACTTCTCCACAAGCCTCCTTATCAGAAAAATAATATTTGTTGTTGACCATCCCGACATAAAACCAAATTAGTTGTCTGATATTTGTGTTATCTATCTTAGCCTATGCTCAAAATTTCTCTAAATCTTCATAGCGTGAATCATCTCTAGCATTTTCAGTATAAATCTAACACAATAGAACTCCATCCAACATATAATAATTACTCATGAACTGATGCAAGGAAGAAGGGTTACTTGTAGACTTACAATCAGTAGTCTGTGTAGATGTAGAATACAGATTGGGACTTTGCACTACCAATGAAAGCAGCCTACTTGAGCTGCAGACCTGCTACAAATGAATAGAGAAAGAAATAAGAGAAAGAACCCCGTTGAGTAGGGGATGAGTGAAATAAGCAGGAGGAAGGAATTACATATAATGGGTGACGGAATCGTGGAGAATGGAGATTTACAGACTTAGAATCAGTAGGCAAATCGTGGAAAATGGAGATTTTACAGACTTATAACCAGTAGGCAAATCGTGGAGAATGTTGAAGTGAATAGCTACAACCAGTAGTCCAGTACGCCTAGTGGATTGTTGGAGGAAAGGAGCAAGAGGATGGTGAGTTTGGGGGAGGTTGAAGGGGTGAAGTGCTCAAGACAATAATGGAGGCGGGAAAGGGTGAAGCAGGAGGAGGAAAGGTGGCCACTGCAGCTGGCTTAGTGATGGCCGCCACATGCTACAACACCTTGGTGTTGGCCGCCGCAGCTGGCTTCCACGGCCACAGCAAGTACGACATGGTGGCTAGTTGAGGAGGAAGAGGTAAGGGGAGCGTGAAGCAGGAGGGAGGGGTAAGGGGAGGGTGAAGCAGGAGGAGAGGCGGCCAGAGCTGGCGACCTCCATGGGTGCAGCCTGCAGCAGGAGACGACGGCAACAAAGGATTGGGGGGGGGGGGGGGGGGGGATGATGGGGGGAGGAAGATGACGGAGGGAGGAAGATGACAAGGCAAAAGACAGAGGACGGCGAAGGAGGGGAAGAAGTGAAAGAAAGAAGAAGAAAGGAGGGGACATACCTAAAGCAGCCAGAGTGGTCGTTGTAGGGTTTCAAATGCACGTGCAGGTGCTCCTCCGGCCACAGCTCTCCTTTAGCAGCAGGTTCTCCAAGCCGGCAAAGCTTTCTGCCTCAGCATAGAAGTCTTCCGGCAAGACTCAACAATTGGATTGGCGTTGTCAACTTACTTCCTTGCAAGTCTTCACAGAGTAGCGGGGGATTTGCTCGAACGGGGTGTCGGGGACTAGCGGGGGGGAGGTGGAGGGTTTTAGGAAAAACCATGTTGGGACGGAATAAAAAGTAACAACGCTAAAAACATAACCGGCCGACTAGCAGTTTTTAAAACGGGAAAAAAAACGAATTATACATGTTAAAAATGAGAATATGGTATAAATCATGTATTAAACGTGAGTAAAATGTTTTATTCGATTTTGCAGTATAAAAGAGGCGTAACATACGGGGGCTGAAAAATACGTGTTTTAAACGGGTTTTTTTTAAATGGCGTTTATTGTGACTATGGTGGTGAGTTCTTCCCCAGGATCGAATTTACAATCCTTGCATATTTTTCGATCCAGTCGTCTTGCAAGGAAGTAATCAATTTGACTACAATTGCACCCACTCTTGAAAGTAATAATATGAGAATCTATTTTCTTAAAATGTGTATTTGCCAAAATCATATAATAAGCAACTGCAAAATCTAAAATCCTCTATCCTTCTCCACTTCTATTGCCATATCTAAAACCTCCATGAACTCTCTCATACCATCATTGCTACTCCCACATGCCCATTTAAGTCACTCCCAATAATGATCTTCTCCTCACTCGGTATTCTTTGCATTAGTTCATCCACGTTATCCTAAAAATCCTTTTTTGCCTCCTCATTAAGGCCAACTTTGGGGGGGGGGGGGGGGGGGGGGGGCATAAGCGCTAATAATATTAAAAATCTTTCCCCTAAAAGAACCTTGATAGCTATGATTCTATCACTCATCTATGTGATCTTGACGATATCATCCTTTAACATCTTATCAACAATAATTCCAACGTCATTCAATGTCTGTCAATATATATATATATATACACCAAATTTTGTACTCTGTCTCCAATCTCTCTGCATCATTCCCCTGTCCACTTAGTTTCTTCATTTCTTACAAACAAATTATGTTAACTTTTCTTACAAAATATGGTGCCCACTATCTCCAAAAACTTTCCTGTCAAAGAGCCAATATTCCAAGATCCCACTCTGTTTTTGCTAAATTTGTTTTTACATGTCTCCTTCGAAAAGATTTTGTTTGCACTTCACTATATTCGGACAATGATGAAGTGGGGCTAGTTTCTTTACCTACACCCATCCAAAGTGTGGAAACCCTTATTTTTCCTTCAACACAATCGGGTGTCGATGTGTTGAAACCCCTTGCATATTTTTCACTACACCCGGGTGTCGATGAAGCACGTCGCTAGGCAAGGACGCTCCAACCAAAAAATAATTATAAGTATCCATGCCATTAAAAGAGTGACAATTTTATGGTTGGCTGCCAACCTACCACCAACTCGTTAGGGTTTTCTTGTGCCTTGTACTTGCATCTATCCATCTATCAATAACAAGAAATACAAGAAATGGTTCCCCTACTCCCGTTTTGCCACAGAAATTGAGAGTAATTCAATCTAACACTACATTTCCTAAGCCAAATCATGTTGGAGGACAAAGGGGTATGAGCACATGGAATGAGCAAGTGGGAATAAATATAAAATTGGATTCGAGTTCTAGGTATACACATGGCCAAGAATCATCATGTTGGAGAAAACCAGGAACGTTCAAACGGTCAGTTGACCAGTTTTGGCCGGTTTGATGTCATTTCTGAGTTTGTGAGTGAACCCAACCATCCCAACCATCGATTCCCAATTTCACTGGTCCAATCAGACGATTAGGATTAGGCTGACATATCTGATTATGATTTTAAACTATGAAATATGTGATTAGCTTGGGGAACAATCTCATTACAATGAGTCCTATATATCGTTTGGCTCAAGGTATGGTCGACATGTGGAACACAATATAATAAACTAAACTGACACTAATGAGGTAAAGGAGGAGAGGCCCATTGGTCATAATTAAGCAAAAAAATAGAATTGCTTATACACTAACAACCCCTAAAGTTGGAGAGTATACATCATGTATTCCCAGCTTGCTACACATGTAGTTGGGAGGAAGGTGGAAGCGGCTCGGTGGAGATGTCGGCATGAGCAGATCTCATACAAAGTGGTAGTCATCCTCATGTGTTTGGCGCCCTAATGAAACACAAGGTTGTTTGCTATATAGATTGCCTTGATTATCACATTTGAGGGTGTCTGGAGAGGATACATGAATGCCAAGTTCATGAAGAATTGATGTCACCCATTGAATCTCACAGCAAGCATGGAGCATAGCCCGATATTGTGCTTCAGTGTTGGAACATACAACAATTGTTTGCTTATACACTAACAACCCCTAAAGTTGGAGAGTATACATCATGTATTCCCAGCTTGCTACACATGTAGTTGGAGGAAGGTGGAAGTTGCTCGGTGGAGATGTCGACACGAGTAGATTTCATACAAAGTGGTAGTCATCCTCATGTGTTTGGCGCCCTAATGAAACACAAGGTTGTTTGCTATATAGATTGCAACTTGATTATCACATTTGAAGGTGTCTGGAGAGGATACATGAATGCCAAGTTCATGAAGAATTGATGTCACCCATTGAATCTTACAGTAAGCATGGGGCATAGCCCAATATTGTGCTTCAGTGCTGGAACATACAACAATCGATTGCTTCTTAATTCGCCAGATGATGGGATGATTTTCCAAGAGAACACAGTAGGTAGATAAGAATTTCATATCATTGATGTCACCGGCCCAATCGGCATCAGCATAGCAAGTTAGGGAAATGTCTGGAGAAGACCAGGTCAAGGTGCACCTTTCAAATGTTGTATAATCCTTTGTACTTGGCGCTAGTGAACAATGAGAGGCTTAGCCATGTGTCGACTAACCACAATGACTGCAAAGCTAATGTCTGGACGGGTGATGGTAAGATAAATCAACTTCCCAACCATGCGATGATATTGTTCAGTATATCAAAAAGACTCGCCCTCAGACGTGACTCAAGTGTGGTAGTCCTTTTAGAGAGGAGACAAGCTTAAGGTCAAGCATTCTTGAATCGACAAGGTGGTCTATGACATATCTTTGTTGTGACTTGTGAGAGTTAGAGGCAACTTTTGGAACATAAAACTTCCAACTCCCAAGAAGTAGCTAAGCTATCCTAGGTGTTTGGTATAGAAATGTGATTTGAGATATTCTTTGAAGGCTGATATTCTTAGTCTCACTGCCAATAATGATGATATCATCAACATAGACAGCTAGAATGATGATTCCATATGCTTTTTTTTTAAAAGAGATTGCGGTCACTGGAAGACTTGCAGAAACCCAGAGAGGCAAGGACGCCACTTAGCTTGTTGAACTATATTCGAGGCGATTGTTTGAGGTTGTACAGGGAGCGTTTGAGACGGCATGCGCGAGAAGACTCCCCCGCAATAGTAAATTATGGCAGTTGCTACATATAGACTTCCTCCTTCAGTTGACCATGGAGGTTTTTATGCCAAGATGGTATGAAGACCAATCTTATTAGGTTGCTAGGGTGATCACAAGTTAGTCTGAGGCGGTATGAGTGACATGAGTGACTGGCAAAAAGGTCTCAAAGAAGTCCATGCCATATGTCTAGGAAAAGGTTTTGCAACAAGGAAGGCTTTGAGACGTTCAATTGATCTGTCATAATTGAATTTGACAAAGAAGATCCAACACCAGCCGACAGCGTTCTTGTATGTAGGCGGCAAGACAAGATCCCAAGTTCCATTATCATGCGAAGCTGACATTTCTTCAAGCAATGCAACTTTCCAAAAGAACATATACCTTTTTAGAGCGCTACAAGGCCTGTTGAATCCTCATAATTGGATAATTGAGTCGGGCCCTGGAGTTGGGGATTCTACTTTGAGATTTGGCGATAAACATTGGCAAACTTAGAAACAACAAAGAAAGTGCCCAACTTTGATGTCGTTTTGGTGGCCACAGACACAAAAATTTCGACAAATTTCGACAGAAATTTTGATAAATGTGTTCATGGCGTTTCAACGGCAAAATAAACGAATTAATTTATGAAATTTTACCAGAATGATCTACTGGTGTAGATCTACTCAAATATGTAATAATATTTCATATTGGATACGTGGGGGTGGGGTCTCGTCATTTTTTATTGAATGACCCTGAACTGTTTGGATGGGGATTTTTTATGTCAATTTTCAATGGTGAAATCAATGAATTAAGTCATTATAGTTTGCAAGCACAATATATAGACTTAAAGACACAAAACTATGCAAAAAAATATGCCCTGGGTAGTACATAGTATATGAAAAAGTAGAAAAAAAATCGATGATATGCCTGTTTCGAGAGTTTCGTCAGTCAATTTCGATGTCTGATTGCCATGGAAACAGAAATTTCGACCATTTCGTCAAAATTTTGAACATTGCTTAGGAATTAGTTTTGTTTCAAGAGTAATGTTAGGTTCCATTGGACCATTGTGGGAGGATTCGTGGGAGGGGACTCCACTAGTATAGACTTCACTGGATTAGATAGATTTAAAACAACAAATTCATTTTGAGGTGAGGGTGATGATGATGAAGGTGTGGGACAGATTCATGGAAGCATTAGTTGAGACATACATGTGGTGGGAGGGTTAGACTATAACACTTATAGCCCTTTTGGAAGATGGAATAGCCAAGGAAAACTATTATAACCAAGAGAGGAAAAAGTTTGCCTACCTTTGGATCAAAGTTATGAACAAAGTCAGCGCAGCCAAAAGCACAAAATGGGAGATGACAAATGTCTTCTAAAAAAAGAGAAGGGAAACTTATTATGGAGAACAGAGGCAGGTTGATGATTGATAAGGTAGCAAGCAATGAGAATAGCTTCATACCACTAGGGTTTGGGTATCTGAGCTTGGAAAAGAAAAGCTCGGGTTAGGGTTTGGATAACATCCGAAAAAATGCCGATTCTTGCGCTCAATGACCCCATTTCACTGTGGAGTGTAAGCACAAGATATTTGGTGGAAAATCCCACTCTCGGAGCAAAAATATGTTTTGGAGTGGGAGATATATTCTAAAGCATTTTTGGTTCTTAATATTTTAATAGATTTACCAAACCGTGTTGAAATCATTTTATGAAAGATTTTGAACACATCAAACATCTCATCACTGATTTCAGCAAATATATCTAACTCGTTCTCAAGAAATCATCAGCACAACCATCAAAATCCACTAAAACTCATGGTTTAAAACAGACTACAAATCTCACTATAAACCAAATCAAAGACAACATTTAACATTTAAAAAATTGCAAAGAAAAGAAATTATATGGTGCTGCCCTAATTGGCAAAAGTCAAATGGAAGGCCTTTTTAAACTAGATAAAGAAGGCTCCAGATGTTTGAGCTTCTCCAGGAAAGGGTGATTGTAGCACTGATGAAGCTGAAGGGGTGAGCAAGAAACAAGGGTAGACTGAGGTATGTCTTCACCTGATTAGTACAAATCACCAGCTCTAGAGCTCTACTAATCCATCTTCAAATTCTGAGAATCTCGTAACACAAAGTCATGACTATCACATGTCACATTTTATTGAAGGACATCAACAAGTTTGGAAACAAACATTATATTGGATATGAAAGTACGGATAAAATACAGAGACTTGATTTTTACCTTTGATGATAGATTCATACTGCCACACCATTCGGAGGTTTTAATTGATCCGTACACAAATGTGATAGAGGAATTTGGAATGTAGGAGTCAACAGTTGAAAGTAGGTGTCTCATTCCAGTTAAGTGTTGTATAGCCCCGGAGTCAATTATCCAAGTTAAGTTGCATGCTACCAGTGAGGGTCCCATATTACCTTGGTTTGAGGTCAGATGCCCTACGGAGGTCGCAACATTTTACATGGACGTAGAGTCCTTAGAGCTAGTTTGTTGTTGAGATTCTTACAGAAGAAATTCATACTCAACTAAGGAGATGATGACAGAGGAGTTGTCAGCAATTTCGGCGGCATGGGCAATGCATGTTCTTCATCCGCGCTCATAGGGATGATCGTGCTTCTGGTAGCACTTCTCCAAGATGACCAAGTTTGTTGCAAAAGGTGCACTTGCGTTTAGGAGTATGTTTACACCCTCGGCCTCAAGCTATAGCAGCCATGACTAGCTATGAGTCTAGTAAGATGGTCGGACATTGTTGTGGGCGTATATATGATTGATGTAGACGAGAGAAAGCATCCTCCTAGATGAAGAACTGGTTGCCTACCAAAATGACATTGTGAACTGTAGTGAAGGTTGTATGCAGGCCAGGAGCATTAAAGTGATGAGACTGGCTCGCTCCATGGTTTGTCCATCATAGGTGATAGGCTGGAAGAAATCGAGTTGTTGTGACAAGGGGACGGTGGTGTCGTAGTACTAGTCCAGCTACTTGCCACCATGGTGCTCAACAAAGAGCTTATCCCAGAACTTGTAAATGTGAATTGCATTCTTCTCTTGCGTAAGTGACAGCGAGCAACTTTCCACAAGTGGTTTGTGTTCTTATGGAACATGCATTTGGAAGCGATGGATGGTTCCATATTATTTCACAGCCAATTCTTGACTTGGTTGTTTCCACCCTTCCACTCAAAAGTGTCCTCCACAGGCTTCTCGATGAAATTTAACTTATCGCTAGATTTAAGAATCTTATAGATGAAATTCATCCAAAGTAAGTAGTTATATTCATTTAGTTTGATACTGGAGTTGGAGCAATCGTCGTTGTCGACAATCGTCTGAAGGCATAGAGGATCACACCGGTAAAATAACGACGGGATAGAGGAGTGACCACCTGTATGAAGCATGATGGGATTGAGAAAGTTGGGAAGATGTGTGGCTTCCATCATTATAGGAAGGAAGCGCTATGATAGGAAGGACAAAGTGGATCCCTATTTTAGAAGCACTCACTCATGTCCATAGGGAAGGTACATGGGGAGGTAGAGGATTTGAGAGAACTTTGGTGTTGCAACGAAGTTTTAGAGGGTTACCACACTTGTGTCGCAATCAACGGACTGTAGTTATATTTTTGTTAGTGACGGAGGAGAGACGGTTGTGACCCTCACTCCCTTGGAGGTTGCACACTGATTTGCACCATTCAGGAGAAATGGTTGCAACTCCTATGGGGACAATGACATACTTCTCTCCCCAAAGAGGGGTGTGACATCCTCGATTGCTGCCCAGAGCGAGCGGCAACTGCCCGCAGTCTGGCAGTGCATGTGGTTGGTGATGGCCTATAGGAGGCAATCGAATGCGAGGGCTACTGTCAGACGAATGGTAACGATAGAGGGATAGCGGTCAACGGCTAGAAGGAAGAGAGAAAGGAGGGTGGGACGAGCCACCAACAAGGGGCAGCGACAGTGGCCTTCAGGCTATTTCATTGTTGCTCGGTGTAGTTCCCTCCTTGGTGGTTGCCCTCTAAACCCTCGGGGTTTAGGATTGCTTTGATACCATGGCATTAACTTGGGGAGCAATTGTATTAACAAAAAAGGAGTACAACGAGTCATATATATAGACTTGACTCAATATGGTGTACATGTGGGAACAAAATATGATGAACTAGACAGACGCTAATGGGCCTAGGGAGCAGAGGCCCATTAATCCTAATTAAAAAAAAATGCTTTTTTAGCAAGAAAAGAATTGCTTATCACTAACAAAATATATGTAGATGAAGTGATTAACCATAAAAACATGTATACTTACGCATATAACTATAAAACATATATATACGATGGAGGGCATATTTATGAGAGTCATCAAGGTGCTCTGACAAGTATGGGAATGACCATTCTCATCTTACTACAAAAAGGAAGACTAGAAGAGCATCCATCACTGGTTGAAAAAACCCATTTCTTTCATCAAAAGAAGATAATTCTACTACAGCTCGTGGTGGTTGTTCATAGGCATCTCACTTTTCTCCCACTACTTGGGTGTACAACATGTACAACACTAGCAAGGGTATATGTGGGAGAAGGTATACTAAGTCTTTGAGATATGTGTACACACTTGTTGATGGAAGACAAGCTCCGACACTACGCACTACAAGCTCAGACGTCGTCACGCCGTTAGTTAGGCAATATTATATTAGCTTACGTTCTTTTATTATGTTTTTTCCTTGTTTTGGCCTATTGTAAAGTCAGAGTGGTTTAGTCCCACATTTGCTACCGCTCGTCTAGTCTTTCTTTTAGAAGCCTGTAAAGGCTCTATATTGCATCATTATTTAGACACACTTGATGAATCAGAACTATTCCCTTTAGTCATTCGGCGGTGTTTATTATTAGTTCAGTAGATTAATATTACTCGTGTTGCCTTCACTCCTTGAGAAAGGAGGATGAATAGAGGCTCCTCGTGTTAATCAAAACAAAAGTCCAAGAGATAATGAAAAACCCTGCATTCTCAAAAACCTAGCAAGTCAGCAAATTCTGGGATGATTGATTACAAGCGCTAACAGACTGCTTACAGGAAGAGCATAACACCTTCCAGCAAGTAGGCTGGTTCATTTCTGTAAAATAAGTGGTATGTTGGAAAGTAAAAAATTTACCATATTATCATGAGTAGCTCTCTCACATCTTACTATAAAACATAAGACTAGAAGAACACCCATTACTGAGAAGGAAACAGTAGGCAGCTATGTTTTTCTTACTCAGGTCTGCTCCCCCCTCCCTCTTCATTCGACGCATTTTAAGAAGCTGAATGCATATAAATCAATCATCTGACGCCCAGCTGGTAAGTTGATCAGGAAGGTCATCAAGGTATCAGGAATATAGCATAAAGTTAAATACTGATGATAACTTGTTAAAATTGAATCAGCTAGAGAAAAAAAAACCTGATGATCAATGAGAAGCGTGTATCCTTTTACTTAAATGATAGATCTTTTATCACTTTTCTGGTTATGGAAATAATCCTGTAAGGCTTATATTTAATCCAAGAGGCTATCAGCAGTGATCAATGGAAGCTGATATAGAAATAGCCCCCTTGGTTCATGTACACTTTTTCTTCTATTGGATCTTGATTGGCGATCGGGATAATATAATGTCTAGGGTGCAAGGGGCAGAGTTGATCCCGGCAAGTAGCTACTAGCTAATTCTGGTTGTTAAATGATAATGGCCTTTTCAAAAACTATACAGCCACAACACGTTATGTTTAACATTATGATTTTATGAGTTAAGCTGGCAGTGAGATAACTAATAACATGGAACAGAACTTCAACGAAGTTTGGTGAAATTTCGCCAAATTTTTTAATTTCAATCATAGACAAAGTCGAATACCAAATATTTCGGCCTCGTCCAAACTTCAGGGCGAAGTTTCATTGATGTCGACAAGTTGACTGTTTTGTGTGAAATTTCGTCTCAACTTCTCCGAAGCTGTCGAAGTTTCCTCGAAGTTGGCGAAGTTGGGGTGGAGTTGAGACGGCCCAAAACATTAATCCTAACTAGTTCCCAAAAGGCCATATAAGGCATAAGTGTCATATCCAACCCTCTTCACAACTTCTTATATCAACTCCTATGTTTTTTGTTGCCACTTTCTTAGAGAGGGTGTTGTAACTATGATTTGATTCTATATTATATAGGATACATATGGTGAACTATATTTGTGCATATGTGTTGCACATTTGACCCATGTGAGCAACATATTGTATTATCAACCTACCTAGGGCTAGAGAGTCTTGAATCATGTTTTTGTGTTAAAGTAACACATAAGATGGAGGTATAACATAATTAGAAGTTTTCAATCAAAGTTTCCTTCAATTCACATTATTTTCTTCAAAAACAACAGCATTAAAGTTTATCGAAGTTAGCGTCTAAACTTCCTCATTCCACATCCACTTCCACACCTGGCAAAGTCGACATGAAGTCAAAGTCCTCCACCATGACTGAAAATGCCTACAAAGAACTGCCACACAGTATCCGTGGAGGCTGTAATAGAGCTTTCTTTAACTAAAAGCATCAAACAACAATCTATGCTCATATAGATAAACTAAACTTACACTAAAAAGAAAGTATAAATCATGTTTCTAGTTTTTATCTAAACGCTATCACCTTCATATACAAGAAAGAAGAAAAAAGGCATAGTCTATATCACCTAGTTGTGCTGCTATAACATCACTTTGGAGGTATGACCTGAAATGGCAGGAGACCGCATATCACTATTTTTCATCAAATTATTAGAAAGGTTAATTTGTTTCTGGGATCATTTGTTGGTAAATAAATACCTCACGGAAATTTGAAGAAGCCCTGGGGCTCCAACTTCCAATGCTAAATAATAATGTGTGAATAACAGCCTTCAACTCCTTATAAGGTATGAGTGTACTCGATTCATTTAAATCTGAACCATTGTGGGTTATATTGTTTCATTACTACAATAAAGGATCTGCCAAATATTGGGCCTGAAATCTTGTAAAATGTATGAATAGTTTCTTCGGCATCAAGAAAGAATGGTGGGTCGTGTAACAAATTTGGTTGGAACACCATTTGTCCCAACCGCATCAAATATCCTTTCCGTCTCACTGAACCATTCACAGATACCGAACTCAAAAATGTTGTTTTCCAACTTGGAGCTGACAAATCTCCGGGTACTGATGGCATCATACTCATCATCATCATCATCATCATCATCTAAGCCTCAGTCCCAACTATGTTGGGGTCGGCTACATGGATCCTTCATTTCCATTCAGCTTTCTCATGGATCTGAAGGCATCATACTCAATTCTAAAGATATATGTGGGAGCACACCAAATGGGATTACACCAATCTTCTCCTATACATCTCCCAACATGATGACATCACCCCACAAATAAGGCTTCGTAACCATACACATTGTGCTCATTAAAAAATAGACAATCCAAAGATTGTTCAGCACTTCCGACCCATCAGCCTCATCAATTCATCCTACAAAATTATCGCCAAAACTCTCAACACTAGAGTGAAAACACACTTAGACAGCATAAATGGACATCAACAGTGTTTCTTTCTAAAAAGCAGAGACATACAGGACGCTTACATCATTGTCAGTAAAACCATAAACACATGCTACCACAACAATACCCCTCTCCTTGCCATTAAAATAGACTTTGAGAAAGTTTTTTGACAATATAAATTGGAAATGCTTCATCCAGTGTATGGAAGGATACGGATCCCCGCATAAATTAGAGCCTATATATCCACCTGCAAATTCTCAACCATCATCAATAGATCACCCTTTGGACATTTTAAGAGCTCCAATGGACTCAAACAAGGAGACCCATCTCCCCATATCTTTTCATTCTTGTCGCATCCATCCTTACAAACATGATTAAACTTGCACACAGACTGGCCTGATCACATCTCCACATTTATGCACCAAAAACATCATCCAATATGCAGACTATACCATCATCTTCATCAACCTTGATGACACCAACGTCATCAATACCATCCGTATCTTGGGTATCTTCTCATACATAACGGGACTCAAGATTAACCTCCACAAATCTGCAATAAATGGCACTCACGTGAGCGAAGATGTTATGCAACGCTACCAAACGCTCCTCGACTGCAAACTGGAAGGATTCCCTTTTATATATCTTGTACTTCCTGTTTCACTTCACCTGATACCAAAACTATCTGCAACCCTATCATCAATAAACTTAACAACCACCTGACGTCATGGAAAACAAACTTTCTCAATCGTGTTGGTAGACTTACTCTACTCAACAGCTCACTCACTTCATTGACTACCTATTACATTTGCCCTATTCCTCTCCCAACTGACATACACCATACCATTGACAAAATTCGTAGAGACTTCCTCTGGAAACATTTGGCAACACAATCCATTTTGTCAATTGGGAGACCATCTGCACACAAAAACAATATGGAGGAGATGGAGCATTAAAAACATCAAAACATACACCATATGTTTGATTTTTAGAATTGTCGCCACACTATGCTTAAATAGAAAATGCATCTGGAAGGATTCCCTTTTATATATCTTGTACTACCTGTTTCACTTCACCTGATACCAAAACTATCTGCAACCCTATCATCAATAAACTTAACAACCGCCTGACGTCATGGAAAACAAACTTTCTCAATCATGTTGGTAGACTTACTCTACTCAACAGCTCGCTCACTTCATTGACTACCTATCATATTTGTCCTATTCCTCTCCCAACCGACATACACCATACCATTGACAAAATTCATAGAGACTTCCTCTGGAAACATTTGGCAACACAATCCATTTAGTCAATTGGGACACCATCTGCACACAAAAACAATATGCAGGATGGAGCATTAAAAACATCAAAACATACACCATATGTTTGATTTTTAAAATTGTCGCCACACTATGCTTAAATAGAAAATGCATCTGGAAAGATCATATTTTAGAAAAGTATTATTGAAATAAAAATCCTTGGTGGAACATAACCCACAGAATAGCCTCACCACTATGGAAACATATCAATAGACACATACACCACATCAAAAACTGTATTAACATTACACCACATGCCATTAACAATGCAAAATTTTGGACCGAAGCCTAGTATCGTGGACAAATCATTACATATTAGACCATACACCTCCAGATTCCACACTCCATATCAAACTTCACCGCAAAAGCATTGACTCTCTTGATAGCCAACGAGATAACGACCTGAAAAGAACTCTCACCGTCACCTTTTCGGTAAGCACATACACTGATCCATACAACCACCTCAAAACAAATACCAGGGTAAAATTTCATAGATTTGGGGATCCACATACACTCCAAAATTAGCCAATCAATTCTTTAATTCCGTGGATATATTTGTCCCACAAATTACATTTAAAATTTTACTGGACCTCACAAGATTAAACTCATCATCTGGCTCATCTGGTATAACAAAATCCTCACTGATAGCAATATGAAAAAAAAGAGGCTTTCAAGGACCATCCATCTTTTCTCTTTGCCACACAGAAGAGATTACTTTCTCAAGACAAACAACATGCACGTTGCCACAATCTCTACCGTCTGTCAGATGTTTCAACATTCACAGCCCAAACACCAAGATGCCAAATACAAAACCACATTATCGGCTGCTATGACATGGACTTTCTTGCCCAAGAGAAACAATAGAAGAATTAACAAATATAAAAAAAAACAACCAAGCACTCATCCAACAAATCATTGATTTATATGACCTATTTACTCTTTGCAGACACACAGGTAACCATGGAGCAGAGTAATGGAGATGAACACCCACCAGTACCTTTGAAGGCAAGACGGGCACGTAGAGAACATTAACCATGGAGTAAATCCTCGCTGATACGGATGATTTCTGAATTTTGCGGTATATTGATGTTTTCCACCTATGAGGTCCATTGTCGGGGTGCCTCCCCCATTATTACCAGTGAATTAAAAAATGGCCCAGACGGCCGCTTAATCGGCCATGACCCTCATACGCCTAATTTAGCCCCTAAGCGCCCAGTTAATCGTTTTGAACATAATCGCCCGCTTTTTGCCTGCCTCACCTGCTTTTTGCCTGCTTTTTTCCCGTTTTTTTCCCACTTTTGTTTAAAAATCCTAATGTAAGCATCTAACATTAATTAATTACATAGTCCAAGTAGTGTTGACTATAATATATGAAACTTGTATACATTAAATGTTCTATGATATAGCTAGTCCTTATTTAGAATGCATACTTTGTGTGTGAGCTGTAATAATTGGGTACTGCTGTAATGCATCTAAGTAAATATCATATTGCTCTATTATACTTCTAATGCATGATTAGTTTTACTGATTTCCTTGCTGCTTTCAGTGATTAATGATTGGTACTACTGGTTAGTATTACTTTAGTGATTACTTTTCAATAATTCATAGTTTGTTATTTACAATTACTGATCTGCTTGCTGATTTTAGTGATTAGAGATACTGATTAATAGTAAAGTATTGATGAATACTTAGTTAATTACTGATTTGCTGATTAGATATGTATAGAAGTTCCTTGTAAATATATTTTTTATATACACATACATGTAATTTTGTATGAAAATATATAAAATTTAGACACCCGCTTTTTCAAAAATCGCCCGCTTAATCGCCCGCCTACCGCTTAATCGGTTACAGGGTGCTGTCCACACGCCTCCCGCTTCCCGCTTTCTGATACCTAGATTATTACATTATTACTTTTCTGCACAATCATCCGGTCCACTGACATAGTCATTATGGCACTCCTGGTGCTACAAGCTATGACATGGACCACTGGCTATCCTTATGTATTTCACTAATTAACATGCGGCTGCTGTATGTTAATTTTATCATATATTTGAAATTTTCATCACAAAAATATTTGGTATATGTTCCAGTATAAAGCCTAAAGTATGCGTCTCAAAAGTATATAAAGCTATCATCCACGAGCGGAAACTAAATATCTTTTCCACAAATCATATGGATAAATTCCATAAACCGGATTGCAAAACTTACTTTTCAGGTGACAACATGCTCCCCATCCGAAAAGAATCATGTAGCCAATCAGCACTCAGTATGAGCGCATTGATTGCACAACCATATAGAAATGCTGTCGTCCGTACCTACAACACAAATGCCACACTATCTTAATGTATTCACTCAAAAGTCTGTCAAAATATCAACTCACAATTTCCATACTATATCAAGTGTGGCATAATAAAGCTGGACCTGCATCTTTAGCAGTAGACACATCAAACTGAGACAGACTCACATGGGACTTTAGGAATTATAAGAATATAGGATCTGAAAAAGAAATTCAAGGACTACTTTGAAATGGTTTAAAGATCTAGAAATCCTTTTTAAAATTGCCTTAAAATTGGGGGTATTAATGAAACACACTCCAAAAGAAAAATTTAATGAATGACTCATAGCTAGCACCCTTTCTACAGACTCGGGGAGATAAGATACCAACTTTGTAATATATGAGCAAATATGGCAGTAAACCAGCAACTAACCAACAGAAAATAACCTTCTAAAGTTCAATGTAATTTATTTTAAAAAATCCTAAAGTGAAACGTTTCCATATCTTCATGAACAGAAAACAGCCTTTACTTAAAGAATATGAAATCGGAAAGAAAATATATACTGGTTGAGCATCTCAAAATATTAAGAGATTCTGACAAGCATATAAAATGCAGGTAAAGGGAATATACTGATGTGGCAAATTGCAAGAAATCCGAAATTCCCCTTCACAAGTTGTTTTTATCATCACTAAATCAACTAGGTCGCTCAAGATATTCCTTAAGCTGCCATGTAACTGCAAACTATAAATTAAAATTTCCAAGTAAAGAAGTTTCACAATAATTACAATACTCAATTAAATGTTTCAGAATGAATCCATGGCTAATAAGCATTAAAAGGTGATTGTCCCTGATAAGTATAATAGGAAATAATATTTTATCAAATCTGATTTGGGTACCAGTTGGGTATTAGCAAGACAATTCAGAAACCTTTGTTTAAAGGAAGACGGTAAGTTTATAAAAGTATACTAGCACTGGATAATCAATTATAACATAACATACTGAAATGAAAATTGTGGAAAATAAGATGGGAGGCTTATGAGATATTTTCTTATCGATAGAATCAAGCTCTCCTTCTATATATAGGAGTGGAGGCAAGTACAAGGAAAGCGACCTTAACCCTAATGGACCAAGACAATTAAACTCATATAAGATAATAAACTAAATAACAATAATTCTAACACCCCCTCAAGCTAGAGTATGGGTGAAACACATATCCAGCTTGGACTTAGAAGACTCAATTAGACGATTCGACGAATCAAAATTAAAAATTGCCACTCCCCATACAATATTTTCGCTCCCCCTTAAGCATGACTCTCCAACAAATAAAAGATTTGATGACGCCTTCTTTGAAGTTATGTCCTGGGTGCTAAAAATACTCGAGCTTAGGAGAAGATCTTCTGTAGTGCATATGGAATAAAAAACATAACCATCAATATATAGCAAACAATCAAAACACTATAACTACGCCTTTTCACTAGAAAGGAATGTGTGGTTGTAACAAACGCAATCATAACATCCAACAATGAAGCGTTGGAGGTATCTTCAAACACAGATATGACGAGTGATGGTGACTACAACGGATCCATCTGAGTGTGACTCTTGAGGGCTTAATGGGAATGAAAGACATCATCAAGGAAAACCCAAGTAGATCATTAGAAGAACCATATTGAGTGATTAAGGTATCTATGTATATATAATCTTATATGCATGTAGAGGTGTGTCTTTGTGTGTGTAGTAGATATAATGTGAAGAACAAAACTAAATATGTAGTTTTTGTAAATATAGTATATTACAGAATATTTATATATATGAGGTTCATATTACTCATTTAACCAGCTTATTAGACCATAATTTGATTCATAGTATCTGATTCAGTGCTTAGACTTTACATATTGTTTTTTCTTTCAACAGATTTGCTTGTAATTGTGATCAGATCTTAGCTCTATGTGACATTTTCTCAGTGATAGGACATGAACAGCAGCTGTATATTCAAAATTTGCATCGTCAAATATGGTATTACAGCAGCATCTGCTGTAGTGAAGTGTCCAGGAAGTGTCCGGGCAGTGTCCAGCTGTGTCCGGTGTGCTGAAAAAAACTAAATTGAACTGGACACGTCCCAGCCGTGTCCAAAACGTTTTGGGCCGTGTCCGAAATGTGTCCGACACGGACACGGGGGCTGTCTAGAAGTGTCTGTGCTTCCTTGATATTGACAGATGCAACTTCGAGAAGACATGAATAAAATAGCTCGATGAAGATCAAATCTGGGCGAATCATCAACCTTGCAGGTGTAGTGTTGTAGCTTGTAGGCTTGAAATGACGAGCTTCTCAAAAAATAATCATTCAATGTAGCAGGATTGTCACACACAAGCACCAAAGGGAACAAGAGGTTGGAATAAATGCAGGAAGCTCAGTCATGACGTGTGTCAATGTTGTAACTGAGATCCTTCAACTTGCATGAAAGTGGTAGCCAACTGGAATAAACAAAGCATAGATAGACAACCTACGTGCATATCGTGGCACAGACACAAAAAAGCATAGTTTCATTGGTAAATAGATACATCAATGATCCACTGGAAGCACGAAGAAGCATAGTGTCATTGGGAAAGTGATACACTAATGATATGCGCTGGAAGCACGATGCTTAGTGGGAATGAAGTGTTGTAAATACATCAGAATATGGATATGTTGAATAATAAGAAACTCTATGAGATCATAATAGCATGAACTGATACATAGCATCTCTCTCATACTCTCTTTTCATGCATTCTCTCTCCCCCTCCTCATACTCTCCTGCTCCTTTATATCCCTCAAACACCAATTACAAAGTGAATGAGTAGTTGGTGTGGAAAACAGACAATACCCCCTTGTACGTGGAAAGAGATGCACACATGAGGGGTGGTAGAGGGAATAAAATTGTCAAAGGAGTAGGGGAAGAAGCATGTGCCCCTTTTTTTGTGCCTTATAAACTTGCTCAGGGTCTTTTGTTTGTCAATATGTTGTAGATATAACTGATAATGCGATCAATGAGCTATATGACCCCATTATACAGATCCAGATAGAAAAATAAATGGAGTTTTGTGTGACCCAAAAAGAAGATTTGTCTGGCCCTTAGGCTGACAAATCTGGGGATGAGGGGGCGGAGCCCACTGTATGGATTAGGTCACAAAATGGATCCAACTAGGGGTCTGAATGGCAATAAGAACTAAGAAGTGTAATGTATATATGGGGATCTCCATGAAACTTCTGTGAAGAGAGGTAGTGCCTAATCTCAGAATCAAGGACAGGTATTGTGGCTCCAAGACCAATCAACCAGAATGATGACAGACCAATGGATACTTGAGAAATCTACCTTGTAGTTTCGGAATTTTTTGGCGTAAAAGAGACTTGCCGGTGTAGGGATTCGTCCATGGATTGCTCAAGTTATTCTTGGATCTACACATTGGTATCCCCTATCTGAGCGGTGTGCAGGTTTTGTTGGCATGACGGCGACAATCCTTGGTTGTGGAGCATGGCTTTACAATGTAGGGCACCATACAGTTGACGTCATAGGTTGGCCTTTCAAAATATCTTGAGGTATGTGAAGAGGGCAACGAGGTGAGCGACACAATAAATGATCTCGACCCTCATGGCATTGAGCCTCAATACGAGCAGCCTCCAAAGCGAACCCAAGATAAGAGAGTTGTCCAGGCAACCATAGTAGAATAAGATCCTTTTTTTAATTAGCAACTGGGAGGGCATGGGGCTTTCACAGAAATGCAGTCCGCACAACTTTTGGGAGGAGAACGTCGTGCTTCTTGACAACATTGGAGATGTTGCGTCTCATAAGTCAGGATTTGCTTATGGGCCAGCATGATCTTCATGACCTTGTCCTTCAAGAGGAGTTTGTGGATGTCGATGTATAGTTTGGAGGTAGGGAGGATGTGGGAATTCATCACTAGATAGATAGGTCTTAGGGGAGGTAGATAAATGGTGGAGATGGTCGGGGTGGAGAACGTCGTGCTTCTTGACAACATTGGAGATGTTGCGTCTCATAAGTCGGGATTTGCTTATGGGCCAGCATGATCTTCATGACCTTGTCCTTCAAGAGGAGTTTGTGGATGTCGATGTATAGTTTGGAGGTAGGGAGGATGTGGGAATTCATCACTAGATAGATAGGTCTTAGGGGAGGTAGATAAATGGTGGAGATGGTCGGGATGGAGAGCGTCAGCTGGTAGGTTTAAAAAAGATTTAGATTTTTATAAAAGAAGAAGAGAAGAGACGACTATGGAGGTCAGGATGATGCCATGTGGGCGGCTAAGCCACGAAGAGACAATGGTTGCCCGCAGACGGAGACTTTTTCTTTGTCTCCATAGGTTAGGATCGATGCTTTGATACGATGTGGAAAATAAGATGGGAGACTAATGAGATATTTATTTATTGATAGAAGGCAAACTCCCCTTCTATATAAAGGATTGGAGGCAAGTACAAGGGAAGCAAACTTAACCCTAATGGGCCAAGACAATTAGGCCCATATAACATAATAAACTAAATAACAATAATTCTAACAGAATTAATATAAGTTACTTCAATGGCCTCTTTTGGAAGGTTCAACTAACCTATTCCTTCGTATGGTACAAAAATTTGTCATCACGGTTGTGCTAACAAGCATGCACAGAATTGGTACAACAATTAGCCAGAAAAAAAATTCTAGGATACAATATACTACTCTGTCTCACATTAAGTTGTAACTCAACATGTTTGATATAACCAAGAATTTGATATATGGGTTTGGACACCATATGCTATTTTCTATCCTTGGTTGTAATTTGCACTTTTATCTTGATGCCATGACAAAAACCATGAGATTTGGCAGTGCTAGCAATCTTGTTATTATTAATGCATATTCCATAGTTCTATTTGAACACCAGTTTAGATCTCTTTGTTCAAGTGTGAAATGGAGATGAGCTGTAGGAACATAAACTAAGATCCCTATGTTGATGTTTGTATATCATAAACTAAGATCCCTCTGTTGATGTTTGCATAACTTTGGGAGAAAATCATTTTAAAATATATTTTTCTCCGACACATTGATTAATCATAAAAGTTTCATGTGCTTGAGTTACTTTTGACATTAGAGTTACCCATCTTCATTCAAGTTTTATTAATTATCATGCAAGTTTATTTACTCCACATTTGCAAAGAACTCTCCATTTTGCAATTGAATACTATGATCCATAACTGGTTCTGTCAAATAGTTCAGTTAAATCATTTGTTGATGCAAGAACATTACATGGAAAATGCATTACAAAAGATAGTAGCAGAAGCAATTAAGCATGCCTCTAACACGAACCTTCTTCTGAGCTAATACAATTTGACGCTGAACATGACAACGAACATGCTTATTTCTCCTTAAATATGTTACTGGCGGCGGTGGGACGCTCTGAAGAACAATACCCCCAAGTATCCTAATCAAGTTTTCAACTTTGGTTTCCGTCTCTCTTGAAAATCCAGTAAGAAGAAATTCTAAACCATGTAATGCTAATTCTTCTCCTTGCTTAATACGATCTTTTGGGGAAATTTTCAAGTTTTTCCTGGACGCCACTCTCTTTTGAGGTGCTTGCCGCTTGTAAGTTCTAAAGGGTAAGCCTATAAAGTAAAATACAGTTAGGGCATATATGTTATAAACTACCATTGAGAAAATAAATCAACATTGCATGTAAAATTACACAAATCACATTCAAAACATGAATTACCATTTTTGTATTTAGATGGGCAGGACAGTGTAGTTGTAGTTGCGTGCTTACTCTGAATGTTGATATCTACGGCATCTGAAAACCGAACTCTCTTAGCTATGCTATCTTGTGTTTTCGCTGCTCGAGCACAGAGGCTGAAATTGGAAGCATGAGATGGTAAGTGACCCTTGAACTTTGGGATGACAGAGCTTGTAGGTGTCACTGTTCCCAAACCTTTGGTGTTTGTTACTGAAGAAAACCTGGCTTCTGTATCTGTAGCTTTATTGTTTATGTCAAGTGGGGAAGCTTGAATTCGACGTCTGTAGAAATGACGCGCTAGACGAGGCGAGCAACTGTTATAAGTGGGCTTTCCCAGGTCGAAGAAGCTAGAATCGTTTGTGGTAGACTTTCTAGGAGACAAATTATTATATGCTAATGCAGAGGTTTGACCTGTTGTTTGAGGAGCTTCAACTAGGCTTTTAGGTTCAACTTGTTGCTGATCGGATTCTCTTATAGAAATTGAATCGTTCTCTGCTTGTTTTTCAGCATTTTTAGGTGGATGGAATGCCGCAGTCTGCACATGCAAAGGAGTGTCTGGCAAATTAAGAGGCACAACCATGCTATAGGCTTTAAGAGAATTTATTGTGGTACGCTTAGCTTGACAGCTTTTGGTCGTTAAGATCATTGAAGTATTACACTCTTGAAGTTGAGGAGATGTTGATGGCATCTCGTCACAACCTGGCCCAATTATATGTCCACTAGAACTTTGGAAGAAGTGATATGCAGTTGTACTCTGAGTATGTTCATTATTAACCCCAAAGCTCTTTTGCCCACAAACATCACCCAAGAAGACATCATCAGAAGATATACTGCAAGGTACCATAGAGCAAAGAGGATCAACTGATGCAAAATCCGAAGTGGCCTCAAGGCTCGGAGAACACAATATTTCATTCTCAGCACTGATTTCACCTTCTGCAGAAAGTGATCTCTTTTTGTCATGAACAACAGAATTCATTGATTCTACTATCTGAATGCCTGTTTCTGGTGCCTGAATATATTTGCCACCCTGACAATAATCCAGTGATTCTGATATATAGCTAGACTCCATAAAAAGGTTTGCTATGATTTTCTTGTCCTAAAAAGCAAACAAATTACAAAGAAGCATAGTTACGACAGTAAAATAAATTTGGAAACCATGCGAAAAAAAGTCTAAAAAAGGACATAAATGATTTGAGTCAAGTGTGTCAATGGCAAAATTTGACTGATTTGAAACTGTCACAGATACACAAACCACTTGATTCTAAATTTTATGAATTTCATCAACCACTGGTGTCCCGTGGAAAAGATAATTCAAAATTGAATCCATGGTTCTCGATCTAGAGGTTGATCGCATCTGATGGATCTTAACAGGATCAAAAGTTTGTTAAACCTTTATTTTATCTAGAGATGTCAATTTATAAATATTTCTGTATTCAGATAATACAAAAATGTTAACTAGAGATGTTTATGTGATACAGTGATAGAGACTTGGTCTTCAAAGTATAATTAAGCACCACATCACCCTATTCGTGATAATAGAAACAGTTTAGAGTGGATATCGCTTCAGTTGGCATACATATTTTATATCAAACAGAATTATCTGGAATAACAAAGAGGCTGTCAGAAATATATGAGAATTAAGTTATAATATTCTAGAGTGGACAGCAGATTGAATCGTATTCAATTGTCATACACAATTTTTTTTCAGGCAATGAAATCTCAGATGTTGTGGACATATCAACATAGTGACAAATGCATCAGATGGTGATGTATATATTTAAGTATTGTAGCACACCATTCACGCTCACACACACAGGCATGCACTAGTAAACATACAAGGATGCTTGCACCCCAGAGTCCCAGACACACAAATCTACACATCATTGGTTATTAATTATTCCCATGACAAACTAATCCTGTTAGGAAGCTAGTGATTCGTATTTGTCTTTTGTTTTTTATCTTTAGCATTTGCATTGATACTACTCCATTGGAAGTGATGTCATTAACATCATATCAATCACATGCATAGTTTTAGCTTACCTCAGACCTTTTAGCAAAATGGTCAAGAGAACTATACAGGCAATCTTGAAAGCTTAGAGTTATGCATTTGAGTTTTTACCCAAAAACCCCCTCATTTTTGCTTAAATTCTAGAAAACCCCCTCACTTATACCAAATCCTAAATAACCCCCTCCTTGTTTGAGAAAATTCCAGCCACCCCCCTCCACTCACCTTTCCATCCACCGCCATTAACCTCCGTTGCCATTCTTTTTTTTTTCTTTTAATTCACTTTCTTTCTCAATGTAATTGCATATTCTACATTATTACATTGTCAACATATTATATTATTTAATTATTCTATGAAGAAAGTAATTATTATCTTAGTAGTAAATGATGTATTAAAATTTTAGCCGGCAAACTCCGTGCACCCTGCCCGACCAATTCGAAAAGTCTGGGCTATTAGGAGTCAGTCCAGTTTTTAGTCCGACATCGTGGTTCGACTTAGGTTGGGTTTGATTATTTCAGGTTAGGTTTTGATCTTGTCATATTTTTATTTTATTGTAACTGGTATTCATAAGAAAAGTTTATGGTGTTCTACACATATACCAGTCTAGACCGGTGGACAGGATTGGACTGGTTATTCGGTCCGGTCATGGACCAATTTGATTTTCGATCCGGTCCTCGGTGTGCACTTTTTCTCAAATCGGGGTGTCGGTCCGGTCTGGTCCAAGACCGAAAGAAACTAGTTTGACCTGTTGGACCGGACAATATAAAAAACTTTTATATATATTAATTAAATCTAATATTTATGAAGGGTCGTAGAGATGTGGACTATGTTACTAATAATTCTAGAATTTACCAATAAGTACATTAATGTCGTGGTGCGGTGATGTGTCATTATATCAATAAAGTCAATAATTGACCGTTGCATTTATAAAATGCATCGAGTAGCCATTAAATAAATTTGAATATTACAATATACTGTGGCAACAACAAATTGAAAGGATATTAAATGTTGAACTGAATTGTTAAGAAATTAGTGTATTAAGTATTCGAAAAATACATTTTTTACATATTTACTGCTATGTAATTTGATTTTATAATAACTGTAACTATTACTTTTGTGTGCTATAAATTTATGACAGTTTGTCTTGAATGTTTTATTATGTGTAAGTTTCATATTAATAACGTTCTCAAAAGACGTATCACATCAAACTGTAAAAATCTAATTGTGAAATTTATTATGTCCAAGTTTTTTATATTTTCCGGTCCAATCGGTCCGGTCTTGGACCAGACCGGTTTCTTGCGGTCTTGGACCAGACCGGACCAACGACCAAATTTAGAAAAAAAGTGTGGACCGAGGACCGTACCGAAAATCCAAACTACCCAAGATCGGGCGGAATAACCAGTCCGGTCTGGTCCACCAGTCTAAACCGATATATGTAGAGCCCTACCCAAATATCATAAACTTTTATCATGGATATTAGTTAAAATATGACAAGATCAAGACCTAACCCAAAATAATCAACCACAACCTGAGTCGACCCGAAGTCATATCAAAAACTAGACTGACTTATAATAGCCCAGGCTTTTCGGATTAGTAGGACAGGGCGCGCGGAGTTTATTGGATAAAATTTTAATATTTCATATACTACTAACATGATAATTAGTATTATTTTCTTATTATAATAATTAAATAATATAATATATTAACAATGTAATAATATAGAGTACACAATACATGTTACATTGAGGAAGAAAGTGAATCAAAAGAAAGAAAAAAGAATGATAACGGAGGTTAATGGCGGTGGATGGAAAGGTGAGTGGAGGGGGGTGGCTGGAATTTTGTTAAACAAGGAGGGGGTTATTTAGGATTTGGAATAACTGAGGGCGTTTTCTGGAATTTAAGCAAAAATGTGGTGGTGGTGGGGGGGGGGGGGGGGGGGGGGGGGACTCTATGCATTTCATGTAGCCTAATGCTAGGGCTGTACATATACCAATTTAAAACGGTGGGCCGAACCGGACCGGTTATTCAGTTCGGTCCAGTCTCAGACGGACTGGACTTTTGGTCCAATTTGCAGTCCTCCACTTTCCCTAAATTCGATCCTCAGTCCAGTCCAGTTCAAAACGGGTAAGAATCAATCTGTAATATCATTATTTACATATTTCCATATGTCATTTCCATTGGATTTACAGGAGGTTATCAAGACATTTGTTGGATTTTAGATTGTCATTACAAACAATAGCGGGCAATTGTAATTCAAAGAACAAGTTTAATTATTAGAAGAAAAATGTAAGAATAAACAGAGAAAGGCATATTAATCTCTTGGGCTATACATTAATGTGTGATTATGCGAATCAAAACAGCCGCCTAGCCATTGCACGGTCGCACAGACAACAAATAGCCAAATTCATAAATATTAGTTGCAATAAAATGGCGACGACAATTGGGTTAATTGAATTGTTTGTGTGCTTATACTTAATGGCTGTAGGACCAGTAGTATGTCATTATTATACCAAAAATGTTCCCAACACCAACAGCATATGATACCAGCACTTCTTTAGATTTGTGCTGCCAGCCAATCAAATTACAATCAAAAAGTTGCATCATCACGTAGGTGGCTTAGTGATTGCTCTCACATCTGTTTTCATACATCATCAACAACTCGATATCAAAGTTTCATCTTCTTCTGAACCCCCCAACAACAAAGACAAGATTTGTCTTCATCTCAACCTGACAACAACAAAGACAATCAAGTAATTGACTAAGGGAAATTTGAAAAGATCGACTTCTTTAAGAGGTATGTTTTATCTTTTTCTAATAACCAAACTGTAGATATAGATGACGAATACAGTGCCAGTTGGTCTACAATACATGGAACAGGACTTCGACTTCGACTTCGAGTCGACTTCGACAAGTGTGGACATGGAAGTTTGTGGAAATGTCGAGGATTTTTATAACCAAACTTCGACGCAACTTTGACAAAAATTAAGCAAAAAAATACTGAATTTGTGATGAAAATTGATAGATTTCATCAAATCTAGCTTAAAAACACTATGTTTACATATAACTATAAGCATCTAACCATCCATGTAGATTTGCAAACGTAGAAAAACACACGGTTACATACCAGTCTGTGATGCAAGTGCAAGTTGTGCAACTAGGAATTTCTTCAAGATATATAGGTTTACAAATAGACAACTTAAAAGATTACAAATTACAAGTACTAGCATAACACAAGTAGAAAGCAACTAAGCAATTTAACAAAAATACCAATAATACAAACTGAAGTACCCACTTGAGTCGAGTCTGATGAGTGCCAACTAAGACTAATACCATGTCGAATGTCTTGCATGCTCTTCATATTGACCAATATGCCTAGAGCCAGCTATCTGGTTATCCACTCTTAAAGCATATTGCATCCATGTTATATTTTCTTTGTGGTTTAGCTCATAGTCAGCTAAAAATGTCGCAAAATCGGAATCAGAAAGGTCCCAGGACATCCAAATCGAGCATAAGAAGAAAGATCAACAGCTGTATATGATTTTGATCTGGGAAGAGATTTAGAATCATGTGACAAAGGTGTAGATGATCTTTCATGTTCAGAATGTGTGCAGGAGGGCTCATGACTAGAGAGAATAAAAGGATCATAGGTCTGCCCTTGAGATCTTTCATGATCATTAGTAGGATTCACCATAGAGCTATTAAATGGATAATGTGTTGTGCTTTGAATACTGGTCCCATGGGATCCACTTGAAGTATAATGACCACTCCCACAATGACCAAAGACACTATCAATATCAGTGTTCTGCTCTGAGTAGGTGCAACGCTATATCCACCACTGTCCATTCCGAATAAATCATCCATGATACTAGATCCTTCTACATTGCCAGTACTAGGACCACTAATATGCCAAGATCCCATAGATTCAGTTAAGTTATCAACGGATGGTTGTTTTGGCACTTGAACTTGTCCTTGTCCTTGTTGTCCATAACCATATTGTCTATAAAGATCATAAGAATCATAACCATAACTTTGATCATAGCCATAAGGAACATAAGTCTGTGGTGGGGGCGGGCAAGCAGGGCAATTGTTGTTGTTGCTCAGGATGTGGTTGTGGCTGGCTAGAGTTATCCTTTCCTTTTCTTTGGTATTGTTTTGTAGATGCAGGCCTAGGAGGAAGATCCGCTTCTTTTCCAGTCCTTTTAAACCTTGATAAATCAACAGGAGGAGGACTTGGAGGTGGTGGAGTTCGTCCTCTGATGTGTGATCCATCTGATGGAGCAGTAGTAGAAGAATCACCAGATGTAGACTTATCAATATATACTCCACCAGATGGTATGGTTGACCCTGAGGATGCTTCACTTTCATCTACAGGTAGAGGGCCAAAGAAATCAGCAGGATCATTCGAATCTTTCTCAAGTCGGTTGATTGCAGAGTTTGCTTGAATTCCCTCTTCTTGATTATATTGTTCTACAATAATACCCATCTGACTTGCAATTGTAGGATCAGGGTCACCACCTGATCTACCTACATCTAAACAGGAGTATAAGTTTCCTCATTCAACCAAGCCTGCATGGGGTCATAATCATCGTCTCTGTCATGATAAATGTAAGCCCAATCCAATGGATCTTCAGTCATGAAGTCTTTAGTTGGCTTGCTAAATCTTTCATGAAGATATTTTTCCTTCAACCTTATGTTGTAATGCACATATACCAAAGTGTGCAATCGTTTTGCCCCTAGCATGTTCCTTCTTTTTGTATGAATTAAGTTAAAGGTGCTCCAATTTCTCTCGCACCCCCCTGCAACAGTCGTTTGGGACAACACTTTAATAGCTATACTTCTTAACTCTTCACAGTCAATTCCATATTCAACCCACCATTCAGCTGCATATGAAAGAATATAAAAAAGTTAATAACCATATATGATAATTCATAGGTTTGTAATAAGAATGTAAGTACTAAGTATGTAACTTCATATACCAGGTGCCATCTTATCCCTTGCATATACAACACCTTTCATCCCAAAGACGCCTTGTGCTTCCCTAAATCTCTTCATCAGTTCAAGTATATATACACATAAATTTATAGGTCAAGATATGCTATATGATCAAGTTATTCTTATTAATACTTCATAGTAAATTATTAAGTTATAACTTATTTGCGCCACAGCTAGCAATGCCTTGTTGCTGTCATTGTCGTTGTACTTGTCAATCACTGTATGTACCGCCATTTGTAGGTTTCAGCCCTAGATCAAGACCGTATTGGAACCTAGGATTAAGGTAATAAGCTGGGTACGGAAAATAATTGAAGTGAGTGATAAGACAAAATAGTCAAATTTATAATGTAATTTGTAACTTGAAAGTTAATTCAAAATCTTTACCAACTTTGTGAAGGGGATGACTAAGTATTTTCTTCCATCTCTTATCAATTGATTTGAGGAATTGTTTACATGATTTTGATCCCGCTGCCTCCTCTACACGTTCTCTCATCATGCACATAGCCTCATAGACATAAGGCAAGGTGGCTTTTTTGTCGCCATCCACCATTCGAAGAACATGCACAAGTGGGCTCATTATCTTCAAACACCTTGATAGCCTTCTCTAAAAATTGTCATCATTAAGAATTTTCCTTACTATTGTTGCCTGCTCAGATTTACTATTTGGATGACGAGCCCATTGTTCAGATATAAACATCCTAAGAAGCCCTTGTTTCTTATCCTTTATACTTTGCATTGCAATGAAATTACTAGCAAAGCGAGTAATTCCAGGACATACCAAATCTCCATCACAATACTCCTTGCTTCTCATCATTGCTAGAAGAAAAGAGTGGTTATATATGAAGTTGATGACCCTCCTCGCACTAACCTTTACTTCATTGAATAAAGTAGTTTTCCCAAAGTCTTTAAGAATCAGATCAACAGAATGTGCTGCACAAGGAGTCCAATAAAGAGAATATTTTTTAGAATCTTCAAGAAGTTTACCAGCTTTCTTGAAATTGCCACCATTGTCCATCACAATCTGAACCACAAGCTCTTTTCCTATATCTGCAATTACACTCCATTAACTTGGCAAGATATTTGTGGTCCTTGATATGTGCAGATGCATCAACAGACTTTAGAAAGTAGGTCATTCCCTCATTAAATGCTAGAAAAATTATAATTTGCCGCTTTGTGCCACTTGTCCAACCATCACACATCAGAGTAACACCGAAGATAGGCCAAGTCTTTTTTCTCTGCTCATCTATCCACTCGTCTATTTCCTTCTTCTCAACAGGTAATTACTTGTTCATCAACTCATGTGGAGTTGGGGCCTCAGTTCCCTTTCCATGTTGTGCACATACATCAATCATGTGTTGCATATATGGGCCAGACGGCACATTGGGAGCAATACCATGTGCAAAAATAAATTTTCCAATAGCTTGACCTACAATCTCTTTGGCATTTTTCCAAATGCTAGTTATTGTTTTCTGTTTTGCATCCTGCGGAAAGTAGGCTCAGAAGACGTGAATTTCATGTTATGGGATCTGAAATTCTCCATTGTAGGGCTCAAGATTTGACTTCTTGTGGCTTGAGGTACACCAAATCCACCCCCTGCTTCATAAGTAGAAGAAACAAACCCTTTTCGGGTTTCCATGAATTGTCTAATGTCATCTCTCTTATGCCTTTCCATCACATATTCTTTCATGATTGCCCTCCATGCTTTTCTTTTAGTCGGTGTGTCAATATCACTAGGGTACACAATGTCATCATCATCATCATCATCGTCACTATCATCTACACGGATGACACTAGGACCAAACAATACTTCTTTGAATCTGTTATCTCTAATTGTTTCATCAGCTCTCTTCGTATTCTTTTGATTTGTCAAACCTTTAAAGTATTTCTTCACTTCATCGGGACATCTCCCACAGACTTTCACATTCTTGTCCCCTCCTGTCATATGCTTTTTAAACCTAGAAATACCTCCACTACCAATCACCTTGTTGCAATAGTTGCATTTTGTCTTCTGCTTAGTGCCATCAACCATTTGGCAATGCTCCCATCCTGGATCAGTTTTGCCCCCAATATTAGATCTACCACCACCACCACGTTCCTCCCTCCCACTCCCATCATGGCTCATCCTACCGCCCTCAGATTCAGAACCAAGGAATGAAGTAGACATCTTGAATCACACTTTCGTAGCCTAAAATTAAAAGACATATACAAGGGTTAATATTTAATACTTTACAAAACACATGTAAATAGTAAACGT
Organism: Alisma plantago-aquatica; assembly: GCA_963693085.1. Lineage (NCBI taxonomy): Eukaryota > Viridiplantae > Streptophyta > Magnoliopsida > Alismatales > Alismataceae > Alisma > Alisma plantago-aquatica. The sequence continues at coordinate 1,766,193,892 of OY856409.1, forward strand.
TCTTCAAATGCAATAGAAAATATACTTATCTTTAATTTCAGACCTATATAAGTGTATCAGTTGTTAATTTAATGACACATATACTTAATATAAAGTTATGAACACAGTACATGTATGTGATATCAAGATTAGAATTTTATGTTCAAAAGATTTCACATTTGCTAAACAAATAAGACCTCAAATTAAGCTAATATATGCTGCAATTATTATACTAATTTTTCTAATACATATTAGAATTGTTTATAAGTTTTTAATATTTATTCATAAAATTTCAGCTTATTAATGAATATTTAATACAAAAATCCGTAATAAACAGTAGATTATAATCAATTTTAAGTATATTTTTCCTTTTAGTAGTGTATAACTATATAATATAAGAGTGTAATTATATAAATTTAACTTATATTATATGTAAAATCCCTAAAAACATGAGAATATTAAAAAAACGAGTTTGGGAGGGGTAGGAGAGAAAAATGTGGTAGATCTACAAAAATTTCGTAAATATATGTTTCGATCTAGTAGAGAGGGAGTAGATTTACCAATTTTAGTTGTTAAATACTAACAATAGTGAGTAGATTTCAAAAAATACGAATTCGGGAAGCAAACTAGAAGAAAATACGAATTTATGATAAATTTGTGGTAGATCTAGTAGTGAAGGGGTAGATCTAGTAGAGAAAGGGTAGATCTACTATTATTAACTAAGATTAAGCAAAAAAAATATCAAAATTACCTTGCTCCAAGCTCCAGCTCCTTTTTTCTTCTTCTTCAGCAGTAGTCGTCAAAATCGCGGAATGTGTCGAGAGAATATGTCGTTGTGTCGCCGGTTCGGCGACTTATTGGATTTTTTGCACTGGGTTGGGCCTGTTTCGGCGACATTTGGGCCCATATCGTCGAACCGGCCCAATATGTCGACGACGTTGTAGAAAAAAGAAGTTTACATGCATTCGACGTCGCCCACTGTCAACATCGACACTTTCGGCGACACATCGCCTGATGTCGACGACATTTAGATCCATGCTACAATATACACATGCAAATTTTAACTTCTTGGTTTCTCAATTCAATTAGGGTCATTGGTGCGAGGCTATTCACAACCACTATAATATATATCCACAGATACTTTAACACCCTCTTGCAATGTAAGCAATGTTTTGGAAAGCGTGAAGCGGGAGGTAGGTGGACAAGACCTTGTAGCCACTTAAACGCCAAGCGAATGCTTTAGTTTCTGTATATTTTATACAAAATTACACACATATATACATATCTAATCATATATTTTTAAACTTTAATACATATCTAAACACATGTAGCAATATAAAATTGATTTCTATACAATTCAATAATATTACTATGGTGCTTCTAGTAATATACATATACAATATGTTGTTAAAGTAACATAAATCTAGCTAACAGAGTAATATAATCATAGGTATACAATATATTAAACATTATAACAGTGAGATTGCAATACTACTGTAAATAATACAAGAATACTTGTATTTTATAAACTTACAGTACTAATATTAGATAATACGTTTATACATAGTAATGTTACAACAATAACATAGGCAATATGAATGTATAACATAACAACATAGTCACAGTAGACTCCGATTTTTTGAAAAAGTCACATTTAAAACGTGATTTATTTCCTAGATGTATGAAACGGCCTAATAAATTCCAATTCCCGAATACTACATTTTATTCCTGTATTATTCCTAAATGATTCACGTTTAATTTTTTTCCCATTTTATATGTTCTTTTCCCGTATTATATTGATTAAAACTCTAACTTAGGTTGGGTGTGTATATGTGTCTATGTATGTAAACGCATGTATGTGTGTGTGTATGTTTGTAATATATGTACATGTATATGTATGTGATAGTTATAGATATGTATATGTACATATATCTATGTGCAAAACACATATATACATATAAGATGTATGCAATATATGTATATATCCATTGTTTTTTTCGACTTTTTCCTATAATTGTTGACCATATTTTTACCATACGTCGACCGTTTTTTACCCAAATTTTCCGCATAATTGCCGAATTCCAAATTTTTCAACTCCACCTAACGTATCCCGAATACCAAATTTGTAACTATGCATAACACAAAACAGTTATATGTGGCTGATTACATATTGCAATAATGTCAAAAATTGTAATGTAGAGTTGCAGACAATAGTAGATGACATGGTAATACACAGTATTATACTAGTAACGCATGCTAACGTGGTAATATAAAATACCATTTATAATAGTAGACTCTGCTTACTATATAGCATAATACACATTATAGTATTATACACAGTAGATATTGCATATCTATACTTAGTATTTTATGCTATATGCTAGCAGAAATGTATAGAAGTACAATTCAAAAGTTGATTTAGAAATGTAGAAGAAGATATCTTAGGCCTAGCTGCTCGCTTACTATAGGTGACCTCAGGCGGGCTTCTAAAAACAGCAGCAACCTTGCAGCACTTAAGTGGGCGCTTATAACACTTGTTAAAACATTGAATGTAAATTATTGACACCAGACTTTTTCTTATACATATTCTGACTTTGAATATGATTTATCATATATAATGTGCTTGTACCATGTTCATTCAATTATTATTATTTTAGTTGCCAAGCTCTAATTTAAAAGAAGGCGCTTTCGCTTCTCCTAAAACATCACACACTACTGAACCTTCTCCTTTAACGTCTTGATAATGATATTGATGTTGATGAAGAGTGTGAGTGTAAAGAATATGATTTGCCATAGCTAATGTGCTTGTACCATGTTCATTCAATTATTATTATTTTAGTTGCCAAGCTCTAATTTAAAAGAAGGCACTTTCGCTTCTCCTAAAACATCACACACTACTGAACCTTCTCCTTTAACGTCTTGATAATGATATTGATGATGATGAAGAGTGTGAGTGTAAAGAAGAAACCAAAATCCATGAGCGAAAAGACATGGGCATAAAATGGCAGAGTGTTGGGACCATTTTGAAGAATACATTGATGAAAAAGGTGATAAGAGGGGAACGGGAAGGGGCTGAATCGTCGCCTCCAGCAACAACTCCTCGTGGTCCAAGTGAGATTAGGGGAGAGGACCAACCCCGGAGTGACTCGCTAGAATCTTCTGCTAACCCCAACCCGACTATCCTGATTGCCGATGGGAAGGATGATTCTAGTTCGGGTTCTGCTCCAGAGCAACCCGCCTCTCACTCACCCAGCCCGCCTCTCACTCGCCTCCACCTCTATCCTCTAAAAAGCCCATGGATGTCACAAGCTAGTCCATCGACGCTTTTCGATTCGATCCAGAGTTGTCACCAAGGGCTAGCAAAGATTGATATCACTGCAATTCAATTCGTGGAACTTAAATTGCGAAATGGAGTCAAATTCATGCAGAGCGTAAACCAGCAGGAGGCAACTCTTTTTTGGGATGATCATCTATCTATCTGTTTCACTGGTCATCTATCTATCTGTTTCACTGGTCAAAAGCCCTTCCATGGTCAACTGGCAGGATGGATCAGGAGACAGCGGCATGCCAACAGCAAATTCAAGATCATGGCGGAAAAAAGGGGAGGCATTCATCAATAAATTGCCGACTAAGAAGGAAAGGGATTGCAATCTTGATGTTGCGCCATGGCCGATGGATGTCATCCTTATGATCACACAGGTGTGGTCTTCAAGATATCTTCTCCCTCCTCTTTCCTTCTATCAACACCGATATGGATCTACATTGAGAATCCAAGTGTGCCCTGGACTCTGGATCGGCTTGCGAGAATTGCAAGTAGAGTGGGAAAACCTATGACTATGAGGATAAGGCTCTATCAACAGGTTGTCTAGAAGCTGCAAAAGGTATGTGTGAAGGTGAAAGCGTTAGCTTCATTACCGAAGGCCACCGTGGCAGAAGTTGATGGAGTTATGCTTCTCTTAAAGATCGAGTATATCCCTAAATTCAACTTATGGGTTGCATGCAAGTGGTTTTGGGCATTGGCTCGCGTCTTTCCCAAATGGAGCAAAGCTACCATGGTCACTGATACGCATATCTGGTACGGAAAAGGCTTCGAAGATGTTCCACATTTATCCAAAAAGACAACTATCTCTACCGATTTAGAGAAGATGACTAATTTAGTTGAGCATTCGACTCCATCTATCTGCAATCTGATTGATCCTCCAGTTCAGGCTCTCCGTCAACCAGTTGATCAAGATCAAGTATCATGTAGTTGTGAGGTAACCCCCAATCATTCTCACTGTCAGGGAACTCTTCCGATTTTTTCTTTCCCAATGCTCGAGGATGGAAGGGCTAATCATTCCAAGGCCCAAATAGTAGAAGAGATTAGAAATGATTGCCCCTAGTTCCCTATTCAAGTGAGGTCTACCTATTTTCTAGATGAATCTAAATTCAGCCTCTGTTCTTCACCAATTGTAACTGATGAAAGTCTAAACCTCAAATGGGAATTTGAAATTGCAATAATTTCTAAACAAATGGGGTTTCCATCACTTGAACCATGGATGGCGGGCAAGTTATCACAAAATTGTGATAGCTTTTTGAATTTTCAACGGAAAAGGAGAAAAAAACAATTTGATCAGGAGAGTGAAGAGGTTTCTGAATCTCATTGTAAATTTGATGAGAGGGGAAATTTCTGCCTAAGAAAGGGGAAAAAAAACTTTTGGACGTCTTGTCATCTGGATAAGCTTATAAAATCCATTTGATATTGGGTTTGTCTTATTATTTCTCTTTCTTGTATCCTTCTAGCATGAATCCTTGGCTAGTGGACAGTTCTAAGCGTTGAGATCTATATCTCTAGTTTATTCTTGTGCAGTTTGGATTCTGTTAGCTAGTGCCATGAGGGGTTGGGTTCTTGTGTCTATTGTTTGGCTAAGTGCTTTCTTATGCCTCTGTTCTTTGCGAGGAACTGGTTTTAAAAGTGAGCTTACTACGTTTTTTGGGTGTAAGGGGTGAAACTATGCTTGTACGGTTGTACCTAATGTTGGTTTTAACAAAAGTCCCACGCTTACTTGACCCCCTGAAAAAGTGATAAGAGAGCTAGATGCAATTATTATGATCGTAAATTTGTGGGTGACCCTAATGAAAATGGAACAAAAATTTTGGAAACCACTTTCCTATTTGTGAGAAAAAATCTAAGAACATTTCAAAAGGGAAGCAAACACAATTATGCATGCAATCGCTAGGCAATGAACAAGGGATGGGTAAGTTAAAGTGTTGGAGATTTAGCTCACGTGATATTAAGGATGCATTACTCCGTATGATAATTATTCGGGATGAGATGCCATTTCGATTAGCTGAATGACCTGGTTTTCTTCATTTTTCTCAGTCGCATGCCTGGATTTTCATTTTCCATCAACAGTGACAATTGCACTTAACATATTTCAACTCTACGTAGATTGAAAAAAAAAATTGAATAGAAATTTTTCAAATATCATCCGAAAGAATATGTTTCACCACTAACACATGGACTTCAATTCAAAAAATAAATTATATGTGTCTTACAACCCATTTTATTGACAAAGACTAGAGATGAAACAAAAGAATCTTAAAACTTGTATCCCATATCTAGTCATAAGGGGGAATTAATGGAAAATTTGTTGAACAAAGTTTGGTTGAATGGGGCTTGGAAAATAAAATCCTAACAATTACTGTTGATAATGCTAGTTCGAATGATGTTTCATGTAACTGCATCAAGAAAAAAATGGCACAAAGGGCTGGATGCATACATGAGGGAAGATTTTTTCACACGAGGTGTGTAACTCATATCATAAGTCTTGTTGTAAAAAGTGGGCATTTAAGATAGCTATAGACAGAGTTTGGGCTGTCGTTACCCGTTGGATTTGTGAGATAATCTCCAGCTAGATTACAAAGGTTTAAAACATTTTTGAAATGTAGAAAATAGAAAGTAAAGTATTATTGTCCCTTGATGTTGACACTAGATGGAGTTCAACATATCTTATGTTGAACACAACACTAAAATTTGAAATAACCATTGAAAGATTTGGTGGACAAGATCCTTATTTACCATATGAAACTTAAATTTGGAGGTCAAGAAGGAAATGAAAAATCTAAAAAACCTGGGGTTCCAAGAGAATGATTGGTCTACTATTAGCAGAATTTCTACTTTTCTTGAAACTTTTTAAGAGTTCACCGTGCATGCCTTAGGTTCATCTTAAGTGACAACAAAAACTATTTTTGTTGAGATTAGTGTCATACATAATCTTTTAAAAGGATGTATGGAAAAAGATGATATGGAATTTTCTCTAATGGCACAAAAGTGAAGAAGGAATTTGATAAGTAGTGGGGGAATATTATGATGGGAACATCTTCGTTTTGTGGGATCAATTCTTGATTCTAGAATGAAATTTGTTGGTGTACGCTTAGCATTTCAGAGAACATATGGCAATCATGGGGGAACTATGGTTGAGAAAAAATAGCAAATGGCTTTCTCATTGTTTGATGAGTACAGGAATTGTATGCTCATACTAGTCATGCTAGTGGACAAACTTGTGGGTCATCTCACACACATCATTTTCATCTAGAATTGGAAACACAAAAGGCAATGTCTTTGACATGAACATTCTTGCAGATATTATGAGATTGCAAGGTGGACCTCATGGTGGGTTTGTTAAATTTGAAATTGATAAGTACTTCAATGAGGAAATTAACCGTTTAGTGATGATTTTGAATTTATAAAAATGGTGGAAACTCCATGGGCCTAGATTTCCGATTCTTCAACACATGGCACAAGATATCCCAGCTATTGCCTGAGTCTGTATTTAGTACAGGAGGGTATCAACTTGATTCCTTCAGAAGTTCATTAACACCTAACGTAAGAATCAATGTTGTAGTAGTTTGTTTCATTCTATGTTTTAAATAAACCTGGAATCACCTACGAAGAATCCGATAACTACTTTCCTCTCTCATCATGTAGTTTATTTTATTGTATAATTAATAGGTACATTGATAATGGTTTATTCACAAAGAAAAGCATCTGTTGTGCATGCACCAAATTATTGGAAATATTCTGAAAAACTGATGATGTATATATCATAAAATTTTAAGAAGGGTGTCTGATATAACACTGTTTACCTTTGGGCCTGTGTCCTCTTTTAGAGCAACTTGATCAAAAGGAGTATCCTTGATACCACTCTGGATTGATTCGTCTATCTGATCTTTTGATTGGTTATTTCTATTTAAAGTGGTGCTGATCGACTGATTATGTGAAGGTTCATTTTGGAGAGAACAAGGAACTTCAGTAGACGAATTCTGAAAATCCAGTGCATTTGCAGATGCCATTGCTGGTATCTTTTGTTCATCACGTGCAGAAAATACATTAGAGCAGTTGACATTGACTTCACCAACACTCAGGCAGTTAACGTCCTCATGATCATCAATAGCTATTGCATTGCAATGATCATCAGGAGTTAGAACCACCTGCGTACAAATCATACCAGCATCATCAAAAGCATTTTCCATATCCGCATCATCCAGATCATATAGCAAATGAGTTTCATCAATTTGTTCAGCTAAACTGTCGGAACAATCTTCAGCATGCTCTGATTGACATCTTATCCGTGCTTGTTTCACCCTGATAGCGACTTCCAGTAGAGATGAAGCCGGAAAAAGTTCCAGAAGCATATCTTCAGTTGCCATGTCAGATATAGCCACCGCTTCAGAAGCTGCAATGCAAAGCTCTATAGAATCTTCAACATCACACACATTCCTTCGTTTTCTCTTTGTTTTCTTTTTAACATTCTGTTTCATTTTGACTGAATTGTCTGGTGATACTTCTGATGTGAATCTACCTGACACACAATTTTCCTCACTATTCATCTCTTGTGCCTTGTCTTCTAGTATTACTTTGTTCTGAAACTCTGGCGCTTCTGCTTCGTGGATTCTAAGATTTTGGTTGTCAGCGTCATTTTCGTTCCAAATGTGTAGAAGTGGTGAACTCTCTTTGACACTGTCTTCTAGTGAATTACCAGAAATACCATTTTCAGGATCGACAATCGGATGAGGTTTACTGGACTGAAAAGCTTCGAGTTTATGTTGAAAGTCAGCAGAGCATTGCTCGGAAGCAAATTGTGAAATGCCTTCTGAAGAAAGGTGTAGATCCAATGGTGATGCCTGCTGTGATATAAAACACAGAATTGAGAAACTAATGATCGCAGTAAATCATATCCACTGGCTGGTTAGATACTGCATTACACACTAATGCGTAATGCAATGCCATAATGCTGTTTAAATTATTGTTTTAGGTGAAAGTGTGGAAAGATAGAGCAAAAACACAGCATATTATTGCAGTTATAATCAATCCACTTTAATTTACCCTTAGATACAATCACAGTTATTTGAGATTGAATTTAGCATCTCTTCCTTTTGATAATTGATTGCATTTCTCACAAAGTTATTTATTTGTTAGGATCAGATCAAGGATTCGGGTTTTCATTTAAAATGTTTAAAAAAGTGATTTGGGATTCGTTGTCAATACATGGTGATGCATTCTATTAAATGGATCACAGACCAAAATTTGGGTATTTCCTGTCACTGATCCAAATGAGTAACTTTTTGCCGTACAATGCTCTGTCTTATAAGTTCTAACTAGAGATAGGAGGAACCGGGGAAGAGGTTTAAGATTGGACACTTACTTGTTTAGATGGCAGGATGCTCCCTATAGATGAATTTCCTTCTCCAGATAGATAAAGATGAAAGCTGCCCCATGTTCCGTCTCCGCATGATCCATCGCCCTCCTTATTATAATGAATATCGCCAGCGCAGCGCAGGATTTCTGGATTCGAAGTGCATTTCTGAAGAAGAAGAAAAATGCAACAGAAGAAAGAAATTCATATAGGAGATTGCTTGAACCGGGAGGCATATAAGAATGCAACACAATGAGCTCATAAAAGAGCCATTGGCGTTTTCTGGACTAGCTGCCCTGGGAAATATTGTTTCTGTATCAACTAGTGAGATGTTCTTCAAATTATATGTATCTTACAGTACATAATAATGCATATAGGATTTCTCAGGAAGAAGAATGGGATTGAAAACAGTACATCCGGGAACTTCGTACCAGGCTAGAAGGTGTCTGGTCTCTCTCGACTTCTTCCCTATCCGCCTGGAACTGATCGGGTTGGAGCCATGGTGGAAGCCATGCTGTTTCCTGCAACAACAACATAGATAACCCCAAAGAATGGGCCGTTAAATCAATGAAGAACTTAGATTGTGAAAAGCAAAGAGGAAGACTAGCAGATCATGCTAGGAGAGGAGGCGCGTTACCTCAGAGAACTGTGGTAGACGGAAACCACACCCCGCCATGAGAAAGGAAGACGAGCGATTGGCGCCAAGAGACGGATACTTAGGGCAGTGGTTTATCAGGTAACTGGGAGTTTGCTGGGAGCGGGCTCCTCAGTTCTTAGGCCGCTTCGGACATCCTGCCGTTGGGGCGCGACTTCCCAGGAGTTGTTTCTTGATAGGCCCATCGCTGTTCCGACGAGGCCCATTTACTTTCTCAAAACTGGCGTCACGAGAAAGCCAGCGCTGAAATGTTAAATTAAACGATTAATGAGCACATAAAGGGACGTCTGTTCCCCAGTAAACGAATCATCAAATCACAGGAGAGCTGCTCTTACTCTTTGCTGGAGCACCTTTCGAAATTATTTAGTTTCTCTTTTTGATAATGTATTTGGTTTCTCTAGTTGATAAAAATATTTCTTGATGAAAGAGGTTGTAGGTTGTATCTTAAGAAACACGTTGGTAGAAAGGGATCATGATATACCAAAGTTGTTCCTTCCAAGTTGAATATTTTGATTGTTTTCTTAGACCTAACATGATCCCCTTGCTCGTGCGGTTTGTTTTTACTTGCAATATTACTGGTCATGTAACATAAAATTGAAAATCTTGTTCCAATTTCCAAGAAGGCACCCACTAAAAAAGAGAAAAGGATATGAACGCCTTAAATAACTTACACAATCCCAAACTAGCACGTGGTCATACAATTGCTATACTACATGATTTTAGACGAATAGAAGATAGGCTCGTATTTTGATATCAACCATGGGTTAATAATGTGCAAACTTTTCAAAATGTAATAAAATTAATATTTTTTGTATGGTATACCCATGATGATCAAAATCTTTCTAAAGAAAATAGTGCATGGCAGTTCATATCCTAAATAAAATGGCAAGTGTTTATTCATAATGAATAGTCAAATTGTTCTCTAGTCAAATTATAAGTCTAATTGGGTGTGCACTTGATTGAACTCAAGGGTTTGGATCCTATGTTCAACTGGTAGACTAAGAGGTTGGATCAAACTTAGCAGGTATGTGTTGGGGCGTCAATGGAAAATATTGACTAAGTTGGATAAATGATTTGGTTTTCTCACACCAAACATCCTTTAGAAAATTGTCTTTCAAAACATGGAGCAAGAACTCGTCATCCCAATTCTATTCCACCATTTCTCATTGTTAAGTCCTCGTCATAATTTAAGAAGATCCATGAGAAGAAGAAGAAGACGACGACGACAACGACGACAAAGAAGAAGATGAGAGATTTCCACAAGTGTACGCCTCTATAATTGGGAAGATGTTATTGAAGGCTTCAAATGGATATGATATTGTTGTAGACTCCATTAAATATATTTGCAAGTTGGTTCACTTACCAATGTTACTTCCAATCAGGTGATGAAGTTCATTTACAACAACTTTATCGGCCAATATGGAATGCCTTAAGATATTATATCTGACAAAGTCTCTAACTTTATCACACATGAATTGACCAACATTCTTGGAAGTCCCTTTGGATCATGCACCATTGTTCATATCTCTGTCATCCAATAATGAATAGAGTCATAAAAGAAGCCAACGAGAACTTAATTACACTCCTCAAGACACATATAAGAAAATTGGAAAAACAATTGGTATTGATCCTATGTGAAAGCCACATTTCTTTAGGAACAAACACATTTTAGTATATTTTCATTCATATATTGAATGGAGGTTGTATTTCCCACTGAAACATGTATTTCTTCATTTACATTCATATTAAAAACTAACATTGAGAAGGGAACTGAGTTCATAACCACATGTAATCTCTCAACGTCCTTGAAGAACATAGACTCAAGACTCTCCATTATGTCTCATGCTACTGAGTTAGAATAAACAATCCTTTGTAAGGACTATGTATCCATTTTCAAAAAGAATACTTAGTGCTTGAAGTGATCTAGAATCTAAATGTCAACAGAAGATTCCACCAAAAATGGTAAGGGCCCTAGATAGTGTCAGGCATAGTCCAACAGGGTGAGCTCCAACAATGTCACATAGACAAAGACACGCACTTACAACGAACCAACATGTATTCCATATAGCTCTTTTATTGCTAGTCAAACTTCCTCCTTAATTATCACAATTGAAATCACTTAAACCACTATATCTTTTGTTACCTCACATGAATTTTTCTTACCAACCAAGGTATCTTCCTTACAAAATAAAAATAGGCAAGACCCTACACATGACAGTGTCTTAGCCAAATAAGTAGGTTGAAGAAAGTAAGGTTAAAAGTAGAGCATGTTGATATTAATAAATACAACATTGCTTGGTCATTTGAGGTGCAAAACTATAATGTCATGATCTCCTGCTTAAGTTAAAACTCCTTATTTAGAGCTATTCATAAAAACAAGCTTCTTTGAGGATTTTTTCGTAAAATCAATTTTAATGTTAAAATAATCTATTATGATTTATTTAAAAGCTTTTACATATTGAAAATATATTTGTGGTACTTTTTGCCAATTTTTGAAAAATAACATTTTGGTGGGTAAGCACACAAGTAGGTAGTTGTGTGGCAAGCAAGATTCTTATGGAGGCAAGCATATAGCTGGATAGCAAGTAGGTAGCTTGAGCAAGCACATTAGTTGGTGAAGCAAGTAGGTGAGTGGCATGCTCCTTTCATTGACACCTAGCATCTCAAAAAGTTGACACCTATCCTGCCATGTGTCAACCACCCTTCAATAGCTATCTTGAGATGACACATAAGCTTCCATGTGTCATCTAGCAATTCTTGAGATGACACCTAACCATCCATGTGTAACCTAACTAGTAAACATCCACCTAAAGATGACACCTTGCAACCATGTGTCATCCACACACTTTTTTCTATTAGGACCATGCTACTCTTCACCATTCCTATATAAAGAGCCCCCATCCACCCCACCATAGCACAAGTTCTCTCCTCTTCATCCTCAAAACAAAGGTGGACGTCCTTCCCTTATCCTAGCCCCTCTCCCTACCATAAACCTCACATCTCTCTCTAGACTAGTGAATCACTCTCTCTTCCTCTATGTTAGTGAATGGAACCACTTCCCAACAAACCCTCTACATATAGAAACCTACTATCTCCCTCCTCCATTATAGTAAGATAATCCAAATACTATATCTTCCACATATATCATGATACTTTATGTCATCTCTCTTCTGCTATAGTGAGAGAAATCCTTGAAGTTGTTCTAGTTGGGGATGAGGATCAAGGTGATGGCAAATGCGATGTAATGTTGCCCAAATATATCAAGATTGGATATATTTAATGATGCTATGGTCTTCTTGTGGAAACATGTATTAAGGACATATAAAGGTATGGTTCCCACATTTTATCATCCAAAAAGTAGGGTTTATTATTTTTTAATATGATATTCAATATCAACATCAATAAAAGATATGGTACAGAATGGTTTGGTATTATATGCAGTAAGAGTATATGCATACTTCATATACTTTCCTAAAGAATGAATAAGTGATCAACTATACACAACCTCTTTATTAATAAGCTAGGTATGACTTCCATATATTCATCCATATTGTCCTTCAAAATTGAGTTTAAAGGTTTTAGATGGTAATCAGGCATTTCTTTTGATTACAGTCCTATTGTCTTTTGGTTCCCTTTTTCTTTATTTCTCCTTACTAATTGAGTCATATGATATTGTTGGAAAGTGGAATTCCATCAGACATTTCTAAGGTGACTAGAAGCATGTTTCACTGATTCCTGTAGCCAGTAAAGAGGAAAGGTTATTTAATTGGTTTCGTGTTCGCACGGGGGGACTCCCTAACCTCTTGCATGCTTCTGGCCATAGATTTGTCTGATTCAATTCCACAATCCCACAAGTTTACATTTTAGGTGTCATAGTGAAATACTCAACTAGTGATTCATTTATTCATGACTACCTTTTAACCTCATTAATTTTGACTAGCCATCATTTTTAGTTGTATATCTTTGATGATTTCCTTTTAATTCTAAACCTTATATTGGGAGATGTGTTGGTAACAGAGTCGGCATGTCTTGGTCGGGGATTGATACATTTGGGATCCGTATCTAAGTCTTTTGGAGTTAGGGATGGATGAGTATAATGCTATACCATACTCAGGCCCACACTTGGGTTGGTCATTTAGAGTCAGGCATGATCAAGTTAGTAATGGGGAATAATCTCCTACAAAGATTAAGCATGCTAACTAATGATTATCCAAGTGACATTTTGTGCAAGGAGCACCCTCTTCTGGTTTTGGAAAGGCGATCAGTGGCTGCGTGTGATAATCTGATTCATTGAATAGAGCATGCAGTGTGCACGAGTGGTTGGGGGTGTGCCAGGGTACTTATAGGTGTTTTGGTGACCCTAATGGACTAAAGTCTTGGCTAAGCAAGTTTTGTGGTTGCAGGCCAGTTTTCCAAGGTGAATTAACACCTTATCTGAGAGTTGTAGTTAAACTCATTTATGGAATAAGGTCTACCTTTTTGTTATCATTATACCAATAATCTTAATTATGCTCCACAATATCGGTCTAACATTTTGATAGAGTTGTCATCTAATAAATGCTTTATGAATATACATACATACACATTCCTTATGCTTCATGCTAGTAGATGGTAAATAATTTTGTTTTGGACTTTTGTTACTTTAGTTATTTGAGTAATGCATCAAGAATACAATTATATTAATAGTGTCTTGTTGCTTATCTCTATTTTCCCATACTTAGACATTTTTCTAACCCATACTTTCCCACTTGGGCTGTGACATATTCTTCCATGTTGCAGATTGTTATTGTAACACTCAGGCCCATTGCCTTAGGCTCTAGTAGAGTTTCAGGAATGACAACTGGCCCCACAGACCACCACTAGCCTTAACTGCGTGCTTTATCCACCCTCACGCGCAAGCCAGGATACACGCTTAACTATGGAGTTCTTTAGAGATGGGCTCCAGGAAAATGAGGTGCACCTTGGTGATATGGGTAGTCCAATCATTCCTTTTAAGATCATGTTATTCGAGGCCTCAAATCATGATATGTTACAATCTCCCCCACTTAGGCTCTTGACGTCCTCGTCAATTCTCAACTATAAGGCATCATAATCTTTGCACGACTCAAGACTGGCATGCCACATGCCCATGTGGGCCCCACCTACTGGAGGGGGTATGGCTCTGATACCATTTGTAACACCCGGGCCCACTGCCCTAGGCTCTAGTAGAGTTTTAAGAATGACGACTGGCCCCACAGACCACCACTAGCCTTAACTGCGTGCTTTTTCCTCACACACACGCAAGCCAGGGTCAACTTCCCGACTAGTCACCCATCCTAGTACTACTCCAAGTTGAGCATGATTAACTATGGAGTTCTTTAGAGATGGGCTCCCCAAAAAGGAGGTGCACACTACTACGGAACAACATTCAGTGTCACTTTTCTGGGCGTCGATTATTTAGGTAAACCGATGCCTATACTATTCGACGTCAGTTATTTAGGAAAACTGACATCTATATTCGAAGCACAGCCAGACACGGGTACCGCTTTGTATTCAACGTCGACTGGGTATAAAAAATCGACGCCTAAAATCGCCCGTGAAATCCAATTTTTGAGTGAAAAAATTTGTGTCACATACAGCGTCGGTTTTTTTAACTATTCACCGACGCCTATTTAAGATGAAAATTTGAACAAAAAGTTCCACTTTCGGTGTCGGTTATCCTCTAATAACTGACACTGGTAATGGTAGATAACCGACGTCAGTTTTTTAGGGTAAAGATTGTCTAATTGGACGTCAGTTTTTTACTATCAACCGACGCTGAAGAGTAATAGGCGTCGGTTTGGTAGATAACCGACGTTGTTGACCAACTTAATAGACCCGATCACTGACTCTTCCCCCTTTCATCACGATAATTTTCATGTGCTCGCCACTCTCACCTAAAATCGCCGACGACCCTCGCTGCTGCTGCTGGTGCGCCTTTGCTCGCCGCCGCCACGTCCTCTTTTTGCTACTTCCGCCGCTCGCTGCCACTGCTGCTATGCTCTTCTCTGCTCGTCTCCTGGTGCCACTGCGAGCACCACTCTACTATTCTCTTCGCCTGCTCGCTGCCACTCCTGCCGCCGCTCACCGCCGCTCTTCTCCATGCTAGCTCCAAGTAGCCCTAGCCGTTTTGCTTCCTTCTCCCTAGCTCCTTACCAACAACAAGCACGGTCGTAGCTGTGTTGGCCTACCACAGCTGTGCTATCCAGCACGGTCGTGGTAGGCCAACACAGCCACGGTCGTGCTTGCTGTTGGTAAGGATATGAACAAATCTTTATGTAATGTTTTATGTAAATCCTAGGATACGAACAAATCTTTTGCTTGCATATATTTGTGCTTCTAATCCTAATGTTTGACCTAATTCAGTAAATTTTGATGTTAGTACATATGTACTTAAGATTTAAACTTGATTTGATTTGATTAAACCTAACATTGATGAAACCCTAACATCAATTGTGATGAAACCCTAACATTAATTGTGATGAAACCCTAACATGTACATATCTATTATTGTGTTTGTTGGCCTAGAAACCCGTCCAAGATTTACTCATTAGGAGTAAATCTTGGATAGTCCCCAGTTTGGGACTGTTCTTGAACACCTAATCTCACTTAGGATGTAAGTGTATAATGTGTATTGGGTTTTCGAGAAAATTCCGATAGCATTTCCCCGTTTGTTCTCTAAGTACATATGTACTTAGAGAACAACGGGGAAATGCTGCCGAAATTTTCTCGAAAACCCAATACACATTATACACTTACTAGTGAGATTAGGTGTTCAAGGATGGGATAGGTGGTACACATTTATTATATATAAGAATGACATCGCATGTATTTGTTAACCGTAGACCCTAATCTTGTCCTAATATATACTTGTTTTCTCTTTGATCATAGAATGGATAGATCATGGATGTCCATTCGCAATCGCTGCACCCCAGAGTGTATATCTGGTCTTGATCAGTTTATTAGATTTGTCAAGGAACATAGGAAAGAACTTGGAGATAGGTTCTATTGTCCATGTAGGCATTGCGGTAACAACTTGAAAGTCAGCACTGGTGACGAAATCAAAAGTCTTGTCATGTGCAACGGGATTGTACAAGGCTATACAGAATGGCACTGGCATGGAGAGATTTCAAACTCGAAACCAGTGGATGTCGATAGCAGTGCTTGGGTGGAAGAAGAAATTGCCTACGATGACATAGATGTGAACGAACCAGTTCCAGTAGACATCGTTGATGCGATGTTGGATAGTTGTAGGGTAGAGCACACCGATCCACCTCCTATCTTTAGAAACATTGTGCATGATGCTGAGATACCGTTATACACAGGATGTGCTAAGTTTACAAAGCTTAGCGCTGTGTTGAGATTGTACAAGTTGAAAGCTAACAATAGATGGAGCGACAAAAGCTTCACTTCATTGTTGACTTTGTTGAAAGAAATGCTTCCTGAAGGAAACGAGCTACCAATCTCAACATACCGGGTAAAGAAATTGTTGTGCCCAATGGGAATGGAGGCCAAGAAGATACACGCATGCCCGAATGATTGTGTATTATTTCAAAAGGAC
This sequence comes from Alisma plantago-aquatica, assembly GCA_963693085.1. Taxonomy (NCBI): domain Eukaryota; kingdom Viridiplantae; phylum Streptophyta; class Magnoliopsida; order Alismatales; family Alismataceae; genus Alisma; species Alisma plantago-aquatica. The sequence continues at coordinate 1,766,210,783 of OY856409.1, forward strand.
TATGTGGATTTGAAAGATTGTCCAAAATGTGGTGCGTCACGGTATAAATTGACGACTTCGGGGGAGTCCAAAACTGGTTCTTCTTCCAAGGTGATGTGGTATCTAACTATAATATCACAGTTTCAATGCTTGTTTGCAAATCCGAAAGATGTGAAGAATTTGAGGTGGCATGCATATGTTAAGAAAAATAATGATGGGATCCTACGACATGCGTCTGATTCCCCACAGTGGAAGAAGATTGATCTATTGTACCCCAAATTTAGTGAAGAAGATAGGAATCTAAGACTTGGGCTTTGTACAGATGGGATGAATCCGTACGGGACATTGAGCAACCAACATAGCACTTGTCCAGTCATGCTTGTTATATACAATCTTCCTCCCTGGCTGTGTATGAAAAATAAGTATGTTATGATGTCGTTGTTGATATCGGGCCCTAAACAACCCGGAAATGATATCGATGTTTATCTTGAACCTCTGATTGATGACTTAAAGAAACTTTGGGCTGAAGGTGTGATGACCTATGATGCTTCAGGAAGAGAGACATTTCATTTGCACGCTATGTTATTTTGCACTATTAATGACTTTCCAGCATACGAGAATTTGTCTGGATATAATGTCAAAGGAGCTAAAGCGTGTCCTATATGTGAAGAAAACACTGATTCAATAAGACTAAAACATGGCGGCAAGACTGTATATCTTGGTCATTGAAGGTTTCTTTCAAAATTCCATCTGTATCGTAGGAAGAGCAAGGCATTCAATGGATGGAATGATGAACAGAGTGCACCTAAACCTATACCAGGGGATGTTGTTTATGAAAGAGTAAAAGACATTGTCAATGAATTTGGTAAAAAATCACAATGTAGTATGGCCACACGGAGTGACAATTATTCATTCAAGAAGAAGTCAATATTTTGGGATCTTCCTTATTGGAGTTCTTTGACAGTCAGGCATTGTATCAATGTAATGCACGTTGAGAAAAATGTCTGTGATAGCGTCATTGGTACTCTGTTAAATATACCAGGTAAGACTAAAGATGGGATAAAATCCAGACTGGACCTATGTGAAATGGCAATAAGGTCAGAATTAACAAAATTACGTGAAATGGGTGATAAAAGAACATACTTACCTCCAGCTTGTTACACGTTGTCTAGAAAGGAGAAGAAAGCTTTTTATGATGCTTGGTAAATGTTAAGGTGCCACAGAGTTACTCATCCAACATCCGTAGATTGGTATCAATGAAAGATCTGAAGTTGATAGGTCTTAAATCTCATGATTGTCACACTCTAATGCAACAAATATTGTCCGTGGCAATTCGATCTATATTGCCAAAGCATGTAAGGTTTGCAATCACTAGACTTTGTTTCTTTTTCAACAGTCTATGTAGCAAAGTTATTGACCGTGATACTCTCGATAATTTGCAAAGAGAAGTGGTTGTTACCCTATGTCAACTTGAGATGTATTTCCCTCCTTCGTTCTTTGATATCATGGTACATCTTGTTGTCCACTTGACTAGGGAAGTGAAAATGTTGGGACCAGTTTTCTTGCATTGGATGTATCCATTTGAACGATACATGAGCGTTTTTAAAGGCGAAGTTCGAAACTGTTATCGGCCTGAAGGGAGTATTATTGAAGGTTATGAGGCGAGAGAGGTTATGGATTTTTGCAATGACTTTCTGAGTGGTAATAACACTCTTGTTAATGACAAGAATATTGAGGAGGGCAAAGGAATTTTGGAATCACGGGTGAAAGTAATCAGCCATGAGCAGTTGGAACAAGGTCACTTGTATATTTTACACAACATGGACGAAGTGAGTGTTTATAATGAGGAACATACCAATTTCATCAAGAGCCAACATCCTCGAGCAAGTTTAATGTGGCTTGCTAGAGAGCATGACAAGACTTTTACTAAGTGGTTTGAAGATAAAGTCTTACATCAACTATCTCAAACACCAAATGATATTACGGAAACTATCAAATGCCTCGCCTTTAAACCAAAACCGAATGTTATGTCTTATGAAGGGCTTGACATTAATGGGTTCACATATTACACAAAGCGCCAAGATCATAAGAGTGTCGTCCAAAACAGTGGGGTCACTCTTCAAGCGTCGACTATGTATTTTGCAAGTGCAAAGGATAAGAGTCCATGTGAAGCTAAAATGTCATATTACGGTGTCATTGAAGACATATGGGAGTTTGACTACATAGATTTTAGAATTCTGCTCTTTAAATGTAATTGGGTTGATAACACCAAAGGAGTTATAGTGGATGAATTGGGTTTCACTTTAGTGAACTTTGAAAAGATTGGCGAGAAGGGTGAACCATTCATATTGACATCATAGGCGAAACAAATATTCTATATCGATGATCCTGCAAATGATAAATGGTCGGTTGTTCTTCATGGTAAAAGACAAAGACAGTTCATTGAAGATCCTATAGATGAAGAAGAGTACTATGATAAGTATGATGACTCCAGTCCATTCTCAGTTGGGTTGCCAACTCCACAAAATATTGAAGCTAATGATGACTTATATGTGCGTGGAGATCACAATGAAGGATTGTTAATTGATAAAAGATCACAATTTTAGGGGCATGCATGTTTATATTTTTTTATTGAAGCTAAATGTTCCAATTCTAGACATTGATCAGTATTTCACTAACTCTACACTAATAATTTTTGTTTGTATTCTCTTTGAAAAATAAATATAGGAAGAAGGAAGCCACACAACAATAGAACTACTTGGACCCCAAAGACTGGGAGGAGTTTGTTACCCAAAGAAAAATAGATGAATTCAAGGTATTAAGCGCCAATCCCAATTTAATTAATATATATTTTTATGTATTCACCTATTCAAGATTAACCTTTAGTGTTATCAACCAAATCAATGTGCTAACTAACTAGGCTATCAACGATGCTCAACGAGCAAGCATCCCACACTAAGGTTATATAGATATATAGGCAGCAAGCCATGAAACAGCAAAAGAAGCCACAATGAAGAGAAGCAGGATACACATACAATACATAAAGTGCAGCACATACAAGTGTTTCAGATTCATATAACAACATGACATACTAACACATATATAGTGCATAACAACAGCAGCGCTGAATTTACATACAACACTAGCTTAGTACATATATAGTGGGACTAAGGTGACGATCCCACCTACTAAAATATGTTACCGACAACTACATATCACTAGTATAGAAATGGTCTATAGCGTCGATTTTTTTAAGCCTATAGCGTCACTTTTTAGCCGACGCCTGAGTGGCTGTCGCTACAATAATTGCTCTGTAGCGTCGGTTTTTTTAACCCCAAAAAACCGACCTTGTATAGTAAACAACCGACCCTATAGGCTCTCAAAAACTAAACCCAAATGAGAAATGAAACTGTACCTGAACCCTATAACGTCGATTTTTTAATAAATAACCGACTCTACAGAGGACCTATAGCGTCGGTTTTTTAAGAAAACTGACGCAATAGGGTCAGATTTTTTTTTTCTACAGAAACTGAACAGAACAAAATAGAAGAACAAGAATATATAAGATATGGGAGAGGGGAGCATTGATGCTCAACCATCACCATTCCAAACCACACATTCATAAAAAAAATGATTCATATATATTGAGTTGAGTATACATAGTCACATCATAATTTACAAAATGAAAGATTGCAAGTCTGAGATGATATATATTAAAAATGTCAGATACAAAAGTAATATGAAAGAGTACTAAAACCACATACATAAATGGAACGTAACTGACATGTTTATTCCAATGCTATATTGACTTCATTTAGAAAAGCATCTGACCACTCTTCTCGGAATTCATTTAAGTCCTCGCGTGTGTAAGGCTGAGTTGTAAAGATCTGTAAATAGAAAATGCACATGCTAATATTTTATAAAATGACTACAACTCATTTGTAAATTTATGATGTTATTCTTTATTACCTGATCTATAGTCTGAATGTCATTTGATGCTTGTTTGACAATAGCTTGCATATATTTCATTACATAGTAACCACAAGCCCAGTCATTATTTTGTATAGGACACTACAAATAACAAATTATACTTAATGTTAGTAACTACTATAAATAGAAGACTATAAGAGTTGACATATAAGAGTTGAAAATTAATACATATAAGACTAAGCAGTTGTCAAAGTAGCTACCTTGACATTTTTCAAAGTCAATGTTTTTAATTTTGTGGGTATTTGTCCTCCGCTTTCACGAAAAGCTTTTATACCCCTATCAAATTAAACGATAGTTGTTAAAATAGAAATTCTAAATAGAAATATCATGTTGAAGCATTGACTATATTTATGCTTACGCCATAGCTGGCAATTTCAGTTTGTAACCCCTTGTTATTTTTCCCATTGGGTCAAGATAATAAAGAGTCATCAATTTTGGGACAATCACCACTAATTCTCAATGTCTAGATTTGAGTAAGAATAAAACAAACATTAAAATAAAATACATTTATTCATTATTAAAATTATATTGAATAATAATACTTACTCGACGTTAAAAGGAATTAGGATAATTTCCTTTCCCACAGTAGCAAAATATTTGAATGCATCAGAGAAGTAATCACTCACTTCGTCAATATGTGTCTCCACCTGACTAGTGACCGAAGGAACTAAGAATCCAACATTCTTTATATCAAAGTTTGTGGTCTCGGTATATAAATGGCTGTTAAACATTTGTAATTATTTTCATATGTAGAAATAAGCTAAAAATGTGTATTGGAATTTTCTATATTGATAGATCCTTACCTTATCCATACTTCTAATATCGAAGTATTCAGCCAATCATAATGGAACAACTCTATAATAACATCAAGAAAAATATAATTGTCAAAGTCCCTCTCAGTTGCATCTTCTGTTAAATTGATCAACACTTTCTACGCTACTAATACTTCAACCTCCTCTTGTGTAAGACCTCCTGCATGACCTCTTTTAGATTGCGAAGGGCCAAAATAAGACTTGAATCATATGCCAGCTCCTAACCCCCTAACACGGCCAGGATGCTCATTCGTACCAAACGCAACTGATAGTTCATCCATGTGGCTAGTTGGGATGAACTTTCCTTCCTTCCTTTGCTCGTGGAGATCAATCTATTCATAGTTAATAAAAATATTAAAAACATAATATCAATTAGATATAAATAAATATAAGTTTGTGGGAGTTACTCTTTACTTAGTTGGGATAAACCTACCATCTTTTGTGCCACCTCCTTAGTTACAGGGTTGACAATTTCACCTGCTCAATTCTTTCTAGCATCAATCCATGTCAAGTGTCGGGGTGGACGCTCAACTTGAGTTGTACTAGATTCTTCTCCAGAAGAGGATTGCTTTTCTTGTAGTTGGCAGCAGAAGGCATAACCACCGGGCCCCAAGCGATGGTCATGCACATTTTTGGCCCGTCTTTCCTTTTGAGCCCGGTGGATAGCCTGATCATTTAAAATGAAGTATTGCAATTTAGACTTGGCAAACATGTATAAAAAGATTCACCTCCTTAATTGTATAAAATTAAAGATTCATAAAATACATCACAATCTTTATTACTTGAAACTCTTCCGATCTCCTAGCTGCAACAAATCTTTCCCACACCTCAGGATCTATAAAAATATATACATATGTTTCTTTCTTCTTTTGTTTAGGATTATCTATAAATTCCCTTGCGAGATATGTCTTAAAACTCCTCCATCGTACACCACAACGTTGTAGCACTCTTTTCTTGTGATCTTTTTCATTTAGATGAAAAACACCCTATACATACAAAAGAAGCAATTAATAATGTTGTTTTGAAAAGCAATTAATTCCAAGAAAACTAAATTAGAATCAATAGATAAAAAAACATATTAAAATAATATCACTTCCACTCACTGATATATATTTCCATATGAGGTCTTTTTTGGCATTAGGAACATCATGCCAATTTTCTATATCTATTGGCACCTTACTGCGCGCGGTCGCCCCTACGTAATGCTTGAAAGCACTAGCATGTTCCCCAACAGGTGCTCCTGTGATATCAAACTGGAGTGGCAATTTCTCCCCTTTAGCTCTGAGCTCCTGCAGCCTACGTATTAGTGTGGGACCTCTACTTTTCTTAGCATCACCACTACCATCTTCATGGTGCTCATGCTCATGCTCAACATGTTCATCTTCACTTGCCATTATTTTAGAACCTGTAAGTATACATGATAAAAAAACAAGTGATAATAAAAGCACAAGTGATAAGGTATACTAGCTTGAATGATAATAAAATAAATAATTCAAGGAATACATGCCTCTAGTATTGGTTGAGTTGTTGGTTAAGGAAAATTCCTTCAGCATGGTCTTGACGTTTATAATATTCATCGGTGTTATCTTCAACATTTACACTTGGCAAACCAACTGAGAATGGGCTGGAATCATGATACTTTTCGTAGTATTCTTCTTCATTTATAGGATCTACAGTAAACTGTCTTTTTCCATGAAGAACGACAGACCAAAATTTATTTGTCGGGTCATCAATATAGAATACTTGTTTTGCTTGGTAAGCCATGATGAATGGCTCATCTTTCTCACCAATATTTTCAAAATTCACCAATTTGAAACCCAACTCATCCACTAAAACTCCTTTGTTGTTGTTAACCCAATTACACCTAAATATAGGAACTCGAAAATTTGTATAGTCCATTTCCCATATGTCCTCAATGATGCCGTAATATAACATCTTAGCTTCGCGTGGTCTTTTATCTTTGGCACTAGAAAAATACAACGAACAAGCTTTAACAGTGACCCCACTATTTTGAACTACACTACTTTCATCTTGACGCTTTGTCTAGTATGAAAATCCATTTATGTCATAACCTTCATATGACATGACATCCATTTTTGGCTTAAAGGTGAGCCATTTTATGTTCTTAGCAACATTATTCGGTGATTCAGATAGTTGATTAAATACTTTCTCTTCAAACCACCTAATAAATGTTCGATTATGCTCTCTTACAAGCCACATTGAACTGGATCGCGGATGATTTCTCTTGATAAGATCATTGTGTTCTGTGATGTAGCTACTAACTTCATCGATGTTGTGTAAAATATACAAATGCGCTTGTTCCCACAACTCACAACTGATTCCTTTCACTCGTCCTCCCAGAGTTCCTTTGCCACAATAAGATCCAGTGTGATGGGAATTTTTTTGATCGCTACAAGTTTCATTGCAATTCAAAAAATCATTACAAAAGTCCATCAGCTCCCTAGCCACGTAACCCTCAACAATACTCCCTTCAGGACGATAACAATTCCGAACATCACCTTTAAAAATACTCATGTAGCGTTCAAATGGATACATCCAGTGTAAGAAAATTGGACCCAGCATCTTCACCTCCCTTGTAAAATGTACTACAAGATGAACCATGACATCAAAAAATGAAGGAGGAAAGTACATTTCAAGCTGACACATGGTAACAATTACATATTTCTGTAATTTATCGAGAGTATCAGGATGTATCACTTTCTTACATATTTCATTGAAGAAGAAACAGAGTCTTGTGATTGCAAACCTTACATGCTTCGGCAATATAGATCGAATAGCCACAGGTAATTTTTTTTGCATTAAGGTGTGACAATCGTGAGATTTGAGACCTATCAGTTTCAGATCCTTCATTGATACCCATCTATGAATATTAGAAGAGTATCCTTGTGGAACCTTAATATTATACAAACACTCACAGAAAGTCTTTTTCTCCTTCTTTGACAAAGTGTAACAAGCCGCTGGCAAATATGTGTGGCGACCCCTGATCTCCACTGATAATTCTTTTCTTATACCCATTAATTCTAAATCTTTTCTAGATTTGATGCCATCTTTAGTCTTTCCTGGTATGTTCAATAGTGTACTGATGATGCTATCACAAATATTTTTTTCAACATGCATGACGTCAATGTAGTGTCTAATTTCCAAAGATCTCCAATAAGGAAGATCCCAGAATATTGACTTCTTCTTATATAGAGATTTGTCACATGCGAGTGTATGACTACTTGAACTCTTTCCAAAATCATTAACAATATGTTTCACCCTATCATATACAACATTTCCTGGTATAGGTTTAGGAGCACTTCGTTCCTCCGTTGACCCATTAAAGGTTTTGTGTTGCCTTCGATAAGGATGCACTAGTGGGAGAAATCTCCGATGACTAAGATATACAATTTTACCACCATGTTTCAGTCTGATTGAATCAGTATTTTCCTCACAAATAGGACATACTTTGTAACCTTTTATGCTATATCCAGAAAAATTTCCATAAGCTAGAAAGTCATTAATCGTGCAAAACAACATAGCATGCAAACTAAAGGTCTCTTTACGTGAAGCATCATATGTCATAATACCTTCTTCCCATAGTTTCATTAGGTCATCTATTAGAGGTTGAAGGTAAACATCAATTTCATTTCCAGGTTGCTTGGGCCCTGATATCAATATTAACAACATGACATACTTATTTTTCATATACAACCAAGGAGGAAGATTGTATATAACAATCATAACAGGCCACATGCTATGTTGGCTACTTAATGTACCATAGGGATTCATTCCATCTGTACAGAGTCCAAGTCTTAAGTTTCTTGGTTCTTTACCAAATTGAGGGTATAATAAATCAATTTTCTTCCATTGTGGTGAATCAGATGCATGTTGTAGGACGCCATCATCATTGGCCTTTAACTCCCCATACCAAGACAAATTTTGTGCATCTTCTGTATTAGAAAATAAGCGTTGAAATCGTGGTATTATTGGTAGATACCACATCACCTTGGCAGGAGAGCCATTTTTAGCCTTAGCTGAATTTGTGGTCTTATACCTTGACGCACCACATTTTGGACAATTTATTAAATTACGGTATTCCTTCTGAAATAACACACAATCATTTGGACATGCATGAATCTTCTTAGCCTCCATTCCCATTGGGTACATTATTTTCTTTGCTTGATATGTTGAAATTGGAAGCTCGTTGCCTTCAGGAAGAATTTCTTTTAACAAAGACAACAGTGAAGTGAAACTCTTATCGCCCCACCGGTTTTGAGCTTTAAGAGTATATAATCGCATAACAACACTCAACCTCGTGAACTTAGTACAACCCTTATATAAAGGTTTTTCAACATCATGGACTATGTTTGCAAATAAAGAAGGTGGATCAATGACATTGTCCCGACAACTGCGTAGCATCTCATCAACCATATCATCCTGAATCAGGTCATCCTGAATCGGGTCATCATTGAAATTATCATCATTATCTATATATTCTATGCCACAACTATTAGTATCAACATTTTCTGATCCATTATTAATTTTCTCTCCATGCCAATACCATTCATTATAACCTTGTATGATCCCATTGCATATGACATGATCCTTAATTTCCTCAGCAATATCAACTTTTAAATTATTACCACAATTTCTACATGGACAATAGAACCTATCTGTAGGTAGTTTCCTATGTTCCTCAGCAAATTTGATAAATTCATCAAGACCTTTGGCAAACTCTGGACTACAATGGTTCTTGATAGACATCCAACTTCGATCCATTTTCTATATCACATTAAAAATTAATTATAAAACTAAGCATTTAATATTGATACTATAAGATGTAAGTTTTTATTGATAGGAAGTTAATTACTTATATACTAAATTGTACCACCTATCCCATTTTTGAATATTTAATCTCATTAGTAACTGTATAATGTATGTTTAGTTTTGAAGAAAATTTCAGCAGCATTTCCCCTAAGTTCTCCAAGTACACCGATGTAAATGGTAAATAACCACTCACATATATACCCAGAGAACAAATGAGGAAATACTACTAAAATTTTCTTCAACACTAAACATACATTATACAGTTACATCCTAAGTGAGATTAAATATCCAAAAACAGTCCCAAATCGGGGACTATCCAATATTTACTCCTATGAGTAAATTTTGAATGGGTTTCTAAGTTGATACATGCATAAATGTATTATTATCTTATTTATATATTAAGTTAAACATCATGCATTCGATGATCTCATATATAAACCCTAAAATGTCAATCTGAGACTACACAATTCTCTTATAATGTAAGGCATTAGGGTCAATATACATCAATATTAGAGGAACAGAAAGATTTTAACAAATGCAGTTCAGCAACTCAGCCAACACGGCCATGCTACCCAGTACGGCCGTGCTACCTAATTTACTCAGCCACAACCACCACGGTCGTGCTACCCAGTACGGCCGTGCTACCTAACAAAAACATACACTCAGCCACAACCACCACGGCCGTGCTATCCAGCATGGCCGTGCTACCTAACAAATACATCCACTCCGAACCTTTCCTCAATCGCGACATTACAATAAGAAGAAAAACGACCGTGGTTATGGCACGATCGTGCTATTACCACCAGCACCCATCGCTACCCAGCGCCGACCCCAGCCCCAATGTAAGATGTAAACGGAGGAGTGAGGCGGCAAAGACAATACCTTGAGAAGAACCGGTCGGTGAGGGAGCTTGTGCGGGAAAAGAATCGGAGAGATGTGCACGACCCTTGCAACACCTAAGGCTTCGTCATCCTCGACTTGCACGGAGGAGTGCACGACCCTTGCACGACGGAGGAGTGCACGACCTTTGCACTACAGCGGCACACAGCACGACGGCGGAGGAGTGCACGACGACGACACACGGTTGGACTCTTTGGACAGGGCGGCGACGTCGGAAGCGGAGATGAGCTCCTTGGACGCGGAGATGAGCTCCTTGGACACGGAGATGGATGCCGACGTCAGAAGGAGGGGTCTCTAGCGCCGTGCTTTCGAGAAAAATGAAATGAAACAGTAGTCGATAGGTCCTAGGTCTCGTGTGTATTTGCTAGCAGCCCGGCCTGTAGCGTCGGTTAACTGAGAAAATCGTCGCTACAACCGTGCTCTATAGCGTCGGCTAAACCAAAAGAATGTCGCTACAGCCTAAGTGGTGCCCGAATTTTCGTAAACCATCTATAAGGTCGGTTATTTTAAAAAACGACCCTACAGGTCAGTGTCTATAAGGTCGGTTATCCTTAAAAACCGACGCTAGAGGTCCAAAGTGGTGCCCGCATTTTTGTTTGACGTTATAGCATCAGTTATTTGGCAAACCCAATGCTATAGATCGACGCACGAAGCCAATATCACGTGAATTTTTTCCGTGGGAAACCTGTAAGGTCAGTTTTTATGATAAAACCGATGTAATAGTCTATTAGGTCTGTTATTCTAATAAAAATGACGATATGGGCAGCGACGTTACTGGCCAAAAATGTAGTAGTGCATGTTATGACTGGGAGGTCGTGATTCAACAACCATATGCATTAGCAGGAAGACAAACAGATTTCACCACGAGTTAACATTGAAGAAGGTCTACTAACCTACACTGAGCTAAACAAGTTTATCAGTACTAGCCTAAGGCACAAGTACCGTTCGTCGGGACAATGACGGTCGTGGAAGCTTAGTGGCCACCAGCTTAGTGGCCACTACACGTTCAAGTGGCCAGTGGCCACTAAGCTTCCACGACCGTCATTGTCCCGACGAACGGTACTTGTGCCTTAGGCTAGTACTGATAAATTTGTTTAGCTCAGTGTAGGTTAGTAGACCTTCTTCAATGTTAACTCGTGGTGAAATCTATTTGTCCTCCTGCTAATGCATACGGTTGTTGAATCACGACCCCCCAGTCATAACATGTAGTTGTCGGTAACCTGTTTTAGCAGGTGGGATCGTCACCTTAGTCCCACTATATATGTACTAAGCTAGTGTTGTATGTAAATTCGGCGTTGTTGTTGTTATGCACTATATATGTATTAGTCTGTCATGTTGTTATATGAATTTGAAGCACTTGTGCGTGCTGCACTTTATGTATTGTATCTGCACGAGCAGAGGAAACAAGGCATGTTCATCCCTCAGGGCACAAGCAGATGTTGAATACTTTGTAAATGAATATATCTGAATGTTTATACATGTATGAATATTTATACATGTATTTGAATATTTCTACATGTGTGAATGTGAGAATTGAATTGATGTCTGAATGTATCTACATGTGTGAAAAGTATATTTGTTGATTTTGCAGGTTTGTAGCCTGTTTGTTGGCTGATATCAATGGATGTCGTAAACCTACAGTTCAAAACTAAACTGCAGGTTCTCATCCTGCTGACCAGCCACAGCAGGCCTGCAAACTGATAAGAAAAAAAAAATAAAACATAGGCGTCGGTTATTTATAGAAAACCGTCATCAAAGGCTTACAACATCGGTTATTGGATAAAAACCGTCACCTAATGTGACAAACAACCCGAACGTGCAGGAAAGCACGACCGTGGCGGTAAAAGCGTCGGTTATTAGTATAAAACTGACGCCTATAGTATTAAACACGACAGTTTTTTAGTTGCAAACCGACGCAGAAAGTGTCCTAGATGGCGCCCTTTTTGTGGCGCGAACCCTTTTGGCGTCGGCTTACTATACATAACCGACGCCTATAGGTGCCCTGCTGGCGCATTTTTGGTGGCACGAAGCCTTTTGGCGTCAGTTATAAAACCGACGCTGAAGAGTTCGACCTTTAGCGGCGCCCACATAGGCGTCGCTTGAGAACCGTCGCTAAAAGGGGTTAAACAACCGACGCCAAAGGCGTGTTCTATAGTAGTGGCACCTTGGTGATATGGGCAATCCAATCATTCCTTTTAAGATCATGTTATCTGAGGCCTCAAATCCTGGGATGTTACAGTTATTTATAGGACCTTTCCTTGTAGAAGAGTCATCTTGAAAAGATCCTGAAGGGCATCAAGAATCAAAGGTGGATCAAGCTTAATTTTAAACTCATGTATCATTTTTTTAATGATACAGGAGATAATGTAAAAATACCTTTTGTAAGGGTGTAATGTTTTGAAATAAAATATTGCTTATCTCACTTTTGTGCTTTGATTCTTGGTGCCATATTAAGTTATTAACGGCTTAGATTTAGCTACTTGATATTTGAAGGAAGAAAATCAGGTGGTTGAATCAGGGACGTTACAAAAACACACACAAAAATATGTATAACATTAATCTACTTCTTGTAAGCATAGTTGTTAGTGTGGAATGATAGGTCAATACCCCCACATCTTCTAACAAAGAGGAAATTGTTCCACTAAAGATCATGATATTGTATTATCAGAGAAGTTCCACCATGTACTTGGAAGGATAGGCATTTTTAAGCAGTAATGTCATTTATCTTAATCAGGTGAAGACCATGATAAGGAAGTATAGTTACAAAACGTTGAATTAAGTCCAACCTTATATGAAGGTGAATCTATCCCTTCATACTTACTAATAATATTCCAAATAGGATTTCTAAGGGAAAGATTCCACAAGATCCTTCCAACCATCCTTCAGTTTCTCACTTCATGTCTTTCTCTAAAGAGACTCAAATGGAAATATAGTACATTTCAACAATAAAGTATTTTGACAACAAAATGATATATGTAAATCATAATTAAGTAAGGCATGTACTCTTATATAAGAAAATGATCACTCTTACCAAACACCAAAAGTAATCCACCTGTTGACACTCCAAACACACTTTTTTTTAGGTTCACTTGGACATTATTAAGGATTCAAAAGAAAAAACCTAGAGTAGTCCATATTCGATGACCTTTCTTAAAGAAAAGTAAAGGTTACAACACATAATTTCCACAATCCCCTGAGTGAAATTCAAAAGAATTGTATCCCCTCTTGATGATCTTATAGGTAAAATCTATAGGCTTTTCTTCTGTAGCAGGTGATAAAAATATATAAAAACCCTTCTTGTAACATTTCTAGGTCAACATCATAGAAAGGTCTATTCTCCTAAGAGAAAAAAAATAAAGGGACTATGAAAGCAAAAGATCAATCTATGGAAATGGTCTAGAAATGAGTTTATGACTCACAAATATTTGGTTTTGAAGTAACCCTTATAGACAGTTAACACCTCAATAATTGATTTAAGATAATATATCACAAGAGATGTGATTTGGAAAACAAATAATTAGTTAGAATATTGTTTTTACTTACAAATCATATATTCATTATTCACATGAATTTGGAATTTCAGAACAAATGCTATTGGTCTAATTGGGAGAATTGAGTTATGAATATTTATTTATAACGTGTGAGATTCTAGACAAGGAAACCCTTCACTTGAAGTATATCTAAAGATTGATTAAAAATGGTACATGATTATAGGAAAAAAATGGATTAATAACAAATGTTTTCATATATATTAGTCACTACTCTAGTTGGATTTGAATCGAAGTACTTGGAAAATAGCACTCACACCAAATTTTCCTAGTTTGACTTGGTTAGTCATCCGACTAACATATTATTTGACAAACTAATCAATCTACATAGGTCATTGTGAACTATTCGGTATGCCTACTAGAATTGGATATATTAGTTGAATTGACTTCATAACTAGTTGGTTGAGTAAGAGATTGATTAGACTGATAGTAGTGACAACTATACTACTAGTTGGGGCAGTCATGTTCACTATTGCAGTTACTCAACTACCGAATAGGTGTTGGTAGTGAAAAAAACTGAGCAAAAACATATTTAACCATATGATCACAATGGCCTTCCTCAATTATTAACAATCTACAATCTATGTCTATGCTTTGCCGTACAAGAGAGAGAAAAAGAGGGGTGATTCTAGGGGTTTTTAAGAGATCGGGTATGGAAAACCTTAATCTTTGGCTTGTATCCCTATTACATACCTTGTATTATAAGTTGGATACATTTTCTTCATTTCCTCAATTGTTTTCATATTAACAAAAATAATGCCTTATTTCATTTGTCATGGATCCAATGTGAGAAAATCATGATGGTATTTTCTCTTCCCTTGTCCAAATTTGGATATGAATTTAAGATGTCAATGGATGTAGAATCCTAGAGTGTTACTAATGAGTATCATTTAAAAGAATTCCAAATAATTAAGGTCATATGTGGGTGTTAGTAGGTGATTTGGTTTCCTTGTCTATGTCAAATAAATAGTGAACAATTAATTTATAAAATCTAAGCTCAAGCCATCTACTTACTTCATTATTGTCCTAAACATATTGGTTTCTTATAACTCTTAGCCAAATGTAATCATATTTTAGTTCATTTTTCTTGAACTCAGTACAAATGGTCAAATTTTAGGTTCTTGAGTTTAGATGCTTATCTAATTAAGTTGGACTATATCCATTTACCCATGACAAGTAAATGATATGGCTGAGTTGGATGAGTATCCATATAAGATTGAGATGTCTATAATCTATGTACTAATTAGTGTAAAATATGGTAGTAAATGAGTATTCACAAGTAAGTGAAAGGAGTCCATACTGAGAAGTATATACTCTAAGAAACATATACAGAAATACTAGAGTGGGTGAAAACTTGACATGTGACTCATTGCAATTCATTAACATGGAAATTATTGAAACTTCGTAAGTAAAGATTAAGAAAGTGTATTCAGAGATTTAGATTATATTTTTTGATTGGTTGACCTTATTGTATGTATTATATACATGAATGTGATTTGGGATAAAATATGATAAGAAGGTGTAAACTCATTAAGCTATTCCAAGACAAGTTAAGTCTATCATAAGGAATTTAGTAAGAAAATGAGACTGTACTTATGCCATCAAATATTTTTTTTGTAAAATAAAGCCATGATAATAATGAGTATATAAAACCAGAACTGAGTTGAATAAAGCAAAAGAAAAATATAGGTTAATTGATTATGACATGCAATAAAGTTGACATAAAGTATAGATCAAGCTCCACTTTTTCCTTCTACTTAATGCTTAAGCATTAATTGCTAAGTTCTATATAGGATAGTATGAGAACAATTCTAAATTGAGATGGAGTAGATAAAACACAATGTTTGAGATACAAGGTAGTACATCCTAAAGACCCAAAAATCCATCATGGAGTTATGTGTTGTGATGAAGGAAACAAGCATAGATATTAGCAGAGTCCATGCTAAAAGTTGATAAAGCACAATGCGGAAAATCTCATGAACACATTTAGGGTATCCAACATTAGTTGAAGGGCTTAGTGGTATTTTTGTAAATGTTAGATATGTAACATCAAATGGACAACGAAATGGTATACATATTGTGAGAAAGTCTAGTGAGAGTATTGAAACTACTTACACACCAAGCACAACATAATATATTGACTCTTAGAGATAACTACATTGGACAAATTTAGTAGGAAAATGGGTCTAGAGTTTCACCCTTTATATAGAGACCATGGGGACAAATACATAGCTATACAGGTTAGATGTCAAGGTCGTAAATGGCATAAAATGTTGCAAACTAAGCAATTACTTAGTAGTCTTATCATTGATGGGTGTCATCTTAAGGCTTATATAGGAGTCCTTTCATCAGATGAGAGGCTCTCACTTGGATCATACAATCCAAGTTGGTTCATGCACACGTAAAATATTGGAAAATGAAAATTGGTTTGATAATAATTTGTCTTAAAACATAACGTCTATATATTTATATATTATGTATGTATATAAAATGTTATATATATATATATTGTAGATGCAATTTTCATACTCTCACATTATGTTAATTAGACTTTATGTATATACATATTATACTTAATAAAGTCAAATTCATTTCAAATCTACTTTATGTACATCTACTGTGTCAATCTTGTTTGCTTTTATTTTTTTATATTTTCCATATATGTTAATAATTAAATAAAGGACAACTTAATTCTACTCTAAGAGGTCCCATGCACATTGAGTGGAGATCCCACTAACTGAGCCATTAGCTCACCCATGTATCAAAATATATAATAGGTTGATATGATACATATGTAGATAGAAATGCTCCAAAGGGTTCATGCAATGAATCATTATTTAGTAGGGTGTATTAGATGAATGTTAGTTAAGTTTAATCACTTTTTAATTTAGTCTTTAATTTGTCAATGTCTACAAAGATTGTTTAAAGTCTGCTTTGTATAATTACATTTTGTATGATCAATGACGAAACAAATTGTAATGACTCCAACTCCCATAATTCCCATAAATGAGGACCGTAGAGGAAAAAGTGGTTACTCACCATTCCAAGATCCAGACTTATAATAAACAGCTAGTAACAATTTATAATTCCAAACTATAGTATTGTTTATAGAATTGCGGAAGATAAGATCTCCTCAAAGGAGTTACATGATTCTCAGAAATGGGAGATTATTACTTATTTTGAAAGGAAGTGTCTTAAATAAATGATTTAATCCTCCAAGTATGGTTAGCTTTATGCCTTGTGAATTAATCTTCTTGGAGCTCATTTCTTTATTCTTTAGATATACAACAAACCCAAAACACAAAAATTAAAATGTAGGTTAGTATATTATTATAGTGTGTATGTAGGTGCAGCCATAATGTGTGCATGTGATATTAAGAACATATATAACAATATAAGTTTAGAAATTGACAAGTAATCAACTTTTCATTGTCACTTCATATTTTCAACCCCAAATCATTCTATCTCGTTGGGTGTACCAACATATGTTCTAATAATAGACTTCATAGGGCTCATTCCAACAATGGAATTTATGGTGATTGTTCCAACACTTGACTCTTTTCACCTTCTCATATTGGTTCTTAATCACTCACCTAGTGATCATTTCTTAATCTTTTTTATTATCTCCCTAAACCACCTTTATGATATTCATTCAAATATTTTATACTTTAACTGATACACATAAGTGTTTATAATTTGAAATAAGTAATGCAACCAAGGCATTTTAACATAACGAATAAACATCAAACAAAATTACAAGAAACATTGAAAATACAATATGATTAAGATATATTAAGAACTAATTAACTAACATACCTTACTCATAGAGATATGATGTCCAATCAACTCAATTCAAGACTTATGTCCAATGAAGACTAATCTAAAAATATATATTCAACAATAAGGTGTGACTAACTTCTTAAAAGTACTTAGATAGAGTTTTGTAGTTATCCAAAGATCTTAGGTTCTGAGGTTGGTATGATTTATGGTTAGTATCACAATTAGAGTTTGCTCCTATGGAATCCTAATTTTGGGTGGATCCCTAACCATCAGTTTGTACCCTAAATTTCTTCATTCACATTATTATACTAACTCCTTGTTCATATTTAAAGGAAAATTCATAAACATTAAGGGCATCTTATCCAACCACATGGTTATTTATAATATTCAGGGACATGTCACATACTTTATAGTTATCCAAACTGGGGTTTAGCATGTAAGGATCCATTTAAGGGGGTACTGGAATTACTTATTATTTTTACATATACCCTCAGTTGGAAACTACCTTCATTGTATTCTACCCCTTTTTATTAAAAAGGCATACAACATGACTAAGTTTTGATATATATATATATATAATTTGCTATAATTTTATAAGAAAATGACTATTATGGCCAATTAAAGGATGCCACATCACTGGGCAAGGTTATTCTTATTTAGCAGTGGTCAATATTTTAATCCCTTAGTAAAGACCCTTTTTACCCATGTGTTGTGGTCCAGTCCTCAAACACTAAGGAGTGAGTAGGTCTTTTTACTCATGTGATTCTTCTTCCCTTTCTCAAGCAATGCTATTGTTCTAGTCATACAAGGAGGAGATCAACTTGATGGTTGACTCTTGACTCTTTGGCTCGGGGAAAGAGGTCAAACCCTTAGGAATATGAGATTGGCTCCATGTATTCGGTGTGCCCATCATGGCTGTCTAGCATGGCCAAGAGAAGGGGTTCTATGGTCAGGTTTCATATGGTGAATCACTGACACAATATGGAGTAGGGAGCGAGTCCATTGCCTATATTTAGGCTTAACAAAGGGCTTATTCATGTTAGTGCCACCCTAATGAGGTCGATGAGCTACGTTCTTATGAATGCACTGGGATGTATCATAGGGCCAACACCTTCCATACTTGACATGGACAACATAGTTTGAGGAATAAAGGGAAGCCTCATTACACACAACAGGTTGTAGAATTCTTCTTGGACCTCTTATAGTGCTTCACACTTGTTGAATTAGTCAGAGATACATGACATCATTGGGTAGAGGGTGCAGGTCACCAGAGTACTGACTGGGTTGGGGACCAACTGGTTTTGGATGTGGGGGTGCAAGTGATGCTCTAGAATTTCTTAAATTAGTTGGGGGATGGGATTCTCGCTAACTATTACTCAATGAGGGTGAGAGGCTTAGTAGATTTTTGGGAATTTCATGACATATTCATAAAATTAGCTAATATAAGACTCGCTAGAACGTTCTTAATCTCACAAAATCATTGGATTGATTATTATGAGATCTCATCAAATACACATATTATAGAGAGATAGCGAGATGTAATATTTATTTCCTCGTGTGTGACTAGGTAAGTGACAATCTCAAGATCATTGATCTTGGATACATTAGTTGGTAGGATACATGATAGGTTAAGGGTCGGGATCAGGGTTCTACCTATAATCTATGATCAATTAATCATTTTATTATTTGACAACTTACACATCTTCAAAATTCATCTTGAATAAAAAGAGTAAATCTTTTTATATTTTCTCCAGATAGTAGGAGAGACTATTATTCTGAAATTTTAGGGTAACTCATTGTTATTTTCTACTCACCATGTAAAAGGTGGGATTAAATTAGCTAACACTCATACATAAATTGCTCCACAACTAATACTTAATCAAATCCATAAAAGAGGATACTAACATTACAAATATACCTAAACTCTGCTCTTATCTTAACATGGCAATAACTAAACTTATAGAACTATTGGGACCAATATTTATATCAATTTGTCACTTAATTTGTAAATTTTCCTCTAGTGGATTAATTGCAAATGTGCCTAGTGGTTCTAACTGAACTCCAATGCACAAATAGTATTTTCCATTACAACTATTAATTAAGAAAATACATGTTTTAATATGAATTTTGTCCTAAAAAATCAACACTACTAGCTAAGAGGTGTGGATGTTCTTTTTGCATGTCCGGATTCAGTTCACATGTGGCCTCATCCTAACCATAATGTTTCCGCAAAAGTTGAACCATCTTGATTCTTTTAGTCCTAAAATAATTATCCCCACAGGTGCCTCTATATAGGTCAAGCTACCTCAGACCAAAGATTCTACATTCAATACATGGGTATGATCTTTCACATGACACTTTAGGTTGAACATATGGAACACATTATGCATGAAGTTGTACTAGAATGGTAAGTCATATGATAAGCTACAAAATGTAAGTCCATGAATTTGTAGTAAAATAGCATATCTCCTTTAGTCTTGGATCTTCAAATAAAATCAAAACATATTCAAAGTGAACGTAAGGTACTATTAGCATCATAAGTGACAAGTCATGCATGTTCCCAAACATGTCATGATTTCAAGGTTACATGAAGCCAATCCTTTTTTAGTGACTTGCCACACATCATAATCCTATCTTCAGTGGGTTCTACAACATTAACCTCATTCATATTGAGTGGAGTGAATATCTTGGGGAACATGAAAGGAATATGTCATCAAATTTATAAACAATGTTATCTTATGAACTATTGAGGATGAATTCATAGGATCTAATCACTCAAGGTGTAGTTTATCTAATCAATTTCTCAACATCCTTTCTCAAAGGTATGAGATTTTTCATCATGATCTTCTTTATACATGACGTAAGACAATGCATTAGTTAAGAGGTTGTTCCAATGACCAAGTTTCATTCATCCTTTCCAAGGTCTTCATTTACCATGCACCTAGATACAAAGGTCATACTATCCACTATATGCACATCAAGTCTTTGTTCAGAGATATATGGTTCATATCATGATATATTACTCTGTTTAAAAGGATCACCTCTCCTACAAAATAGCAACCTATATTAGGACTATAAATTGGAGGAATGGTTTTGTCAAATCCAAGTCTTCTTCTTCTTTGAGGACTAAGACTTCTCAATTTTTGTATCCTCCTTCTCTAGAGCTAAACTAGATATAACTATAACTATTCCAATCAAGTTCTTCTTCATGAGGGAGTATGAGGGTTAAGGCAATCCTTTTATTGCATCACATGTCTCACTTAGATCCCATGTCTTGGTATATGTTCAAGTACTCATGTATCAAGTATAAAAGCATGTTACCACTGAGACTATTTCCTCAAGGTGATATTAGACATGTTTTCACCTATACTATAATACCAACCCCTCAAGGGGATTTCATGTGTATTATTGGTGTTTTTAATACTATCATCAACCATCATTTAGGTGGTCATATACATAATATGTGCATATACATTCACGCATATACATACATTGATACATACATACATACATACATACATACATACATACATACATACATACATACATACATACATACATACATACATACATACATACATACATACATACATACATACATACATACAATACATATACATACACGACGCGTCTCCTAGGGTGCGTCCGGGAGATTGGAGGATGATCAACGGAACCCTGGGGCAATGGCGCCCACGCCACCAGCCACCCCAGCTGATGGCGTCCACCCTCATGCAATTCCACCACAATCAATTCGCAATCCACCGAACAACATTGCCCATGCTTCCGGAGCGTCGGGTGACAGAGAGGAGTCGTCCGTAACTAAACCTAGCGGACGGACGGGGGATATTGTGGACGACGGACCGTTAGTGTTGAACGCGTCCAGGAAAGGAGACCCACAGAAGGCAGTGGCATGGTGTCAAGTGTTGAAGCAACCAACGGCTGCCAAGAAAGACACCATGGAATTCCCGCAGCCGAGGGAGGAGGAGAGAGAGATCCATGTTGACCTGGACATTGAGGGGTTTGACCGTCTCCGTAACATATGGGAGTACACAATCATGCTCTGCACCCTGGGTAAACGGCCATTCTACCCCCATCTCCTTGCTTGGATCAAGCGAATATGGAAGCCGAGGGGATTGTTTGAGTTGCTGTCACGCGACAATGGGATCTTCTTGGTCCGGTTCTCGACGGCGGCGGATAAGGAAGCAGTTTTGGCGATGGGGCCTCGGTGGTTCGACCATCAGTTGGTGGTGGAAAAGCATTACTCCTACGGCGATGAACTGAAGAAGGACGTCTTCAGCACCATCCCCACCTAGACGACGATCAAGTCGTTCGGTCACTCATGGACGAGACGGGCAGCAGGGATGATCGTTGCAGGTGCGGGATGTGTGCTGCACATTGATGATGGCTCACTTGAAGGAGAGGAGGCGAGGGTGCTCATCAAGTTGAAGGTCAACAGCCCCAAACCCACGACAGTCTGGCTCAACGTCAAGGGACGTGATCCTATTCCCGTGTCAGTAATGTATGATCACATACCGACTAGCTGCGAGCACTGTCGTGCATTTGGCCACAATACGACTGAATGTGGCCAAACTGAGAAGAATAAGGAAGCACAGAAGGGCAAGGCTGTGTGGAAGGCAAAGGAGGGTGACACAGCTGCGGCTGCGTCAGAGACGTCAAAGGCTGATAATCGTCAGGAAGAGAAAGAGAACGTAGCAAGTGATGTGCAGCAAATGACGAGAAAAATTAAGGAAATAGCGCCGAGCAGTAGCAGTGACAATGGAGGACAGCAGTCTGAGTCCCCTCGTCAAGGCGACCGAGAGGAGGGGGAATTTGTGTCTAGTGCTCGGAGAAAAGGAGTAAAGAAGACGGGTATTCCTAGAACCCAAGGGGTGAGGGCCATCCTTGACACAACTAATAGCTTTGAGGCATTGTCTGAATCAGATGCTGAGGAGGAGAATGCAAACAAACAACATGAACATATAGGGAAAGGCAAGAATGCAGGGAAGGGGCCTTCTAGGCATACCAGGTCAAATAAAAACCTCTGATATGTCCATGCTCCTTTGGAATATAAAAGGAGGGTGTGATAGGAATAAGAAGAAAGATATTAGAGAATGGATTGCTGGCAGTGGTCATTCGATGGTTGCTTTGGTAGAAATGAAGATAAAGGTATAGAATAAAAATAGTATCAAGTATATTTTTCCTCAAGGTTGGGAGCATTTATCCAACATTTACTGTGCTCAGGTTGCCAGAGTATGTGTGGCTTGGAAGCCAAATGTTTGGCAGGTTTCTATGGTGCAGATGTCAGACCAGCAGGTGATAGTAGACTGTGTTAATAGTGGAGGACTGCATATATGTTGACAGCTGTTTACGATCATAATGAGAGAAAGGCGAGACTAAATTTATGGGATGATATGGTCTTTTTGTCAAAGCAGGTTCAGCTCCATGGATGGTTATGGGTGATTTTAATACAGTACATTTATAGGCTGAGAAAAAAGGCAGGAGATTAGCTATTAGTGTTGAAGCGGATGCCTTCAATCGGGCCATTGACAAAGCATGTTTGTTTGAACTACCAATGGTAGGGGGGACATATTCACCTAGAATAATGAAAGAGGGCCAAAGGACAGAATAGCAAGCAAACTTGACAGGGCGCTCGTGAATGATGAATGGCTGAAATTTCTTCCAAATGTTCAAGTGAAAGCAGAAGGTTATGATATTAGTGATCATGCTCCTATCTCAGTCCAGATTGCGGAGAAGAAGCAGAAAAGGAGACCTTTCAGATTCCTAAATTATTGGGTGGATTGGAAAGGTTTTGCAGATGTTGTAAAGTAGAGCTGGAACATTCAGGTTACTGGAAATCCCATGTATGTGTTTGCTATGAAGTTGGAAAAAACTAAGATGGCTTTCAAGAAATGGGCGAAAGAAGAGGTTAATATTCCAAATCTGCTGAAGGATACTAAAAGGGAGTGTAAGGATATTAGAGAAAAGCTGTTGGCTGACCCACTAAATCAAAATCTGATTGAGAAGGAAAGGGAGGTAAAAATGATGCTTGAGGATCTGAAAAAGGCAGAGGAGAAATTCTTTTGGCAAAGAAGCAAAGAAAAATGGATGGAGGACGGAGACAGGAACACCAAACTCTACCATGCTGTAGTTAGAAGAAGAGAGGCTGGTAATATTATTTCTAAACTTATAAATACTGAAGGGATGGTAATCAACAAATAGGAGGACCTTGAGGAACAAACTATTAGCTTCTACTCGTCTCTGTATAATAAGAACTTCGTTGATGATATTGATGATAATGAAATGGTTGATTGGAAATTCAGACTCACTAGCACCCACAACAATATTCTCACGAGGAAAACCAATGAACAGGAGGTTAAAGATGTAGTGTGGAGCATTGGAAGCAACAAGTCACCTGGGTCAGACGGTTTTAATGCCTTCTTCTATAAGAGGAATTGGGACATCATCAAAGATGATTTACTTGCTTATGTAGACTAGTTTTTGGAAGGTGGAAACATGGTGAGACAGGTCAATCACTCCTTTCTGGTTCCGAAAAAGAAAGTCACTTCTTCGCTTACTGATTTCCATCCTATTGCATGTTGCTCGGTACAATATAAAATTATTGCCAAAATCCTGGCTGCCCGGTTGAAGATGGTCCTCCCCTACCTTATTTTTGTAAATCAGGGAACCTTTGTCACAGGTAGAAGCATTAGCGATTGTACTCTATTAGATGGAGAATTTCTTCTAGATTACAGTGTTATGAGAGGTAGTAGGAAAGCCTGCCTAAAACTTGATATTTCTAAAGCTTATGATAGCGTGAGATGGGAGAAATTATGGTGGATCATGCAACAGATGGGATTTAATGAATAATGGATTGGCTGGATGAAACAATGTGTTGGGACCACTAGCTACTCAATCTTAGTTAATGGAACGTTTGCTGGTCTCTTTAGAGGTGGCAATGGACTACGACAAGGTGATCCCCTATCCCCTCTTCTGTTTGTGATTGTCATAGAGTATTTCTCTAGGAAAATACAGCAAGATGAAGAACGGAAAGAAATTAAGCCTTACACAGTCCATGGCACAAAGGTAATGACACATTTGATTTTTGCGGATGACGTTCTAGTTTTTGTAGAAGCCAAGCAACAACATTTGGAAAATCTTAAAGACCTTCTGGGGAGATTTGGAGAGAAAATGGGGTTGTGCGTTAATGCAAATAAAACACACATCTTCTTATCTAAAAACTGCTACCAAATGACGGACAGACTCATACATGCGATGGGCATGGAGAGAGGTGAATTCCCAAAAAAATACTTGGGATTTCCTCTTGCAGGTGGCAATCTTCAAGTCAAAGATTTTACGAACTGCATTGATAAGGTGGAGGAGATTATCAATAGATGGCCTACTCAAAAAACCTCTATGGCGGGGTGCAGAACTTTGATTCAAGATGCTATTGAGGGTCTTCTCATCTTCTGGGTACAACAAGGCAAAATTCCTAATTCTGTTCTAGATAGAATTGAGATAAAGATGGCTAACTTTATGTGGGGAAGTGAATATCATCCTATGAAGTACTCCATGCTGGCTTTTCCTAGAGATGTAGGAGGACTAAATTTGAAGACCCCTAGAGACATCGCTAGATGGGGATCCATGAAGAGGATTATTGCTTTTTCAAGAAGGCACATCTACTTGGGGAAAGTGGATGAGAGACTGATATCCTAGAGGGATGGACTTCATTCCAAAAAAAGAGAAGGCTACTCACGGTCAATCAATGTTATGAGAGAAATATGGCCACAAATCAAACATTTATTTGTTATTTATGATACCGGAGGATGGCAGCTCAAAGACAAGAATGTAAACATATGGGAGGTGTCCCGGACAAGAGGCGCAAAGGACCCAAAGGGTGAACATATATGGATGGATAGGCACGTGCCGAAATGGAGCATATGTATTTATAAATTTCTACATAATATCCTTGCCACTCTTGATAGAATTAAGAGCTAGAATTATGATATCTCCACTGTTTGCTTGCTTTGTGGGGAAGAGGAAGAAAGCCACAACCACCTTATAGGAGAATGCAAGTTCACAAAGGAGATCTGGGAGTATTTATGTAGAGATTTCAGATTGCAGATCCAACTCGTTGCTGAACCAAGAAGGATGCTAGCTAGATGTGGAGCCGACGTGAAGAAAAATCTGCTGTTTGCTGGCCTATGCTATCATATTTGGGAAGAAAGAAATACCAGGAAACACCATGGAAAGTCCATGGATGCTATATGTAATTCTATAAAAATTTGTAAAAGCATTATACATAAACTACATATTGATTAGATGCGTGAGTTGTAATGCTGATTTGGGTGTATGGAATCGGACCTACATGTACTCTTGACCCCCTAATAATTTTTAGGGGGATCGTCGGAATATACTTACCTGATTCTGATACATACATACATACATACATACATACATATACATATATATAGATAAAATAAACAATGGTCAAAACCAAGACTATTCTACATATGGCCTCACATGCTTATTGCATAATCTGATGATCACATTTTTACTTAGGTCTTGTTTATGTACAAGAACCATTTTATTATGTACAAGAAATAGTTTCCATCCATAATAATAAGGCGTTTAGGTAGTATTTTTATGTATCTTGATCATACCATTCAATCTCTACCAAATATACAACTTGTGTGTATCAAAGGTGGGTACCCGATCTCTTACACCTACACTAAGATGAAGTAAATGTTTGGTTGTAGTCCAAATATATATCATTACACTGTAGATATGGTGAATCTACATCCCGTCTTATACTTTTTAATAAGTTTAAGTCATACTCAACAAGTGACTCACCATACATGGTTCATTTTTTAACGAGCTCTTACATATTATTAAACCAAAGAAGTGCTTTTCTCAAGGCCCTTGGGTTTGTGCAAAACTTCCCTTGTTTTTTCCCCAACTAGTTATAGCCATGGTGAGATCTCTAAGCTCTAGTCACTCTAACTAATTCCTATCAAAGTCAAGGGAATATCCTCTTTCAGTATAATCCAAAGCCATACATCTAGACATGTATTAAAAAAATTTGACTTATACATTACTACATAAGTCTTTCCATTCTTCATATATATTTCTCATGTATCATTGGCCTCTAGCCATTCCTTTAGGGGTTTTAGGGGTATAGGTGCATATGGAGTGGCCCTCTCCTGACCTCAGGTTTTGTGTACCTCTATAGCTTCCTTTCTTGACCCTAGGCTTTACTTAGGGATCTACCATACATAGGGAAATGTAGGAAGTCATAATGTCTATTTTGTGTCTATCATTATTTGTGATTTAATTGAAATAAATGTCTCCAACTTTGTCAGTATTCTATGTCATCAACTCGTCATGAACAAGATAGCCCTTAGGCTTATATGTATTGTTGTATAACTTATTAAATGTACTAAATTTCCATAGTATGCTTATTTAAAATTTTTATTCATCAAAAATACACATATAATGTCAAAATCTTGGTTCAAAACATAAAAATAGAACATTTTTTGAAAGCATACTTTGATTAGGTAGTAGTAAGGACTTACATGCCTCATATACTAACTCCATACTATTAGTTTCTCATCATTTTAGATTAATGTCCCTCTAGGATATTTATAGTTTTCTCAAATATTGTAACAAAAATGAAGTGGTCCGACTTACACATGAGTGGTTCAATCTAGGGTTTGTCTTATTTCTCATGAAAATTAAGAGGTCAGGATCTCTAGCCACATATTATGACCCCAAGTTTTTGGATTAATTTTCCTCTCTTAGGCCTTTCCCTTTACTTTTGATGGCCCACAAAATTTTTGAATGCCAACTTCTTAGAAAAGAGTTTGAGCCTTACATATTTATGTATATAACAATTGATATCTTGTGTTTCATGTACTGATGTAGCAACTTATGTGTACCTTATGCACTTGTATGACTACGTACTTGCATGGCCACTCATTTGTATCTTATGTACTTGCATGACTAGACATTGTCATCATACGTACTTACACACATGCAAATCTATCAGTCCATATTATGGAAACCAAATTGTATTGGACAAACTTATGGGCTTACATCATTCTAGTATTTTCATATGATTCACACATCCATGAGCCTCAAATCTGCTAGTATGGTTTTGTCTAGCTAGGCTAGGATGAACAAACATGATTATATTTAAATATTTTCCTACCATGTCTTGTCCAAGCTTGGACTTCATTATGTCTCTACACACCCATCATCTAGGCATCATCTAGCTCAACCACGTGGTATTCCATCACTATCAAAGATAGATAGGACACTCCAAAGACTTCCATACATAGATCCTACAATGTAATACTATATCCTACAATGGAGTTGTCGAGACCCACTATTTTGATCACCATATATATCAACCATTAGAGATAATCCCAAAATCTAAACCCAAATTATGAAATAAAATGATGAATTCTTGACAAAGGCGATTAAACAATATACGAAAAACACAGATAAATTTTTCCTTTCTTTCTTCACAAATTCATAAATCAATGTCACATCAAGGACATAACATTTAGATATCACAAATCTTATTCAACTCCAATAAAACCAGAATCAAATCTTGTTCTCATATGTTGTTCAATTTACATCAGATACATGTACATTGATGAACAAACTTAGTCTACAACCCATCTCGGGAAAGAGAGAATGCATGGACATTCTAATCTATCTAGATTATGCTATTTATATCTTCTTTATCATGACCTCTCCATGGGATGGCATTATACCTAAAAACATTTGAAACAACCCCATGAGACTCATATAGAGCCCCAGTGAGTGGATACCTCCCACTCAAGATAGGTACATGCATCAGCATCAAATTAAGTATAATAAACTCAAAAGAAACATGCATATATTAAAAAGTCTAGCAGATAGTTCTATCATAAGTCAAATCTATCTTACAATGGTAATCTAATCCAACAGATATCGTAATCACTTGAACCAATTATAACTTTGAAACATCTTTTAGAGCAGTCTATGAACAAATCAACAAATACTTCTTAGTTCAAATTAAGAACCCTACTGCATGTGAAATAAGATAAGTTCTAAGCATTTTGAATCAATACATAACAATAACATTACCCTTGTGACACTCCACCAGTTGGACCAGGAACACATCCTATAGTCCTGAAGCTGAAGTACACATAATACATATCTACCAAGCAATACTATTAAATAACAAGCCATCCAACTCATATTCAGAATGGATATAAATCCCAACATTTATAACTTGTCAACATAACATATCATAATATGAAATAGAAAATGTCTATAGCAACATGATTACTTTCCACAACATGAAGCTTAATCAACAATCATCAACTAACAGTATAAGGAATGTAATAATCATTCAAATCATGTTCTACACGGCTTATCATATTTTATTCATTTGCCCTGAAACTACTTGGCTTGTACCTCACCAAGTAGAAGTCGCCATGCCTAATTCTCATGTCAATGACTCACCATCACTATCTTAGTGTTATGACCCACAAGAAAATTAACTAATAAGTACAATGATAATAGCATCATCATGTTAATTAAGTTAAGTTAAGTTCTCATGTTATGATTAGTACTTTGATCTAGTGTTACAGTCTAATTAGCTTGATTTCTTGTATTGAGGTTGTAGTGGATCTCGTGCTAGGAATTTTACAAAAGAAATCATTTGATTCGGACCTACAGAGAGAAAGTTATGATGATTTGAAGTTCTTGGGTTGAATTTGCAATTTTTTCATTAAATGACTTATAACCCTTTCCCTTTTAATTCTTTTTCCCTTATCCCCTTCTTACCAAATGAACCAGAGCACTGCTTGAGAAGTGTTGCCCCTGGCAATGCTCGATCGGCCAACAAGGGTGTGATTCTTGGGCTCCTAGCTTAGATCCAACGGTTGTCTTGCTTCTCCTCTCTTCTTCTTCTCCTTCCCTCCTCCTCTGCCTCACCCTAGCAGCGCCACCAGCAGCCTGACCTAGTAGCAGTGCTGTCGGCCAAGCAACAACAGTGGCCAGCTGTAGGGTGCCGGCTAAGGGCCCGTTTTGGGTAGCCAGCACCATCAAACGTCTGCCTCAACTCCAACCTTGAGGTCCATGCTCGAAACCGCAACACCTCACCCCTATTGTGCCACCTATGCTTCAATTTAGCAAGGGGTGCCACCCCATCTAGCAAGCAGCAACAACTACATGAAGCAGCAGCCAGGGGCTCTTGGGCACAACTAACACCATGAAATTGTAGCCTTGAGATCGACCGTGAAGTTAGAGCACGATTCCGCCATCAACTAGCCATGAGCAGCACCTAGCAAGCTCCCCTCTTCAACCTGTGCAAGCATAGAGTTGCTTGCATGAAGCAGGTTTGTTCCAGAGCAATTCCAAGGTAGAAGAAAACCTACTGATGCCCATGAACTGGCCTCTAAACACGTTTCCAGACGATTTCGGTCATCTTGGATCACATTGAGTAGAATTTCACTCACTAAGCACGTTTAACTCAAATAATCGGGTGTTTTTGGTTGAATCGGTGTTATTTGTAGGTAACAACGTTTACCCCGATGCTGGGAAGTGTCGGCGCCGCACGATTTCTAATTTGCACATTTTATTTATTAACGCTTGCACGACACTAATTAGTTAATTGATATGTGTGATTTGGATCAGTGTAAATACACGATGGATCAAAACTTAAATTGCTTGATTAAATGTTGAACCCAGTAGCACATGACCAGTAACATCACAATTTGGGTATAAACCCAGGTTGTACGTTTTTAGTAAGTTAATAGATGCTCAATTTCAAAGACATGACAATGACATGAAAGGGTTCAATAGAAACCTAGTTGCACACTCCCGGTCATATTTAATGTGAGTTTATTAATAATTATACAAATCGACACGTTTCTCAATGATATCATAAGAAATTCTCAATTATTATCAATAATTTTTGTCATGATAAGTAATTAACACTTAATTGGGTTAAGTGATGCACAACTCAAGATTAGGTTGATGTGTAGATTTTTCTAGGAATTTCAGATAATATACAAGTGCTACTGATGATTTCTCATATGCTGAGTAATCAAACCTTATTAGTATATTAAGATGTTTAATTACATGATTTCATTATGTATGTGCCAAGTTGAAAAGTATTCTATTTATTTAAATCTGCCTGCAAGTACAATATGTTGATTTCTCAGTAAATTACAATGTTTTGAGTATATTGCACTGCCAAGTTAGAAATGATATACATGTTGTATTTATAAGTTTCATATAAATAGACTCGGTACCATAGAAATACCAAAGTCAAGAATAAGTAAGACAGAGATGCAATGTAGTAAGAGCTTTTCTAAAATAATAAAATAATAGATTTAAGGGCCCTAACACCGTAGAATCCCTATGAGAGGTCTGCGCCTTAGGGATGTAACGACCTACCCTGGAGGTGCGTCCAGTATACGGGGGTCGGAACGTACCAACAGGTGGTACGGGGGATGAAGCCCTAGTGGAAGTCTCCTTAAATTATAGTTTATAGTGTCCAACATCAACCAGAAGTCCTGGTGGCACTAGAGTATAGAAAACCCAATAGGTGGCTTGACTCTCCGCCTGTGTGCTCAGGTCAGAGGAGGAGTCCAGTTTACGGCACAATAGGAGTGTTGAGGCCAGAGAGCCAGTTTCCCTATTGCAGACCAGGAGAGTAGTCAGACTTAGCTATCCTGGGGTGTCGGCTAAGTCTTGTACGGTGGGATTGTAGTTCGCTACGAGTCTTCATATGTAGAGTACATTGCATATGATCAGGGCATAAGATAAAATATGTTCATATAGGTTCACAAAGTTTCTTATAAGTTAAAGAGTTAAGAAAAATTTAAGTTAGTTTCACATCAGTTGCCCTTTAGATGAAAATTTAGTATTCTCTGTTATTTAATCGTATCTACAACTTTGTAGCAGTTGTTTTCTTAATGAAATGTTGACATCTCCTGTCGTTTAAATTATATTGCTTAGATCTACTTAGTATAGTATTATCTTGTATTTTATTCCAATTAATAAACATTAAATGAGTTATCTGTGATGGTTGGGTGAAATTCTATTCACTGAGCCAGTAGCTCACCAACCTACTAAATTTTTTCTCAGGTCAGCGTCAACACGAAGAAGGTGAAGGATCGTATCATCCAAGTTACTAGAAGGTAGTTCATAATTAGATAAAGGTCTCTTAGTCCTTTCCCCTCAGTCCTTGGGCATGTGGTGTGGTAGAGAGAGAATGTAATGTAATAAGTAGTTTAGTTTTAAATTATCTGTTGTGCTTCATAGTCCGCAAGTAAGATGTAATATGTTGTTTAAACTCTGAGGTATCTTTCAAGATTAAGAAATAGTATGTTTTCTTCCGCAAGTTTAAGTAAGATTTCAGTATTGTCCAAATTATAACTTTTCATTTAGGTTAATTCTAAGTGATCATTAAGGAAAGAAAAAGTTAAGGGTGGTTTACCGAGGGTGTCTCCCCAGTCACTGGGGTCATTATAGATGGCACGGGGATTGGGGCGTCACAATATTTTTGGTATCATAGGATAGGTTGAGTACGTAGTTACCCTTAGTTAAGGTCAGGGGATCATAAGAGACCAATAGGATTAAGACGTAGGTGTTTTCCTTCTAACTACAATTTTCTAACAGAAAGTGTTCTGTTATACTATTGTAGATGGAAGGAAGATGATGTGGTCATGAGGACCAAGCTGAGATCCACATTGGACCTGACCCTTAGGTGATGGGTCCTGGTGGTGGAGATGGTGTGGATGAGGCAAAAAGACGTATAGAGGAGTACGTCTGTGAATGCTGATAAGCGTTATGAGAATAGAAAGAGACCCAGAGACTTCGGTAGAGGACAACCTAGTAGTGGTCACCAAGGAGGTGGTGGTGGTTTCTTCTTGAAGCTTGGATGAGGATTTGGCTATTTTAGTAAACAAGGATCTGCATATGTGATATCTTATTAGAGTAGGGGAAGATCCAGTCCAGGGAGATGGAGCAATGCGTCTAGAGGAAGGTCTTCTGGATCATCGGTCTCAGTGACAAGTCCGCCAAGGAAAGAGATACCAATGTGTGATATCTGTGGAAGGTCACACTCCGGTCAGTGTTGGGTGCAAAATTTTTAGGGTTGTTATATATGCGGACAGGTGGGACACTTTAGAAGGCAATGTCCCCAGTTACAGCAAGTGGCAACACGGAGTTCCCAGTCACAATACCAGAATGTCCCGAGATAGGCTCCAGCTGGAGGACCCGATTCCTCTGTAGCTTCAGGTTCCCGAGGTGGTGCATCACCCAGTGCCAGGGAAGGACAACAAGGACATCATGGGAGAGGAAGAGCTTCAAGATGCTTCTTCTCTTTGACACCACAAGAAGGTATTATTTCTTCTCGAGTAATTATAGGAGAAATGCTTTTCTTTAACATCATTTCAGTTACTGTTTTGATAGATTTGGGTGCTACTCACTCATTTATATAGAGTTCTTTAGCTTGTGATGCTTCCAGGAGAGGCTTAGGTTGTGTGTTGATGCAGGAAGGCAAAGTAGTAGCTAATGCATCTAGACAACTTAAGAAGAATGAGGAGAATTACCCGACACATGATTTAGAGTTAGCTATTATAGTTCATGCTCTTAAGACATGACATCACTATCTTTATGGTGAGGTATGTCAGGTGTTTACAGATCATAAGAGCTTGAAATATATTTTCACCCAGAAGGATCTGAATCTTAGACAATGGAGATGGTTATAATTGATCAAGGATTATGATGTGACGATAGATTATCATCCTAGTAAGGTGAATGTGGTAGCAGATGCCCTCAGTAGAAAGTCAAGTTCTACAGTAGATGTATTCTCTATGGCATGTTTCAGGAGAGACCTGCTAGTAGAGATGCAGAAGTTGAACTTAGACTTAGGGGTGATAGAACATAGTGGTTTGATTGCACAGATGCAAGTCAAGCCTACTTTTTATGATCAGATCAAGGAACTTCAACAGAGTGACAGTGAGTTACAGTAGATCGTGTAGGATATGACAAGGGGAAAAAGACCAGAATTCAGGTTTTCAAATGATGGTTTTTTGTATCCGCATGTCAGGTTGTGTGTACCTGGAGACAGTAATTTGAAAGAACAGATTCTTGAGAAAGCGCATGCATCGATGTACACTATACATCCAGGCAACACTAAGATGTACAAGAATCTCAAGGAGTTGTAATGGTGGTCAGGTATGAAAAGGGATGTAGCGGAGTACGTGGGTAGATGTAGTGCATGCAAGTAGGTTAAGGTTGAGCATCAGAAACCTGCAGGTACTTTGCAATCTCTTCCTATACCAGAGTGGAAGTGGGAACATATCACAATGGATTTTGTGGTAGGGTTGCCCAGGACACCTAGAGGTTGTGACTCGATATGGTTGATTGTGGATAGACTGACTAAGTCTGCTCACTTTCATCTTGTTAAGTCAACCTTTGATGTCCCAAAGTTGGCTAAGATATATTTGGATGAGATAGTTAGGCTGCATGGTATCCCAATTTCAATTATATTAGATAGAGATCCTAAATTCACATCCAGGTTTTGGAATCAACGACATCGTGCTTTAGGCACAAAGTTGAGATTCAGTACAACTTTTCACCCGCAGACGGATGGTCAGTCAGAGAGGACCATTCAGACTCTTGAGGACATGTTGAGAGCATGTGCCTTGCATTTCAGTGGAAGTTGGGAAGAACACTTGAGCCTTATAGAGTTTGCATACAACAATAGTCACCATTCCAATTTTGGTATGGCCCCGTATGAAGCTCTGTATGGTAAAAAGTGTACATCACCTCTATGTTGGTACGAGGTGGGTGAAAAAGAGATTCTTAGACCAGAGATGGTGTATTTGACTACAGAAAAGATTATAGTAATAAGAGAACATTTGAAAGCTGCACAGGATAGGTAGAAGAGTTACACTAAGAAGAGACGTAGACCTCTTGAGTTTGAGGTTGGTGATGAAGTGTATCTGAATGTTTCACCATGGAAAGGAGTGTTGAGGTTTGATAAGAGAGGCAACCTGGCTTCTAGGTTTATGGGCACATATTCTGTCATTGAGAGGATTAGACCTGTAGCCTACATGTTGGATTTGCCATCCGAGTTGGCTAATCTACATGATGTGTTTAATGTATCGATGTAGAAGAAGTGTTACCCTGGTACAGAGAAGATAGTGGACCCAAAACCTGCACAACTCAGAACAGATGTGTCCTATATTGAAGGACCAATATATATAGTTGATCGGAGGATCAAGAAGCTCAAGAATCACGAGATACCATTAGTGAAGGTTTTGTGGAGAAACCATAACCTAGAGGAAGACATGTGGGAGCTTGAGTCCGAGATGCGTAACAAGTATCCTTTTCTCTTTTAGGAATTTCAGGATGAAATTCTTATAAGGGAGGGAGATTGTTATGACCCACATCAAAGTTAACTAATAAGTACAATGATAATAGCATCATCATGTTAATTAAGTTAAGTTAAGTGCTCATGTTGCAATTAGTGCTTTGATCTAGTGTTACAGTCTAATTAGCTTGATTTCTTATATTGAGGTTGTAGTGGATCCCATTCTTGGAATTTTGCAAAAACAATCATTTGATTCGGACCTACGGAGAGAAAGTTACGATGATTTGATGTTCTTGGATTGAATTTGCAATTTTTCCATTAAATGACTTATAACCCTTTCTCTTTTAATTCTTTTTCCCTTATCCCCTTCTTCCCAAATGAACCAGAGCACCGCTTGAGAAGCGGCGCCCCTGACAATGCCCGATCGGCCAACATGGGTGCGATTCTTGGGCTCCTAGCTTAGATGCAGCGGTCATCTTGCTTCTCCTCTCTTCTTCTTCTCCATCCCTCCTCCTCTACCTCGCCCTAGCGGCGTCACCAGCAGCCCGACCTAGCAGCAGCGCTGCCGGCCAAGTAGCAACAACGACCAGCTGCAAGGGGCCATTTTGGGCAGCCAACACCACCAAACATCTGCCTCGACTCCGACCTTGAGGTCCATGCTCGAACCCATAGCACTCCGCCCCTATTGTGCCACTTGCGCCTCAATTTAGCAAGGGGCGGCACCCCATCTAGCAAGCAGCAGCAACTGCGTGAAGCAGCGGCCAGGGGCTCTTGGGCGCAGCTAACACCACGAAATTGCAGCCTTGAGCTCGTCCGTGAAGTTAGAGCATGATTCTGCCACCAACTAGCCACGAGCAGTACCTAGCAAGCTCCCCTCTTCAACCTGTGCAAGCGTAGAGCTACTTGCATGAAGCAGGTTTATTCCAGAGAAATTCCAAGGTAGAAGAAGACCTGCGGATGCCCGAGAACTAGCCTCTGGATGCGTTTCCATATGATTTCGGTCATCTTGGACCACACTCAGTAGAATTTCACTCACTAAGCACGTTTAAATCAAATAATCGGGTGTTTTTGGTTGAATCGGTGTTATTTGTGGGTAACAACTTTTGCCAGGTGTCAGACATTGCTAGTGCCGCACGATTTCTAATTTGCACATTTTATTTATTAACGCTTGCACGATGCCAATTAGTTAATTGATATGTGTGATTTGTGTTGGCTAAATGGACATCTATAAATCCCTTTATTTTGATTATGACAAACATTTCATTCTTATTAATATAACAAGCTACTTGAGTGTGCAGGATGAAAAAGCAACAAGGGAAAATCTACAAGCTTACATATTTATATTTTCATACAATGTAATAACTGTTGTAAAAACTTGTACAAAAATATAATGTACAAGTACTTAGAATTGCATGTAAATCAAGCGTTAGATTCTCCCTAGCTAAACACCACAGTTAGACAAGTCATCCCATTCAAATAGGATTACTTTTGCACACTCACACACATAATTAGTGCCTAAATTGAAACCTTGAAACAGGATCAATCTCGGTCGACAAACTCCTCGACCGAGACACTCTCGGTCGACAATCTTCTCGACCGAGAAAGATCCAAAGTAGCCGTTAGACACAACAGACAAGTTAGTTGGTAGTTGGAGAAAGACGTTGCAAATCACTTGTTCCAGAGAGCCTGTCGGTCGACAAAAGTTCGACCGAGTAGGTGTCTCGGTCGACCATTTGTCGACCGAGATGGTCTCTGACAGCAACTGCAGAATTAATTAATTAGCCGTTGTTAAAGCAACAACTTTGTACCTAACGGCTAGTTAAGCACTTAGAAACTCCTAGAAGTTGTCTAGAACGTCCTTAAGCATCCTTAGGCCATTCCTATAAATAGGACAAGCCATAGGACACTCAATGACACTTGTTTACACTTGTTACACTTGAGAAATACTTGAGCATACTTGGGCAATCTATTGTGAGCAAATTGAGCTTTGTGAACATTGGTTACTCCCTTCTTTAGCTCATAATTCGTGTCCTATAGGCTAGTATCTCCTATCCACTGCAATCACAAGTCCACACACTTGGTTAGGAGATCTATACACTTGATCTAGGCAAATCAAGCCTTGAGGCTCTACAGGATAAGTTGTAATTTCTTTTTTCTTTCTTGTTCCCCATTATTGTTTGTACTCTCCTTGCTACTCCTAGGTTGGAGGCTGCGGATTGGAGAGGGTGAAGATCTTCTTGGTGAAGAAGGAGACTTTGAG
Source organism: Alisma plantago-aquatica (assembly GCA_963693085.1). NCBI lineage: Eukaryota > Viridiplantae > Streptophyta > Magnoliopsida > Alismatales > Alismataceae > Alisma > Alisma plantago-aquatica. The sequence continues at coordinate 1,766,248,268 of OY856409.1, forward strand.
CTACTTCGGAAGGCTGGTGCAACGGGAGATTACTTCTAGAGAGGAAGGCTACTTCAAGGGGGAGCTTGGAGTTACTTCATAGAAGGCTATCTCAAAGTTGGTGCACCTACTTCAAGTGAAGGCTGTTCAAAGGGTGTAAAGGAAAGTATTGTATTTTGTATAAATCCTCGAGAGGTAATAAAATAAATACTTTCAAATCCCGATTGGGTAAGAAACCGGGTAGTGGACTGACAACTATAGTATTTGCTATAGTTGGAACCACTCTAAACACCTGTCTCTCTCTTCAAATTTCAATTGTGGTTGTTTGAATTCAATAAATTGTTAAAACAATTCAAAAACTCTATTCACCCCCCCTCTAGTAGTTTTTCAATTGGTATCAGAGCAGGCTTCAAGGAACCCTAACCAGGTCTTGAAGAATGGAGGGAAATGGTGAAAAGTGCTGCTTGGACAAAACCACAACATGCTGCAATTGGTGCTTAGGAACAAGCCACAAAACAACCAGATGCCCATGGAAATCAAAGGAAGAGGATAAGCACAAAGAATGTCTTATTGCTACAACTAGTGAAGAAGAAGAGGAGGTAAGTCTTTATGATTTATCTAAAGAAGAACTAGTTGCTAGTCTTGAAGAAACACATATTAAATATATTGAGTGCAAGAAGAAATTAAAGAAATCAAATAAAGCAAACGATGAATTACATACTAAGCTTCTTGCCATGACATCCGAAAATGAAGATTTTAAAAAATTCATAGAAGATTATGATAATAAGATAAAGTCTATAGAGGCAAATTGCAATTTTCTTTCCTTGGAAAAGATCAATTTGTAGACTCAAGTAAACGATCTTCAAAAACAACCATTATTATGCAATCATCTAGATTATGATTCTATTGTCAAAGAAAGAGATTCATTGTCATCTAATCTAGATCAAGCAAAACTTGATATCAAGAAGAGAATGGAAGAGATTGCCAAGTTACATCAAAAAGTTAGTAATTTGAATAATAATGGCATTCTTGATCAAATCTTAGATAATTCCTATCATCAAATTGGGAGAAGAGGACTAGGTTATAAGCCTAAAGAGAAGTCCTATCAACCTAGTTGGAGAAAGTCACAAACCCATCAATCTATATATGTACCTAAAGGAACAAATACATTTATACCAAAGAACAACCTAGAACAAAACCATAGAAAAAGACTTGAGGTTGATTCTATATGTTGTCATTATTGCTTACGTCTTGGACATTACTCTTTTTCATGTCCTTATAAGAGAAAAGATGTCGAGTTAGTTTGGGTTCCAAAACCTCCAAACTAAATGAACAGAATCAAGTTGAGATATGACCAAGGACCTTAGTTGCATATTTCTACGTCTATCTCAACTAAATAGGATAACAAATAAATATTTAAATTGCATAGTTATGTTTTATTTGGAAGCAATTAACGGTTTCAGAAATATTGTCGGTCGAGAGACTGTCGACCGAGAACACTATCGGTCGAAAGATCGTCGACCGAGCAGGTTTCTGTTGTCAAGTCTGCAATAAAACTGAATATATTTGCAAATCAATAAACCAAGAATCATGTTTCCCTTCATCATGTTGAAGATAAAATTGGCTAATATTTTTACAAAACCACTTCCACTAGATCAATTTAACAAAATTAGGAAGCAATTGCTTATCACTCCTTTGGAAGATGTTTTCTTTGATATTTGTGCTACTTAAACAAAAACTCTTATTTACATTTTTGGCTTTTAAATGGACATCTTTTTCATTAGATTTGATGGGACATCTAATTAAGGGGGAGTTTTTATTCTTAAACGGTTATCTTTTTGAAATGACAAAGGGGGAGAGATAAATATAAAACTAAAACTTAGTAATTATGTAAAACTCAATTAATGAGTTTCATAAATAAACTCTTGGCTTTACATTGAAAGTTGCTATATTCCCAAATGATCTGGATTTCATGTTCCATAATTCATGGGGAATAATAAGCACACATTTTATACACAAGAGAAAAAGCTACAAAAGGTAATCTAAAGATATGAAACTCATATGTTTTATATTTCCTTTATTTATATTTTGGAAATGTTTGTCATCTTCAAAAAGGGGGAGATTGTTGGCTAAATGGACATCTATAAATCCCTTTGTTTTGATTATGACAAACATTTCATTCTTATTAATCTAACGAGCTACTTGAGTGTGCAGGATGACAAAGCAACAAGGGAAAATCTACAAGCTTACATATTTATATTTTCATACAATGTAATAACTGTTGTAAAAACTTGTACAAAAATATAATGTACAAGTACTTAGAATTGCATGTAAATCAAGCATTAGATTCTCCCTAGCTAAACACCACAGTTAGACAAGTCATCCCATTCAAATAGGATTACTTTTGCACACTCACACACATAATTAGTGCCTAAATTGAAACTTTGAAACAGGATCAATCTCGGTCGAGAAACTCCTCGACCGAGACACTCTCGGTCGACAATCTTCTCGACCGAGAAAGATCCAAAGTAGCCGTTAGACACAACAGACAAGTTAGTTGGCAGTTGGAGAAAGACGTTGCAAATCACTTGTTCCAGAGAGCCTGTCGGTCGACAAAAGTTCGACCGAGTAGGTGTCTCGGTCGACCATTTGTCGACCGAGATGGTCTCTGACAGCAACTGCAGAATTAATTAATTAGCCGTTGTTAAAGCAACAACTTTGTACCTAACGGCTAGTTAAGCACTTAGAAACTCCTAGAAGTTGTCTAGAACGTCCTTAAGCATCCTTAGGCCATTCCTATAAATAGGACAAGCCATAGGACACTCAATGACACTTGTTTACACTTGTTACACTTGAGAAATACTTGAGCATACTTGAGCAATCTATTGTGAGCAAATTGAGCTTTGTGAACATTGGTTACTTCCTTCTTTAGCTCATAATTCGTGTCCTATAGGCTAGTATCTCCTATCCACTGCAATCACAAGTCCACACACTTGGTTAGGAGATCTATACACTTGATCTAGGCAAATCAAGCCTTGAGGCTCTACAGGATAAGTTGTAATTTCTTTTTTCTTTCTTGTTCCCCATTATTGTTTGTACTCTCCTTGCTACTCCTAGGTTGGAGGCTGCGGATTGGAGAGGGTGAAGATCTTCTTGGTGAAGAAGGAGACTTTGAGCTACTTCGGAAGGCTGGTGCAACGGGAGATTACTTCTAGAGAGGAAGGCTACTTCAAGGGGGAGCTTGGAGTTACTTCATAGACGGCTATCTCAAAGTTGGTGCACCTACTTCAAGTGAAGGCTGTTCAAAGGGTGTAAAGCAAAGTATTGTATTTTGTATAAATCCTCGAGAGGTAATAAAATAAATACTTTCAAATCCCGGTTGGGTAAGCAACCGGGTAGTGGACTGACAACTATAGTATTTGCTATAGTTGGAACCACTCTAAACACCTGTCTCTCTCTTCAAATTTCAATTGTGGTTGTTTGAATTCAATAAATTGTTAAAACAATTCAAAAACTCTATTCACCCCCCCTCTAGTAGTTTTTCAATTGGTATCAGAGCAGGCTTCAAGGAACCCTAACCAGGTCTTGAAGAATGGAGGGAAATGGTGAAAAGTGCTGCTTGGACAAAACCACAACATGCTGCAATTGGTGCTTAGGAACAAGCCACAAAACAACCAGATGCCCATGGAAATCAAAGGAAGAGGATAAGCACAAAGAATGTCTTATTGCTACAACTAGTGAAGAAGAAGAGGAGGTAAGTCTTTATGATTTATCTAAAGAAGAACTAGTTGCTAGTCTTGAAGAAACACATATTAAATATATTGAGTGCAAGAAGAAATTAAAGAAATCAAATAAAGCAAACGATGAATTACATACTAAGCTTCTTGCCATGACATCCGAAAATGAAGATCTTAAAAAATTCATAGAAGATTATGATAATAAGATAAAGTCTATAGAGGCAAATTGCAATTTACTTTCCTTAGAAAAGATCAATTTGCAGACTCAAGTAAACGATCTTAAAAAACAACCATTATTATGCAATCATCTAGATTATGATTATATTGTCAAAGAAAGAGATTCATTGTCATCTAATCTAGATCAAGCAAAACTTGATATCAAGAAGAGAATGGAAGAGATTGCCAAGTTACATCAAAAAGTTAGTAATTTGAATAATAATGTCATTCTTGATCAAATCTTAGATAATTCCTATCATCAAATTGGGAGAAGAGGACTAGGTTATAAGCCTAAAGAGAAGTCCTATCAACCTAGTTGGAGAAAATCACAAACCCATCAATCTATATATGTACCTAAAGGAACAAATACATTTATAACAAAGAACAACCTAGAACAAAACCATAGAAAAAGACTTGAGGTTGATTCTATATGTTGTCATTATTGCTTACGTCTTGGACATTACTCTTTTTCATATTCTTATAAGAGAAAAGATGTCGAGTTAGTTTGGGTTCCAAAACCTCCAAACTAAATGAACAGAATCAAGTTGAGATATGACCAAGGACCTTAGTTGCATATTTCTACGTCTATCTCAACTAAATAGGATAACAAATAAATATTTAAATTGCATAGTTATGTTTTATTTGGAAGCAATTAACGGTTTCAGAAATATTGTCGGTCGAGAGACTGTCGACCGAGAACACTATCGGTCGAAAGATCATCGACCGAGCAGGTTTCTGTTGTCAAGTCTGCAATAAAACTGAATATATTTGCAAATCAATAAACCAAGAATCATGTTTCCCTTCATCATGTTGAAGATAAAATTGGCTAATATTTTTACAAAACCGCTTCCACTAGATCAATTTAACAAAATTAGGAAGCAATTGCTTATCACTCCTTTGGAAGATGTTTTCTTTGATATTTGTGCTACTTAAACAAAAACTCTTATTTACATTTTTGGCTTTTAAATGGACATCTTTTTCATTAGATTTGATGGGACATCTAATTAAGGGGGAGTTTTTATTCTTAAATGATTATCTTTTTGAAATGACAAAGGGGGAGAGATAAATATAAAACTAAAACTTAGTAATTATGTAAAACTCAATTAATGAGTTTCATAAATAAACTCTTGGCTTTACATTGAAAGTTGCTATATTCCCAAATGATCTGGATTTCATGTTCCATAATTCATGGGGAATAATAAGCACACATTTTATACACAAGAGAAAAAGCTACAAAAGGTAATATAAAGGTATGAAACTCATATGTTTTATATTTCCTTTATTTATATTTTGGAAATGTTTGTCATCTTCAAAAAGGGGGAGATTGTTGGCTAAATGGACATCTATAAATCCCTTTGTTTTGATTATGACAAACATTTCATTCTTATTAATCTAACGAGCTACTTGAGTGTGCAGGATGACAAAGCAACAAGGGAAAATCTACAAGCTTACATATTTATATTTTCATACAATGTAATAACTGTTGTAAAAACTTGTACAAAAATATAATGTACAAGTACTTAGAATTGCATGTAAATCAAGCGTTAGATTCTCCCTAGCTAAACACCACAGTTAGACAAGTCATCCCATTCAAATAGGATTACTTTTGCACACTCACACACATAATTAGTGCCTAAATTGAAACCTTGAAACAGGATCAATCTCGGTCGACAAACTCCTCGACCGAGACACTCTCGGTCGACAATCTTCTCGACCGAGAAAGATCCAAAGTAGCCGTTAGACACAACAGACAAGTTAGTTGGCAGTTGGAGAAAGACGTTGCAAATCACTTGTTCCAGAGAGCCTGTCGGTCGACAAAAGTTCGACCGAGTAGGTGTCTCGGTCGACCATTTGTCGACCGAGATGGTCTCTGACAGCAACTGTAGAATTAATTAATTAGCCGTTATTAAAGCAACAACTTTGTACCTAACGGCTAGTTAAGCACTTAGAAACTCCTAGAAGTTGTCTAGAACGTCCTTAAGCATCCTTAGGCCATTCCTATAAATAGGACAAGCCATAGGACACTCAATGACACTTGTTTACACTTGTTACACTTGAGAAATACTTGAGCATACTTGAGCAATCTATTGTGAGCAAATTGAGCTTTGTGAACATTGGTTACTTCCTTCTTTAGCTCATAATTCGTGTCCTATAGGCTAGTATCTCCTATCCACTGCAATCACAAGTCCACACACTTGGTTAGGAGATCTATACACTTGATCTAGGCAAATCAAGCCTTGAGGCTCTACAGGATAAGTTGTAATTTCTTTTTTCTTTCTTGTTCCCCATTATTGTTTGTACTCTCCTTGCTACTCCTAGGTTGGAGGCTGCGGATTGGAGAGGGTGAAGATCTTCTTGGTGAAGAAGGAGACTTTGAGCTACTTCGGAAGGCTGGTGCAACGGGAGATTACTTCTAGAGAGGAAGGCTACTTCAAGGGGGAGCTTGGAGTTACTTCATAGAAGGCTATCTCAAAGTTGGTGCACCTACTTCAAGTGAAGGCTGTTCAAAGGGTGTAAAGGAAAGTATTGTATTTTGTATAAATCCTCGAGAGGTAATAAAATAAATACTTTCAAATCCCGTTTGGGTAAGCAACCGGGTAGTGGACTGACAACTATAGTATTTGCTATAGTTGGAACCACTCTAAACACCTGTCTCTCTCTTCAAATTTCAATTGTGGTTGTTTGAATTCAATAAATTGTTAAAACAATTCAAAAACTCTATTCACCCCCCCTCTAGTAGTTTTTCAATTTGGATCAATGTAAATACACGATGGATCGAAACTGAAATTGCTCAATTAAATGTTGAACCCAATAGCACATGACCAATAATAGCACAGTTTAGGTATAAACCCAGGCTGTATGCTTTTAGTAAGTTAATATATGCTCGATTTCAAAGAAATTACAATGACATGAAAGGGTTCAATAGAAACCTAGTTGCACACTCCCAATCATATTTAATGTGAGTTTATTAATAATTATACGAATCGACACATTTCTCAAGGATATCATAAGAAATTCTCCGTTATTATCAATAATTCATGTCATGATAAGTAATTAACTCTTAATTGGGTTAAGTGATGCACAACTCAGGATTAGGGTTGATGTGCACGTTTTTCTAGGAATTTCAGATAATATACAAGTGCTACTGATGATTTCTCATATGTTGAATAATCAACCCTTATGAGTATATTAAGATGTTTAATTGCATGATTTCAGTATGTATGTGCCAATTTGACAAGTATTCTATTTATTTAAATCTGCCTGCAAGTAGAGTATGTTGATTTCTCAGTAAATTACAATGGTTTGAGTATATTGCACTGCCAAGTTAGAAATGATATCCATGTTATATTTATAAGTTTAAGATAAATAGACTCGGTACCATAGAAATACCAAAGTCAAGAATAAGTAAGAGAGAGATGCAATGTAGTAAGAGATTTTCTAGAATAATAAAATAATAGATTTAAGGGCCCTGACACCGTAGAATCCCTATGAGAGGTCTGCGCCTTAGGGATGAAACGACCTACCCTGGCGGTGCGTCCAGTATACGGGGGTCGGAACGTACCAACAGGTGGTACGGGGGACGATGTCCTAGTGGAAGTCTCCTTAAATTATAGTTTGTAGTGTCCAACATCAACCAGAAGTCCTGGTGGCACTAGAGTACAGAAAAGCCAATAGGTGGCTTGACTCTGCCTATGTGCTCAGGTCAGAGGAGGAGTCTAGTTTACAACACAATAGGAGTGCTGAGGCCAAAGAGCCAGTTTCCCTATTGCAGACCAAGAGAGTAGTCAGACTTAGCTATCCCGGGGTGTCGACTAAGTCTTGTACGGTGGGATCGTAGTTCTCTACGAGTCTTCATATGTAGAGTACACTGCATATGATCAGGGCATAAGATAAAATATGTTCATATAGGTTCACAAAGTTTCTTATAAGTTAAAGAGTTAAGAAATATTTGAGTTAGTTTCACAACAATTGTCCTTTAAATGAAATTTTAGTATTCTCTGTTATTTAATTGTATCTACACCTTTGTAGTAGCTGTTTTCTTAATGAAATGTTGAAATATCCTATCATTTAAATTATATTGCTTAGATATGCTCATTATAGTATTATCTTGTATTTTATTCCAATTAATATACATTAAATGAGTTATCTACGATGGTTGGGTGAAATTCTATTTACTGAGCCAGTAGCTCACCAACCTACTGAAACATTTTTTAGGTCAGCGTCAGTACGAGCAAGCTGAAGGATCATATCACCCAAGTTCTTAGAAGGTAGTTCATAGTCAGATAGAGGTCTCTTAGTCCTTTCCCCTTGGTCCTTTGGCATGTAGTGTGGTAGAGAGAGAATGTAATGTAATAAGTAGTTTAGTTTTAAATTATCTGTTGTGCTTCATATTCCGCAAGTAAGATGTAATATGTTGTTTAAACTCTGAGGTATCTTTCAAGATTAAGAAATAGTATGTTTGCTTACACAAGTTTAAGTAAGATTTCAGTATTGTCCAAATTATAACTTTTCCTTTAGGTTAATTCTAAGTGATTAAGGAAAGAAAAAGTTAAGGGTGGTTTACCGAGGGTGACTCCCCGGTCATCGGGGTCATTAGAGAAGGCACGGGGATCGTGGCATCACACTTAGGGTTTAGTCGGCCACCCTAAGATATCAACAACAGACCCTGACCACCTCAGGGTTGCCTAAAGAGGCTCACGTCTTCATCTCGGGTACACAAGATAGGAACCAACAAAATAGTATATCACATATCATAGTATTTCACATACTTTTCATTTCACATTTCACATATTTCATTTCAACAGAGTCATTCCATCCGGACATAGACTTTTACAACAAGGATTTAGTGCCAGAGCCACTCCAGATGACTCACTCCTAAATCCTGGTGGTCTGACCTTTAAGGTCTCAATCCACACTCCAATCCTTCTCATAATTCATTAATTACTACAAGGAGATATGTTTTGTTTCCCCAGTGTGGTCCTTAGGGGAAACTCACAGTGTTCAGGGCACCTAACTAGATGTTCCATCATTTTACTTATTATTAATCTCTTTTACTCATCTCAAAAGAATTCAAAACATCATATATCATATCTGTGTATTCTCGCGTAACTAGAATATCATGAAGCAGATTAAGTTTATCAATGCGGACAACGATCAAAGCAAGAAGCACAATAAATCTGTAGATTGCAACACTTATGATTATTTCTATCTTCTACATCATCTCACAACGATCATCAACAATGGGCTTTCTTTCGGAGACATAATCTTATTGTCCAACATTTACCCCATCAGGGTTTTATCATCATTAGTGGGCCTTCAGCCCTAGTCACAATCTCATTATGTATTATTTACCCTTATCAGGGCTTCTCAATGTAAGGAGTGCATATTAAATTCAATTTCAACATAAATCTTATCAGTTCATTGTATATCACAATTCTGAACAAATATTAGCAGAGGCATTAGAACTAGCAACAATAAAAGCATATAGATATCATGTATCATTCCTCATACTCAGAATAGATTTATCATACGACATATGCTTGTTCCATCCAATCTGAATAGATGCCAATAAATTTCATGCATATACATGCATAATAGACTTAGTTCTCTTCTTCTTTTATTTCACATTCTTCATATGGGGTTACTAATCAACACATGTTGATTATCATTTGAATTCCATCAAAATAGTTCATTCTCATAGTACAAGTATTTTATCAAACAATCACAATATAAGAACACATTCTTGTAAATCCATTCAACTACTTGAGTTTCATCTTTTAGTTGAATTCAACTACGGTTATGTACATATCTTAATCCCCCATTTGAGATTGAAACTCGACCAACAATATGAAAATATGGTCAGTCGAGTTTGAAACTTGACCAACAAACATGTCAAGACATTCTTAAAAAATTCTTATATTTTTCAATAGTGTTCACATTTGAGATATACAAATCATATCTAAATTTGAATTAAATCAGAGTTACACATAAAATACTAAATATCATTTAGTGAGACACTATACTTATCAAATTATGTTTTCATATGTCATCAAAACCCTAATTTGTCCGATTAGGGTTTCCAAATCTTAACCCTAATTATGTGAATCAAAGTATTATTAAACATTCTCATTATATTTAAAACATCAAAACTTAACTACCATCACTAATCAAGCTTTAAACAATGATCAACTTAGTTTCAGATTTCATCCCGAAATCTAAGAAAAGATATGGAAAGATATCATATCATCTAATCATTCACCTCTTCGAGCATCAAATTATAAAGACTTTCATTTTATCTTTCTTTCATATGACATCTTTTTTTGTTGTTGTATTAGATGGATATTTCATCCTATGTCATCATCATATCTCTCCTTGAGTATTATAAACATTTGAATCACAAATATTAGTAATACATCATTTTTCATGATCCAATTCACATCACCTTTCACATGTTTTTTTTTAAATTTGATTGTGTATCTCATGGATTAAAAATATGACTCATTCACATATTATCATCCACATTCATCAATTTCCTTCATAAAGAAGATCATCTAGTGTGCATATTAGTTCATAGTTTTTCTCACAATTTCAGATTTCATACTCAAATTCTAACTCATTAGAGATTGTCTTCATAATCCATTAAGCTTTCATATTTCTTATAAGAAATTTCATGTTTTCCATAGGTTCCATATTGAATTATAAAATCCTTTTCTCTTTCACAATTTTATCACCATTCTTTTTTTTATGCATTTTATTATAGTACCAAACTGTGTTCATCTGGATACTTGGTCAGGGCATCCAAAAGAAGTATAGTTGACAGTTCCATACTATCTTATCTCAATACCCAAATACTTGACCAGAGTATCTGGATAATAAATTCAGTCAGTATGCACATTATTCATGTTATATTCAAAATCCACATTATCATTGAATCATAAATCCCATTGTCCCTCTAGACTCATCTAACATAGGATTTGATACCATGTTTTTCGGGACCCACTCTTTTGATCAGCATATATACCAACCATTAGATATAATCCCAAAACCTAAACCCAAATTATGAAATAAAACAATGAATTCTCAACAAAGGCGATTAAACAATATATGGAAAACACCGATAAATTTTTCCTTTTTCTTTCTTCACAAATTCATAAATCAATGTCACATCAAGGGCATCACATTTAGATATCAAAAATATTATTCAACTCCATTAAAACTAGAATCAAATCTTATCCTCATATGATGTTCAGTTTACATCAAATACATGTACATTGATGAACAAACTTAGTCTACAACCCATCCCGGGAAAGAAAGTGTACATGGACATTCTAATCTATCTAGATTATGCTATTTATATCTTCTTTATCATGACCTCTTTGCTGGATAGCATTATACCTAAAAACATTTAAAACAACCTCATGAGACTCATATAGAACCCCAGTGAGTGGATACCTCCCACTCAAGCTAGGTACATGCATCAACATCAAATTAAGTATAATAAACTCAAATCAAACATGCATATATTAAAAATTCTAGCAGATAGTTCTATCATAAGTCAAATCTATCTTACAATGGTAATCTAATCCAACAGATACAGTAATCACTTGAACCAATTATAACTTTGAAACATCTTTTAGAGCATGTCTATGAACAAATCAACAAATACTTCTTAGTTCAAATTAAGAACCCTATTGCATGTAAAATAAGACAAGTTTTAAGCATTTTGAATTAATACATAACAATAACATTACCCTTGTGACACTCCACCAGCTGGACTAGGAACACATCCTGCAATCTTGAAGCTGAAGTACACATAATACATATCTACCAAACAATACTATCAAATAGCAAGCATCCAACTCATTTTTGGAATATATATAAATCCCAACATTTATAACTTGTCAGCATGACAGATCATAATATGAAATAGAAAATTTCTATATCAACATGATTACTTTCCACAACATGGAGATTAATCAACAATCATCAACTAACTATACAAGGAATGTAATAATCATTCAAATCATGTTCTACACGGCTTATCATCTTTTATTCATTTGCCCTGAAAATACTTGGCTTGTACCTCACCAAGTAGAAGTCGCCACGCCTGATTCTCGTGTCAATGACTCACTGTCACTATCTTAGGGTTTAGTCGGCCACCCTAAGATATCAACAACAGACCCTGGCCACCTCAGGGTTGCCTAAAGAGGCTCACGTCCTCATCTCGGGTACATGAGATAGGAACCAACAAAACATTATATCACATATCATAGTATTTCACATAATTTTCATTTCACATTTCATATATTTCATTTCAACAGAGTCTATTCCATCTAGACATAGACTTTTATGGCAAGGATTTAGGGCCAGAGCCACTCCAGATGACTTACTCCTAAATCTTGGTGGTCTAACCTTTAAGGTCTCGATCCACACTCTGGAAATCCTTCTCATAATTCATTAATTACTACAAGGAGATTCATTTTTTTCCCCAGTGTGGTCCATGGGGAAAACTCACGGTGTTCAGGGCACCTAACTAGATGTTCCATCATTTCACTTATTATTAATCTCTTTTACTCATCCTAAAAGAATTCAAAACATCATATATCATATATGTGTATTCTCGCGTAACTAGAATAACATGAAGCAGATTAAGTTTATCAATAAGGACAATGATTAAAGTAAGAAGCACAATAAATCTGTAGATTGCAACACTTATGATTATTTCCATCTTCTACATCATCTCACAACAATCATCAACAATGGGCTTTCTGCTAGAGACATAATCTTATTGTCCAACATTTACCCCATCAGGATTTTATCATCATCAGTGGGCTTTCAACCCTAGACATAATCTCATTATGCAATATTTACCCTTATCAGGGTTTCTCAATGTAAGGAGTGCATATTAAATTCAATTTCAGCATAAATCTTATCAGTTCATTATAAATCACAATTCGAAACAAATATTAGTAGAGGCATTAGAACCAGCAACAGTAAAATCATATAGATATCATGTATCATTCCTCATACTCAGAATAGATTTATCATACAACATATGCTTGTTCCATCCAATCTGAATAGATGCCAATAAATTTCATGCATACACATGCATAACAGACTTAGTTCTCTTCTGATTTTATTTCACATTCTTCATATGGGGTTACTACTCAACACATGTTGATTATCATTTGAATTCCATCAAAATAGTTCATTCTCATAGTACAAGTATTCTATCAAACAATCACAATACAAGAACACATTCTTGTAAATCAATTCAAATACTTGAGTTTCATCTTTTAGTTGAATTCAACTACGGTTATGTACATATCTTAATCCCCCATTTGAGATTGTCATTCACTAGCATCATCAAACTCATCATTTTAGGGTAAGAGTTACATTCTTAGAATCATTTACTAATTCCTATCTTTTTCCATCATTTTATACTGAGTAGTCTCAACTTCTTTCATTTCATGTTCATTACATTATCTGGACCAATCTTTCTTGATTCACTTTACATACAATGCTTCTCTTCTACATAACATTTATCAAAGTACAATTCTTAGTATATTTCATTTAATTTGGGTTAATCCACATGTAATTAAAATAAAAGATAAAATACTTCAACATAATATCTTCATTAGTTTCGTCTTTATCTTGCAATCACCATTAAGTACATCTTGTTCATATTGTCTCTTATATTTAGATAAGTGTACCTTGTCATTGACTACTAATGTCATTCCCATAATCAACAATGATCATTCTTTATTATACTAAAACTAATGCATTGGACTTAGACGATATTTGTAAGACTCATCATATTCAATTGAAGTATTAATACTTTCAACTTCAGCATTTGATCACATTTACAACATCATATACAAGTTCTAGCTTTATCACTCGTAATTGTCTTAATAATAAACTTTTAGGGTTTTCAAGAATTCATTCCTTAGTTCAACATATCATAGGAATCGTATCATTTAGTAATCCAATCGTGATTTAAGGGTTCATTAGGGTTATTCACAAACATGGAAACCCTAGTTTCCATTTTCACACATTCCATTCATCAATCATAAGTATACATTGATTAATTGACTCATTTGATTCACTTCCTCAACACAAATCCTAATCAGGATATGTGGTCATTCAATTCCTTTAACATTCAACAATACACTCATATAATACAATCTAATATGATTTTATACATGTCAATTCAATTCCAAGAATATCGACAATTGGGTTGATTTTTAGGCAAAATTCACATGAAATAGCATAGTCATCTACCCATAAGAAAACCAATGGATCCTCAATCAATATATCAGGAACTAATCAAGTTCCAATCAATGAGAAATAATCAAAATTAGTAGAATTGGATCCCCCAATATCTTTCCCAAATCAAATCCAATTACATACATATATAAACAAGGTTTTTGATTGTTTTAACCAGATAGAATTAGGCTTTCAACATGAATACAAAGCTTAGGAGGGATAAAATCACTCACCTCAGGTGCCAAGCACCTTAAAAATGTAGGTCAACCTCTAAAATTTTGGAAGCCCAATCAAACTCTAGCAAATGAATCCAATTCTTTCTCCTCTAACTCGAAAACCCTAGAAATGGGGATTATAAGAGAAAGAGTGAGAAAAGGGGGAGATTTGATGTGATTTTGAATCAAATTAGGGGAGGGATGGAATCTTGACATGTGAGAGAAGATTCAACATGAAATGCTATGCAAAGAAGCTAAACTTACTTGATTTCATCATATCTTGGATAGAGAAACCCTAGGTCAACATCACCACTTTCTCTTCTCAAAACCCTAGCTCTCCTCTCTATCAAGAATTTCATTTCTTTGACAGGAATTACGAGTTATGAGAGCTCCTTGTGTGTTAGGTTAGTCATATAGATGAATTGAGGTGCTTAGAACAATTGCAAACAAGCCCTTCATTATATTTTTATTTTGCTCAGACTGGTTGGTCGGCTGAGGTATAAACTCGACCGACACCACACTTTTCAGAACTCAAAACTCATACAAAAATTATGAAACTTTAACCCAATGTCTGAAATTGAGTTTTTAAGAAATAGTAAAAAATTTAGATCATTTTAGGTTACCAATAAATAATTAAAAATCAAATACTACACTACTATATTGCAGTCTACAACATGATCGATCGAGTTTGTCCTTCACAAAACTTGACCGACACCCCTCTCTGTAGAGATAAAAAATCATCCAAAATTATTGCAATTTAATCATATGTCTATAATTGAGTTTCCAAACTACAATTAAAATTTGTGATCAATTGGATACACCAATAAAAAGATAAAATTCAATTACCACACTGCTATATCAATATGAAAATATGGTCGGTCGAGTTTGAGACTCGACCGACAAACATGTTAGAAAATTCTTCAAAATTCTTATATTTTTTAGTAGTGTTCACATTTGAGATATACAAATCATATCCAAATTTTAATTAAATAATAGTTACACATAAAATACTAAAAATCATTTAGTGAGACACTATACTTATCAAATTCTATTTTCATATGTCATCAAACCCCTAATTTGGGCCGATTAGGGTTTCCAAATCTTAACCCTAATTATGTGAATCAAAGTATTAGTGAACCTTATCATTATATTTAAAACATGAAAACTTAACTACCATCACTAATCAAGCTTTAAATAATGATCAACTTAGTTAAGCATACAACCATCCTAGTAAACCCTAATTAGATGACTAATTTAAAAATGGGTCATTAGAGAAGTAATCCAAGTTATGAGTAGGTATATAATTCTCCTTTCATGATAGGTGCTTTTTCCTTAGGGTTCTCTTAAAAACTTAGATAAATTTTCATGATATATCCTCCTTCTAGAGATGAAGCACACATGATTGGATTATTACCCTACTCCAATGAGGTGCATCCATAGCTCGAGAACTTTAGTAATTCCTATTTTTTCATTGTTACTTTTCTTGAGAGGTTTATCTTACCCTTCCGCCTCATCGTAGCTGTGAGGACTAAAAATTGGAACTAAGGCCTTTAGGGGCGTGTAGAAGTGATGCAGATCATTGTACATGCAACAATCACTAGAAAAAGTCCTAGAGTTTAATCTTCTAACTCAGTTGTCAACTTTCTGAGAACAACAAGTCAACTTGCTATCTTAAATTTAGCAATCTCAAATACTTGTTATGATAACTCATATTCATGACTTAAGCACACCTCAAAGATCCGAGTTGGAGTTGCTATAGAATTAGCCCATACATGTATGTAAGAGGAGAGTTAATGATACTTGAGGAAATAATTAATAAATATTTTTTTTATTTGAGAATATCATAAAACTAATACTTTAGGATTGTATATAATTCAATTACAAGTCCTATGCAAAAATAATGAACCAAATCAGAGTTAAAATGAGTGAGTTATGACCTTTTTACTAACATGTATAGTTTCTCTGCGACCGTCGAGAATGGTTGCCAAGAATGGGCTTTATCAATGACCGTCAAGAATGGTTGTTGAGAATGGGCTTTATAAATGACCGCCAAGGCCCAACAACCAATTGGTTTCTAAATCTCCAGCGATCGCCAAGAATCACCGCCCAATACGGCTAATCGTAAAACAATCATATCTCAGACTATACATATCTAATTTCAGCAAAACAAAATGCTTTAGAACTGTGATTTGATCCTATATCTCTTAGACCATTTATTTTATGAAAAGAGCACCTAGAGGGTGATTTGTAGGGCGATTTTTCGGAAGAACATGAAGAACAAAAGAAATCGAAGGGATTGCCATAGATTCAATTTGGTACATGGTTTTTAATCATCGACCTTTCCTTCTCTTTGTGTTCCATTTCTCGAAACTCCCTAGTTCATCAACCAAAAGTTTATGTTAACCTTCGTTCTTCATCTCCTACCTCCGACATATCTTCTTTTGTGCTGATGAACTTATTAAACGATTGTTTGGATGAGATTTTTGAGGTTTGAAGCTTGGATTAGAACGAGAAAGGATAGGTTTCGAGTTTTTCTAGGCCAGAGACAAGATCAACGGGATAAAATGTGTATTGTGAGTGGAAAATCACCTTCTAACCCAGATTTAAAGCATATAAATTTTGAATAATGGCTTTCCACCATTCAATTCTTTCTTTATGATAACTATGATAAATTTATGTAGTGATTTTCAGTAGTACAAATGCTTTATTATCCATATTCTAGTGATGTAATATCATGTCAAAAGTTTCCATATGAGTTATTATGAATTGACAAGTGATGAAATGATGTGAGGCACCAGGAAAGCCATATTTCCCTAATTCATGTTTAAAGAGTCGAACTATGATTTATGAGAATTGTGAAAATTTCCAGATGACTTATTTGTTTTAATTTGAGATGCATCATTAATCAAAATAGGATAATAATTTGTTATGACGATGAATCATGTTAAATCAACCAATTATCACTAGATGTTAGATGCCATTGACATTGTAAAATCCTCACAGGATGAGGCCTTCGCTGTGAGGAGTAAACAATTTTCCGACTAAAGATAGTTCAGATTGAAGTAAGTTAGATCGTACGAGTAGGGTGCGAGGGTATTGACTGGTAGGAAAAATTCCTTATGAATGGTACGAACCCAACTCCAACTGGGGATTCTGATGGTACATGTGCTACAAGTTGTAGTGATCAATGGTCAGTAAGTACACTAATGCACAATAAGCCAAAGTAGTTTGACTCTCTGCCTGAGTACCCAGGTGTAGAAGAGGAGTCCAGATTTCTGACCTCTCCCTTTAGCCACCGAGATCCAGACGTGGCAATGCCAAATGTAGACGTCATATTGAGATTAAATACTTAGGAACATGGGCATGCTTCTAAGTCTTGTATAATGAGATTAAAGCTTAGTATGATGCTTTCACATGTTCTGGTACATGTCATGTGGGTCCAGTGGCATAATAAATGGACGAAAAGATTAGTGTTTATCATATTAATTATCTTGTTGGTTTATTTTCAAATGTTAAACTATCAAGTTACATTGAACTTCTGTCATGATTGGATGGTTATAGTTTTATACTACCAAGTTTGTATTATTCTGTGTTTAATTCAAATAAATGAATACATCTCATATATCATGGTTTCTTGTTGATTTTCTACTCATTGAGCCAGTAGATAATCAACCTAATGAATGACTTTCAAGTAAAGGACTAGACATTCCTAAGGATATAGAAGCTAGTTTTTATCAAGATTAGAACAAAGGTCCTATTGAATAAGTAGTTAGAATAGATAGACAGTCTCTTATCCTTCCTCTGGATCGTGGGAATAAATGAGTGAGAATAGAGAGCAGTTTGTAATGAAATGTGCATGATGTATATTAAGTGTGAAACTCTTTATTCTTTGTAATAGTCAACTTTTGTCGTATCCTTAAATGTTATGTTTAATCAAGACATTATTAGAGCATAGGTTGAACCTAAAATGAGTTTAGGTTTGGGACAAGGGCGATAAGAGACCAATAGGGACATGACACTTTCCTCTTTGAAATTGTAATTTTCTAACAGATGTGTTCTATTATGGATATGCAGATCGAAGGAAGAGGACATGGACATGGTGAGGAGCAAGCTGAGATCCATTATGGCCCTGACCCTTGAGTGATGGCTCAAGGTGGAGAAGATTGGGATGAGGAAACAAGGATGTATCGTATTTTTATGGAGACAAACGAAAAATATAAGATGGACATGAAGTCTTCATCTTCTAGTAAGGATTTGATGAGATCCTATGAGCTGTTAAAGAAGCTTGGTGGGACTAAATTATCTAAAATAGCATATCTAGCTGTGGCGAAGGTGTGTCTTCAACAACTAAAAAAGTTCTTTTGTCTAATGGAGTTATCAAAAGATAAGCAAATCAATCATGAGGTCTATCTACTCAAGGGAGATGTTGAGTTGTGGTGGTGTGGAGTGGAAGATAAAAGGATGAGTGGAGATATGACCTAAAAGGACTTTGTGGATGAGTTTCACCTTAAGTATTTTCCTCCTACTTTCCTATGTGATAAGATTAAACAACTGGAGAATATCAGACAAGGCAATATGATGATTGGGGAGTATGAGGCGCACTTTACAAGGTTGGCAAATTTCTACCCACAACTTGCACCTGATGATGTAGAGAAGTGTAGAAAAATTCAACAAGGATTAAGATCAGAGATTAGAGACACCATATTAGCTATTGGTCCGAGAGACAAAGAAAATCTTAAAGAATTTGTGGAAGTAGCAAGACGCATAGAAGAGTCATTTAGTGTTGATAAGCAGTCTGAGAGCAAGAAAGGATATGGAGACTTTAGTGGAGGAGGACAAAGCAGTGGTGGATATAGAGGAGATGGTTATTTCTTTTTCAAGATAGGATACAGAATTGGTTGTTTTTGGAGATAATGATCTAGTTCTTCATCAAGTGGAGGAAGGCCCAATTCTAGTATATGGAATACACCACCCAAGTGGACACCTCCAACTAGGTCTTCAGGATCATCAGTGTTAGTGAGAGGCCCACAGAGATAGGATGCAACCATATGTGACAATTGTGGTAGGACATATTCTGGTCAGTGTTGGGGAACTAATACTCGAATATGTTTTCACCATGGACATATGGGACATATAAAAAGGGACTGCCCAAAGCTTCAATATGTTTTAGAACAAGGTTCAAAATTACAATTTTAGACTCCTCAGAGGTAGGATCCAGTTAGAGGGGCAAGTTCTTAAATGTCTTCAGGTTCAAGAGAGGGAGCACCTAGTACTAGTAGTGGAAAACGAGTACAACATGGCAGAAGGAGAGCTACATGATGCTTCTTTTCAATAATACCATGTGAAGGTGTAGTCTCGCCTAGAGTTGTGACATGTGAGATGCTTCTCTTTAACAACATTTTTGTTACAATATTGATAGATCCCAGTGCGACAAATTCTTTCATTCAAAGATTTATAGCTATTGAATTAAATCTTTTAACCCATGATTTATTGTTATGACAACATTTGTGCTTAATTGGTAAATTTGGGTTTACCTGAATGATTACATGCTTGATTAGATTGAACACCGTTTAGACTTGATTAATGATAGTATCTCAATTGTGATGTTTCATATCTAATAATAAACTTAATTATGATTTTAGTTTGAAGAATTAGGGTTTGCGAAATGTAAATCCTAATCGGCAAAAATTAGGGTTTTGATAGTACATGAATTTGGAATTTGATCAGGATAGTAGTATGGTAAATGATTTTTCATGTTTTCTACATATTTTGTGTTTAATTGAATTTTGGATATGATATGTATAACTCATCATGCATGTTTGAGAAAAAAAATTAGAATATTTGGATGTTCTTTGAATGTGTTTCTCAGTCAAACTATACTTCGACCGAAATGCTGACAGAGTGTTGTTTAGTAGTGTAGTATTTGATTTTTACTTATTTATTCGTAATTATGAATTATCTGAAATTTATAATGGAGCTCTGAAATTACATTTCAGACATCTTTATAAATTTTCATAATTTTTGAAGGATGTTTGATCTCTATAATAAATGAATTACAATAACTTTTTTATAACAGAAAAATCTGCTGAAATAAGAAAAAGTATAGTGAGGGTCAATTTGTAAATCACCCAAGCACCTCAATTTCTCTATATGAGAAAGCTATCACCCAAGTAGCTCTCATATTTCATGATACATTCCAGAGAAATGAAATTCTAGAGAGAGAGAGAGGAGAGCTAGGGTTTTGAGAAGAGAAAGTGGTGGAGATGCTGACCTAGGGTTTCTCTATCCGAGATATGATGAAATCAAGTAAGTTTAACTTCTTTACATAGCCTTTCATGGTGAATCTTCTCTCACATGTCCATATTCCTTTCCTCCTATGATTTGATCTGAAATTATATCAAATCTCTCCCTTTTCTCACTCTTTCTTCATAATACCCCATTTCTAGGGTTTTTGAGTTGAAAGGAAGAAGAATCCAGTTATTTGCTAGGGTTTTGATATGAGTTTGAAATTTTCAGAGATAGGATGTGTTTTAAAGGTGTTTTCACACCTTAGGGTGACTGGGTACTTCCTTTATACAGTTGATTGCATGAAAATGAGTTAAAATCATCAATGATCTTCAATTTCTTAGTATGCGAGTACAACCCCTAAATTGCCTTTTTGATCGAGCTTTTGTAAAATGATATGAAATGGATTCTTCCTATGTTTTTATGAATATTAGATGATAAAATAAACTTATAAATGGATACAATTCATCTTAATGAGAATTCCCTAAGTATTTGCAGAGGTTATAAGAGTAAACTAAAATTTAGGATTTTCGGCTAGACTGAAATTGTTGTATAATTAGATAGAGAAATATGTCTATCTAACCCTCATTGATTAGGAATGATTGTTTATCTAAATGTGTAGTACCTATATGTCAGATACTATCTTGGATTTCATGTGATGTGAATAGTGTTTTCTTGATATCTCAGTAAAGAGGGTGAAACCCTAGATGAGTGCAAAGTTGAAAATTTGCAAATAGATATTATGAAATGCATTTGAAGTGATTTTCTTGACATCATAGACTTTATTTATTCAATGTTATTCTTGATTCACGATATCTCAATGAATGGCATGGAAACCCTAATTTTTCTCAATTCCAAGATTTCATACATATGTTGATTGTATATGACTTGTTGAAAGTACTCTTTATTCAGTGAATGTTTATGACACATTAAATTCTTATGCGAGTCATGTGATAAGTGAATGAGGTAAATGAAACCCCAAGGATAGGGTGTTCAGTGAATCAAGTATTGCGATATCAATGTTTCTCAGTATGAGATGTGGTTATGCTTAACAGTTCAGTTGTGGTAAATGCTATCAAATGGTTTATGAAATGAACGATTTACAAGATAAAATAAGATATGTTGATGTGATGATTGACTTGTGAATTTGAGGAGTGAATTAGACATTTAGATGACCTAAACACTATAGAATCCTCATAGGATGAGGGCTGTGCTGTGGGGAGGAAATAGTTTCCTGACTGGAGGTAGTCCGGATCGAGGTAAATTGGAGCCACCAGTAGGGTGTGGGGGTCTTGACCAGTAGGGAAAACTCCTTATAGTTGTGTGATACCCAACACCAACTGGGGATGACGGTGGTACTTGTGTTACATGTTGTAGTGATCAGTGGTCAGTAGGTCCACTGATGCACAATAAGCCTGAGGGCCTTGACTCACCACCTGAGTACCCAGGTTGAGAGGTGGAGTCTGAGATATCCAACAACTCCCATTAGCCTCCAAGAGGCAAATATGTCAAGGCCCGCTATAGAGGGTCTTACTACAGACATAGGCTTAGGAACCCAGGCATGCTTCTAAGCCTTGTACAATAAGATCATAGCTTGATGTGATTCTTTCACATGAAGTGGTATACCTTATGTGGGTTCAAAGCATAATAAGATGAATGAGAGGTTAATCAAGTATGTGCAATTATTGAATTATCCTTTGTATGTTTTTGAGTTATTAGTTCTTTTTGAGATTAATCAAGCATGTTCATATATTGATTCACTCATGTAGATATCTAAAGTATCTTGACATATTTATGTTTGTGAATGATTAGTCTCTTTAAAGCTTACTGTTGTTATAATTGATATCAGTTGCTCAACAATATATCTGTAATTATATCAGTGCTTTAGATTGTTTCTTTGAAGTACTCATTCACTGAGTGAGTAGGCTCATCCCTCTACTCACATTTTTTAGGGAAACCTTGTGGACTTGAAGAAGGTCAATGTATCAGAGTAGATCTACCACATGAGTTAAGTATGATATTATTAAGTTTAGTCGGTCCCTATCAGTCTAGGTCCTTATATAGATGTGAGAGATTTGTAAATGATTATGTGTAACTTTGTTTCCTTAATAATAGAGTATATATCTTGTTATCATGTTGTATGTACATGGAAGTGTGAGAAACAGAATGAATGTATGGATGTGTATCATTAATGTTGAGATCATATTAGAGTAATCAAAGTTTAATTCTCTTATAAAGTTTTTTTATGTGATTGAATATGAGAAAACAAAGAGTTTGAAAGGAAAAAAAGTTGGGGGTGAGCTTTTTATTAAGTATAATCCTCAAACTTATTCCCTAATCTCATGATTTGTGGTAATCATGGGATGTGGGTGTAACATTTATCTTATGAATTATTGTTAAGAGTTCCATTATGTGAATCATCAGTTTTGATAGAAGTATGTCCTGGATGTCTGTTGAGTTTTAGTGGGTATAAAATAACAATGAATATCATACCCTTAAATATTAATTCTTTTCAAATTATTTTGGGTATGGACTGCCTTGAGACATATCATGTCCAATTATATTGTTGGAAGAAATAAGTTATCATTCAATATGGTGGATTTTCATGTGTCTTTATTGGATATAGAAAAGTATTGCCCCTCATGTATAATATCAGCTATTGTAGCTGATAAGATGATGAGAAAGTGTGCAAGGCCTTTTTAGCACATGTTGTGGATACTAGGGTAGAGAAAAGAACAATCATTATAGCAGATGTTCCAGTAGTATGTGAGTTCCATATGTCTTTCCTAATGAGTTACCATGTTTACCACCTGAAGACATACTGACTTTATGATACAGACTTTACCTGGTAGCCACCCAATAGCATCACCTGCCTATAGAATGGAACCTGCATAGTTAAAGGAATTAAAAACCTAGTTACAGAAGCTACTGATAAGGGATTTATTAAAATAGTACATCACCCTGGGGAGCTCCAACTATTTGTTAAGAAAAAGGATGGAATCATGTTTTTATGTATAAAGTATAGACAGTTCGATAAGATAACCATTACGAATAAATATCCTCTACCTAGAATTGGTGACCTATTTGATCAACTATGTGAAACAAGAATATTTTCAAAGGTAGACATTATATCAGAATATCATCAGTTAAGAACAAAGACATATTATGTACCAAAGTCAAAATTCAAAACAAGGTATGGGGATTATGAGTTTGTAGTCATGTCTTTTGAACTAACAAATGCCCCTGCAACCTTTATGGGCATGATGAACATGGTTTTCAAACCATATCTAGATCAATTTATAGTAGTGTTTATAGGTGATATCCTTATATATTCCAAAGATGCAAAACAACATGAACAACATTTGAGGATATCCCTACAGTTCTTAAGGCAACATCGACTTTATGCTAAGTTCAACAAATGTGAGTTTTAGTTGGCTGAAGTATCTTTTCTTGGACATGTCATATTAGGAAAAGGAGTCAGTGTTGACGCTAAGAAGGTGGAATCTATTCTTTAGTGGGAGCAACCTATGACCCCTACTAAGACTAGAAATTTTATGGGGTTATCTGGATACTGCATGAGGTTTATAAGAAACTTTAGTGCAATAGCAACACCTCTTATACGCTTAACAAGGAGGGATGTGCCTTTTATTTGGTCTGAATCATGTGACAAAAGTTTTCAAACATTAAAGAAGAAGTTAACCACAACACTGGTCTTGATATTACCAGAGGAAGGTGAAGGTTATGTGTTTTCTGTGATGCATCCATGAGAGGTTTGGGATGTGTTCTCATTCAAGAAGGGAAGGTGGTGGCCTATGATTCTAGACAACTTAATAAGAATGAAGAGAACTATCCCACACATGATCTTGAGTTGGCGACAGTAGTACATACCTTAAAGACATGGAGTCATTATCTCTATGGTGAATTATATCAGGTTTTTATTGATCATAAGAGTCTAAACTACATTTTCACACTAAAGGATCTCAACCTGAGACAACATACATGGTTGGAACTTATAAAGGATTATGAAGTTACCATTGATTACCACCCTGTAAAGGACAATGGTGTAGCAGATGCTCTGAGTAGGAAGTCAAAATCATATGTAGAAATGTTTTCTATGGTATGTGTAAAAAGAGACTTGAAAGTTAAGATGAGAGAGATGAATTTGGATTTGAATGTGTATGAACAAGGTGGACTGATTGCACATATGCAAGTTATCCCTGCATCTTATGATTAGATCAAGGAGCTTCAACACAATGACAGAGAAATGCAACATATCTTGCATGATATGACTGAAGGAAAGAGAACAAAGCTTAGATATTTAGATAATGGGTTGCTATATCAACATGATAGATTGTGTGTGCCAAATGATACTGAGTTAAAGAAAGACATTTTTGAGGAAGCTCACTCTTCTATGTATGCAATGCATCCAGGCAACACAAAGATGTATAGAGACCTTAAGGAGTTGTATTGGTGGTCATGTATGAAGAAGGATGCGGCAAAGTATGTAGGCAAGTGTGGTGTATGCCAATAAGTTAAGACTGAACATCAAAATCTGGCGGGTTCTTTGCAATCACTTCCTATACCAGAATGGAAGTGGGAGCATATTACTATCAATTTCATGGTTGGATTACCTAGGACATAACATGGTTTTGACTCAATATGGGTAATAGTAGATAGACTAACAAAGTCTTCTCACTTTCTACCAATTAAAACAACATGGGATACGTCAAAGTTAGCCAAAATATATATAGATGATATAGTGAGACTACACATGATACTTGTTTCTATAATATCTAATAGAGACCCCAAATTCACATCTAGGTTCTGGAATCAGTTTTAATGTTCTAGGGGAACAAAGTTGAAGTTTAGCACATCATTCCATCCTTAGACAAACTAACAATCAGAGAGGCTAATTTAGACTCTAGAGGATATGTTGAGAGTGTGTGTTTCACAATTTAGTGGCAGTTGGGATGATCATTTCAGTCTTATGGAGTTTTCCTATAACAAAAATAACCATTCCAACTTAGGCATGATCCCTTATGAAGATATGTATGAGATAAAGTGTAGATCTCCTATTTGTTGGTATGCAGTTGGATAAAGGAAAATTCTAGGTCTAGAGTTGGTGGAAGAAACAATAGAAAAGATATCTGTGATCAGACAACAGTTTAAGGCTACTTAGGACAGAAAAAAAAATATGCAGAGAAAAGGCACATACCACTTCATTTTGAGGTTGGAGATGAGGTTAATTTGAAAGTATTACCATGGAAAGGTGTGTTGAGGTTTGTAAAATGAGGCAAAATAACTCCTAGATACATGGGTCCCTATCCAATCATTCAGAGATTTGGACTAGTTGCATATAAACTAGAGTTGCCTTGAGAGTTAGCCAATTTACATGATGTGTTTCATGTATATATGTTAAAGAAGTGTCATCCTAGTATAGAGAACATTATAGACCCAAATCCTATATAGTTGAGAGAGGATATCTCCTATGTTGAAGGACCAAAATTCAAATTCTAGATCATAGAATTCAGAAGCTTAAAAAGAGGGAGATACCTGTAGTGTAAGTTCTTTGGAGGAATCATGGTATAGAAGAAGCTACTTGGGAATTAGATTTGGAGATGCGTAACAAGTATCGTTTCCTCTTCTAGAAATTTTGAGATGAAATTTTTATTAGAGGGGGAGAATTATTACAACCCTCTTCTAGCTTTGCTAGTATTCCTAGAAATTTAAGATATCATTAATATTTGTTGTGCTTTTATTAGTAATATATTACCTTGTTCTTTATCTTAACTTTATAAATCTCAAATACTTGTTAAGATAACTCATAATCATAACTTAAGCATACCTTAAAGATCTAATTTGGAGTTGATATAGAATTAGCCCATACATGTATAAAGGAGGAGAGTTAATGATATTTGAGGAAATAATTAATGAATAAAATTTTATATGATAATATTATCAAATTAATACTTTAAGATTCAAGATAATTCAATTACTAATCCAATATGAAAAGAATGAATGAAATCAAAGTTAAAATGATTAAGTTATGACCTTTTTAGTAACGTACAATTTCTCAGTGACCGCCGAGAATAGTCGCCAAGAATGGGCCTTATAAATGATTGTCGAGGCCCAACGACCACTAGTTGCCAAAGGATGAGTGACCTCCAAGGCCGAACAACCAATTGGTCACCAAAGATCCAGCAATCGCCAAGAATCACCACCCACAATAGCCAATCGTAAAACAATCATATCTCAGGCTATACATACTTGTTTTCAACAAAATAAAGTGTGTTAGAACAATAATTTGATCCTCTATCCTTTTAGACCATTTGGTTGATGAAAATAGTACCTAGATGGCCATTTATAGGGCAAGTTTTGGGTAAGAACATGAAGAATGATGAAAATCGAAAGGTTTGCCATAGATTCGACTTGGTAAGTGGTTTTCAATCGTCGACCCTTCCTTATCTTTGTGTTCCCATGCTTAGAACTATCTGGTTCATCAACCAAAGGTTTTAGTTAACCTTAATTCTTCATCTCCTACCTCCAACATATCTTCTTTTGAGTCAATAAACTTATTAAACAACTGCTTGAATGAGATTTTTGAGGTTTGAAGCTTGGATCAGACAAGGAAAGGGTAGAGTTTGGGTTTATCTAGGCCAGAGGCAATATTAACATGATAAAATGTGTAATATGAGTAGAAAATCACCTTCTAACCCAGATTTAAAGCATACAAATTTAAATAATGACTTTCCAGCATTCAATTCTTGCTTAATGATAATTGTGTTGGATTTGATAAACCTATGTAGTGATTTTTAGTAGTAGAAATGCTTTATTAATCATATTTTAGTGAGGTAATATCATGTTGAAAGTTGCTACATGAGTTGTTATGAATTTATAGGTGATGAAATAGTATAAATTGAGGCATTAGGGAAGTCAGGTTGGACTAATTCATGTTTAAAGAGTCGAACTGTAGTTTATGAGATCTGTGAAAATTTCCAGAAGAGTTATGTGTTTAATATGGGATGTATCAACAAAAAAAGGGTAATCATTAGTTACGATGATGAATCATGTTAAATCAACTAATTATCACTACATGTTAGATGCCATGGACACTATAGACTCCTCACATGATGAGGCATGTGTTGTGAGGATGAAACAGTTTCCCGACCTAAGGTAGTCCAGGTCGAGGTAAGCCGCATCGTACCATTCGGGTGCTGGGGTATTAACCATAGGGAAAAATCATTATCAATGGTACGATACCCAACACCAACTGGGGATTTTGGTGGTACATGTATTATAAGTTGTAGTGATTAGTGGTCAATAGGTCCACTGATGCACAATAAGACAAAGTGCTTTGACTCTTCGTGTGAGTACCCATGTTTAGAAGAGGAGTCCAAATATCCAGCTGCTCCCTTTAGCTCTGAGAGCCAGACGTGTTGATGTCGGCTACAAAAATAATATTGAGATTAAAGACTTAGGAATTCAGGCATACTTCTAAGTCTTGTACAATGAGATTGTATCTTGCTATGATGCTTTTAGATGTTGTGGTACACTTCATGTTGGTCCAATGGCATATAAATGGACTAAAAGATTAGTGTTTTATAAGATTAATTATCTTGCTAGTTTATTTTCAAATGTTAAATTGCCAAGTTACATTGAACTTTTGCCATGATTGGTTGGTTATAGTTTTATACTAACAAGTTTGTGTTCTTCTATGTTTAATTCAAATAAATAAATACATATGGTATATCATGGTTACTTATTGATTTTCTACTCGTTCACCTAGTAGCTCATCAAGCTACTGAACAATTTTTCAGGTAAAGGACTAGATCTTCTTGAGGAGACACAAACCAATTTTTATCAAGAGTAGAAATGAATTACTAAAGAAGAAGTAGTTAGAATAGATAGACAATCTTTTATCCTTCCTTTGGATCCTGGGAATGAATGAGTGAGAATACCGAACAGTTTGTAATGAAATGTGCATGATGTATATTAAGTATGAAACTATTTCTTCTTTGTAATAGTCAAATTCGGTGGTATCCTTTAGTGTTATGTTTAATCAAGACATTATCAATTTGCCAAATGATGTACTATATATCTGAGAAAATAAAAAGTTAGGGTAGATTTTCAATAAGTGGTCAAAAGTTGATGGTCATCAGTAATCCCTATTTGGTGGGCCCTAACCCTAGTTAGCGGGTTTGGGTCCCGTCAACCATAGAGAGGAGATGGAAAATGGAGGTATGGGTGGATCCATTCTTTAGCTTCTTTGTCAAATGCTCCAACTGGAAAAATTATATGAAAGACTGGAACAAAAATGTTTTTGGTTATATTCATCAGACGATTAACCTGAAAGAGATTGTCAGATGCCTACAAGTTAATAATGACAAGAGACAAGATGCCATAAATGAAACACTATTGTGGGAAGTGAAAGAAGATCTTGACATGATTCTTGACCATAAATAGATATTACAGAAGGAAAAATCCTATAGTTTATGGTTACATCATGGTGAAAAAATACAATTTTTTTAACATTGTTGTTAAAGCTAGGAGAGAAAAGAACATGGTGAAGAGAACATCTCTCTGATGGAAGTTTCTGCTCTTCACATGATAAGATGATAAAGGAAGCAATCAAATATTATGATGTTTTTTCTTCTTCTTTTGATGAAGGTGCTTGTGATTTTTCTGAAGAAACCCCTTTCTTGTCCAACATCCCTTGCATCTTATTCTTTGAGGATAATTTATCACTGGCTGCTCCACCTGATGAACATGAGGTATTTACTTACATCCAGTAGATGTCCAAGGCTACTACACCAGGACCTGATGGATTGACTACTTCTTTCTACTTGGAGGATTGGAACATAATTAAAGGGGATATTTGTAACCTCCCACTATATTTTTCTCAGAGTTATCCTTGTCATCATAGCCTCAAATGCAATAGATTATATCTTATCCCGAAGATTGAAGATCCGTCAAATATTTCTTCTGAGTCTAGGCCCATTTTAGTTGAAAATGCCATTTTTAGAATTTTTTGTTGTATCTTTAATATTAGATTGACGTCCATTATTCCTCATATGTTATCAGATGAGTAAGGCGATTTTATCTAGGGTAGGGATATTAGTCACCATATAAAACTCACAAAAGAATTCGTGGATGATCTGAAAAAATTCAGACAGTTTGAGAATGTCATGAAAAAAATGGATATGAAGAAGGCTTATAATTTGATCAACTAGAAGTTTTTGCATGTTGTTCTTATCAGGTTTGGGATGTTACATGAAGTTGCAAAACTTATGATATTTTTTATTGATGGATCTTGGAGTACTATGATTCTACATGGTGTTACAAGTGGTTTCTTTCCTATGTGACATGGAGTGAAACAAAGGAATCCACTGTCTCCAACCTTATTTATTCTCTATGGGGAGTCTATTTGCAAAGTGATTAAAAAATCCACTGGCGGCGAATGAATCCATCCGTTCAGGTGTAGGGGAAGAGTAAATGCACATCCCATCCTTATTTTTATAGATGATCTATTACTTTTCATTCAAACATCACCGATGAATTTCTTTATCGTTGATGGTATTTTTGCTAAATATGAAAAATGCTCGACCAAATTCTTAACAAAAATAAGTCATGATTTTTTTATTCACCCCATCTCAGAGGGAAGACCTAATTCAGAGAATGATTATGATCCCAAACCTTGACATTTTTTTCATCTATCTGGGAGTCCCTATCTTCATAGGATGTCCTAAACACACTTTATTCATTCCCCTTATGGAACACATACATGGTAAGATGGCATCATGGAAGGCCAAAGTCTTATCATTTATGGGATGATCAAACTTGATAAAACCTACTACATCCTCCATGCTGATCTTTTCTAGTGTTACCATTGGGATCTCAATGAAGACTATTAATATGATTGAATCCATGATGTGTAATTTTTTATGGAGGGGAAGAGATGATAAAAACCAGTGTGCTTGGCTTTCTTATAAGAAGTTAGTCATCCCTGCTAACAAAGGAGGCCTACACTTTAACCCTCTTCACACCGCATGTAGTACTTTTAATATGAAAGCAACATGGGAACTTTTTTCTAGTACATCTCGATGGGTTGTTTTCTGTAGAGAAAAATAGAAACAAACTTATCGAAACTATGATGATATACATCATATGTATTATCTTCATCTATCTTCAAAACCGTCAACACAATGGAAGAAGATTTAGAAGGTGTTTGATGGTGTGTTCCCCCACCTATGATGGGTGATAGGGAGGAGGAATATTAGTTTATAGCATAATATTTGGTGCGAGGAGCATCTTGCTCCATATGCTAGTAGATCGGTAAACAAGAGGGATGATAAAAAAGTGTGTGATGTGTGGTCAGATGAGGATGGATGGCTATGGGAAGTGATTGAGCATATTATCCTCCCTGAAGACCAACACCTGATCATCAATTATCTCCAGAGACCGCAAGATGGTCCTGGCAAAGTTATGTGGGATATATTGCGTAAGGCAGTGTTTTCCATTTGGTCGACAAAGAAGATGTTTATGGTAGAGAACCTAGTGGACCAACAACAATACCTCTGCTATACAGAGTTTCATGGTCAAAGGTAGGTATTCCCCATGCATGTAGGCTTGAATTGGAAAATCTCACGTAGGATTGTTCCTACAGATGATAATATTGCTAGATGCTCTATTTCTATTGTTTCACACTGTTTTTGATGCCAGTCTCTAGTGGGAGAAATGAGAGACCATCTCTTTATCCATGGGAAACTAGCATCCTTTATTTGGAATCAACTCATGTCCGTTAATACCAACAACTAGGTATTTCCGAACCAGAATATTTATACAAGACTGATTCAATGGGATTCTGTTAATCATTCTAGTGATTTCATAAGTTGGTTGATATATATTCTTTTGAGCTTGATTCTATGGTCTATTTGGAGAGCGAGATGCAAAGCAAAATATGAAAATGTTGATATTAATAGAGAAGCAAAAGTAGAAAGGAATGCTAACGTCATCATGAAAAAAGAGATTCAAGAGATTGGGAGCGAGTAGTAATGTTTAAAATTTGATGAGGTTGGGTATTGATCCACACTGTATGATGAGATTTCTTGATCTGGTCAAGAGGTACCCCCTGATTTCCACAACCATAAGTTAAACTTGAAGATTGGGTCATACTGTGATGATATGCGCAATAAAAGGAGATGGATGACAAGTATTGTTAAAAAGCATAATGGTGGGATGCTCTTCTCACATAGCACCACTCTTAATGTAGAGTATAGTGAGATTTCAAGTATACATGCTTTGATTATAGCCCTCAAAATATGTGAAGATGAAAACTACAAAGTGACAGAGGTGGAAATGGAGGATAGATCACTCTTGTCTTTTGGTTGGGACAAGAAAGAGTTCTCATGGAAACTTACACCTTACATTAGGGTCATCTAAGAGGTTGTCGATGTAACATACCAGATCTAGAACCCTACCCTAGAACTATGATCTTTTGGGTTTGACCAGACAAGGTTGAGGTTAGAATGATCCTAATAATATAATGCATGAATAATGTAATATAATATGTCATATAATTCGTTTGGTAATAATAAAATGATAAATAACTTAATTTCATGCGTAATTGATCTAATGGGCCTCTAATGGGCCGAGTGACATAATCCATGTAATTAAGTCTCAAAATAAATAATAGACTTCAAATTCGTAATTTACACATCAAAATAAGCTTACATGTCAATTTTCATTTAATTTGGACCACCTTGAAATAATATGGTAAGTTAGGAGAGAGAAATTGCCTAAAAGGTGTAATTAATAAATAAATATAATTTTTGGCACTAAAAGTTGGAAATAAAGGCAAATTCGTATTCAACACACTTAAGTTAGCTTATGAATTAAGTTTCACCTAATTTGGATAATCTATGTGTCATTAATGCATCAAGAAAGAGAAACAAAGAATACATTAAATAACCTATCTAAAGTTGCCAAAAGTTAAATCTAATTGGATATTCGGAATCTACATATTTAACTTAAATTGTGTGCCAAGTTTGGTTTAATTTGATTGACGTTTGGACCCTCAATTGAAGAAAGAAAGAAATAAAAAATAATGTGAATGTTTCACTTTGATCAGAATTGGATTGGATAAGGTTCTGTCGATTTATTTGTCACACGAGTCTTTTTCTGCTTGCTTAATCACGGGCCCATCTTGGACCGTTGGATTTAAATTGTTCAGTTGCCAACTTGTCTTCTTCTTTTCTTTCCTTTTCTGTGACCGGGCACTATTTCCTGATTCCTGTCTTTCTCCCCCGATTCAGTTTCCTTGTTCCTCTTCCTTTCCTTTAAATCTCTGGCTCTCCGGTTCCTTCTCCTTCATCTCCATCTCTCCTTTTCGCACCCAAAACCTATTTAAACCCTTGGGCTTTGGCTCTCCTTGACCCAAACAGAGCTTCCATCTCACCTGCTCTGTTCCTTCCCCTATTTCACCTTTCCTCGCTTCTCCTTGCTACCGCAGACACTTGGGACACTGAATATCTCCCGCCACACCTTCGTGGTGTCCCCCTGCGTCATCCTCTTGGGATGATTTGAGCTCCTTTGTTCCCGAGCGTTTCTTCTTGTCTCACCCTATGCGGCCGGCGGTCATGGTGGCGACAGCAGGTTACTGTGGTTCCGTGGTGGTTGCAGGGCCGGTGAACCACCTCACATCCTCCCTCGAGGTCTCGAGTTACGCCCGACATCGCCAATTTAGCCTTCATGGGTAGGAATCAATTTCCCACTTTTCCGGTTTGCTTCTTCTTCTCGGCTTGAAGCTCTGTGCTTAGCCTCCATGGCGTCTGTGCGTGCAGGGAGATGTTTCCCTAGCATGTTCCGCTTTTACCCCCGCCCTCTTCTCTTTCACAAGTTTTCTCGCCTTGGGCTTTTTGGTCTTTCTGGCTTTCATTTCTTCTGCTTTGAATGACGCCACGCTGGCCTTGACCGACTGACATGGCCACCATTGTTTGGGCCATGTCAGTGGGCCCGTCTTCTCTCTCTTTCTCGCAAGCTTCTCTCTTAGTTGGCTTTTTTGCAATTTTGTGAATGACCGATGTTTAAAAAATTAATAACTAATTAATGATTGATCAGAAAAATATGGAAAAATACTCGTTGGATTCAGAAAAAGAAGGTCTTTATAATGGTATAAGTTTTGATGTCTAATTCTAATGTTTAATAATAGGTGTTTTCAATAGATCTAATTAATGATGAATTAACCTATAAAAATCATAACTAAATATTTGTAAGTCAGAAAAATATAATAAAATATGTTTTAAGTTCAGAAAAGCATAACCTAAAATATGGAACAGTTTTCATAACCTAATTCACATAATAATAAAAAGGTAGTTTTTAGGGTAATTAATGGAAACCTAACCCTAATTCCACATATATGCATCATAGGTTTTTGGAGGCCTAGGCTTGGACCTAGATGTGTCTTTGGATGTTGGACTCTAAAGTTGAGGTATGATTGCATCTCCTATTATTTCTATATTGGGCAATTTCTAATCTAAATTTCATTATATGTTTGCATCCCCGATCATTCTTGTTGAGTAATTATCCTATTTTTGTCTTACTTTTGGTCCTATGGACATTAGCCTTCACATTGTCTTGTTCTTTTGAAATCATGTTTCATGTGAAGTACCTTATTTTATTATTGATCTTGTGATCATATATATTCTCTTGACTCTATTTCTTATGCCTTGGTGCAAGTTGGACTTTTGATGATATATACCCACTGTGATGTGGATTTTACTTGTTGATATATGCCCACTATGATGTGGATGTTTATATGTATGTGTTGTCCATTGTGTGATGGCAACATTGTACAATTCTGACTATACTTTTACTTGCCTCTATATTTACATGCAATGTGATTCAGTAGCACTAGAGTAGTGTAATTACATTGGTTTTGGGGCAGTAATCCCCTATTGTTTATTTGGAGGGTGGCAGTATACCATTCCTCTATAATCGAGTGTGGCAGTAATCCATACTCAACTTTATATATTGGGAGATTGGCAATATTCCTTTCTCTATCAGGTTCAAGTTTGTGCTTGGCTGCCAATTGTGTTTATATTGTTCTAGGGCTATGCTTATCTCACATGCATGCAGGTTATTGATGTGGATTGTGGGGTGTGTACCCTACTTTCTTTATGTGCCAGCATTGCACAATCTTTATTATTTTGATTATGGCAAGTATATTCTTTTATATTGATGATGATTATTTTCTTTTATGCCCAATTTGGGTAGTCCCTATCTCTTGCATGGGAAGCCTTTTATTTTGATGTCCCTTAATCTTTATAAATTGCTCAATTTTCTTTTTAGTATGCACAGACCAGCTTTTTCTGATGTCTCCTATTGTTTGTCTTTTGCTGGGGTATGCTTCCAACCCTAGGTGGAGGACTTGGATGATAAGGCTTGATGACCTGGACTTAGATGGTGAAGTTAAAGCTTGGAGACAATCTTGAGGTGGTTTAGATTTCCTCTACATAGATCCTTGTGATGTAAGTTTGTAACCCTTTGTTTTATAATTGAATATAGTCATGTTTTTATTCCGCTACTATACTTTGGTCTTTTGTTACCATTATATAAAGATTTGAAAATTTTACACCCACTCCATCATACCTTCTGAGTGTGTTTGGACTGGAGGTTTTATGGCAAGTATCTTCTTTTATGATGATGACGATTCTTTTCTTTTATGCCCAATTTGGGTAGTCCCTATCTCTTACATGGGAAGCCTTTTATTTTGATGTCCCTTAATCTTTATAAATTGCTCAATTTTCTTTTTAGTATGCACATACCAACTTTTGCTGATGTCTCCTGTTGTTTCTCTTTTACTGGGGTATGCTTCCAACCCTAGGTGGAATACTTGGATGATAAGGCTTGATGACCTGGACTTAGATGGTGAAGTTAAAGCTTGGAGACAATCTTGAGGTGGTTTAGATTTCCTCTACATGGATCCTTGTGATGTAAGTTT
Organism: Alisma plantago-aquatica; assembly: GCA_963693085.1. Taxonomy (NCBI): domain Eukaryota; kingdom Viridiplantae; phylum Streptophyta; class Magnoliopsida; order Alismatales; family Alismataceae; genus Alisma; species Alisma plantago-aquatica. Next base: position 1,766,283,964 of record OY856409.1, read on the forward strand.
GTAACCCTTTGTTTTATAATTAAATATAGTCATTTTTTATTCCGCTGCTATACTTTGGTCTTTTGTTACCATTATATAAAGATTTGAAAATTTTACACCCACTCCATCATACCTTCTGAGTGTGTTTGGACTGGAGGTTTTATTGTTCAAATTTTTAGTAAGGAAGTGATTTCACTTCTTTATAGCATGGTATCAGAGCCCATGGTAGTCGGAATCTGACTATTTCAATTTTGTCTCCCTTTAGAACCCTTGACTTTACTAGTTATCTCTAAGTGAGATCTTGACCCTAGATGTGATCAATGATGATCTTCTTATGCAATAAGGCTCAGTTTGAGGATGAGATTAAGAAGTCTTAATATGGAAAAGTTGTGACTTGGTTTTCGCATTGAGTTTTGGCCAACTATTTATTTTCACCTCGCAATGATTCTTATCTCTAAAAATTATTTTCATTATACTACTACACGTACAAAAGTTTTCTCATGTTTGTCGATGTTTTCTCAAACTAAGTCACAATGAAGATGAAACTCTAGTTGAGTATAATCTAACCCTAGTTTTGTGACTAGGATTGAAATAAAGGTATAGTTGACCTAGACTTAGATGGTGAAGTTAAAGCTTGGAGACAATCTTGAGGTGGTTTAGATTTCCTCTACATGGATCCTTGTGATGTAAGTTTGTAACCCTTTGTTTTATAATTGAATATAGTCATGTTTTTATTCCGCTGCTATACTTTGGTCTTTTGTTACCATTATATAAAGATTTGAAAATTTTACACCCACTCCATCATACCTTCTGAGTGTGTTTGGACTGGAGGTTTTATTGTTCAAATTTTTAGTAAGGAAGTGATTTCACTTCTTTACAGTCGAGCAATGAGATATGCTTGGTATTCATGTCACCAAAGAAGTAAATTGAGTTGCTAGGGAGATTGGCGTTTCTAGATGAGCTAGAGTGGAGGTAGAGATTTTTAGATATCCCAACCTGCACCCCACTGTGACACCCGTTGTCACACAAAATGAGATTACTCAAAACAAAACCACAGAAGAGAGATTAACAAACTTATTAGTAGAAAACACTAAGAACTAAAACCATTTTTCATAAAACCATAAGCAGCTAGAAACTTTGCACATATGTCCTTTCATGCCTCAAAGCATACTCAAGGCATGTCATTAACCTGTTATCAAAGGGATTGTTCCAAAAGCACATATACATATGTCCACCATGACTGTTCATCACAAATATACAAACCAACCACATAAGAAAAAAATGATCACAAAACATCTTCAAAATGATTCCCAAAGACCCAACTGTACAGGGATGACTCTAGGACTCTATCAGCAAAAGACATCTAGCATCACTGCTAACTTCATCAGCTACTGACCCTCCTACTTGTCCTCAACCTCTGCCGCACGATCTCTACTCCTTCATGCACGACCACCTAAAAAGGATGTGGGAAACCCACATAGTGAGATTCCAAATCTTAGCGGGAGATATAACTCACCACCAACTCTATTATCATCACATATAGATAAAATAACATTCTAAGCAGGTTGAGTAGGATTAACTAAAAAGCATATATCTCAAGGATAAAGAAATTAGATCAACATTATGCACTTGCCATCACTTGATAGAATATTTATCAATTTAAGAAGGAATATGAATAACACGTATCACTATTAATAACTAAACAATATAAAATCAAAGCAAGGCCTCAACCAATGTTTCTGTGTTTGATCCTAAACAATTATACTACATGGTTGTTTACGTATTCATTATGCCCTAAGGATTTGAGTCGTACCACCAAAATCCAACTGACCACTATAGAGACATATTAGTCATTTGCAATAATGGCATATAGTCAAGCTCAGGGATTGGATCACGCATGGCCATCTGCATATATAAAATCATGTCTAGCCCACCTTGGCACATGCACATCTATAGAAGAACATGCTCATTCATGGTTGTTCTAAGAAGGAGTGGCTCACACATGGCCATCCATATAATAATGAGATTGACTCATGCATGGTCATCTCCACATCATGTCCAAAAGGAGCGGATTTAGAGTAGTCATACTTTTAAAGTGATAACCTGACTCTCAGACCCCCACATTGATAAACGGGGTCCAATGTAGCGATCGGGGTCGAACACAGGGACAAGGTCGGCAGTGTTAAGTGCACATAATCTAACACTCTTATACTCCAAGTAAAGAGGGCATTGTAAAGGGTATTCCCTAAGGAACGATGTCTCTCAAAATAAAGCAAGTAAAACAAAGGCAATAAGAACAAACAAAAATGAAAATAAGATGAAACAAGTATATGGAAGTAAAACTTAGATTGAGTTACACCTACTTAGACGTCTCTCCAACATGCAACATTGTCTCTCTCTCTCTCTCATATACTCCTATCAAGATCATAAGCAATCATCTACAATGTCTATTCCACTCTCTCTCGAGATGAGGATAGATCTAAGTCTAAGGGTAGCCTCTCTCTCCATATGACCACATGTAAACCACAAATCATAACATATGATTTAAAGCTTTAGCATTCCAACACTCTTGTGCATTCATACTACTCCATAACACATGATAAAAGTGATATTACTCTCTCAAAATATCAACTATCAAACATCACAAGATGGTAGCTAAGCATACAAGCGAACAATAAAATAGGTGTATGGAGATAATCTTGACAAGAGTATATATATTCAACAAAAAGAGACAATATACATGTTGGGAGAGCCTTAGTGGCTACTCCCAACCCAAGTTAAGGTGTTTATTTGCTCATGCTTGTGGACAACATAATGGCATTACAAAAAGATAGATACATGAAGTCCCACGAAATGAGGAGGGAAGTATGCTGGAGTGGAATGATAGATCTAGGCAGAGAGAGAAGAAACATGATACGACATGGTACTTCTTCAGATCTGGATCTAGCATGTCGATGGCACGAATGATCTTCTTCTCTTGAAGAAGGAGTCTTCAGTTTTCTCTCTCCTTAGCTTCTGCTTTTTGAGATCTAAGACTGGTGAATGGAGTGGAATTGAATGAGTATGGGATGCAGCAACACTTCATGGCCTTCTAGATCTAATCTATGATCTGATGATTTGACAAGATGGGTGGGTGGCCTATTTATAGGCACACTCCATCAAATTAACTTCTGGATCGTGGTCGCAGTCTAGTTTAGGGAGGGGTAAGACCGCTGTCTCCTCACCATTTCTTCCTAAGTCACGGTTAGGTGAGCTCCCCCACTTGGTCGCGGTCTGCATGTGGCTCGCGATCTAGCAAGGATTGTGGTCGAGGTCGACTCGTGCATTGCATTGGAGAGGTTGAGGTCGAGATCTCCCCACTAGGTCATGGTCTGCATGTGGATCGCGGTCTAGTAAGGATCACGGTCTTCTTGAGGCTCACAGTCTCCAGGTTGATTGTGACCTCTGCTATGATTGCCGACTTAGTAATGATCGTGACCTCCAAGCTGGTTGTGGTTTGTCTTGCTTGCGGCCTCCAAGCTGGTGCGGTCTAGCTTGAGTGCAAGGTGACTACAAGCTTAAGGCAGTTGAAGATGTCGACCATGGTGATATGGTACTTGTTGCATGAATGGGTCACGGTCGAGGTAATGACCGCGACTTGGGTTATAAATGTACCTGAAAATAAAGAAAGATGTGTGGGTGAGGTTTTAGGCAAAAAGATGGTAAAATTTTGGGGAAAGCTAGTAAAAGGTATACTAAAAGAGGTGTAAAATATATACAAAAAGTATATAAAAGGAAGTGTTATCAACTCCCCCAAACTTAGAATCAAGCATGTCCTCAGGCTAAGTGTAGGTTCGAAAACTTAGAGAGATAGAGCAAACTTATGTGATAATTTTTTTAGAACTTAACATGAATGAAATATCTCATTCTTGCATCAAGACTATTGTGGTATGTTCTCACCTTAAAGTCTCATTCCTCCCACTCAACTAGAGTTGCATAACTTCATTTTCTTGCCATTGCCTTCAATTGTAAAAGGTTCTTCCTTCTCAACTTATCACCCCTTTCCCTTAGGTAACAACCATACTAATATAAGATCTTTTTCGAGGGGTAGCTTTCACACCTTTTCTTTATTTTTATTTGTCCCTATGCTAATGTGTTCAGGTAGGCTTAAGGATTCAAGTGTTTTCCTCTTCCTTGTGAGGCCCTCACCCACAACTATTGTAAGAATAGTGTTGCCCTTTTTGGGCTTCTGACTTTAAGTCAAGTGGTTTTTGTGAGTTTCATTCAGGATCGGAGGCGGGTAAGCTTGGATTCAAGATTCCACTTACAAGAACGACATATCTACACTCATGAGTGTAACAATACACCAGACGTGTGAAAACTTTTGACATCTTTTCGGGCACAACACTCATTATTATTATTTTTCTTTCTTTTTGGCTTTTTACATCTCCTTTCAGGCTTGGGTGAGAGGGATTTTTAAGTGGTCTTCTGGGTGGCCAAGCCTATTTTTAGATATGCTTTGAAAAGGGTAGTTGTTTCCCTCTCTACGGAGATAAGGATTTTCTGGTAAGAAACATCAGGTTAGGGTGGTTGGTCAGGAGTATGGCTAGGTGAAGTTCTCTAGTCTCCGATGGTTTCATGATTTAAGATTGTCACATGTACAATGTCTTATTGCAAGAATGAAATAGAAATATATTGCTATGTTTCTTGTTTTACTCGTATATATATATATTGGTTGCTCATTTATTTCTCTCTAGGAAGACGAAAGTACTACAACTTTTAGCAAGAAAGAAGGCTAGATTCTGAATATGTACATGCAAAAATTTATGAAATTTTTTGAAAATTTTTGGGAGGTAAAAAGATAATAAATGTACCTCTCTAGCCCGTTTATGACCCCTCCCCCAAACTTATCCTACACCCTTTCTCAGGGTGTCAAAATTTGAGTGAGACGTATAAACGATCTTTCTTTATTTGTTGTTGTTGTTGTTGGAGGCCCACTCAGACTCGAGAAGCATGCTTGTGTATACTCCACATAGTATGTGGTACTGTTCATACTGCATGCCCTCCACCTTGGCGTTCATACTTTAGAAGAAGTTGCAGTCATTCGATAGGGGCACCTGCTGGGGGCTCATGTAGTAGAACTACGTCTTTTTGAAGTCTTTTCCCTCTATATGCTTGTACCCTTTGCCATAGCTTTTTATCATATCAACAATTGCCTCTATGCATGTATTGGCCTTTTATTCTGTCGGAGTCTTTGCGGTCGTCATGTTAGTATTTTTATTAAGTACAAAGGCTGAATCTGAGCTGTTGTAGAGGATTGCAATCCTTTTGACGATATTGATGACCAGTAGAGTCCAATGATTGTCGTGAAGAATCAGTAGAAAGATATAGTCTGGTAGGGACGTCTCCAGATGTTGTTTTAGGTGCTCCTTTTTGCCTGATCCTTTGTCCTTCAAGATTTCATCTACCAGCAAGAAGTATGCCATGTGAGCATTCGACATGTTGTCACCTGGTAGCGCCTGGTAAGTTGACATTGTGCTTACTGAAAGATATCCTCCTATTTTCAACGTTTCTCAGAGGTCATCTTTTAGCACACAAATGTTTTCTCTCTCGAAGTTGACATCTCCCTACGAATCATCTTCTTTCAAGGACCTCATAATGGTATTCAATTCTTCTAAAGACAGGCTAATACAGCTCCATCTATTAAAGTCCTTGAATGAAGATGTAACTTCTCCCATCGGTCCGTCCAATTTTACATCAACCATGTCTTCTTATTCTGCCTCTTCTTCTTCAGGCTGTTCTTTTGAAGGTTGTTCTTCTGGGATTGCTGCTACTGGAGGCTGCTCTAGTTCTTTTTCTGACATGTGCTTTACAGCTTCTTCAGTGCCTTGATTCCAACTTTCTTTCCTAGCCGCAACCCTAGTTGACTCTGTCGGATCGACCCATATGCTCTTCAGTTGTTCCCTCCAAGTCACCTTTTTAGGAAGAGGGATATCTTGGTGAAGTCTCTGAGGTACAACTTCTGAAGGCATCGCCGGGTCACTAAAGAAGCGACGATTGTAGATGACCTCCATGGCATACACACCTCACAGTCCATGCAGGTCCTCATTATCTAGATCTTCCAGGGGAATGTCCTTGTTGACGGCTTCCATCATTCTTAGCACTATGAAGGTGCAATCCCATGAGCCAACCTCTTCTTGAGGGTCCTTCTTGTTGATGGAGTATAACTTCCAGAAGCCCTAGAATTTGTCATCTGCTTCTTTGATTGCTCGTTGCAGACACAATGGTATCTTTAGGGCATCTCTGGCATCTTTCCTTTTATAGATAAGTGAGGTGATGTCTAGTTCGACTGTGCAGCAGTTGAGCACCGTCGTCTTCCACTCATATAGGTCCACGGTGATCAGTGCCCAATGCCTTACATTCCTTATGGGCAACACTACATATCTTGTTTCTCTTCTGCATACTGCTTCCTTCAGCTCAATGACATCTATTGTCTTGTAGTCTTCTTTGTAGAGGAGGCTAGCCAGATGTGTTGTTCTATTGAAAACTGGTTGTAGATTGTTTGGGTGTAGAAATTCTTCCAGGAGGGTAGCGCAGAGCACCTTAAACAACCTTTTATGTACTCACACCTTTTTTAGGAAGATTCCCCAGAAGTGATCCCTATTTATACGGTGATGTAGCCCTATTTTAGGGCTCCATCCTGTGCCATTTTGTACTTAAATCACATCTAAACATGTTAGATTACAAGCGTTTGCTCCTAATGTGTTTATCATTGCAAAATACACTTATGATGTTCTTTGCACTATTTTCAGGTACTTGGACCATGCCTTAGATGAAAGAGAGAGAAAGAAGGAGTTCTAGGGCTCCTCCACTCATGCAGAGGTCCAAAGGAGGCCCCAAAATCTTTCTCAACCTACCTCCAATGGCCAAGAGTCGTCACCAAGCAAAGACATCCAAGAATGATGAAGTTTGAAGGATAATCAAGTGGTGCAAGCCTCACCACGGCCGTGGGCACTTCCCACGGTCGTGTGAATTTATGACCAAGAACCATCATTTCAACCGGGTTTTTCCACAAGTCGCCACGACCCTGGCCAATGAAGAACAAAACGACTGTGATGCTGCTCCACGACCACATCCCCCTCCTCCAAAACGGCCGCGGTGCCACTCACCCACTATGACAGTGGCACTCTACCATGGCCATGGCACTCCCCCACGGCCGTGGACACCACCATACTTGGCATATCACCACCAGCCCCATACCACGACCATATTCTTACCCCACGACCGTCCTATACTACCCTCTCCGTGGTGACCAACCTACCCTACCATACTTTTACACTGATTTTCCTATCCTACCCCTACTTACCCTAGTGCTTCCCCACCACCTATATATATACAGGTGGCAGCTGGGGCATGGAGGTTAGATACCTTCTACCCCTCTTAGCTCCCCAAATCACCATCCACTCCATTCCACTCCATATCCACCTCAAATCCACTCCATTTCACCATTTCCACCACATAACCCCCCATATCAAAGCCTTCCATCCACTTCACTCCATCATTCCACACCATTTCATCCAATGAGAAGGAGGATTCCCCTACAACAGCTGGAGAGAGGAGATCCCTCGTCTACACCGAGCTCCATGGCCACTTCTACCTCTTTCTCCTTTCTTTTTGTATTTTCCATGTCTATGAGTGGCTAGGCCCTTTGGGTGGGCTATTTGGGGGAAATTATGTTACTTTGATACCATGTTGGGGGGAAATAACATGTAAACATTGTAATTCCATTTGTTAATGATTATATTCTATTTCTATCTCATTCTCCATGGATTGCTTGTTGGTTTGTGTGTGAAATCACTTAGGAATTTAGGCAAATTGCTTATATGTGTGAATTTTGGGATTTGCCCCTAGGTCCAATTCTTGGATCCCTAGGTTGCCTCCCATCTTTCTACACCCTAATCAATTTTCCTAAACCTAAGTGAGAGATCTAAGTAGCTAGATTGGATAATTCTAGTGCAATTAGCATGGAGCCTTCTCAAGGCTAGAATGTGGGGGAATTGGGATCCAAAGCCCTAATTTCACCTCCCCATTACTACCCTCGGCCCCTAATTGCCCTAGGAATGTCTAATCTAGAAACCTAGACTTGATTAGACTCTAATTGAATTGAACCTAACCCCTAACCCAGTTGAGCCTCGTAAGGGTAGTAGGGGGTGTTAGGGACTAGTTCCCCTATACACAACCTAGCATATCCATGGCCAGTTAGTAGCTTAGGTTAATTCATTAGACTTTAACTTATTGTTTGGTTTGGATAATATAAATAGAATCATAATGTTCATATGTCACCCCCAACTGAAGTGATAAGTTCATACCCCTAAACAACCCATACCTCTCTTTACTGCTTAAAACCCTAGTTTTGTGCTTGCTTAGCTTAGTTAGCTCTTTCCTTGCTTAGTTAGCTTCTTGCTTTGCTCTGGTCTTGTTCATTCTAGTTTAGTTCTCTAATTTCTCTTCTTACCCGTCTTAGTGTAATTTGCCCTTTCATACCTAGCTTAATCCTTTCTTGCCTATTTAGCCTTAATCTAGTCTAGGGTTAACATAGATTTCATTCTTGCCTTTACTTCCTCATTTGTTCACAGTAGTTTAACAATCAAAACAACCTTCAAACCCTTAACCCTAGTCTTCGTAATAGGAACCCAACAAAACTAAACCTAGCTCTAGTGCCCCCTCTTTTCCCTATGGATCGACCCTATACTTGCCACCATCCTATACTACGACACGACCCCGTGCGCTTGCGGGTGTAGTTGTTTTAGTGTGCATAGGTGTTGAGTTAGGCTTTATAAATTTCAAAAGTGAATCCACACGTGCGCTTCCATCCACGGGGTTGCATATATTCACAACTCCAAATTGAGTAGTGTGTAACACCATTGGCGGGAGCGCACCAAGCTTTCTGGCGCCGTTGTCAGGGATTTGAGGCGTTCGGCCTAGCTAGTTAATTTTGCTTTGACTTTTCCTACCGCCCTCATCATTGCTATTATTTATTCATTATTCTTTGCATTCTTTGTGTATATTGGTTTACTAACTTGTTCTCTTTTGTTTGGTTGTTCTTTGTGCGTGTGACAAGCCATTCGGGGGAAGACAAGATGGAAGGCTAAAATGCACTTCACAAGCCACTTCAAGACTACTTCATGCCTAGCAACTACAAATTGCCAATTGCTAGCATGGTTGATCAGATGCCAAGGGAGAAATTCTCCATCCCTCCAGGTCTTCTTGGGCTCCTTCCCATCTTCTATGTCTCGGAGAGTGAGAACCCCTACAAGCACTTGGACTCCTTTCTTGAAGTATGCTCCACCTTCAGGACACCGACATCAAGTGATGATACAATCAGGCTGACTTTGTTCTCCTTCTCCCTCAAAGACAAAGCCAAAGAGTGGTATGATTTAAGAAAGGACATCATGTGTTGGGGAGAGATGAAAAATGATTTCTTGAGGAAATTCTACTCTATAGTAAAGCTAACACAAATGCGACGTGCCATAGCAAGTTTCAGTCAAATAGATAATGAGCGATTCCACGAGGCTTGGGAGAGATTTCAAAAGATGTTGTGAGAATGCCCACATCATGAGATCCCTTTGTGGCAGCTAGTTCAGTCCTTCTACTCCGATGTATCTCATGCAAGTCAAACTACAGTGGATTCTTCTTGTGGGGGAGTTTTTATGGCTAAACCACCTGAAGTGACATGGCCCTTGTTTGAGAGTTTGGCAGGAAGTTCAAGGATAAAAGCTTCTAGTATGGTTAGTGGCAGTGACCTATCTTTTGGTGTGACATCTCCAACTCATGATGATTAAAGCCCACAATTGATGAAAATGTTTGGTGAAATGGTGAGCTTCATGAGAAACCAAGTGACCAAGCCTCCTTGTCATTCAGTTAATGCTATTGAATTCTATGGGGAAGAAAAGAGGGCACCTCACTCCTATAGCTACCAGGAACCACAAAGTCCCACATATAGCTCAAGGTTTGAGGAAGAGTTTCTCTCTAGATTGAAAGTATTTGATGATGTTCAAAGAGATGTCACAAGGTTATAAGAGAGAATAGAGCAACTATCTTCCATAATCGCTCTCCAAGCTGAAAAATTATCTTCAAAACCCATCATGAGCCACCATGAAGCAAGTGGACCTATGCCTTCTTCCCATGTTTTCTAAAGTCCACCCCCATGCAAGTACATCCCATTCACTCCTTCTAAAGCTATTCTAAGCCTTACACTCCTCCACCACCGCCCTCACATCAAATTTCCCAAAACTTCACTTTCCAACCCTAATTCTCTCCTCCCCCTCAATTCTCTTCTCCACCTCAATTTCGAACCCAAGAGTCACCTCCACCTCCTCCACAACCACACCATGCTCCCCCTCTCTACCATGAACAATGTAGTGCTATGACAGTTCTAAGGAGTGGAAAGTCTCTTGAGCAGCCCACAAGTCAAAGAAAAGTTGATAAAGCAAGGCAAAGGCAGCCAAGTGGTGATACTGTGATTGATATTGCTGAAGATGATGTTGTGATACCGCATGTTGAGTTTGGGATTCCATGTGATCCACCACATATCCCCTTTGTAGGTCCCGCAGTCCCTAGTGTTCTGCCTCATGTTCATGCAAGTATGACAAAAACTAGTGACCCTCCATTCGTAGAAGCACTAGATGAGCTGCCAGAATTGAAAAGGAGGCAAAAGCACAATGTTGGTATTCTTGAGGTTTTTCGTCAAGTAAAGGTGAACATTCCACTTTTGGACGCTATCAAGCAAATCCCATCGTATGCCAAGTTACTCAAGAACCTATGCACTGTGAAAAGAAGATCAACAGGGAGGATTCCAAAGAAGGTGAGATTAACTAAATAAGTGAGATCCACCATACAACATTCCCTTCCCATGAAGAGAAAGGACCCAGGGGCCCCACTTATACCTAGTTACATAGGGGGACATTGCATATATAGGTCCTTACTTGATTTTGGATCTAGTGTGAATTTGATTACATATAATGTCTATGTTGAGTTGGGTTTAGGCAAGTTGAAGCCGGCACATTGCACTCTCCAGTTAGCAGATAGATCCATAAAAGTGCCTAGGGGTAGAGTGGATGATGTCTTGGTGATGATAGATAAAGAGAAAAGTGTGGTGTTCCTGACGGATTTCATTGTACTTGATATGGAGCCGGAAGATAGGAAGATTCCCATCATCTTGGGAAGGCCGTTCTTGGCCACATCTAATGCCAACATTCATGTACACAGCAGCACTATGACAATATCATTCATGGACATGAAGATCAACATCAACATGTACAAGACCCCAACCCGGCGAGTATGAGATAGGGATCTTGGATATGATCACTTCACAAGTCCAAATGGGCATTTGAGAGGACGCCAAGGTGAAGAATTTGGTAATGATTATTATGATGAAAGAGACAAGGAAAACAAATTGAGTGCAAATGTGGGATGTATGTTTTGCAAGAATGGACACATGAAAATTCCAAACAGATGAATGAATGAAGAATCACCAAGAAGCTTAGCTGAAGGCAAGAAACTCAGTGCTTGTGGGAGGCAACCCACGTAGGTTTGGGAATTTTTGACCCAACCTTACATTTTTGATAATTTTGCTTTGTTTGTACATTTTCTTAACAAATACACACACACACACTTGTGTCTAATAGATTTCTTTGAGTTTTGATGATGTGGCAGGTGCTAGACACTAGAGAGAGAAGGGATAGAAGTTGACGTCATGGCCATTAAGGCAGATTTGTGGCTAGACTACAAATAAAATTGAAGTTCTTGTTTTTGGTTTGAAAAAACTGAAGAAGTACCACCAAAACGGCCGTGGAGCCTGGCCACGACCTTGCCAAAAGAGGTCAAGAATGACTGTGGCCAGCTGCCACGGTCATGGGTTTTATTGCATCAATTTGGCCAAGTAACAACATTTTTGGCAAGAATGGCCACGGCCGTGGCCACCTGCCACAGCAGTGTCAAGGCAGCATGGCCACGACAGTGGGCATCCACCACAGTCATGTGATTTATTTCATCAAAGTTACATAAGATGTCAGGTTGTTTTGGCAAGAATTGCCATGACCGTAGGCAGTCGCTACGACCGTGTTGAAGTTGATTGGCCACGACCATGGCTCCATACCATGACCGTGGCGAGGTTAGACCGGGCGTTCTTCATCGTTAACATGACTGTGGCACCTGCCACGGTCGTGCCACCAAGCCCTGGCCACGAGTGTCGCCAACCGCCACGACCATGGCTGAGCTCGGTTCAGCAAAAAAATATAACTTTTAAACATCCAAACCCGACCCCTCTTCATTTTTTCATCTTCCACCTCTAGAAAATGACCGTGGATGCAACAACCACCCCCGTGCTCCCCCATTTTCTATCTCCGATCCCTAAAAACACCTCCAATCAACCTCCAATCGATCCCAAATCATTCCCCAGCCACCCCTTCCATTTCCACCACCTATTCCCTCTCAATCACCCCTCCATCTCCACATTCATCTCCAATCTGCCCAACAGCCGCCCTCCACTAAACCTCCACATAAACCCTCCATTTTTTCCCAAATCCACAACAAACTTCATTTCCACCATCCAATCATCTTTCTCCTTCCATTCCACACACAAATCCACATCCATACCACCACCACCACCTCCACCAAAAATCTGAATTCCACTTCACCTCCCACCATGAAGAAGATTGGAAAATCCATCACCAAGGGGACGAATATCCTCATTGGAGGGAAGCAACGTTCAAAAAATGCCTCCTCCAATGTGTCCATGCCCTCCCATACCCCTTCGCCAACCACCTACGCCTACCAATCCCTTCTCCACTCACAATCTGTGAGTCGATCCCACTCCTGCTCGTCCGACAATCATCATATCACCGATGCCACATATGAGGGGGAAGAAGAAGAGGAGGAGGAGTCTGTGGGAGTTGATTTGGACAACCTAATCGATGAGATTGAGCCAGTGACTGCAAAACAAAATCAAAGATCTAAGGCAACACCGTCCTCATCCAAGCTGCTGCCAAAGCCCACACCAGCCCGCCACTCGACATCTCATGCGGCGGCAGGGCATGGTGTGTAGCCGCAACCTTCACGGCAACTACATCATGATGAAGAACAATCTGCACACTGGTACAACCTCGACATGAGTTCAAGGTCTCAATCATACAGAAAGGAGGAAGACGAAGATGAAAGTGAGGATAAGAAATGGAGCTGGTGCCCAAGGGAGATGATGTTCTAGAACAACTGGAGGCAGATAGAGTAAAGGCCTTAGGCAAGGCCCTGGTAGGAGTGTCCTATGGAAAAGGACAAAGGCAAAGAAAAATTGATCTCACATACCCTGAATGCATGACAAGGCGAGTCGTACCCACTCGATATGGTAGTGAGAAGTCTATTGATGATCTTGGGATCAAAGAGGCAGTGGAAGGAAGCTTGAAGACAATGGGGCTATGGAACGTCCTTTTCACACCCCAAGCAACCTACACCACTCTTACTAGAGAGTTCTTTGCCACTCTGGAGAAGACCAAAGTGAGAGCTAGTGATGCTATCAAATTTGCCATGATGGGGAACATGCACACCCTCACAACTACTGAGCTAAATTGTATCTTCGCTACAAATCCTGAAGAGGCCGAGAAGATGGATGACAGCCTACTAGATAAGGAGGTAGATTTTGATTATGCACATTTCTGGAAGACTCTGATAGGTAGAGATGATTACAATGCAGGGAGGTCTAAAACATTTGCATTAAGCAACCCCCTCATCCGTTATGTGCAAAAGGTCTTAGAAAATACCATTGTGGGAAGGTATGATAACCAATGCTCCATTTCTCAAAAGGATATGTTTGTCTTGATGGCTATGAACCACAAAAGGTATATAGACCTTGGAGTGCTACTGATTGATCACATGAGGTCCATACCCTTCAAGAGTAGAACACCTTTTGTTATGGGAGAGTTTGTCACTTCAATTGCACTCGCTTTGGGGTATGATCTTTCTAGGTTTGAAGACGCATGTGAGGCAGAGTTTGTTGACCTCAATTACCTTATGCACTCGCACACTATTAAGATGAACAACAAAAGGATGATTTATCTCACAAGTAGTGTGCCAAACATTGAACTCGAGCTGCCATACCACGAGGTTCCACTGCTATCCGTGTTGGGGGTTCTCTACAGATTGAAGGAGAAATTATTGAAATGGCAATAAGAACACCCGAGGGAGACATATACAAGGGCATCCACTGCCACACATGAAGACATAGCTCAATCCAATGTGCAATGGCAGGGACAAGAAGATGAAGAACAAAGGCAGCCCTGCAGGACAAGGAGGGATGAAGGGACATCCCAGCTGTAACAGCCCTCAGGGAACGCCTATGACATGGAAACCATCCAGGCGTATCATGAGAGCATTTAGAAGACGCAGAGTGATATGCATCTTATCCAGAAATACATGTGGCAAGACCAACAACAAATGCACCAACATGTCAACCACTTGTATCACTACCACCATGCCCAAGCAGCTAGAAACCCCGAATGGGGTTTGGGGGTGGCATAGCTGGATATCCAGAGACATACCCTCCACCCCAGGATGACTACTGGGGGCATTACCACTAGCATCCTCTAATAGGCTCAGCTCCTCATACAGATCCTCCACACATGTCAGACCAGCCGCCACAGCAGCCGTGACACTTCCCCTATCTACCCTAAGCTATAGTTTCATGCTGAGGATAGCATGATTCTAAAGTTTGGGGTGGGTAGGGCGGTATGCACCACCCTATCTTTCTCTTAGTCATTTTGTTCCACCTTTTCCATTCAATTTAGTTTTCTTATTACTGCTCTTTTTATTGCATTGTTGCATAGCATGTAGTTAGTTTCATGCATTTTTTTGCTTAATTTTAAATTTTTTTGCTCTTTTTGCTCTTCCATACCATGCATTGCATCTTCATGTAATTTTTGTAGTTTCTTATGCATTTTAATTAGGATTTGCTGCTTTATGTTTTGAAATTCCCTAAAGTAGGTTTAGATGTGATTTAGTGCAAATTGGCACCATTTTGGCCAATTTTTCCCAAATTCAAAATCTCTTTCCTAGAAAGTATGTTTTGACCCAGTCTCTACTGTTTTGAGTGAAAATGATGAACTTTGACAAATGAAAATGAAATGTCATGCTTTATTGCTAAGTGGTATCAATGTTTGACTTTTACATGTGCATTACCTCTCTTATGATTGTGACCGATTTGGTTGAATTGTGAATTTGAGCAAGCTGTGAACGCTTAGTGCTTGTGGAATACTTGATTGATATATCAAATTCATCTTGTTCATGCATGTGGTGTGATATCTAGGATGAAGTATTTGATTAATTTTCATGCAGGATGTCTTATGTGGAGAATCATACCTATGACCCCTCTTTGACCCGACTTTTCACTCACCGTCTTCTTACCCCTCCGCCTCATGAAAGGATGCCAAAGTGCACATATCATCTGTGGCCACCTACAAAAGTTTGGGGTGGCCACATCTCCATCTCCCCACTTCACTCTATCCACCATATGCCCTACATACTCCAAGGGCGAAGAAAATAAAATAAAATGCAAAAAGAAAATAAAAGGATGCTCCTATTTAAGAGCATTCAAATAAAGAAAAGATGAGTGCTCTATGTAATAGCACTCTAAAAATCTTACCGCAACACTTTCTTCCACTTTCATACCCATTGAGCTAGGAAACACCAAACCTAGCTCATTTTTCCCTTTTCTGCAGCCACGTGGGTCATTTGGTGTGATTTGAAATATAAGATTGAATGCATGAAGGTGAAACAATACTCCTAGTCATCCTTGATTAATACCATCATGAAACGGTCTACCTGGAACTTTATGGAAGAAATATGGATAACTTGTGCATTCTATTTGCTTTATTAGAAGTTCATATGCTTTGTGCTCTTTTCATGATTGGATTGTGAAATTAGGAGAGGAGAGAGGTGGAATGCATGTATTCAGTCATCTTTGATCCCATTTAGAAATAATTAGCTTTTACATTGCATTTGTCATTTCTTGTTTGTGGATAAGTTGAAGAGAGATTGAGTTGG
The DNA here is from genome assembly GCA_963693085.1 of Alisma plantago-aquatica. Lineage (NCBI taxonomy): Eukaryota > Viridiplantae > Streptophyta > Magnoliopsida > Alismatales > Alismataceae > Alisma > Alisma plantago-aquatica. The sequence goes on from OY856409.1 coordinate 1,766,300,014, forward strand.
AGCATACTTGAGGACAAGTATGTTTTAAGTTTGGGGTGGTAATGTAGCCCTATTTTAGGACTCCATCCTATGCCATTTTGTACTTAAATCACATCTAAACATGTTAGATTACAAGCTTTTGCCCCTAATGTGTTTATCATTGCAAAATGCACTTATGATGTTCTTTGCACTATTTTTAGGTACTTGGACCATGCCTTAGATGGAAGAGAGAGAAAGAAGGATTTCTAGGGCTCCTCCACTCATGGGGAGGTCTAAAGGAGGCCCCAAAATCTCCCTCAACCTACATCCAATGGCCAAGAGTCGTCACTAAGCAAAGACATCCAAGAATGATGAAGTTTGAAGGATAATCAAGTGGTGCAAGCCTCACCACGGCCGTGGGTACTTCACACGGTCGTGCGAATTTATGACCAAGAACCAACATTTCAATAGGGTTTTCCCCCAAGTCACCACGACCGTGGCCATCTGGCATGACCTTGGCCGATGAAGAACAAAACGACCGTGATGCTTCTCCACGACCACATCCCCCTCCTTTAAAACGGTCGTGTTACCCAACACGGCCGTGGTGCCACTCACCCACCACGCTCGTGGCACTCTGCCATGGTTGTGGCCACCACCATACTTGGCATAATACCACCAACCCCATACCACAACCATATTCTTACCCCACGACCGTCCTATACTACCCTCGCCACGGCCATGGCACATCAACATGGCCGTGGTGACCAACCTACCCTACCATACTTTTACACTAATTTTCCTATCCTACCCCTACTTACCCTAGGGCTTCCCCACCACCTATATATACATAGGTGGCGGCTGGGGAACGGAGGTTAGCTACCTTCTACCCCCTCCCATCTCCCCAAATCTCCATCCACTCCATTCCACTCCATATCCACCTCAAATCCACTCCATTTCACAATTTCCACCACATACCCCCCATATCTAAGCCTTCCATCCACTTCCCTCCATCATTCCACACCATTTCATCCAAGGAGAAGAAGCAGGACGCCCCTGCAACAGTTGGAGAGAGGAGATCCCTCATCTACACCGAGCTCCATGGCTACAACTACCTCTTTTTCCTTTCTTTTTGTATTTTCCATGTCTATGAGTGGCTAGGCCCTTTGGGTGGGCTGTTTGGGGAAAATTATGTTACTTTGATACCATGTTGGGGAAAAATAACATGTAAACATTTTAATTCCATTTGTTAATGATTATATTCTATTTCTCTCTCATTCTCCATGGATTGCTTGTTGGTTTGTCTGTGAAATCACCTAGGAATTTAGGCAAATTGCTTATAAGTGTGAATTTTGGGATTTGCCCCTAGGTCCAATTCTTGGATCCCTAGGTTGCCTCCCATCTTCCTACATCCTAATCAATTTCCCTAAACCTAAGTGAGAGATCTAAGTAGCTATATTGGATAATTCTAGTGCAATTATCATGGAGCCTTCTCAAGGCTAGAATGTGGGGTAATTGGGGTCCAAAGCCCTAATTTCACCTCCCCATTACTACCCTCAACCCCTAATTGCCCTAGGAATTTCTAATCTAGAAACCTAGACTTGATTAGACTCTAATTGAATTGAACCTAACCCCTAACCCAATTGAGCCTCCTAAGGGTAGTAGGGGGTGTTAGGGACTAGTTCCCCTATACACAACCTAGCATATCCATGGTTAGTTAGTAGCTTAGGTTAATTCATTAGACTTTAACTTGTTGTTTGGTTTGGATAATCTAAATGGAATCATAATGTTCATATGTCCCCCCCCCCCCAACTTAAGTGATAAGTTCATACCCCTAAACAACCCATACCTCTCTTTACTGCTTAAAACCCTAGTTTTGTGCTTGCTTAGCTTAGTTAGCTCTTTCCTTGCTTAGTTAGCTTATTGCTTTGCTCTTGTCTTGTTCATGCTAGTTTAGTTCTCTAATTGCTCTTCTTACATGTCTTAGTGTAATCTGCCCTTTTATACCTAGCTTAATCCTTTCTTGCCTATTTAGCCTTAATCTAGTCTAGGGTTAACATATATTTCATTCTTGCCTTTACTTCCTCGCTTGTTCATAGTAGTTTAACAATCAAAACAACCTTCAAACCCTTAACCCTAGTCTCAGCAATAGGAACCCAACAAAACTAAACCTAGCTCTAGTGCCCCCTCTTTTCCCTATGGATCGACCCTATACTTGCCACCTTCCTATACTACGACATGACCCCGTGTGCTTGCGGGTGTAGTTGTTTTAGTGTGCGTAGGTGTTGAGTTAGGCTTTATAAATTTTGAAAGTGAATCCACACGTGCACTTCCGTCTGTGGGGTTTCATCTATTCACAACTCCAAATTTAGTAGTGTGTAACACAATTGGCGGGAGCGCACCAGACGTCTACCATTGTTATTATACAGTATGTTTGACCTGGGTAGATCGTCGTTGAGGATGTCTGCCAAGATGTAGACGTATCTGCACATAATCTGTGATACTGCAAACATGTCCATCTTCTTCATTTTGCATGGAAGGGGAGGAGCCACTGCAAGTGTTTCTTTTTTAGCTAGCGTACTCCGCTCCCTAGCAGGCTCATTTGTAAAGAAAGTGGATAGCCCGCCATCCTCATCTTCATATGTTCCTTCGTGTGTCAAAGGTGTCAGAGTTTCTTCGATAGTCGACATAGTTGTGTCCACTTGCTCCACTTATTTGACTGTCAGTTGGTTTGTGGACACTTGTTCTACTACTTCTGAGGAAGCTTCTGCAGCTATGTTGTCTCTGATATTGCTTTCCTAAGAAGTTTGGCCTAGTTTGGCAGCCACCATCATTGCCAGAGTTGCCTCCATATTTCTATCATAGAGGTAGTCATTATGTTCATTTTGTCTTTGAAATAGGAGGAACTCGTTGCTCTCGTCGAGACCGGCGCCCAACTCAGCCAGCATGTTCTCAAGCTCGTCGGTCCCTGTCATGCTGAAATCTGTCATTGATGTGACGACTTCTTCTCGACGAGATACAACTAATTGCACTTTTTCTATTAGCTTACTTGTAGGCAGGGTCGTCCACTGTTCTGTTCATCTACCACTACCTTTTTCATCATCTTCTTTTCCTTCTTTAGGACTGCTATTGAGATTGATCTCCCTTGACAACACTGTGGTTTTCATTGCGTCTTTGTCGTTGGGGGAGCTCAGTTGTTGTGGAGTTTCCTTCTTCTTCTGCTCAACTGCTGGTGGCATCTTTACATTGACACTTTCTTCCTTTGACGCCTCTGCCTCGATGACGGTCCCTCCCACATTGTCATCATCATGGCTGGAGGGACTCGATGAGGAATGCGCTGGGCTTGCCGAACACTTTGCTTTCTTCTTCCTACGCAGGTCCTCAATTTCTTCATGTTCTTTTTCAAAATTTTGGCAGTCCTCTTCGAGGCGTTGGCATTCTTCTTCTAGGCTAGCCATCTCTACATCGTAGCGGCGATGCATGTGTTCATTATCAGCTCGAATGGTGTGCCTCTCCTTCTGTAAGTCCTCCATTTCTTCCATCATTACCTTCAACACTCCCATCATCATCCATTGGTTGGTTAATGCTTCTTGTATGAGGTCTGGGAGTGCTTCACTTCTGTCATTGAGGACATGTACCTATGTTGTTAGTGCAGATAAAGAGAAGGTAACATTTGTATTTAGTGTAGTGGTTTGATGTATGTGTTCGCACATGGTATCAAACCTATTACCTAGTACACCCCCAAAAGAGGGTGTACGTTGTTGCTGTTGGAGCGACTGTTATTCTATGCACGTCATTGACGTGCTTAGTCCCTCTGGTTGTGGAGGTGGTGGTGGTGGGCCTTGTTCTTTATCCTTCTGCTAGCCTTGTTGGTCCACGTCAGCTCCATGGACTTATGGTTCTGGTACACCTTGGGAGTCTTGTCCTTTCGGCTCAGCATCTGGTTCATTGTCAAGCTATATGCTAGCCGTTGTGGCTTCTTCTTTTTCCACCTCTAGCTCCACTGTATCTACTTCCTCGTGGGGCTTTACAGGTGTGGGCTCTTTATTCACCTCTTTCTCTTTTGGAAGGGTAGGTGAGGGGGTTGGTAGCTCTGTAGCTTTTGGCATTGCGGTTGGCGTGGCCGGTGTATCAAATATCTACCTCTTCTTTTACACTGCCAGCTTTTTCTACTACTCTGTTCTCTTCTTTTCCTTTATTTCAGCTTGGGCATTGCTCTCTTTGACTGTAGATGCTTCTTCCTTGTCAGTTCGTAGTGCCCTTGAACACATCTTCTCTATGTCATCCTGGGTCGGCCATAGTTTGTGGGCGTCGTAAAACACCATCTTTGGAAGGGGGAGGAGCTTCTTTGAACATCTCTGCTTGTAGTACAATTTCTCACCCTTCTGCGCCAGAATCCTAGTATTGACAAGGGACTTGATATCTATTTTTGACTATCCCTCTATCTCCTTATATTTCTAGATCTCTCCTACACCCATAAAGTATTGAGCGATCTTTGTTATTTAACCACCCATGCACTATTCAGAATTCCTTCTTGCTTCTCCTCTCACTACCATAGATAACCGTTCGATTAGTATCTTTCTGATATTTACTGGCCTTCTATTTATCATTGACTATATTAGGAATAAGTCCCCCTTGCTTGCTGTTCCTGTCTCAAACCTCATGTAAATGGGGTATGTCGTTATCTTCTGGATTGTGCGAATGAAGCACGAGGTGATCAAGGAGGCCTTTGAGTTCTTTGAGCTCTGTTCTTCTTCGCCGGTCAGCTCTTCCCACATCTGGTGGCTATTATAGATGACCACTTCCTTCTCTCCTGGGGTGGCATAGCATGCTTTGTTTGCGTAAGGCTCGCCTCCTAGACTTACCTCCAGCTTGTAATCTCTGCCGCCCACCTTCCTTGTTTCCCTACTCATGGGGATTTTATTTAGGGATGACAGGAACTCTGTCGATAACTTCTTGAAGGATTTGGCCTCAAATGTGCATAAGGTGTGTAAATTCACACCTTCTAGGAATTTGATTACCCTATCTTAGATTCCCATTTTCTTGAAATCCTCTACGTCCAGGTACCTAGTTGGGATGAAGACCTTGTTATGATACATCTAGTCATAGGTAGACTGGTGTACAGAGTTTCTTGGCACGAATGGGGGTTCTCCAGATTCTAGTGATGTCTCCACCGTGACTTCTTACTCTTGGTTGGCTTTCTCTATCTCCTTCTCCCTTGGTTTCTCAGCAACCGCTGGTTTTGTCTTCTTGATGCCCTTGGTCTCCTTGGTGCAACTTTCCTTTTCCTTCTCTAAACTCGGGTCTCTGATTCTTCTGGTTGATACTCAGAGGTCTCCATTTGTTTTGTGTCTTGTGGAGAGTTCTCCAATGTTAGGTGACCCAGGATCCTCTTATACTGTTCAAGTCATAGCTGCATCTCAACCCTTTTGGCTACTGGCAGAGATGTGTTTTTCTTCAGTGCCGCTGTCTGACTTTCCACTATCTTTTCTACCTCCTTCAAAGATGTTGCCTGCCTGTGGATGGAGTCGCTAGTCGTGGGAGAAGACATTCTACAAAATTTTCAAATGAATTAGTTTATATTTGATTTAACAGTGATTACTTTTCTTACAATTATCTAGGAAAATTTGTTAAGTTCAAATATGTTTATAGGGACCATGACCCGCGATCTTGTTGGTGATTCAAGAGAGACCACGATCACAATCTTATGAAGGAGGTCACGGTCGCGACCTTGTGCAGGAGGTCGTGGTTGCGGCCACGGTCGCGGTATGATGTTGTGAATTGAGTAGGTCACGGTCTAGGCAACTACGACTTTAGACAAAGGTCTTTAACACTGCGACCCGCAGTGTGGTCTTGAGACTCATGTGTTTGAAGGAACACCACGACCAAGTTAGCTCAATATGTAGACTGAGGTCGCGGTTGCCGTAGAAGCATACCGCGACTCGTAATCTATCTGGTCTAAGGGTTCCACTTCCCTTTTGTCTCTATTCAATTGGGGCAGGTGGGTAGGGTGGAGGTCAAAGGACCTTGATCGTAGACGTGCTCGACGGTGGGTGGTTGCATCAGTTATTATATTTTTAGGTTTTTAATATCTGTTCAAAAGCACCGCCCTAGGGCGGGTAGGGTTTTGACTGGTGAGAATGACTGGCGACGGTATGATAGGTGGAAAATGACTAAATGAATAGGAAAAGGAGCAAGGGCATGATGCAAAACTGACAATGATAACGACGACGACAAAGAACTACGGAAACGGAGAGCAAAAAGCAAAATAGGTTTGGGTGGTTACCTTGCTTGATGGACGAGATGGTGAGATAGAGGTGAAGACACGACATAGAGTCAACTGTGGTGGAGGAGGTTGGTCGCGATCGGGTGATTCATCAGAGTTGGAGGGTTTAACTCAGGCTCGAGAAGGTAGAAATCTAAGGGAAATAGTGAAATAGAGGTTTTAGTATATATAGTAGGGATGACTGCGACCGCAGTGTGTTCAAAGAAGGACCGCGACCCACAGTCTCTTCTCCTCATGGAAAACTTAGGTCGAGGTCTCATCAGCTAAGTGGTGGCACCATGAGTCGTGGTCTTGCTTGAAGCAAGGTTAACACCGCGACGACAGTCTAGACCGCGGTTAGAGCATATGACTAAAGAAAAACTCATTTCATCAATCAATTCATCTTTTTAAAGGGGGGATAGGATATGTACTAAACTTAATAGAGAAGAAAATTAATCAAACTAAAAGGTAGGAAAAGTAAAAGCTCAGAGAAAAAGCAAAAACTTGGCTTGCCTCCCAAGAAGTGCTTATTTTAAAGTCTCTAGCTCGACTTCATAATCATTCATTCCTTGGTTCTCTCAGTTGGGTGTTGCAGTTCCTCATTCCTTTCCACTGGTGACTGATTGGGTTCCTCCAAACTGATGTCGGATCTTCAGACAAAAGCTTCGTCTTTGTAAAATCTTTTCACTCTGTGACCACTAACTTTGACATTTCCTGTTTTCTCTCCTAAAATCTCCATCATTCCTAATGGGAATATCTTTACTAAAAAAAAGGGGCCCGACCATCTTGTTTGGAGTTTTCCCGAGAAAAGATGGATGCTTGAGTTAAACAGAAGCACTTTTTCACCCTCAATGACATCTTTGTTCTTTAAGTGGGCATCATGCCACACCTTAGTCCTTTGTTTATATATTTTTGCATTTTCGTAAGCGTGCAGCCTCAGCTCTTCGAGTTCCTATAGTTGCAGGAATCTCTATTGGCCTGCTTTCTCTAGATCCATGTTCAGGAACTTGATCACCCATAGGGATTTATGCTTGAGCTCAAGGGGTAGATGACATGATTTACCATAGACCAGTCTGTATGACGTCATTCCTATATGCATCTTATAAGCAGTCCTATAAGCCCAGAGAGCATCGTCGAGCTTCATAGACCAGTCTTTTCTGGTATGGCTAATCGTCTTTTCTAATATTTGTTTTATTTACCTATTGGACACTTCTACTTGTCCCAAGGTTTGAGGATGATAGGGTGTAGTGACCTTGTGCTTTACCCCATACTTCTTCAATATTGCCTCAAATTATTTTTCTCCAAAGTGTGATCCTTTATCGCTTATAACAGTGTGAAGCACTCCAAAGCGTGGGAATATGGTCTTCTCAAACTGCTTGATCACCGATTTAGAGTCACAAGTTTGAGTTGCTACTGCCTCGACCCACTTGGACACATAATCGATGGCTACAAGAATGTATTGGTATCCTTTTGATGATGGGAAAGGGCCCATATAGTCAATTCCCCATACATTGAAGATCTCCACTTCTACCCATTCATCCATAGGCATTTCACTTATTTTGCTGATATTACCAGTGAGTTGGCATTCCTTACATGCCTTTACAAAAGATGTCGTGTCTTTGAATAGGGTGGACTAGTAAAACCCAGATTGGAGTACCTTCATAGTAGTTCTCTCTCCACTGTGGTGCCCTCCATAAGGCAAAGAGTGATATTCTTTCAGGATCGACGAAACTTCTTCCTCGGGTATACATCTTCGATACAAATTATCAGAACACCTTTTAAACAACAACGAATCATCCCAACAATAGTTCTTGACTTTAGAGAAAAGCTTTTTCTTTTGGTGATACGTGATCTCAGGTGGCAGCTGGCCACATGCCAAACAGTTACAAATATCAACGAACCATGATAATCTCTATTCCTCTGATTGAGACATCAACAAGGCTTCATCAGCATAGTTATCATTAACAGACAATTGATTTCCTTCTTCGAAAATGATTTTGGATAAGTGGTTAGCTACCACATTCTCCTTTCCTTTCTTGTCTATAATTTCATGATTGAATTCCTGCAACAACAGAGCCCATCGTAACAACCTTGGCTTGGTATCTTTCTTCTGCATAAGGTAACGTATAGTGCCATGGTCAGTATAAACTTTCAGCTTGGAACCTATAAGGTATGATCAGAACTTATCAAACACAAAAACTATCACCAACATTTCCTTTTCAGTGGTGGTATAATTTACTTAATCTTTGTCCAATGTGTGACTGGCATAATAGATGACATGATGCTTTTTGTTTTTCTTTTGTCCTAGGACTACACCTAAGGCGTAATCACTAGCATTGCACATTATTTCAAAGGCAGCCCCCAATCTGGGGCTTGTAGGATAGGTGCAAAAGTCAAAGCTTTCTTCGGGGTGTTGAAAGCTTCTAATCATTTGTCATTGAATTCAAAAACTGCGTCCTTGATTAGCAAATTTGATAGGGGTTTTGAGATTTTTGAGAAATCCTTGAAGAACCTTCTATAGTATCCAGAGTGGCCTAGAAAAATTCTTACTCCATTCACAGACTTCGATGGTGAGAGTTTGGAGATAGCCTCAATTTTTCTTAGATCCACTTCAATGCCCTTCTTGGAAATTTTATGTCCTAAGACAATACTGCTCTGGACCATAAAGTGGCACTTTTCCCAGTTTAGGACCAAGTCTTTCTCCTCGAATCTCTATAATACTAAGGATAAATTTCTTAGGTATGCATCAAAATCCATCCCATATACTGAAAAATCATCCATAAATATCTCAACTATATCTTCTAAGAAGTCAGAAAACATAGAAATCATGCAACGTTGAAAAGTTGCAGGATCATTGCATAAGCCAAAAGGCATTCTTCTAAAGGCGTACGTGCCATAGATACACATAAATGTCATATTCTCTTGATCATCATGGTGGATGGGAACTTGATAAAACCTAGAATATCCATCCAAGAAATAGAAGTAGTCATGGTGGGTAAGTCTTTCCAAGACTTGGTCAATGAATGGTAAGGGAAAATGGTCTTTCTTCGTGGCTGAATTCAGTTTTCTATAATCTATGCACATCCTCCAGCCCATAATAGTTCTCATGGCAACTTCATCACCATTATCTCCCTTTACTACAATCATCCCCCCTTTCTTAGGCACTACATGAATGAGGCTTACCCAGTTGCTATCACTTATCGGGTATATAATCCCTGCATCCCGTAGTTTTGAATTTTCTTTCTTGACTACTTCTTTTAGCATCTGGTTCAATTTTCTCTGGGGTTGAACTCGTGTTTTTGCAGATTCTTCTAAATTTATCCAGTGCATACAAAGGGTTGGGTTAATCCCTTTGATGTCTATGACAAAGTATCAAATTGCCTTTTTGTGTTCTCTCAAGTCATTCAAGAGTCTTTCCATATGTTCTTCTGTTAGGTTTGCGTTAATGATGACATGGTTCCTTTCCTCATTGTCTAGGAATTCATATTTCAGTCCTTTAGGGAGTGGTTTTAGTTCTGGTTTCAGCTTGGGAGCCTCTTGCTCCTCACTTGACCGTTTCAGAGAAGCATATTTTATAGTCTCAATTACTTCTTCATCCTCACTGAGATCTTCTTTGCCTTAGTTAAGATAATCCAAAATTTCAACCACTTCTGGGTCTTCTACTAGATGATTTGGGTTGTTCAGGGCCCTCATTAGGGGATCTACTATGGCATTTTCCTCTTAAACCTCCTCATAGTATTGGTTGTAGCTTTCCATGAAGTAAATTGACTCGGAAAGAGGCGGTCCCTTCATGGCGTCCTTCACCTTGAAGTCTATGTGATCATTTCCAACCCATAGAGTTATGATTCCTTCGACGACATCTATCAAAGCACTACCAGTTGCCAAAAACGGCTGTCCGAATATCATAGGACACTTTGGGTCTTCGATAGTGTCTATTACAACAATGTCACATGGGATGAAGAATCATCCCACACAGATCGGGACATCTTCTACTATACCAATGAGTCTCTTGAATGTGTGGTCCGCAAGTTCAATACTCATGTTTGTTTTGACCATGTTGGTCAATCCCAATATTTGAGCTAAACTTAGGGTCATGAGGCTAATGCTCACTCCCAAGTCTACTAGACCTTTCCTTTCAATGTTGTCCCCAACACAAAAAGGGACGTTGAAGGCTCCAGGATCTTTCTTCTTAGTCGTCAATTCAACTTGAACAAAAGTGCTAGACATGTTCTCTAGGTGTACTGTTTCAACATGGTTTCCCCTTCTTCTCCTTGTGATGATATCCTTGAAAAACTTTGCATACGCATGCATTTCCTCAAAGGCATCAAGAAATAGAACATCTATGTGCAACTTATTCACTGCTTCCATAATTTTTTTGTATCTTTTCTTGAGATGTGCCTTGACGAGCTTGTACGGGAATGGGACCCTTGGTGCATATGGATTTTTCTTCGTGAATATTTTCTCAACATGATTCGGATCCCTAACTTCTTCACTCTTCTTTTTGCTTTCTTCAACAAACTTTCCCTTATCAATAGTCTTCTCAGAAGTAACTTCTTTCTCAGGTTGTGGTTCCTCATCTTTTCCTTCCTCATTATCACCCCCAGTTCTAGAGTTATTTAGTGTCCTCCCAGATCAAAGGGTAGCCATTTTAGTAGTGTCTTTATTCAATGGAATTTTTCCCGAGGGATTCTTCACCAACTCTTCCAACTACGCAAGTTGTTGGTCAATTTGGCGTTGGTGTGTCTGTATATCCACCATCTGAACTTGCATGGTTGTTAGGACTCTAGAATTAACTATAGCGCTTTGGGCTAGTTGATCATTTACTGTGGGTTGCCTTTGAGCAAAATCAAATAATTGGGCGACTAAGTTTTGTTGGTTGTTATCCTTTCCTTGTCCTGATCATTAGTCTTGGCTCGATCCTTGGCTCGACCCTACTCCTTGATGATTCTGATTTTTACCTTGTCCTGAGTAGTTGTTCTTGTTGGTTTGATAGTTGGTCATCTGAGTATACTGAGTTTGTCTGCTTCTCTTTTCGAAACCTGGTGGCGGTTTTTGCTGGTTGTTCAGTTGATGTGAATTGTCAGCTGCATCCTTGTTTCCATAATTGAAACCAGGATGGTCTGGCCTCTTGAAGTTACTATAGGAGACATTTTCAGCCTCTTCCTCAATTTCACTATCATCAGATTCCTCCGTCCTGGTGTGAATGCAGTTGTCAATTTTGTGCCCTCCCTGGCCGTAGGTAACACACTTCATCACTTTCTCCACATGTTTCTTGGTCTTGCTGCCTGAGTCCTTTAACTGCTGGACATCAGTAGCTATCTTTGGAATCTGAGCACTGATCGCCTCCAAAGCCTTAGCTTCAGCAGACTGTCCTTCATTGGCATCCTTCTTCGCATATCCTTTATCATTTCTATCGTAGTCCATGCCTTCTTGCAGAGCAACCATGTTCTCAATGACCTTGATCGTCCTACTTGGTTTCTCTCCTAGGAAATCACTTCCTTCCATGGCATTCAGTGATGTCCTCTCAGCTGGGGTCAGTTCATTATAGTAAGTTGTAACTAATAAACCTTTTCCATAGTTATGGTGACGGAAATCTTGTAGATATTCTTGGAATCTCTCCCAAGCCTCATGTAGGTTCTCACACGACTTCTGCATGAATGAGGTTATCCTTTGCCTATTCCGAATTGTTTTCTCAGTCAGATAAAACTTTGTGACAAAGGCATTAGATAGATCCCTCCAGTCGTCTAGAGAGCGATGCGGTAGGCTGAGGTACCTAGACATTGCCTTATTTTTGGGGAGAATATAAATCCCTTGCAATATATTACCTCTTGGGGAACTCCTCTCATCTTGATGGCATCACAAATGTTTTTGAAGGCATCAAGGTGGTGGTACATGTTTTCATTTTTGGAACTTCCTCAAGAAGACTTATTTTGAATCATCAATATTACAACATGCTTCAGTTTGAAGTTTGATGCATCAAAGCGTGGGATTATGATGGGGCATCTGGGCTCGTTGGCCTTGGTAGTAGCCAATTCATGAAGAGTTTTGTCTTCTTCATCATATTCTTCACCATTCCTGTGGTTGCGGTATCTTTTGCCATCCCTCTCGTGGTCATCATGGTTCCTTCTATGTCTGCGGAGATAGTGATGATCTTCATTGCGATGGTCATCCTCACGATGATCATCTTCGCATTGCTCTTCATGTTCTTCCTCACATTCTTCACGCTCTTCTAGTTCAGGCTCCACTCTTTCTTCTCCAGAGGGAGGTGGATCGTGTGGGATCCTAGCACATTCTTCATCGGAGTGGTGGTCGTCCCTTCGAGGAGGCATCTTGTCTAAAGGGAGGAACAGAAGTTAGGATGGAGATTAGATTTGCCTTCTTTGGTTACCTAAACAAAACATACGGTCGAGTAAAAAAAACTAGACACATAAAATGAACTGCAGTAACCATAAGTTAGCAGGGTTAAAGTTTTAAGTACAGTCAAGCCTAATACTAAGCTTGAGGCATAGGAGTATAGAGGAGTGGACTCACGTTCTTAGCAGTGCCGTTTTGCCTTATCCCCAGCAACGGTGCCAAAAAGTTGACCGACCCAAATCACACATCCAAAAGGAGCAGATTCAGAGTAGTTAGACTTTTAAAGAGATAACCTGACACTCAGGCCCCCACAACGATAAACGGGATCCGATGCAGCGATCAGGGTCAAACATAGGGACAAGGTTGGTAGTGTTAAGTGCACAAAATCTAACACTCTTATACTCTAGGTAAAGAGGGTATTTTAAAGGGTGTTTTTTTAAGGAACGATGGCTCTCAAAATAAAGCAAGTAAAATAAAGGTAATAAGAACAAACGAAAATGAAAATAAGATGAAGCAAGTATATGGAAGGAAAACTTGAATCGGGTTTTACCTACTAAGACTTTTCTCCAACATTAAAACATTGTCTCTCTCTCGTATACTCCTATCAAGATCATAAGCAATCATCTATGATGTCTATTCCACTCTCTCTCAAGATGAGGATATATGTAAGTCTAAGGGTAACCTCTCTCTTAAGATGACCACACATAAACCACAAAGCATAACATATGATTTAAAGCTTTAGCATTCCAACACTCTCATGCATTTGTACTACTCAATAACACATGATAAAAGTGATATTACTCTCTTAAGATATCAACTATCAAATATCACAAGATGGTAGCTAAGCATACAAGTAAAGTACTAAAATAGGTTTATGGAGATAATCTTGACAAGAGTATATATTCAACAAAAAGAGACAATATACATGTTGGGAGAGCCTTAGTGGCTACTCCCAACTCAAGTTAAGGTGTTTAGCTACTCATGCTTATAGACAACATAACAACATTATAGAAAGATAGATACATGAAGTCCCACAAAATGAGGAGGGAAGTACAATAGAGTGGAATGATAGATCTAGATTTAGAGAGAAGAAATGTGATACAACAGGATACTTCTTCAGATCTAGATCTAGCACATTGATGGCACATAAAATCTTCTACTCTCGAAGAAGGAGTCTTCAGTCTTCTCTCTCCTCAACTTCTGCCTTTGGAGATCTAAGACTGGTGGATGGGGTGGAATGGAATAAGTATAGGATGCAGCAGCACTTCGTGGCCTTCTACATCTGATCTATGATCTAATGATTAGACAAGATGGGTGGGTGGCCTATTTATAGGCACACTCCACCGACTTTATTTCTGGACTGTGGTTGCAGTCTGGTTTAGGGAGGAGCAAGACCGCGGTCGTGTTCTCCTCACCATTTCTTCCTAAGTCGCGGTTAGGCGAGCTCCCCCACTTGGTCGTGGTCTACATGTGGCACGCGATCTAGCAAGGATCGTGGTCGAGGTCAACTCATGCATTGCATTGGAGAGGTCGAGGTTGAGGTTGAGGTCTCCCCACTAGGTCACGGTCTGCATGTGGCTCACAGTCTACAAGGATCACAGTCTCCAGGTTGATCGCGACCTCTGCTATGATCACGGGCTTAGCAATGATCACAGCCTCCAAGCTGGTTGCAGTCTGGCTTGATTACAACCTCCAAGATGGTCACGGTCTGGCTTGATTGTGGCCTCCAAGCTAGTCACAGTCTGTCTTGAGTGCAAAATGACAACAAGCTTAAGGAAGTTGAAGACCTCGACCGTGGTGATATGCACCTTGTTGCATGAATGGGTCACAGTCAAGGTAACGACCATGACTTGGGCTATAAATGTACCTAAAAATAATGAAAGATGTGTGAGTGAGGTTTTAGGCAAAAAGATGGTAATGTTTTGGGGAAAGCTAGTAAGAGATATACTAAAAAAGGTGTATAATATATACAAAAAGTACGTAAAAGGAAGTGTTATCAATTACTCAACTTGTACCCCGCATATTCAAAATATGCACTCCGCATTAAACTCATTTCACCATCCATATATTGATGACACTAAATGGGTCTATGGCACAAGGCAAACTACACTATTAGATTCCACTTGATTAATTAGTCCAATTAAGATGACATGTAGCATCAACCAAGTTATAATGTACATACCCAAAACAAATTCTACAAAATTAGGGTTTGAGGTATCACTAAAACATACTGAAACATATATAAGGACCACATCATCACTTAATGCAGTTATTCATCACATGTCCATCACAAGGACCAATGTCCATCACTAGGACTACATATCTTAGGGTATCAACCCCTCATCTCATCTTTGAGAGAAACTGTCAATGTCATATAAGGCAAGTAGCCATCACCAGGTCATAAGACCATTAAATCTTCTCTTGGGGTTATCATAACACACTTGCCTCTCAAGTCTTATTCCAACATATAATAAACATCATAGCTCATACCTGGCTATGCATAAAATTGTTTACCTCATGATTAGAAACATATAACAAGAGAAGCAATGCATTGTTGATACTGTCAACTTGTAGGATCCATGTCCTACAAAGCACATCACATCTTTTAGGGTTAGGGTTTCTCTTTTAATCGATTAGGGTTTGCAAGGTTGGATCATCAACCATCTTTAGATCATCACTTCCTTCATTGTTATGAAGTATGTTTAGAAGATGTGGAAACATATTTCTGTCATTATTATGAAACATGTAAAGAGAGAGTTAGCTTCACATCATACACATGATTACACCATAGGGTATCACATCATACCATGTGACCCTAGCATCTACAAGATGCATCACTACACATCACATAGGGAATCGATTAGGGTTAGGGTATCAGTTAACCCTAGATATCAGGCAAATAACCTAAGTACACTATCGACCTACCAACCTCAAGGTGAGTATCAGTTTATCATCATTTGGTATTGGGAACCACAAATGATATCGATTATAGGTACATAAGAGAGTGTATCAACCACACTATCTCAAAGGGTATCGATCTATGTATCTCTTTAGATATCGACCACCTTCACCATCACAGGATATCAGCCATACCAACAACTAGGGTATCCGCCTCAAAGATCACCAAGGAATATCGACCAATTTCACCATCATGGGATATCGGCCAAAGCCTCTAGGGAAGGTACTCCTCACTTCTACTCTAGATGTATCAGGCTAGGGTGTATCAGATTGCATGTGTGTTGGTTTAGGGTTATCCATGATGACTTCCATACTCAACTAAAAGCCTCATGATTCAACACTC
The DNA here is from genome assembly GCA_963693085.1 of Alisma plantago-aquatica. Taxonomy (NCBI): domain Eukaryota; kingdom Viridiplantae; phylum Streptophyta; class Magnoliopsida; order Alismatales; family Alismataceae; genus Alisma; species Alisma plantago-aquatica. Next base: position 1,766,315,889 of record OY856409.1, read on the forward strand.
TTTGTCACTAGTCACCACTAGGTCATAACACGCCACATCATCATAGGTATATCGGTTTAGCAAAAAGCATATCGATTTAGCATGCCAGTTTACATAGCATATTAGTTTAGTCATGTTCTACCTCAAGATGATGTTACTAACAAGGAAAAAGGAAAAAGGGGTGCAACTTATGGAAGCAACTTCACAAAGTTCTATTCTCAAAATAGAACACAAGGGTACCAAATAAAGCTAGTAACAAGCAAGAATTAATGAGATAAGAACAACTAGAAAGGTAACAAGTAGAAAGGCAATAATAATAAAGTAGGTTTAGAGTTATATAGCCCACCTCAAGAACAACCGCCAAGCTCTAAGCTCTAAGGTCAAGCTCCAAGATCACAAACTCAAGGTAGAGGAAGAAGATCCTCCAAGCATAACACCTCTAAGAGACAAGATAGGACCATGGTTAAGAAAGAAAAAGAGAGGAAAGAAGATACCAAGGTCCATGGCTGAGAAGAAGAAAGAAGGAGAGAAAGAAAGCTAGAAAACCATGGCTTACCAAGGAAGAAGATGAAAGAGAGCATCACAAGATTTTGGCTCACCCACCAAGCTCTAAGGGAGAGTGCTCTTCAAGATTAAGGTCGACCACCAAGGAGAGAAAGCAAGGATCACTAAAAGGGTTCTCTTGCATGGGAAGAAAGGGGTATATATACATGGCCGATGAGAGAGAGAGAGAGAGTAAGGGGAAGGTGTCACCACCTTAGAAACCTAGAAGACACATGTCCAAGAAAAAAGGCCACATGTAATACCATATAACAAGGTGATAGGATCTATGTTTTGCTCACTTAGTCACTAAGGAAGGTCAAGGTCGATACACTCATCCATCCCCTTCACAAACCGATAGGGATGAAACCCTAGGTCACAAACTGATATGGCACATCTCTAGAGTCATCACAAAATGATATGGTGATCCTTAAGGTACCACCAAACCGATAGGATGTCCCTCAAGACATACTCAACCTATATCAAGCCTCCTCAAGGCAACCATAAACCGATACCGGGTCTCCTCAAGGCTCTCAAGCCTGAGACAACACTCTTATGAGAAAGCACACCTCAAACATGTTCCCAAAACATCACCAAGGACGTTACCATTCAACCAAGGCCAAAACAAGGTGCCCAAAACTTCCTCTCTCCTCTAGATGATTCTAAGAGAGAAGAAACACTCTAGAGGTGGAAAACTTGCACATCAACCCCTATTCTGAGTGAATTGCATGTTGCACCAAAACCTCTCCACAAAACAATAGCATCAAGCAACAAACTCAAACAAGGAACACAAACCTCCAACATACCCTAATTACATCTTAGATGATTAGAGAAAGGAGCTAAGCAACATACTTAAGCAAAACAAATAGGGTTAGCCCAAAACGTGGGTCAGGGTCCTTACAAGTCATAAACCCCTAACAGGGATTTCTCCCCCGAAATCTAATAGAAAAGAGAAGGGTAATTCCCCTCATCTCCTCTTTGAGCTCCCACGTGGCTTCTGCAACACCACGATGATGCCAAAGAACCTTCACAAGAACAAGGTCCTTCCTCTTCAACTTCTTAACCCTCCGATCAAGGATCAACACTGGACCCTCCACATAGGTCATATCCTCATCAAGCTCCACCTCCATAGGTTGTAACATAGACATTGTATCTAGATGGCACTTCCTCAGCATATTGACATGGAACAATGGATACAACCTCTACAACTCAGGTGGAAACTCCAACTTGTAGGCCACCTTCCCAACTTGTGCCACAACCGGGTAAGGTCCCATAAACCTAGGAGGCAACTTACCCTTCTTCCCAAACCTCAAAACACCTTTCCAAGTAGAGACCTTCAGATATACTTTGTCTCCCACTTGGAACTCTAAGGGTCTGTGAAAATTGCCTGTATATAGTTTTTGTCTGTCCTGTGTTGCTTTCAACTGTTGTTGTATCACTTTGATCTTCTCTGTTGTCTGTTGCACAAGCTTAGGATCCAGAATCTAATACTCCCTTGTCTCATACCAACACAATAGAGACCTAAAATGTCTCCCATACAATGCCTCATATGGTGCCATGTCAATACTTCTCTGATAGTTGCTATTGTAGGCGAACTCTATCAGACTAAGGTGTATATCCCAACTTCCTATAAACTGAATAACATAAGCCCTCAATAGATCTTCTAAGATTTGAATGGTCCTTTCAGTCTGACCATCTGTCTGCAGGTGGAAAGTAGTGCTAAACTTCAACTGCATACCCAAAGCTATATGCAATCGCTCCCAAAAGTGACATGTAAACGTAGGACCTCTATCTGATACAATAGTAGCTGGAACATCGTGTAAACACACTATCTCATCAACATAAACTTGAGCAAGTTTCTCTGTTGTGAACGTTGTCTTCACGGGAAGAAAATGTGCTGACTTGGTCAACCAGTCAATGATCACCCAAATGGAATCATAACCTTTGGCTTCCCTAGGTAGACCAACCACAAAGTTTATAGTCACGTGATTCCATTTCCACTAAGGTATATGCAATGGTTGCAACATTCCTGTAGGCTTTTGATGCTCAACTTTGACTTGCTGACACACAACACATCTAGCAACGAACTCAGCTACATCTTTCTTCCAGCTGGGCCACCGATACTTATCCTTCAGGTTGTGGCACATCTTGATACTACGTGGGTGCATATCATACATAGATGAATGAGCTTCTTCCATCACCATCTTCCTCAGACCATCAACATTAGGAACCACTATCCTATCATGGTAACACACTGTCCCATCATTCAAATTATGGAAGTGTAACATACTAAATCTCAGGGTCCTCCCTGCAATTTACCCACTTTTGTACTTTTATTTGCTTTCTAGTCCTTTTGTACATCCTTTACTAATTTCCCATCCTTTTGTATCTTCTTTGGCCTCAATATTGAAATTGAGCCAAGTTTGATGATGAAATCTATATTTTACCACATTCATGGGTTTTTGCACAAATGTTCCAATTAATGTGATAATTGGGGTCTAATTATGCGATTGACCATTAATGAGAGAATATAAGTAGATAATGCTAATTTGGAGCTTTTTGGATAAATATAATAGTAACAATGTATTTGAGTTAATGTATAGGAGTAATTAACCTCTTTACTTTCTCTCTCCTCCAAATAGGGAAATAATGCACTAATAAGAGTATTATATGTTGATATATGCCTCATAATGTTTATATGTGACTAATATCTTGAGATATACCGTATTATGTCATTAAAAGATATTTTTTATATTAATTGCTCTTTTTATGCTTTATTATATGCTTTAATAGTCTATAAATTAATTAAGGACCTAATCATGTGATTTTTGAGAAGGTAATGGATAACATCGGTCTAGGCGTTTTAATTAACTTATGGTTAAACTTTGGAGTCGTTTGGACTTAGTTTGGCCCTCCAAATGCTTTTTACAAGTTCCCATATAGTTTAACTATAGTAGATGAATCGATTTTTGCATTTATTTTATTTATTTCATGTGTCACACACTCGACCCCCATTGGATCTTGATCCAATGGATCTGGGGTCATCTTCAACCTCCAGCCCATCGACCAAGAGGACACTGAGGCTCCTCCACTTCGTTCTCCCTCGTTTCTCGATCATTTCGCGAGATTTCTTCGCCAACAGGTCCGCCGCAACGTGTCATTTCATTTAATCCATTACATGCATGCTCTCATGCACCATGGTAGAAACACCTAGGGGCACCTGCCATGGCATCTCCTCTCCCACAACATTTTGGCTCTTCACACCTCCGCACACATATATATCACCATCCACAACTCCTCCGGCCTCCGTGCGAGCTTCCTCAAGTGCTAATTTGGCCCGAAACTCCCTCGTTAGCCACAACCATCTCCACCTTCTCCCTATCTTACAACCGTTTTCCTAGATTCTCAGTGATAGCAACACCATAATAAAACATACAGGTGAGTTCCTCTTGTCTTGAGCTTTGTTTCGAGTACATGTACGTCCGTTTTGGTCAAGTATAACAAAAACGCCCAACTGGGCAAACACCTCCTTCGCGGCCATGGCTGGCTCACGAGGAAGAAGATGACTCATGGCGATTTTCCTATTTTACCCTCCCACATTCTTCATTTTCTATTCAAACTCTGAGGACCCTCTGGTCATTTCTCTCTCTCTCTCTTGCTAGCATTAGGCCTACGTGGCTTTTTCTTGCAATCTGATTGGTCCAGAGCAAATAAATCATAGAAAATCGATACATTATCGAAAAATTTTGAGTAAATACTCGTTGGAAAGGATTTTTCACGTATAATCTGAATTTCTTGTTTTTAAGTCCTAATTCTATTTCCTTTTTCGAAGTTGCTTTGAATGGAATTTTAAGTATGTTAAATGTTCTAAAAATCATAATTAATTCATTTTAACTCCAAATTGAGAAATAAAATATGTTTTCTTAATCAGTGAACCTAAGCAAGCTTTTGGTCCTAGTTTTGAGTCCTAAATAAGTAGTTTTCGAATAAGGTCTAAAATGTGTATTTTCCTTTATACTTTATGCTTAATAAATGCTAATTTATGTGAAATGTTTGTAACCAGGGTTAATGGATGTTGATACAATCTAATCAGTGATAATGATGGATGTGAATCTTAAATGAGGTATGTGACTCCTATGTATGTGACACCTATTTATGTGGAATATATGATTGTGGAATATATGTGCAAATAACCTATCCTTCAGTTGGGTTTTATCCAACCCCCATTTTCTTAATGAAGCAATTGTTAGCCTTGATATCTTCTCTCCAATACCTTTATTTGGTTCCTTATTTAATTAAATCTTCTATTTCCTGTGTTGACTCATTTATTTGAAATACTTGAATATTGCTATCACCAGTGTTGATTCATTTATTGAGATTTTTTCATGGGTTTTATTCCCCATTTTCTATGATGCAATATCATTTATATTTCCACTACTGCCAAGTGGATTACTCAACATGAGGAATTGTTGACCAAATAACTAATGTAGTGTACATGAGTACAAACCACCCATAGAGGGCATGTGTAATTTTGCCCTGGGGAATGTGCATTTTATCCCCATATTATATATACTTTTGAGGTTTGGGATGTAGATTTTCCCCTCTCCTCTTGGTTGAGGTCCGGTAGGTGCCTCACCCTGCATTAGAATATTTGTTGTCAAAATATCATTCATGCTTGTTGTTTATTATTGTGGTAGATGCATCTTGGCAAAAGTTCTTAAATATTAATTGTTATACTTGCCTCATACTTTTGACTCTCTAAGTATTGTGAATCATATTATTATGCAATGTTGCACTTTATTAATTGTCCTTATTCCTTTTGATTAACACATACTTTTATCTCTCTCTTACTGGGTGATCCCAACCACCCAGGTATAGGATCAGAGTGCACAGTTGAAGCATGGTGAACCAGCCTAAGGCTAGGGATAAGAGTTCAACCATCTAGCTTGGACTTAGCTATAGTTGATGATGTTTGGAGACAAGTTGAATTGGTTTCCTCTATCTAGATCCTATTGTTATTGTGTATAAAGTTGTACACCCTATTTGGGAAGATTTTATGATGTTCCCTTTATACAATTGTTTAGTTAAAGTTTTATATTCCACTGCCTACACATTGGTGTTTTTGTTTGCCATGAATTTTTAGTAAAGATGTTTTTGGTCTTTACAGCATGGTATCAGAGCATCAAGGTAGTCAGAGTCTTGACTAATTCAATTTGTCTCCTAGATAGAAACCCTAACCTTATATTGCCCCCTTTAGTAAGTTTTTCAACTTAGAGTGGACCTATGATGAAAGATTGATTTAGGACATAATAATTTCATACTAGAAATATAATTTGTCAACTTTTTGGTGATTAGTCTTTTAGGTTGTTACTAGGGCATAAGTTGATAGCAAAGGTGTCTACAAAGGGTCAGGGTCTGGGGGCTGGCAATATTTTCCTCCACACTACTAGCTTGGCTTACGAGGACTCCCATATCCATATGACACCGGCCTGGCCTGAGCTGATACTGGCCATCCCAAAATAGCATACCTTTGGACAAATTATCTTATTGTTGAGTAAACTTTTGAACCTAGTATATGATGTTTTGGGTAATCATGTAGAATCCCCTTATGTGTCCTTAATTTCCTTATAAGATCCCTATATTTCCAAGTTGGGAGTATCCTACCCTATGTTGGGCTTGAAGTTTATAATGGTGTTTAGTAAAACAACTAAGTGTTGGATCTCATACATAGTTTTACCTCAACCCTTTTTGAAAAGTGGACTTGGTAGTAGTGCTCTTATACCTTGATAGATTTTGGAGTTTTTGATTTTGAGGATGAAATCCTCTTTAAGGGGGTGGAGTCCCACAATGCTTTGAAATCAAGTTACTCTATCTTTTAAACCCTAACACCATAGGCATGGGATTAGTGAGCTTATATGGTTAGTGTTGGACAAACAAATTATAATTATAATTCATCTTGTTTGTTTATATACAAATGAATATATAATAAGTCATCTAAGGGGATAGTTCATATGCTTGAACCTTTACATATTCTTGATGCACATGATAGTGAGTTACTCATCACTAATTGTGTTTACACTTAATGTTGACCATGTCACCCTAATAGTATGGTTAGTAAGATTAAGGGTCTAGTCCATGCTAGGAATGCATAGCATGTAATGTTCATGATGACCTAAACCCTAATGTGTAATCATCTAGTCCTAACCACACACACACACATTATATATATATATATATATATATATATATATATATCTTTGATGCCTTCATGATACATTAGTGACTTAGGTATCATCATCAGTTAACACACTTGGAGCATATATATGGATTATAATCACCTAGTTATATTGGAGACCATGCTATCAACATATGTAAGGCATATCACCTTGTTCCCTAATATACATCTCATTAATCACCTTATCACGATTTAGTATATGAATCAATTCATTAATGTTTAATGTGTTTCATATTGTTCACTAAAACACATGTAATAACACAAATATTATTATGAATATTGGATTCACATAAGTTTGCATTAATGCCTAATGTGATGTAAAATATGTATAATTCATATTATGGAGTGTAATAGGAGAAAATGATGTCATTAACTTGAGTATGTAATGTAAGCTGGTAATATGTGATAATATATGTGACCTTATTTGGGTTTATGGTAGGATTAATAATTTGTTGATAATATTACCTTTTCTTACAAAATAATATGTGATAATTCCATATGATGGTTCTAGGAGGTTAATGAGATTATATTCAAGTTATTAGGTTTGTGACGTAATACATTATTAATGATGAGATTTCTTAGAAAACACTAATTGTGCTTAAAACCCTTACAAAGGAAGATACATATGTTTTGATGCATAGTGATGAGTTATCATCTTTGCTACTACCATGTGAGTATAAGTTGGCACAAGTGCTAGTATAGTATAGACGATGCCTTTTCATGATAGAGACTATGCTAGTGAGCCATTATGTTATTTTTTGGATGAAAAATTATATATATGGTAGAAACCTTAGTCAAACTAGGCTTATGTGTAGATCCTATGCAGTACCCACCTTAGTTACCCAATGTTAGGATGTTGCACACTCACCCTATCTCTTTCCTCTTGCTATGATTTCGGGGAAAAAATCCTCTTTAAGGGGTGGAGTGATGTAACATACTAAATCTCAGGGTCCTCCCTACAATTTACCCACTTTTGTACTTTTATTTGCTTTCTACTCCTTTTGGACATCCTTCACTAATTTCCCATCCTTTTGTATCTTCTCTGGCCTCAATATTGAAATTGAGCCAAGTTTGATGATGAAATCTATATTTTACCACATTCATGGGTTTTTGCATAAATGTTCCAATTAGCGTGATAATTGGGGTCTAATTATGTGATTGACCATTAATGAGAGAATATAAATAGATAATGCTAATTTGGAGCTTTTTGGATAAATATACTAGTAACAATGTATTTGAGTTAATGTATAGGAGTAATTAACCCCTTTACTTTCTCTCTCCTCTAAATAGGGAAATAATGCACTAATAAGAGTATTATATGTTGAGATATGACTCATAATGTTTATATGTGACTAATATCTCGAGATATACCCTATTATGTCATTAAAAGATATTGTTTATATTAATTGCTCTTTATATGCTTTATTATATGCTTTAATAGTCTATAAATTAATTAGGGACCTAACCATGTGATTTTCGAGAAAGTAATCGCATAACATCGGTATAGGCATTGTAATTAACTTATGGTTAAAATTTGGGGTCGTTTAGACTTAGTTTGACCCTCTAAATGCTTTTTACAAGTTCCCATATAGTTTAACTATAGTAGATGAATCGATTTTTGTATTTATTTCATGTGTCACACACTCGACCCCCATTGGATCTCGATCAAATGGATCTGGGGTCATCTTCAACCTCCAACCCGCTGACTAAGAGGATGCCTAAGCTCCTCCACTTCGTTCTCCCTCGTTTCTTGATCATTTCGTGAGATTTCTTCGTCAACGAGTCCGCCGCAACACACCGTTTCTTTTAAGCGATTACATGCATGCTCTCATGCACCATGGACAAAATGCCTAGGGGTGCCGGCCATGGCTTCTCCTCTCCCACAACATTTTGGCTCTTCACACCTCCGCACCTATATATATCACCATCCACAACTCCTCCGGCCTCCGTGCGAGCTTCCTCAAGTGCTAATTTGGCTCGAAACTCCCTCGTTAGCCACAACCACCTCCACCTTATCCCTGTATTATGGCCCTTTACCTAGCTGCTCGGTGATAGCAGCATCCCAATAAAACATACGGATGAATTCCTCTCATTTTGAGCTTCGTTTTGAGTACTTGTACGTCCGTTTTGGACAAGTATAGCAAGAACGCCCAACTGGGCAAACACCTCCATGGCTGGCTCACGAGGAAGAAGATGACTCATGGCGATTTTCCTATTTTGCCCTCCCGCATTCCTCATTTCTTGTTCAAACTCTGAGGAGCCTCTGGTCATTTTTATCTCTCTCTCTCTCTAGCATTAGGCCTAGATGATTTTTTCTTGCAATCTGATTGGTCTAGAGCAAATAAATCATAGAAAATCGATACGTTATCGGAAAAATTCGAGTAAATACTCATTGGAACATGATGCGATGATTTTGAGTCGCATTTATAGACATGTTTAATATCTGTTTTATGCTTTTATTAGTCATTTTTATGGTTAATGTTGCATAATTCATCCACTTTGGTCTTTGCTACTATTTTATGTCAAATCCCCTTTATTTCATCGTTTTGAGCATTATTGTCAAAATATTATTATTTGTGTGAATTTATGTGGTTTCGTGTTTGAATTTTAGGAAAAACAAGTATCTGCTTCCGTCGATACCATCGATCGGACCACAGGCTTCCAGCCGCGAGTATCAGCAAATAGTCGATACTATCGACAGGGATGTCGATGGTATCGAGCTACCATCAGGTTGCTAATAAGGGAGCAGTCGATAGTATCGACACTAAGTCGATACCATCGACGCACGGATGCTACACTGACGCAAAATGACAAAACCATCGCTACATGTTCGTCGATACCATTGACCCGCGTCGATGGCATCGAGATTACATCAGGCACTCAGACGAAAGGAAAGAAGGGCTGCCGCTACCACACTGGGTCGATACCATTGACCCGCGTCGATGGTATCGACACCGTAAGATATGCATTTGATTCAGAATGATCTTAATCGGACGGACGTGGTTAATTAGCGACCTAATGAGGGATAAATACCTAATGACGGCCGCCTAGACGTGGGGGGATCTCAATTAGCCATTGCATGAGTACCGAGGAGCAGTAGAGAGGAGAACAGAGTCCAGAAGCCCATACCAGTTGATCCGGACACCGAAGAAGACGGATTCCACCACCGAAAGGCGGGAGAGCACGTGTTCTACGCGAAGGATCAACCGGTTCTTCTCCGTTCAGGGGTTTCACCTCTCATTTCACGTTTTTCATATGATTTCCCCTATCTCTACCTTGTATTTGTTTGAGATGAACATGCGGGGATAATCCCCTTCGTCTTTAGGACCGGGAATTCATTGTATGACAATTTTATAATAGTAATTCATATTTTATCTCTTAAATCTGTGGTATAATTTCATTTTCTCAATATATTGTTATGCTTGATCACCATAATAATAACCTAATGCCCTTAATCACTTTGAAAGAAGGATTAACGGCTGAAAAGAGACGGAATTCACGTTAATCGATGAACCCCTTGAACAAGGTGGTGTAAAATTAATGGTGGATACTGAGAGATCGTTCATAATGCACCTATTTTAGGGTATAGGTTACTACGACGGTGGAACCGACCTAGGCTTAGGTAGTGAATTGCACCACGACAGTGGACAATTCTGTTTTTAGGCCACTATCCGGATAGAGAGATAAAATTGAGGCATTATATAAAATCTAATACAATGAAAACCCATGGTGAAATCGCAATCCTAAAGATACCCTTTTGAATTGATTAAATCAACATTTAATCGATCGTTTGTTTTGTTTTGTTTTTATTTTTTTTTAATGTCAACAACAACTCTCAACTTGTTAATCGGCTTAGCTGATCGCGAGTAGTTAGTAGGAGTCCCCGACGATTGCACGTATCCCTGAGTTCGACTCGGGCCTCACAAAGGCCTGTACTACTCGACGCATTCACTTACGTTTTAGCGCATAGTAAAAATTGCGTCAAGTTTTTGGCGCCGCTGCCGGGGATACGGAAATTTGTTGGCACTTCGAGTGCTGTGAGCGGCCACTCTAGGCCACCTTTTTATTTTTTTATTATTCCAAAAATTCATAATCTATTTTATGAGTATTTGCAATCGTCAGGCACAGTACTAAGTTAAATTTTCCATTTCTAGGTGCTGTGCATGGTGCAGACGCGTAGTACTGACTACGTAGGTCGCGCACCAGAGGTTCCGCTACCAGGACCAGAAGACGAGGAAAGCCACAATCAAGACCAGTTAGAAGAAACAGAGTCAGAACCTGAACAAGACGAGATGGACGAGCCACAGACAATATGGGAGAAGATCAAGGCTTCTTCCGCATCCGCGTCAAAAGGGCCTATAAAGAAGCAAGCAATTAACATACCTACCTATAAGATTGATCCGACTTTGATTAATCTGGTGAAGTCCAATGCTTTTCATGGGCTCAAGAATGAGGACCCTGTCTCGCACATAAGTCAGTTTGTTGAGAACTGTGACATGGTTAAAATCGACATGTTTCCACAGGATGCACTTTATCTTAAGCTTTTCCCGAGTTCATTGGCAGGAGCCGCACGAGAATGGCTACACAATTTAGATGATGAGTTTGTAGAGTCCTGGGACCATATGGTGGAGGTTTTCTTTGAGAGGTTCTTTCCTCCTGAGAAGACCAACGACATGATCAGGAAGATCCATAACTTTACCCAACAGGCAGGCGAGACATATTCTGAGACCTGGGAGAGGTTTCAGGTCATGCTGAGACGGTGCCCGCATCACGGGCTGGATAAAGAAACGCAGGTAAAGATCTTCTATTTTGCTCTCTCCGAGCACGATAGGAGCAACCTTGATTCAGCTGGGTCAGGATTCTTTTTGAATAACACGGACACCAGGTGTTGGGAGATATTAAAGAATATGGCTAGGAAACAATCATGGGACGAAAGAGGCGCCGTGGAGTAGGTCCGAGCAGTAGGAGAATCTAAGGCAATAAAAGAACTGAATGAGAAGATGGATCTTCTCGCAAAGAAATTGCTCGCAAAGGAGGATACTGAGTCCGAGGACGAGGCTCAAGTGAAATTTATGAGACAACAACAAGGTTACAGGAACAACGACTATGCATGGAGAAAAGACAAGAAGTTCTCTTGGAAGGATCCAAACAATTTTCTACAGGATCCGGATGCCAAACCCCAGCCAGTAGCATAGGATAAGAGCACAGAGCTGCTCAATCAGGTGATAAAGAAAAATCAAGAACTCATGACTACATTCGGCCAGCAAATTAAACAGCAATGGGAGTTTATGAATCAGTTTGGATAAACACTACAAAGCCATGAGGTGCAAATGAGGACCATTGAGACATCTATGGCACAGATGGCAGCAGAGATAGCCAGTTTGAAGAAACCGGTGCATCCAGGTTTTCCGGGAAACACTAATGTTCCAGGGGGAAACCAGCAGGAAAAGGCCATCTTACTAAGAAGCGGCAAGAAATTGTTAAATCCAAGGGCCGAGGAGACAATCACACCACAAACTGAAGTAGAAGGTGAAGCCAATGAGGAGCAACTCGCGCCGGTCACAGATCCAGTCAATGACACAGTTGTGGATTCTACTGAAGACTCGGTTGCAGAGGAGGAAGGACCTCAGAAAAAGACACCCTATGTGCCACCGCATCAAAGGGCAAAAGCGGTCCCGGTCCCGTATCCAAACAGTGCTAAGGCAAGGAAGGTAGATGCGCAATTTAAGAAGTTCTTAGACAGTTTCCGGAAGCTTTCGGTCAATATCCCTCTATTGGAAGCCATTGAGCAAATCCTGTCTTACGGGAAATTTCTAAAGGACGTCATTACGAAGAAGAGGAAAATTCTGGATACAGAGGTTGTCGTGCTCAAGGAGCAAGTGAGTGCCTTCGTCATGGGCACTTTACCGCCAAAGAGGCAAGATCCAGGCTGCTTTAACATTTCTTGTTATATTGGAAAAGTCAAATTTGGTGAAGCATTATGTGACTCAGGGGCAAGCATTAACTTGATGCCTCTTTCTACATTCAAAAAGCTGGGATTGAAGGAGTCACGACCAAGCAACATGACTATTCAATTGGCAGACAACTCAGTGGTAAAAACATATGGAATCTGTGAAGATGTGTTAGTAAAAGTGGACATATTTGTTTTTCCAGCGGATTTTGTAGTCATGGAGATGCAGGATGAACATGGCAACGAGCTATTACTTGGACGTCCTTTCCAAGCTACAGCCTACATGATTTTGGAGATGGGGAGAGGTCGTTTGACCTTGGGTATAGCCGATGACCGATTTGAGATGGTCATGCCTTCTAGTACTGTGTCATCTAAAGCAAAGGAACAATGCCGTGTGGTGAAACATCTGGATAATAATATTTCACTCTGTCTTGGGAAGCCTTTTCTGGACATGGCTCATGTGATGAGCAAAGTGGACAATGGAACCTTGGCTGTGGACATCATGGAACAGACCAAGGTAGTATCTCTGTGTAAAGCTGTAGGGTTCCCTAATGATGAGGATGAAGACAGTCCACCTTCTACGGAAGATGATGTTGTTGCAATTTCTGTTTTTGATGCATATCCTAAATTACCATTGGAGGCTTGCTTGGTAAATATTACACATGATTGGATGCAGAGCAAATCACTCAAGGAGTGCGCCAAAATGCTTCAGATGCTTCCATGCTTCTATGCGAGGCATTATGAAGATTTAGGTGAACTTCCCCCGCCGCTTCAATCATCTCTGATCAGCCCGCCGGAGTTAGAATTAAAGCCGCTGCCACCGCATCTCAAATATGTCTTTCTAGCTGAGGAAGACAAGTTACCTGTGATCATTTCTGCTTATTTGAGTGCGGATGAGGAGGAACAGTTGTTGATAGTGCTGAAAAACCACCGGGGAGCTTTTGGGTGGTCTGTTGCAGATATCAAGGGGATTTCCCCTACATTGTGTCAGCACAAGATTCGGCTCGAGGAGGGAGCCAAGCCCGTGATCTAACCTCAACAACATATTAATCCAAGCATGATGGAGGTTGTGAAGAAGGAGGTTATTAAACTTCTTGCTGCAGGTATCATTTACGCAATATCAGACTCGACATGGGTGAGTCCCACACAGGTAGTCCCTAAAAAGGGGGGAATTACTGTCACCCAAAATATTTTAAATGAACCTGTCACCACCCGATTGGTAACCGGGTGGCGAGTTTGTATTGATTACCGCAGTCTGAATGCCATTACGCTAAAGGATCACTTTCCTTTACCTTTTATCGATCAAATTCTAGAGCGTCTTGCCGGCCGATCGCACTTCTGTTTTCTTGACGGGTACTCGGGGTACAACCAAATTTCAATTGTTCCTTTGGACCAAGAGAAATCTACTTTCACTTGTACCTATGGGACTTTCGCGTATCGCCGAATGCCTTTTGGTTTATGCAATGCACCTGCGACTTTTCAGCGTTGCATGCTCGCTATCTTTTCTGACATGGTAAAACGCTGTCTTGAGGTATTTATGGATGACTTTTCGATGTATGGTGCATCGTTTGACGAATGTCTCTATAATCTGGACAAATTTTTACAGTGCTGCGAGGACACACATTTGGTCCTCAACTGGGAAAAATGTCACATGATGGTGACTGAGGGGATAGTGCTAGGACACAAGGTGTCTAGCAAAGGTTTAGGGTGGATCCGGTAAAATTTGAAGTTATTTCCAAGTTACCCCCACCAAATTCTGTTAAAGGGGTAAGGAGTTTTTTGGGACATGCTGGATTTTATCGTCGGTTTATAAAAGATTTTTCAAAAATTGTGAAACCTCTATCCGAAATTCTTGAGAAAGACGCTGTATTTGATTTCAATGACAAATGTCTACATGCGTTCGACGTGTTGAAGGAGAAACTGATTTCTGCGCCGGTTGTTCAAACGCCAGATTGGACTAAACCGTTCGAACTCATGTGTGACCCTTCTGATTTTGCGGTAGGAGCCATGTTGGGGCAGCGGGTGGACAATAAACCCGCCGTGATTTTCTACGCTTCAAAGACTTTGAATGACGCCCAATTAAATTATACAACTACAGAAAAAAAATTACTCGCCATCATTTTCACTTTTGAAAAATTTCGACAATATCTAGTTGGATCTAAAGTTGTGGTTTGGACTGACCATGCCACAATTAAATATTTAATGGATAAAAAAGACGCAAAGCCTAGATTAATTAGGTGGATTTTTCTCTTACAAGAATTTGACATCGAAATCAAAGATAAAGCTGGGATTGAAAATGTTGTGGCAGATCATCTGTCTAGGTTAGAGAGGGTGGATGAAAAAGATTTACATATACCCATAACTGAGACATTTCCGGATGAACAAATTTTGAAAGTTAATTCTAAAGACCCTTGGTTTGCTGAGATTGTGAATTATTTGGCTTGCGGGATCATCTCGGAAGATTGGTCATATCAAGAGAAGAAAAGATTTTCCCATTCTTTACGATATTATTTTTGGGATGACCCGATTCTTCTTAAGCAATGCAGGGATGGTATCCTACGCAGGTGTGTGCCTGAGGTGGAGTACGAGAGCGTTCTCCATCATTGCCACAAATTACCTACGGGAGGACACCATGCAAGCTCTCATACGACAACTAAAGTTCTGGAGAGTGGCCTTTATTGGCCAACCTTGGTCCGAGACGCCTACGAGTTTGTAAGGCAATGTGATTCCTGCCAACGAGCAGGTAATATCTCAAAGAGACAGGAGATGCCCCTAAATGTGTTCCAAGAAGTGGAGGTATTTGATCTGTGGGGCATAGATTTCATGGGACCCTTTGTGTCCTCAAATTCAAATTTATATATTCTTTTAGCAGTTGATTACATGTCGAAGTGGGTAGAAGCAATACCCACAAGGACTAACGATTCCACTGTAGTGTGCAGGTTCGTGAAAGAAATCATTTTCTGCAGATTTGGAGTACCCCGAATGATCATCAGTGATGGGGGTACGCATTTTAGGAATCAGAAGTTCTCGACATTGTTGAAGAAATATGGGGTCAAACACAACATAGGTACCCCATATCACCCGCAGACTCAAGGGCAGGTGGAAGTCTCCAATCGCAAAATTAAGAAGATTTTGGAGCGTACGGTGGTGATGACCTCCCATTTTGTGACGTTATCTTTAGTTTTCCATACTCTTTCTTAGATAAACTAAATAGAATCATTAAACTTTCTTACTTTATTGCAGATACATCAATAAACTAACTTTTCTTATCTTTCCATTACAGAAAACACAAAAAAAATTACAAAGACTCCTCGCGGTCTTGGGACCGTGAGGCTTCTCGCGGTCTTGGGACCGTGAGGCTTTTCACGTTTATTACTCCAGTTCTTCCACTGCCCCAAGGCTTCCAGTTTTGAGATCCGTGCCCATCATCAAGCTAACTTCTCTCTCTTCTTTCTCTCTCTTCAACAAAGAAGGTGGGAAGAGAAGATCGTTCATCAAAGCAACCACGAAGTGCAAAGATCGTTGCTCTCTTCACCAAGGGTTCAACCTTCCCTCCTCCGTGGAGATGACGTTCTTTCTCTCTCTTCTAGCCTCCTTCTTTGTCATGAGCGAGTAGTTTCATTCACTAGGGTGTGAGGAGTAGCCCCGCTACCCATGTTTTCATTTCATGCGATGTAATTCAATAACTTGTAATAGAGATACTCTTCTTTTCAGTTTGACATCAATCGCTTAGTGAATACTAGTTGCTTGATCATCAACTTGTGTTACATATTGTCTTTTGGTATGAATTGTCTATGTTTGTACCCTTAGATCTGAACATCGATTGAATGTTGGTTATGGATGTATGTAGTCACCATATGTCTGTTTCGGTGTCTAGAAGTGTTTTCATGAGTGGAGTAAACTCACCCCCATCGTTGCACTTTCATACTATGAAATGGAATCAGTTGACGTATGGAAGTTCAACCTTGGTAAGGTCGAGGAACACATTTTATGAAGGAGTAATGCAAAGCATGTGACCATTCATTATGGAATGGCTGGCATTGCAATACTCCACACTTCTCGTAGCTAGTTATCCGAAAGGAAGCTAGGACTACAAGATACTAACTGATTTGACTCTCTTTGCAGGTTGTTTTATTATGTTGCATGACTTGATCCATGTGTAGTGGTGTGAAACCCGATAACATCCTAGTGGATTTTAATCATTGTTTACAACCTTAATCTTTACTTTCTTGCTTTACTTTCCTCACATTTAGCTTTAAAACCAAAATCAAACTTTCGATCTAAATATCAACTGTTAAGTAGTTAAGTAAAACTAAAAACTTCGTCAAGACCGTTGTCCCGAGGATTCGACCCTTAACTATACTACGATAAGACTTCCGCGTGTCTTAGCACACGTGGGTGGAGTTCTTACCATAGTACTAGCAAGGCTAAACCTAAGGATTCATCATCTCTAGGATTTTTAGTGGTGTTGCAAAACTCCATCAAAAATTGGCGCCGTTGCCGGGGACAACAGAACGTTTTAGTTTTTACTTAACAACTTCTTGGTTGATTAGGATTTTACACTTTTTCTTGATAACTACTCCAAATCTTCTTGCTTTCTTCATTTCCTTCCATTATCCTAACGTGTGATTTTCCTTCTACTCAGGTAGAAAACGTGTATGCAACCCCCGCATAGCATCGGATTTTCCCCTGAACCAGAATACGACTCTGAGGTAGAAAGAAGTTTCCACCGAAGGATTAGACTTAACCGCCAAAGAGCCAGACAGATGGCTGAAGAGCAACGCCTTGTTGCAGAAAGAGTTAACGCCACCATAGCAGCACAACGAGCACAACTTATTGCAGATACTCGTGCTCAGGTGCAAGCTGAGGAACAAGCCCGCATCCAAGCAGAGCATGCTGCTGCTCAACTTGCGTTAAGAAACAAGCAACTTCGGGACTACGCAGTCCTGAAGAATTATGAAGACGATCATCCTGTCCGACCACCGATTATTAACATACCACACTTTGAAATCCGGACGCAATGGATCCAGATCATGCAAGGCATCTCTTTCTCTGGAGCACCCGGAGACGATTGCATGGATCACCTTAAGAGATTCAAGTCACTCTGCCGACTTGTACCCCAAGCAGGAATCGCCTTGGAAGCAATAATGTTACACCTTTTCCACTTCACCTTATCTGGAAGAGCACTAAGCTGGTACAACGCTTTGGATAGACACCCCATCATCACTACTTGGACTCCTTTAGAAGAAAAGTTTCTTGAGAAATTCTTCCCACCTTCGCTAACCTATGAGATTAGGGGACATATTAATCACTTTTCCCAACTACCTGGAGAAACACTTGCTGAAGCTTGGGAAAGATTCAAAGAACTCCTGAGAAAGTGTCCTCACCATGGCATATCTCAAAATCAACTAATAGAAACATTTTACAGAGGAGTAAGTGATGATATCAAGCAATTTCTAGATTCCTCATCTGGAGGAAACTTTATGAGAAAGAATTATGAAGATGCCTGGAATATAGTTACGCTAGGGGCCGAGAACCAATCCAATTGGGGAAGGTCATCTAACCAACCCAAAGGCGTTCTCAAGGTTTACAAAGTAGAAGAATCCATGGAACTCAAGGCCATTGCTGAGGCCTTGAAGACTATTGCTAGCAAGCAACAAGCCCTCGAAACTTCTTTCGGGGAATATGACAAGAAGAAAAGCTCTCAGGTTCATCAAGTTAAGGCAGCTACTGGAACTTGTGAAGCCTGTCATGCATCCGATCATCCCACATTATCATGTGGCATGTTATACAATGTCATGATGGATTTACAACCACCTATGCCGCAATATGAACCCATTATCGAGCACCCCGAGGACCAAATGCCAGAGCAAGTCAACTCCATACATTCAATACCTGGCCAAGTGTATTACAACCCAGATAAACCAAGGAACCATCCTGGTTTTCAATACGGGAATCCTGCAGGGACTGCCAACCCACAGCAACAAGCACAAGGTGGATCTTTCAATAGACAACCACCAGGATTTCAGAATAACTTCAATCAAGGGAATTACAGACAAGGTTTCCAAAGATCTAACTATCCCAGGAATCCTTCTTACCAATATGCCCATTCAGGACTGCACCCTCAGTTGCAACAACCTCAGTTGCAGCAGCTACAGCAACCCCAGTTGCAGCAGCCCCAGCAGCCACAGTTAACTGCACCTCTACAACAACCAGGACAGCAAGTCACTCAGTATCAACAAAGGGGTGCTCCTCCCCAATCATATGATGAGATATCCTTGATTAGACAAATGCTTCAATCGCAACAAACCATGCTTGCAAACCAGCAAGCTCAACAAAAGGCCGTAGAAGCCCAACTGGCACAGATTGCCGCTCAATTGAAACCTCAAGCCGACACTTTTGCTGGGCAACCAGAGGCAAACCCGCATCATAACCCAAACAGACCAGAACAACTTAATGCCGTCACCACGCGGTCTGGTCGTGTCCTGCCTGATGTCACCAGAATCGACCATGATGATGATGACGTAGCCATTCTTTCCCCAATAGGGAATTCAAGCAAAGAAACAGAAAATTCTGCAGAGAAAGAAAAGGAAAAGGAACCAATCCCAGAATTCCCACCAAGAATTCCTTACCCAGACAGACTAAAAGGAACCAAAATGGACACTAGGTTCCAAAAATTTAAAGAAGCTATGAAAAAGTTATACATTGATATTCATTTTCTTGATGCCCTTTCCGAAGTGCCCGCTTGGGCAAAATACCTGAAAACCCTCTTGTCGAGAAAGTATATGACATAAGAGCATGAAACAGTGAAACTTGCTCAGACCACTTCAGATATTCTGCTTAATAAAATGCCAAAGAAAAAGAATTAAGGACCCAGGTTCCTTCGGCATTCAGTGTTCCATTGGAAATGGCTCCAGCAAGAAAGGATTGGCAGACCTAGGAGCAAGCATATCTATTATGCCCTATTCAATGTGTAAAAGATTAGGCTTCACTGATTTGTTACCTACGACAATGACAATTCAGTTAGCCGACTCTACCATAACTGCCCCTCTTGGAATTATCGAAGACATCCCTGTCAGAATAGGAACAAATTCTTATGTCCCGTGTGATTTTGTTATTATGGACATACAAGAAGACCTGAGATATCCGATAATCTTCGGAAGACCTTTCCTAGCTACCGCCTGAGCTCTCATTGATGTCGAAGCAGGAACTATTATTTTGAGACTTGGGAGGGAGGCTTTCCAGTTCAGAGTTCTAAACAGCATGAAAGGTCCAAGCATTCAAGAGGAAGTCTTTCTCCTGGATGCTATATATCAAATGTCCCAGTTAGAAATGTCTGAACCATCCGATGAATTGGAAAATACTCTTACAAATCCGGAGGTAGAATTCTCGGCCAGTGAACTAGTGCAACAATGCCTGCAATACTTAGAAAAAGCTGAAGAAGCTCCGACAGCCACGTTTGAAGAACTTAAGGCCATCACAATTATAGAAGCCACTGAGCCACCTAAGGCTCCAAAAATGAAAGCCTTACCCGAGGGGCTTAAACATGTTTTTCTTGATGATGAGAAGCTCTGTCCAGTAATCATCAGCTCCACTCTGGAGGATGATCAAGAAAACAGACTCCTCGATGAACTGAAAAAGCATAAGAAAGCCATTAGCTATAAAATGACTGATCTGACAGGCATAAACCCTGCTTTATGTATGCATAAACTGCCCATGGTTGAAGAGTTTAAACCATCACGAGAACACCAGAGAAAGTTAAACCCCAACCTCAAAGAGGTGGTTCGCCTTGAGGTCCTCAAGCTTCTAAAGGCAGGCATTATCTACCCAATTTCTGATTCTCAGTGGGTAAGCCCAGTGCAGGTGGTCCCTAAAAAGGGGGGGACCACCGTTGTTCTTAATGACAAAAATGAACTGGTGCCCACTAGAACCGTTATAGGGTGGCGTATGTGCATTGATTATAGGAAACTTAATAAATCAACACGAAAAGATCACTACCCCCTGCCCTTCCTAGATGAGGTCCTCGAGCGCTTAGCTCATCAGAAGTTCTTTTGTTACCTCGATGGATATTCCGGTTTTTACCAAATCCCGATACACCCGGACGATCAAGAGAAAACTACTTTTACCTGTCCTTTTGGGACGTATGCTTTCAGAAGAATGCCATTCGGGCTCTGTAATGCACCAGCTACTTTCCAAAGATGCATGTCTTCTATCTTTGCGGGATTGACAGAATCTATAATGGAGGTATTCATGGATGATTTCTCAGTTTATGGAGACTCCTTCGACAACTGTCTGCTCAACCTGGTTCAAGTTTTACAAAGATGTGAGGAAACAAACCTCATTCTAAATTGGGAAAAATGCCATTTTATGGTAACAGAGGGTGTTGTTTTGGGACACAGAGTGAGCGACAGAGGGATTGAGGTGGATCAAGCAAAAATTGACGTTATCTCGAAATTGATGCCACCAAAAGACGTAAAAGGGGTACATGCCTTCTTAGGACATGTTGGGTTTTACAGAAGATTTATTAAAGACTTCTCCAAAATCGTAAAACCCATGACACAACTGCTGACCAAGGACACAGAGTTCAACTTTAACCAAGAATGTTTGCAAAGTTTCACAACTCTGAAAGATGCCTTGATTTCTGCACCCATACTACGAGCTCCAGATTGGTCGTTACCTTTTGAAATCATGTGTGATGCGAGCGATTATGCCATAGGGGCTGTTTTAGGGAAAAGAATCGACAAGAAACCCTATGTTATATACTACGCATCTAAAACGCTGGATGAAGCATAAACATAAGCACCTTCTTGGGGTTTTCATCAGGTGGCGTCCATGAGGAAGAACTGGAGTGCCCTACTACCGGATGCATTGTGGGCGTACATGACAGCTTACAAAACACCTATAGGCACCACGCCTTTTAGGTTGGCGTATGGTCGGGCTTGTCACTTACCAGTAGAGTTAGAGCACAAAGCACATTGGGTGCTTAGAAGGCTCAACTTGAGTTACGATGGAGCGGGGAGGAAAAGAATGCTTGAATTGAATGAGTTGGATGAGCTGCGGATGACGGCATACGAAAACTCGTGGATATACAAAGAGCGCACCAAGTTAATCCACGATCGCCACATCCAGTTGCGCACGTTCAAGAAAGGAGATAGTGTATTGCTGTTCAATTCACGACTGAAGTTGCATCCCGGGAGGCTCAAATCCCAGTGGAGTGGGCCATTCATGGAGAAGAGGTCAAACCACACGGCGCGATCTTGGTGCGTGATTGTGAGACCACGTTTTTAGTGAATGGACAAAGATTGAAGCTCTACTTTGGTGAAAATTACAAGAGGAAGGTGAATGAGGTCAAACTCATTTCACTTTCGGATGAATGAGGTGCCCTAAAGTCGTCTAGCCTAAGACGTTAAATACGGGCGCTTGTTGGGAGGCAACCCAACCATCGGTACCTTAGTGTAGTTCAAGTACGATCGTAGGTTGATTTGTTTTGGTTCAATTTTTAGTGTAAAAAAAGATACCGTGATCGGTTTGTTCTTTGTGCAGGCTGAGGCAGAGTCGATACCATCGACACACTGGTCGATGGTATCGATCATGGTACAGGTTGATGACTGCGGATTTTGCTCTGCGTCGATACCATCAACAACCTCGTCGATGGTATCGACCTACCTACAGGCAGGTCGTGAAGAAAAAGTCGATGGTATCGAGATGCCAGTCGATACCATCGAGATCTCTGGAGATTTACAGACAAAATCGGCTCAGGAAAGATGATACCATCGACGGCCATGTCGATGGTATCGACACAGATACAGGTTGAGATGCAAAGCGGAGGTGTTGCAACAAAGAAAAGTCGATACCATCGACCCGAGTCGATGGTATCGACCATCCACGTCACCGATCCACGCGAACAAATCAATGGTGATCGTGGCATCAAGACGGTCGATCTGGGTGCAGTGTCGATACCATCGAACCATGTCGATGGTATTGACACGTCAGTGATCCGAGGTTCAAGATCCAGCCATCGACGACCGTCGATACCAGTGAGGGGCGGATAGCATCGAAACGTGTCGATACCATCGACTCGCGTCGATGGTATCGACGGGTCAACATTGGCGTCGGCCACTTCTATTTAAGGGGGGTGATTGCGTCAGTTGACGTCACACTTTCAGAGCAATCTCGCTCTCCTGTGCCGAGTGACCCTCCGAGCCTTCCAAGCCGACGACGAGCAGCACCGAGCAAAGGCCTTCATTGAGCGGAGATTCAACTCTCCAATTTTCACTGAGCTCTCTTTCTGATCCCCATTTCTCATCGCAAACATGGCGCATGTGGCTGGAGCGTCCTCCTCGCACACAAATCCGATGGACATCCCAGAATTCGTGCCACCACTGCCATCGTCGATCGCACATCCCCGACTTGTCCATCCTTCCTCGGAGGTCCGTAAGATCTACGAGGAGATCATGCGGAGGAAGATAGAGCCCACCCGGTACGTGGACTGGGAAATGATACGAGATCTCGGATTCGAGGCCAACTTGGCCTACGTTCTGAAGGGGCAGGCCCACCACACACCAATAAGGCCTGGCGAGCTGGAATTTCATGCAGATGGCCAGCCGTTCTTCGGCAACTGGCCCACGTACAAAGAGTTGGTGGCAGAGTTCATGGCGTTGCTGGACATCTGTGTCGTGCCCAACGACATCGTAACTACCGATCGTGAGTGGATCAAGGGCCGGGTGTCTTTCCAGCTGTACAACCACGACTACACCCTCACACTCAAGCAGTTCAACATGATCTTCAACTGGAACCATTCACAGTACGACCACCGGTGACTAGACAACCACAGCGACTACGACGCCATCTTCTCCGAGCTGGTGACAGTGCCGCAAGGAAATTCGGTGAGCTACCACAATGCCGTGGTAGCCGATTTCGAGCACCCTTTCGTCCGAGTATTGCACCGGATGCTTAGTTCTATGCTTTTTGCCCGAGGTGATCTGGCCCTCAGCAAATTTTAGGGGTCGGACCTATTCTTTCTGTATAAACTCCTGAAGAAACAAGAATGTAATTGGGGTGCCTTCTTTATGCAGCGAGTATTGGATGTGAAGAGGAGTACGAGGAAAGCCTCGATTCACTTTGGCGGGCTTATCACTAAGCTGGACATCTACTTGGGGTTGAATCTCGAGCAACTGACTCCTCTATGTACAAGAAGCAAGGTGAACTTGCAACATCTACACCGGTCCAATCTCCTACTTCTTCGAAATGGTTTGGTGTATGCACATTGCCACGTCAACCATGCCTACCAAGAGTGCTCGTTGCCTGATCCGGTCTTCAACATCGAGGGGGCGCAACACTTCTGGTTTCCAATCATAGCCATCGCCGACTCCGATGACGAAGGCGGCAATGACGGTGGTGACGACGGAAATGGCGACGAGGCTGAGGAGGAAGAGGAGGCATTCACACCTCTTCGGGCACGAGTGGCACCACAGAAGCGTCCTCGGATGCATCTAGGTGCATCTTCATCATCACAGCCTACGCCCCCGCCACCACAGCCCTCGCAGCCAAGTGAGGATGCCTATTCCATGCAGGGCATGTACGCGATGCTGTAAGACATCCAGCAGACCCATCATGGCCACACAGCCACTTTTGCCGGTATTCAAGATACTACCAACTGACTCTTTGTCAATCAGCAGGCAATTTTTGAGAATGAGTGCCTTCTTTTCGAGAATCAGTAGAACATCCATGATAGGTTGCACAGGATGGAGGTGCAACAACAGCCGTTTTTCGATCATTACTGGAGCCAGAATTATTTTGGGGGGTATCCACAGCCTCCGCCGATGCCCCAGTACGATCCGACATTCCAGGGGCAGTACCCGTCTTGGGACCCCACGGCGCCGCAGTACCCGCCTCCACCACCACAGGAGTGATCCAGTATCACTGTTCCAATCTTTAAGTTTGTTTTTGACTATGAGGTCATAGTCGAATTCAAGCTTAGGGGGGTAGTTGGAACAGCTTTATCTTTTATTGTTTTTTTTAATTTTAACTTTATTGTTTTTGTTCTTGTTATTTGTTTCTTGCAATTTTAGTTTTTGTAGGATCCACATGCTATCTAGTGTAATCATGGATGTCATAAAGTTTGTGTCATCTCATTAATTGTGCATGGGAAAATCAAGGAAATCAAGGGAAATTTAAAATTTTTTTTGTGTGTTTGCAAAGGCTTGTCTTGTTTAACCTTGGGCACATATCCTATGAAAATGATTGGTTTTGTCAACTTTAAAACAAAATTTCACAACTGTACTCCTAATGATTCATGAAAGTGGACGAAAATGGTTGTTTGAGCCTAAACTGACCAAATGGTAATGAGACTCTAATTGGATGTAAGAGAGAGAAACCTCTTAACTACTACACAGGTCAGTAAGGAGGGACACATAATATCTTTCTAAGGTTCACTCATCTAGTCTTGTGATCTTTCCACCTCTTCACTTTTCACAATCCACCACAAGAATTGGAAGTACTTTACAGTTTTAACTTCTTTGACAACATTTCATATAGATAGGTCCTGCATTGAATTTATTTCCATATGTTTTGCATAAAAAGAAAGAAAAAATTAGAATAGTGATACATGCACATTACCCTTAGGTGCATGCCATGTAGTTGCATTCATAATTTTCATGCATAAAGTATATCATGTATCTCAATTTTTCTCCAATGGTGAATTAAATTGTTCCATACCTTCTAAATAGTGCGAATTTCTGAGTATGAAGAAAAATAAGCCCACTAAAATATTCATTATCAATTATGGATATAAGGGTTTAAAAAAGAAAAAAAAAGAAAAGAGAAGAATCTGAAAAATTTGCATAATGAAAAAAAAGAGTTATGTAGAAGCAACAATAATAAGAAGGAGAAAGGAACATAATATCACCTGCATTTCAAGATAATTGAGTACATGATGTATCTTAATTAGATGTCCATTTCGTTTTGAGATGGATGGTTAGTACATGCATCATTTCACCCAATTTTAGGCATTAGGGCATTTTTCATGTGCATTTGCATCATTTTAGACAATTTTGTTTTATGCATGTTGAAACTGTATAATACTTCCACTTTCTTCCATGAACCACCCATCTTCATCCACCCGTTGCTCGGATTGGTAGGCCACCGTGAATTTCTCCTCACTAATGAATATCAGGAGAACTGCTTCCATGTAGATGGTAGTTAGGGCGAGCAACGTAGTATAGGAGATCACAAGATGCACCAAGTCTGAACCGGTGAGTTTTATTATGTTAACTGCCTTATGTGATAGTGTTCATCAGTTTTGAGGTCAATTTCTTTTATGGATGATTACTGTCGCCTTCAGGGTAATTACCGTTCCGTGGTTAGAGAGGGCCGGTATGTGAATGTCCGGTGGGAGTCATATGGGATGTTGGTTGTGGTGTGTTGTTTTTCAGTTGACATTAGCAATTCTATTCTAAGGATTAGTTGCTCGAGGGCGAGCAACGTTCAAGCTTAGGGGAGTTTGATGCGATGATTTTGAGTCGCATTTATAGACCTGTTTGATATGTGTTTTATGCTTTTATTAGTCATTTTTATGGTTAATGTTGCATAATTCATCCACTTTGGTCTTTGCTACTATTTTATGTCAAATCCCCTTTATTTCATTGTTTTGAGCATTAATTGTCAAAATATTATTATTTGTGTGAATTTATGTGGTTTCGTGTTTGAATTTCAGGAAAAACAAGTATCTGCTTCCGTTGATACCATCGACGGAAGTCGATACCATTGACCGGACCACAGGCTTCCAGCCGCGAGTATCAGCAAATAGTCGATACTATGGACATGGATGTCGATGGTATCGAGCTACCATCAGGTTGCTAATAAGGGAGCAGTCGATAGTATCGACACCAAGTCGATACCATCAACGCACGGAGGCTACATCGACGTAAAATGACAAAACCGTCGCTATAGGTTCGTCGATACCATCGACCCGCGTCGATGGTATCGAGATTACATCAGGCGCTCATACGAAAGGAAAGAAGGGCTGCCGCTACCACACTGGGTCGATACCATCGATCCGCGTCGATGGTATCGACACCGTAAGATATGCGTTTGATTCAGAATGATCTTAATCGGACGGCCGTGGTTAATTAGCGACCAAATGAGGGAGATATACCTAATGACGGCCGCCTAGACGTGGGGGGGATCTCAATTAGCCATTGCACGAGTACTGAGGAGCAGTAGAGAGGAGAACAGAGGACAGAAGCCCATACCAGTTGATCCGGACACCGAAGAAGACGGATTCCACCACTGAAAGGCGGGAGAGCACGTGTTCTACGCGAAGGATCAACCGGTTCTTCTCCGTTCAGGGGTTTCACCTCTCATTTCACGTTTTTCATATGATTTCCCCTATCTCTATCTTGTATTTGTTTGAGATGAACATGTGGGGCTAATCCCCTTCGTCTTTAGGACCGGGATTAGCCCGAGAATTCATTGTATGACAATTTTATAATAGTAATTCATATTTTATCTCTTAAATCCGTGGTATAATTTCGTTTTCTCAATATATTGTTATGCTTGATCACCATAATAATAACCTAATGCCCTTAATCACTTTGAAAGAAGGATTAACGGCTGAAAAGAGATGGAATTCATGTTAATCGACGAACCCCTTGAACAAGGTGGTGTAAAATTAATGGTGGATACTGAGAGATCGTTCATAATGCACCTAGTTTAGGGTATATGTTACTACGACGGTGGAACCGACCTAGGCTTAGGTAGTGAATTGCACCACGACAGTGGGCAATTCTGTTTTCAGGCCACTACCCGGATAGAGAGATAAAATTGAGGCATTATATAAAATCTAATACAATGAAAACCCGCGGTGAAACAGCAATCCTAAAGATACCCTTTTGAATTGATTAAATCAACATTTAATCGATCGTTTGTTTTGTTTTGTTTTTATTTTCTTTTAATTTCAACAACAACTCTCAACTTGTTAATCGGCTTAGTTGATCGCGAGTAGTTAGTAGGAGTCACCGAAGATTGCACGTATCCCTGAGTTCGACTCGGGCCTCACAAAGGCCTGTACTACTCGACGCGTTCACTTGCGTTTTAGCGCATAGTAAAAATTCCGTCAGAACGGATTTTTCACGTAGAATCTGAATTTTTAGTTTTTAAGTCCTAATTCTATTTCCTTTTTTGAAGTTACTTTGAATGGCATTTTAAGTATGTTAAATGTTCTAAAAATCATAATTAATTCATTTTAACTCCAAATTGAGAAATAAAAAATGTTTTCTTAATCGGTGAAACCTAAGTGAGCTTTTGGTTCTATTTTTGAGTCCTAAATAAGTGGTTTTCGAATAAGGTCTAAAATGGGTAATTTCCTTTATACTTTATGCTTAATAAATGCTAATTTATGTGAAATGTTTGTAACTAGGGTTAATGGATGTTGACACAATCTAATCAGTGATAATGATGGATGTGAATCTTTAATGAGGTATGTGACTACTATGTATGTGACACCTATTTATGTGGAATGTATGATTGTGGAATATATTTGCAAATAACCCATCCTTCAGTTGGGTTTCATCCAACCCCCATTTTTTAATGAGTCAATGGCTAGCATTGATATCTTCTCTCTAATGCCTTTATTTGGCTCCTTATTTAATTGAATCTTATATTTCCTATGTTGACTCATTTATTTGAAATACTTGAATATTGTTATCACCAATGTTGGTTCATTTATTGAGATTGTTTCATGGGTTTTATTCCCCATTTTCTATGATGCAATATCATTTATATTTCCACTACTTCCAAGTGGATTACTCAGCATGAGGAATTACTGACAAAATAACTAATGTAGTGTACATGAGTACAAACCACCCATAGAGGGCATGTGTAATTTCGCCCTGGGGAATGTGCATTTTCTCCCCATATTATATATACTTTTGAGGTTTGGGATGTGCATTTTCCCCTCTCCTCTTGGTTGAGGTCCGGTAGGTGCCTCACCCTACATTAGGATATTTGTTGTCAAAATATCATTCATGCTTATTGTTTATTATTGTGGTAGATGCATCTTGGTAGAAGTTCTTAAATCTTAATTATTATACTTACCTCATACTTTTGACTCTCTAAGTATTGTGAATCATTTTATTATGCAATGTTGCACTTTATTAATTGTCCTTATTCCTTTTGATTAACACATAATTTTATCTCTCTCTTATTGGGTGATCCCAACCACCCAGGTATAGGATCAGAGTGCACAGTTGAAGCATGGTGAATCAGCATAAGGCTAGGGATAAGAGTTCAACCATCTAGCTTGGACTTAGCTATAGTTGATGATGTTTGGAGACAAGTTGAATTGGTTTGAGTCTTCCTCTACCTAGATCCTATTATTTTTGTGTATAAAGTTGTACACCCTATTTGGGAAGATTTTATGATGTGCCCTTTATACAATTGTTTAGTCAAAGTTTTATCTTTCACTGCCTACACATTGGTGTTTTTGCTTGCTATGAATTTTTAGTAAAGATATTTTTAGTCTTTACAGGAAGCCATCATGCTTCTCACTGTCGAACTCTGATTTGATCTGCTGTATCACAATATCCATATGTTTTGCCTCTCTGATATGCTGTCTCAGTGTAGGCTTCACTTGTAAGTGTGTCAACAAACTAGCTAACAAAGAGATTTCCAACTTGACATTCATATGACACAAGTAGACCAACTTGTCTCACTTGTGGCACATTAAAGAACTCAACATACCTCTATCCATAGATGAAGATTTCCTGCTCAAAGTGTCTTCCATGACACTCACCTTTCCCATGTGATAATCAATAGTGCAGTCATAGTCTTTAATCATCTCCATCCAATGTCGTTGCCTCATGTTCAACTCTAGTGTGAGAATATGTACTTCAGATTCTTGTGATCCATGAAGATCTAACACTTCTCCCCATATAGATAGTGTCTCCAAATATTTAGGGCATGAACCACTATAACTAAGTCCAAATCATGGGTTGGATAATTCTCCTTGTGTTTCTTAAGCTGTCGGGAAGCAAAAGAAATCACTTGCTTGTCTTGCATCAACACACAACCCAAACCACTTTTAGATGCATTACAGAAGATTATGTATCCTTTTCTCTACTCATATAGGACCAAAACTCATGCACTGGTCAACTTCTCCTTCAACAACTGAAAAGCACATTGACATCTATCATCCCAGACAAACGACACATCCTTTTGCATCAATCTTGTTAGGGGTAAGGCGACAACGGTGAAGTCTTTGATGAACCTCCGGTAGTAGCCTGCCAAACCTAGGAAACTGCATACTTCTGTCGGCATCTTTGGTTGCTCCCATTCTATCACATACTCTACCTTCTTAGGGTCCACACGTACTCCTTCTACAGATATAACATGCCCCAAGAAAGCTACCTCCCTTAACCAAAACTCACAATTGCTAACTTAGCATAGAGCTGGTGCTGTCTCAACAATATCAATGCTTGACGTAGATGCTATTCATGTTGCTGACTGTCTCGACTATATATCAAAATGTCATCTATGAAGACAACCACAAACCAATCAAGGAATGATCGGAACACCATGTTCATCAAATCCATGAATTCTGCTGGTGCATTGGTCAGCCCAAATGACATAACCACAATCTCGTAGTGACAATACCTCATTCTAAAAGCTGAATTTGGTATGTCATCCTCCTTGATCCTCAATTGATGATAGACTGATTGTAGATCTATCTTTGAGAACACCATTGTGCCACACAATTGGTCAAACAAGTCATCTATCCTCTGCAAGGTATACTTATTCTTTATCCTGACCTTGTTCAACTGTCTGTAATCTATGTACAACCTCATAGACCCATCCTTCCTCTTTACAAACAGCACTGGTGCACCCCACGTCGATGTACTTGGTCTGATGAAACCTTTGTCAAGCAGTTCTTGCAAATGTTTCTTCAATTCTTCCATCTCTGTCGGTGCCATCCTGTATGGCGTCTGAGCTATTGGCTGTGTGCCAAGAATCAGATTGATATCAAAATCAATCTCTCTGGGTGGGGGAACACCGGGAAACTCTTTAGGGAACACATATTCAAACTCCCTAACCACCGACACTTCCTGAATACTAGGAATCCTCTCCTCAATATCCATCACATGTGCCAAAAACACTTCACAACCTTGTCTCAGAAGCTTCCCCACCACCATGGTTGAAACAAGACACGTCAAAAGAATCTTCCTATCTCCCTAGAAGATCCACACCTCTCTACCGTCAACAAATATTGCTTGCTTGGAACCACAATTCAAGACTACTCTATACTTCTACAAGGTATCCATTCCAAGGATCACATCGAATCCATGCATGTTAAGTGGTATGAGATCCACTTGAATGATGTGTTCTGAAAAAGAGAGAACACATGAAGGACACACATTCTGCAACATTGCAAAACTGACCAAGAGGTTTCTAGAAATAAGATACTCTTCCTATGACTAATAGGCAAAGAAC
The DNA here is from genome assembly GCA_963693085.1 of Alisma plantago-aquatica. NCBI lineage: Eukaryota > Viridiplantae > Streptophyta > Magnoliopsida > Alismatales > Alismataceae > Alisma > Alisma plantago-aquatica. Next base: position 1,766,347,079 of record OY856409.1, read on the forward strand.
AACTACTAAGCACTTCATGTGAGATAAAAGAGTGCGTAGAACCCATGTCAACCAAAATAGATATAAACAAGAAGAAGACAAATCAGAATAAATTAACTCTATCTGACCTGTCACCACTCGTGGGTTGACCACCGCCTCCGGCTGACTCATGGTGTAGAATCTAGATGTTGCCTATTGTTGCCTCCGTCCTCTACTTCCCTGAGTAGACGATTTAGCTTGTGCCACTTGGCCACATTCTCATCCTCCTATGTTACTATTGCTTAGCTATCTCTGTGAGCCCTAACGGCTCTGCCTCAGCTGTTGAGTCACTTCATCACCTCTCATAGAGAAGAACACATGGGTATGTCCAACTTGCCCACACTTGTAACACGTCTTGCTCTCATACCAAGGATTAGATGGCCAAGTCACCGACACTAAAGCTATACTCTAAGCTCGTGTCGATGGAAAAATACATCCTCGCCCCTTACTGGGTGACCATTGTGTTGAAATGTCAAACCTTTGTGGAACTGGCGGTGCAGAAAACCTTGGCTTGGTAAAGCCACTAGAAGTCTATCCTGGAAACTGTGTAGACCATTTTTTGTAACTCATCTCTCACTTCTCCTTAATAGATCATTCTATTCACCGAACCGACTCCACAAACATGGCAAACCATTCTTTGTTCTCCAAAGAAGCTGTTGGGGTAGACAACCCATCACTTAACCCCTTCTCAAAATGACAAATCCGATCATCATCTATCGCCGCCATATGAGGACTACACCTCAACAACTCCATGAACCTTGCCTCATACTTGTTGATTGTCATGGATCCTTGACAGATCATCTCAAAGTGGCTGATATTCTCATCAAGATACATCCATGGGAAGTACCAGCTAATGAACTCCCGTCGGAACTCCTCCCAACCAACCACCACTCTGGGTCTCTTCTCTTCCTCTGTGGCCCACTAATGGCCAACAATCCCCTTCATGAGGTACATCACATGCTTCACCTTATCTGCCTCGGGGATACTTAGGATATTGAAAGCCTTTTTAAGCTCTATCAGCCACAGATACGCATCTGTTGGGTCAATTGTCCTCGCATACTAAACCACTCCAACTCATAGAAGACGCTCAATAGTCTTCCAAGTGCATGATAATTCCACATTATGGGTTGGTGCCTTAGGCTGAGGCACATGAATACTATCCGCCATATGCGTCATTGCTGCCATAAACTGCCCAAAAAGTGATTTGAAGGTAGGATTTTCTATCATGGCAGGGTCAACCTGGGGGACTTCAGGCACCCGATCTTCATGTGCCTTGTTCCTTACACCACCACCTGGTGCTGCAACATTGCTCTCGACAACATGTTCTTTGTGTAAGGAGAGTGAGTGAAATCACCCCTTTACTAAAAATTTGAATAATTGACATCCATTCCAAACACACTCAGAGGTATGCTGGAATGGGCATAAATTTCCAAATTTATTATAATGGTATGCAAAAGGCCAAAGTGTTACTGCGGAATTAAACAAATGATTATATTCAATTTTCACAAAAGATTACACAAGTACATCAAATTCTCCCATTAGGGTTTACATCAAGACACACAATTAGTATCTAGATAGAGGCAAGTCTAGACTACTATAATCTTGTCTCCAAGAAACATCTCCATCAAATGAGTCCAAGCGAAAAGCTAATATCTTCCTTGTCTTATCCATCACATTGCTCAACACCTGGGTGGTTGGGAAGGCACCCAGCAAAAAGGGAAAGGGAGGAAAAGTATGTGTCACAAAACTAATCTGGGATATCAAGATAAGTACAACAAATAAAATAGGCCAGGGTTCATCATATGATTAAGATAACAAGAGTATGAGGCTATATTCAAAAGAAACTTGGCATTAACAATTATATCAAAAAGGATTTGCATGTAAGATAATTATGCCTACCTAACTAAGTAGGGTTGAGGCACCTACCAGACCTCTAACCTTAGGTGAGGGGAGAATAAGACATTCCCAATCACCTACAATATTATGGGGAGAATAAGACATTCCCTAGGGCGATTATTTACATGCCCTCTGTGGGTGGTTGTACATAAGTACCGCTACTTCAAATTAAATAGAACATAAATCCACATGTTAGAAAAGTAGTCATGGAAAGAGTAGTCATAATATTCAATAATCATGGCAGTGGGGTATAAGACCCAAACAAGAAGAAATTATAATCTAATTTGATGCATGAACAACATTAGGATTCAAGAATAGAATATTTATGGTTCATTTAAGACTCATTAGGGAAATATAGTATTTGGCTGCAATTATCCCAACATAGGGTGTAAGGAATGCACATACCTCTCTTACTGATATCAATTACTAACTTTCACCACTTTAATTGAGTCCAAGTTCCACTTTGCCTATTTTCAATGTATTAAAATGTATTAGAGTACATAGTGCACATTAATATATAGAAACCCTATTTTTAGAGATTTTTAGCAAAATTTGGATTTAGAATCTTAAAACATAACCAATAAACTTATTAGGTTTTCCTAATTAAGAAAACATATATTTATGTTAATTTTGGAGTTATGATGATTAAGATGTAATTTTTATGCATTTTATGCATTAAATTCGTTTTACAAAAATCACCCTTCGTAAAACCATGAAATCAGACCTTGAAAATATTTTTATTAGATAGATATTAATTTTCCAATTCCAAAACATATTTATTTGTCAAATTTGTATAAGCGGTTTAGAAGATATGAATTTTGCAATACTGACCAATAGGAAATTGCCACATCATAAAACCGACCGAGATAATTAAAGAGAGAGGGAGAGGGAGAAAACACCATTCGACCAATATCAGGTTTGAAGTTGCATAGGTAACCAAACTAGAGCTTCTATAGAAGGTAAAACAACAAGAAATCAAAACCTTAGAAGAGCATGGTAAAAAGAGATGGAAATCGTCGATTTTCAACTTAAGAGCATGAGTTTTAAGCATGTACTAAGAAATATATGAGAAGGGTGTTAACCAAACTTGCCTCTAGGAAGATAATAAGGTTCAAACAGAAAGGATTCCGAGATTAAAAGGTCTAGTTGCTCCAAGCCAAGCTCCTTTCTTGAGCAAAGATCACCTTCTCCACTTTAGAGGTGCAAACCCTAGCAAAAGAGCATGGAGATGAGATGTTTTAGGGTTTTAGGTTGAGTTTTACCATGTACGGTCATGGTTCCTACCTATAATAAGGTGTAAGGAAGACTAACAGTATAAAAATAGGGAAGGAATGGAGGAAACTTACTAGTGTTGGTCTAATTTACCAAGGAATAGCTTTAGAAACCATAATAGGGCAATTTCGAAACCCTAGGAGCCTTCTTCACCAAGGTAGGCTCCCTCTATTACCTTGGGGTAGAAACTTCATGGACAAATACAGAAGGAACTATTATCTAAGCTATAGGAAATAAAAGGAGAGCAAGAGTTTTCTAATTGTAAGTTGGGAAGGGGTATACATGGCTATATATAGAAAGAGGTGAAGCATGAGGAGTCTTAAAGGACTTTCCATGTGTCTTTAGCCTAGGGATTGATGGCCATGCAAGAGGATAGCTCATAGAGGCTTCATGCATATCAAAAGTCGGTCTTAAGAGCCCATAGATTATTCTAGGCCATCCCCACCGTTTTTCAAGAAAGAAATAACCTCATTGGTTGATAGCTTTTAAGGATAAGCATCTTTATAAAGAGGGTAATCCCTATAATGCCCTTGGAAAGAAATACCATCAAACCAAGGTAAAACTAGGTTCTCCAATGGTTTAAAATCTCGTTAATGGTAAGGTAATATATAAGGATTAAAATTCAGTTGATAATTTTCAAAGAAAACCTCCCAATTGGGTAAATTACATAAAAGTCCAGAATGTACCTAAAATTGCATAACTTGCACAAACAACATCCAAATCAAACCAAATTTGAAACTTAGCCTCATTTTATGTTTTCAAGTCATATCAAAAAGTTATATTAAGGTTTATATCACTTAATTATAGTAATTAAGATTTTACTGCGGTATTTGTGCATAAACCCTTCCATTGGTATAATGAATGAATAAATGTTCACTAAACCACTATAAATTCCACTAATTAAATAAAAAGGCCAATAAGGATAGAAATGAAAGGAAAATATGGGAAATAGGGTCAAAAGATAAAATTCCAAATTTCAGTATGTTACAATACTCCACCCCTTAAAGAGGATTTTGTCCCCGAAATCATAAGCAAGAAGGGAAGGGTGAGTGTGCAACATCTGGTCACAAAACATCATGTTATTTCTCCAACCTTAAATTCCACCAAGAAATTCATCAACATATACTCCACAAGCATTTCAACATAGGATAGGTTCTCAAGGATCACCTAGGTTCCATTATTTAGATATTCTTTTTAGGAGATTTAACATTATTTACATTTTTGGCTTATTAAGATTATATTTATTATGATATCACATTATCATTATTATTCTTATAATTGTGTCATGTCATATTTACTTTGTTTACAAAAGAGTTATATTTCATTATTATGCTCAAAACCATGTATTTTTCTTATTTACCTCATTATGAGTTTTAACGCAATTAGAGTTTTCTCAATTATCAATATACTTGATTATTATCCTTAATAATTGGATTTAGTCTCTATTATCAACATATTGAATTATAACAAATTGTTTTGCATGAATTAAGACATTTTATCCAACTTGTTACAAGTAATCCAAATAATGTCACATTAATCACTTATATCTATATTTACATTGTCACATTAACTTTCTTATTCACATTAATGTCATCATTAATCATTTTTTTTCATATTTATTCAGTTCTTATGATTGATTATGCACTTTTATGTGAATCAATTACTACTTATCCATATTGAAGTCATTATATGTATTTTAGTGATCAAGGTGGGACATATTACAAATTGATTCACAGTGTGTGTATTAGATAACAAGGTAACATACTATGCATTTCATATTGATGATTTGATTAATATGTGATTAGATGATTATATATATCATTTATATGTATCAAAGTATGTTAACTGATTATGGAACCTAATGTCATTAATGTATCATGAAAGGCATTAAGGATGTATATGTTAAGGTTTGATGATTACAACTTAGGGTTCAGGTTAATATGATCACTAAATTTTACTTAGAATGTATTAAGTCCAAGATTAGCTTACAATAATCTTACTTGTCATTTCATTAGAGTTTATTGGTTTATGACATGGGCAACACCATGCATATCCATTAGGATTAATATGTGAGTTACTCATATTATGTGCATTAGGTATTCATTAGGTTTTGAACATATAAATTATTCCTCAGATGATCATTATATGTTCATTAATATATAAACAAGCACGTTAGGCTATAACTATAACTTGTTTGGACCCCACTAAGGTTTCAATCACAACAACCTCCTAAGTATGGGGTTAGGGTTTCTAAAGATAGTGTAGATAGATTTCAAGATGTCATAGGGCTCCATCCTCCTAAAGAGGATTTCGTCCTCGAAATCTAACTACCCAACATAATCAAACTAACTATACTCCCCCCTTAAAGAGTTCGACCTATCAAGCCAAACTACACTAGGGTTAAAGGATGAGTCTAACTAAACCATGTAAAAGATCCATCACACTTCCACTGTGCACTCTGATAGCTCACTTAACCCCAAACTTCAAAGTCTAGGTTCTAGGGATCAACTATCCAAACATGTGACCCCAAGGGATATAAGGAGACTATCTTGGCATCCATCCTCAAATAAGTCATCATACACCTAAAACTTACAGTTCACAAAGATATACAACATAGATGTCTATGGTCATTATTGCCTAAAAGCAAACTATTTTGGACAATCCATTTCATCGTAGGCCAAGACAGTATCATATGGATCTGGGAGTCCTCGTAAACCAAGCAAGTGGCGTGGAGGAAAATATTGCCATCCCCCAGAACCTGATCCTTTCTATACACATTTGCTTCAACTTCATGCCCTAATAGTTTCCTAAAGGCAAACCTAAACAACATTAATTTATGCATATTTTAGTTATGAGTATTTTAGGGTTTTATTCATCATGATACTAATGTGGAACTATATGGTCCTAAATCAACATTTCATCATTTATAGATCAACTCTAGGGCAACCATGTCACCGAAAGGAACTATGTAAGGAAGGGATTCTAATTAGGGAGACAAAACTAAAATAGTCAGATTCTGACTACCATGGGCTCTGATACCATGTTGTAAAGGAGAGTGAGTGAAATCACCCCTTTACTAAAAATTTGAAGAATTGACATCCATTCCAAACACACTCAGAGGTATGATGGAATGGGCATAAATTTTCCAAATTTATTATAATGGTATGCAAAAGATCAAAATGTTACAACAGAATTAAACAAATGACTATATTCAATTTTCACAAAAAGATTACACAAGTACATCAAATTCTCCCATTAGGGTTTACATCAAGACACATAATTAGGATCTAGATAGAGGCAAGTCTAGACTACTACAATCTTGTCTCCAAGCAACATCTCCATCAACTGAGTCCAAGCCAAAAGCTAAGATCTTCCTTGTCTTATCCATCACATTGCTCAACACCTGGGTGGTTGGGAAGGCACCCAACAAAAAGGGAAAGGGAAGAAAAGTATGTGTCACAAAACTAATCTGGGATATCAAGAAAAGTACAAAAAATAAAAATAGGCTAGTCTATATTCAAAAGAAACTTGGCATTAACAATTATATCAAAAAGGATTTGCATGTAAGATAATTATGCCTACCTAACTAAGTAGGGTTGAGGCACCTACCAGACCTCTAACCTTAGGTGAGGGGAGAATAAGACATTCCCAATCACCTATAATATTATGGGGAGAATAAGACATTCTCCAGGGCGATTATTTACATGCCCTCTGTGGGTGGTTGTACATAAGTACCGCTACTTCAAATTAAATAGAACATAAATCCACATGCTAGAAAAGTAGTCATGACAAGAGTAGTCATAATATTCAATAATCATGGCAGTGGGGTATAAGACCCGAACAAGAAGAAATTATAATCTAATTTGAGGCATGAACAACATTAGGATTTAAGAATAGAATATTTAGGGTTCCTTTAAGCCTCATTAGGGAAATATAGGATTTGGCTGCAATTATCCCAACATAGGGTGTAAGGAATGCACATACCTCTCTTACTGATATCAATTAATAACTTTCACCACTTTAATTGAGACCAAGTTCCACTTTGCCTATTTTCAATGTATTAGAGTACATATTGCACATTAATATATAGAAACCCTATTTTTAGAGATTTTTGGCAAAATTCGGATTTAGACTCTTAAAACATCACCAATAAACTTATTAGGTTTTCCTGATCAAGAAAACATATATTTATGTTAATTTTGGAGTTATGATGATTAAGATGTAATTTTTATGGATTTTATGCATTAAATTCATTTTACAAAAATCACCCTTCATCAAACCATGAAATCAGACCTTGAAAATATTTTTTAGATATAGATTAATTTTCCAATTCCAAAACATATTTATTTGTCAAATTTGGATAAGCGGTTTAGAAGATATGAATTTTGCAATACTGACCAATAGGAAATTGCCACATCATCAAACCGATCGAGATAATCAAAGAGAGAGGGAGAGATAGAAAACACCATTCGACCAAGATCAGGTTTGAAGTTGCATAGGTAACCAAACTAGAGCTTCTAGAGAAGGTAAAACAACAAGAAATCAAAACCTTAGAAGAGCATGGTAAAAAGAGATGGAAATCGTCGATTTTCAACATAAAAACATGACTTTTAAGCATGTACTAAGCAATATATGAGAAGGGTGTTAACCAAACTTGCCTCTAGGAAGGTAATAAGGTTCAAATAGAAAGGATTCTGAGATTAGAAGGTCTGGTTGCTCCAAGACAAGCTCCTTTCTTGAGCAAAGATCACCTTCTCCACTTTAGAGGTGCAAACCCTAGCAAAAGAGCATGGAGATGAGATGTTTTAGGGTTTTAGGTGGAGTTTTACCATGTATAGTTATGGTTCTGATCTATACGAAGGTGTAAGGAAGACTAACAGTATAAAAATAGGGAAGGAATGGAGGAAACATACTAGTTTTGGTCGAATTTACCAAGGAGGAGCTTTAGAAACCCTAATAGGGCAATTTCGAAACCCTAGGAGCCTTCTTCACCAAGGTAGGCTCCCTCTATTACCTTGGGGCAGAAACTTCGTGGCCAAATACAGAAGGAACTATTATCTAAGCTAGAGTAAAGAAAAGTAGAGCAAGAGTTTTCGAATTGTAAGTTGGGAAGGGGTATACATGGCTATATATAGAAAGAGGTGAAACATGAGGAGTCTTAAGGGACTTTCCATGTGTCTTTAGCCTAGGGATTGATGGCCATACAAGAGGATATCTCATAGAGGCTTCATGCATATAAAAATTCGGTCCTAAGATCCCATAGATTATTCTAGGACATCCCCACCGTTTTTCAAGAAAGAAATAACCTCATTGGTTGATAGCTTTTAAGGATAAGCATCTTTATAAAGAGGGTAATCCCTATAATGCCCTTGGAAAGCAATACCATCAAACCAAGGTGAAACTAGGTTCTAAAATGGTTTAAAATCTCGTTAATGGTAAGTTAATATCTAAGGATTAAAATTCAGTTGATAATTTGCAAAGAAAACCTCCCAATTGGGTAAATTACATAAAAGTCCAGAATGTACCTAAAATTGCATAACTTGCACAAACAACATCCAAATCAAACCAAATTTGAAACTTAGCCTCATTTTATGTTTTCAAATCATATCAAAAAGTTAGATTAAGGTTTATAGCACTTAATTATGGTAATTAAGCTTTTACTGCGGTATTTGTGCATAAACCCTTCCATTGGTATAATTAATGAATAAATGTTCACTAAACCACTATAAATTCCACTAATTAAATAGAAAGGCCAATAAGGATAGAAATGAAAGGAAAAGATGGGAAATAGGGTCAAAAGATAAAAATCCAAATTTTGGTATGTTACACTTTGTGTTCTCAAGACATCTTTTAGCTTTACTTCTTCTTCTTCTTCATAAGTAGAAGTGATTATAAGACAAATTGGAGGACACTAGAACAAACATGAACCCTAGTCCTAGGTCCATGTAGACTCAGTAAACCTTAAGCTCTGATACCATCAAATGTGACACCCTCTATCACACAAAATGATATTACTCAAAATAAAACTGCAGAAGAGAGATTAACAAAATTATTAGTAGAAAACACTAAGAACTAAAACCATTTTTCTTAAAATCATAAGCAACTAGAAACTTTGCACATAAGTCCTTTCATGCCTCAAAGCATACTCAAGGCATGTCGCCAACTATTATCAAAGGGACTGTTCTAAAAGCACATATACATATGTCCACCAGAACTGTTCATCATAGATATACAAACCAACCACATGAGAAAAACATGATCACAAAATGTCTTCAAAATGATTCCCAAAGAACTAAGTGTACATGGATGACTCTAGGACTCTATCAGCAAAAGACATCCAACATCACTGCCAACCTCATCAACTACTGGCCCTCCTGCTGCTCCTCAACCTCCACCGCACGATCTCTACTCCTTTATGTACAACCACCTAAAAAGGATGTGGGAAACCCATGTGGTGAGATTCCAAATCTCAATTGGAGATATAACTCACCACCAACTCTATTATCATCACAGATAGATAAAATATCATACTAAGTAGGTTGAGTAGGATTCACTAAAAATCATATATCTCAAGGATAAAACAATTAGATCAACACTATGCACTTGCCATCACTTAACAAAATATTTATCAATTTAAGAAGGAATATGAAGAACACATATCACTATTAATAACTAAATAGTATAAAATCAAAGCAAGGCCTCAACCAATGTTTCCATTTTTGATCCTAAACAATTATACTACATGAATGTTTACATATTCATTATGCTCTGAGGATTTGAGTCATACCACCCAAATCCAACTGACCACTATATGTATATAGTCAAAACTAGTACCATACAAGGTCTAATGGAAGAGTCAAATCCACGACCTCACCTTCGTCGGTCAGTATGAGGGAACACACTATAGAGACATATTAGTCATCTACAATAATGACATATACTCATGCTCAGTGATTGGCTCACACATGGCCACCCGCATATATAAAATCATGTCTAGCCCACCTTAGAACATGTACAACGCTAGAACAACAAACTCACACTTGGCCGTTCTAAGAAGGATTGGCTCACACATGGCCATCCATATAATAAAGAGATCGACTCATGCATGGTTGTATCCACATCATCTAGGGTTAAGGATATAAGGAAATTACTCAACTAGTACCCCACATATTCAAAAATATGTGCTGCGAGTTAAACTCGTTTCACCATCCAGCTATTGCTAAAACTGAATGGGTCTATGGCACATGGTAAACTACACTATTAGAATCCACTTGATTAATTGGACCAATTAAGATGACATGTAGCATCAACCAAGTTACAATGTACAAACCCAAAATAAATTCTACAAAATTAGGGTTTGAGGTATCACTAAAACATACTGAAACATATATAAGGACCACATCATCACTTTATGCCAGTTATTCATCACATGTCCATCACAAGGACCAATGTCCATCACCAAGACCAATGTCCATTACCAGGGCTACATATCTTAGGGTATCAACCCCACATCTTATATTTGAGAGAAATTGTCAGTTTCACATAAGGCAAGTAGCCATCACCAGGTCATAAGACCATTAAATCTTCTCTTGGGGTTATCATAACACACTTTCCTCTCAAGGATTATTCCAACATTTAATAAACATCATAGCTCATACCTGGCTATGCATAACATTATTTACCTTCATCGTTAGAAACATATAACAAGAGAAGAAATGCATTATTGATACTGTCAACTTGTAGAATCCATGTCCTACAAAGCACATCACATCTTTTAGGGTTAGGGTTTCCTATTTTAATCAATTAGGGTTTGCAAGGTTGGATCATCAACCATCTTTAGATCATCACTTCCTTCATCATTATGAAGTATGTTTATAAGATGTGGAAGCATATTTCTATCATTATTATGAAACATGTAAAGAGAGAGTTAGCTTTCAACATCATACACATGATTACACCATAGGGTATCACATCATACCATGTGACCCTAGCATCTACAAGATGCGTCACTACACATCACATAGGGAATCGATTAGGGTTAGGGTATCATTTAACCCTAGATATCAGGCAAATAACCTAAATACGCTATCGACCTACCAACCTCAAGGTGAGTATTAGTTTATCATCATTTGGTATTGGGCACCACAAATGATATCAATTAGAGGTACATAAGAGAGTGTATCAACCACACTATCTCAAAGGGTATCAATCTATGTATCTCTTTAGATATCGACCACCTTCACCATCACAAAAAATCAGCCATACCAACAACTAGGGTATCAGCCTCAAAGATCACCAAGGAATATCATCCAGTTTCACCATCATGGGATATTAGCCAAAGCCTCAAGGGAAGGTCCTCCTCACTTCTACTCTAGATGTATCAGGCCAGGGTGTATCAGGTTGCATGTGTGTCAGTTTAGGGTTATCCATGTCGAATTACATACTCAACTAAAAGCCTCATAATCCAACATTCTTCCTAACTAGTCACCACTAGGTCATAACAAGATGCATCATGATATGTATATTGGTTTAGCAAAAAGCATATCAGTTTATCATGTCGATTTACATAACATATCAATTTAGTCACCCTCTACCTCAAGATGACGTTACTAACAAAGCAAAAGGAAATAGGGGTGCAACTTATGGAAACAACTTCACAAAGTTCTATTCTCAAAACAAAACACAAGGCTACCAAATAAAGCTACTAACAAGTAAGAAATAATGAGCTGAGAACAACTAGCAAGGTAACAAGTAGAAAGGTGATAATAACAAAGTAGGTTTAGAGTTATATAAACTGCCTCAAGAACAACCACCAAGCTCTAAGATCCAAGGTCAAGCTCCAAGATCACAAACTCAGGGTAGAGTAAGAAGATCCTCCAAGAACAACACCTCCAATAGATAGGATAGGACCATGGTTAATAAAGCAAAAGAGAGGAAAGAAGATACCAAGGTCCATGGTTGAGAAGAAGAAATAAGGAGAGAAAGAAAGCTAGAAAACTAGGGGAAAGAGAGCATCTCAAGCTTTTGACTCACCCACCAAGTTCCAAGGGAGTGTGCTCTTCAAGCTCAAGGTCGTCCACCAAGGAGAGAAAGAAATGATCACTAAAAGGGTTCTATTGCATGGGAAGAAAGGGGTATATATACATGGCTGATGAGAGAGAGAGAGAGAGCAAGGGGAAGGTGTCACCACCTTATAACCCTAAAAGACACATGTCGAATAATAAAGGCCACATGTAACACCATGCAAAAAGGTGATAGGATCTATGTTTCTCTCACTTGGTCATTAAGAAAGGTCAAGGTTGATACACTCATCCATCCCCTTCACAAATCGATAAGGATGAAACCCTAGGTCACAAACCGATATGGCACATCTCTAGAGTCACCACAAAATGATATGGTAATCCTAAAGGTACCACCAAACCGATAGGATGTCCGTTAAGATAGACTCAACCAATATTAGGCCTCCTCAAGGCAACCACAAACTAATACCAGGTCTCCTCAAGGTTCTCAAGCCCGAGACAACACTCTTATGAGAAAATCACACCTCAAACATGTGCCCAAAACATCACCAAGGATGTCACCACTCAACCAAGGCCAAAAAAAGGCACCCAACACTTCCTCTCTCCTCTAGATGATGCTAAGAGAGAGAGAAGAAACACTCTAGAGGTGACAAACTTGCACATCAACCCCTATTATGAGTGAATTGTGTATTGCACCAAAACCTCTCCACAAAACACTAGCATTAAGAAACAAACTCAAACATGAAATACAAACCTCCAACATGCCCTAATTACATCTTAGGTGATTATAGCAAGGAGATAAGCAACACACTTAAGAAAAACAAATAGGGTTAGCCCAAAACATGGGTCAGGGTCCTTACACCCACCATATCAGAGATCTTATCCATACAGAGGCGATAAGTGCACCTTACATCTGACTCTCTTGGATAGATACAGATCCTGGATAGTTGTTTTATTTTTTGGGTGTGTTGTATAGCTTGTTTTCTAGGAGTGGGGTGTTGTTGGGTACATGTATAGCTATTTTGTTTTTTTTCTTTTATAGAGGGGTCAGGTATCTTTTATACTCTCTGTTTGAGATGGCAGAGAACCTTTAGGTGTAATCTTCTTTTTAGAATACTGTGAGGAGGACATGATGAATAAGACCTACTCCTGACTTATTAAAAAAAACTTTGAAGAAAACAACACAAGTCATGCATACAGATAAAAGTTGAATAATAGACATTCTTATATGTATATCTTGAAAAACACTAGAGGGGGGGGTGAATAGAGTTTTAAAACAATTTTAACAATTATTTAACTCAAACAACTAACCACAAAATATTGGACAAGGGGACAAAGATTTAGAGTGGTTCCAACTTTAGAAAATACTAAAGTTGTCAGTCCACTACCCGGTTGCTTACCCAACCGGGATTTGGAAAGAATTTAATTTTATTACCTCGCAAGGACTTTAAATAAAATTACAATTCTCTCCCTAAACCCTTCAAGCAGCCTTCACCTAGAAGTAATCGCACCAACCTTGAAGCAGCCTTCACCTAGAAGTAATTGCACCAACCTTGAAGCAGCCTTCCTCCTGAAGTAGCTTCCCGTTGCAATAGCCTTCTTGAAGTAGCTTCCCGTTGCGATAGCCTTCTTGAAGTAGCTTGAAGTCCACCTTCTCCTCCGAGAAGAACCTTCTCCAATCCGCAGCCTCCAACCCTAGGAGTAGCAAGGAGAATACAAAGAATAAAAGGAACAAGAAGGAAAACAGAAATTACAACTTATCCTTTTAAGCACAAGGCTTGATTTGCCTATATCAAGCGTATTGATCTCCTAACCAATGAGTGTAGAAGTGTAAGTGCTGTGGAAAGGAGATGCTAGCATATAGGACACGAAATTAGAGCAATGGGAATGAATAGCCAATGTGGAAAATGCTCTATTGCTCAAAACAGATTGCCAATGAGTATTCAAGCTCAAGTGTAGCACAAGTGTATCTTGGGTGTCTTTAGGTGTCCTAAGGCATGTCCTATTTATAGGAATGACCTACAAGTGCTTAAGGACGTTCTAGACATTTTCTAGGGGGTTCTAAGTGCTTAACTAGCCGTTAGGTATAAGTTAGGTGCATTAGTAACGGCTAGTTGCTTTATTCTGCAGTTGCTGTCAGAGTCCATCTCGGTCGACAAATTGTCGACCGAGATACCTACTCGGTCGAAGTTTTGTCGACCGACAGGCTCTCTGGATCAACGTTCATTTGCAACTGCCAACTACCTTGTCAGCTATGTCTAACGGCTACTAGGGTCTTTCTCGGTCGAGAAGTTTGTCGACCGAGAGTGTCTCGGTCGAGGAGTTTGTCGACCGAGATTGACCCTGTTTCAATCTTTTAATTAAGGCACTAAGTGTGTGTACGAGTGTGCATATGTGACACTATTAAAGGGGATGACATGACTAAGTGTGGTGTTTAGCTAGGGAAGATCTAACACTTGATTTACATGAAGTCTAAGTACTTGTACATTATATATTTGTACAAGTTTACAATTGATTACATTTCATGACATTTACAATCATTCAAGCATATAGATTCCCTAGAGCTTTTTCATCCACCTTATTCCTGCAACACTCAAGTAGCGTGTTAGATCAACAAGAATGAAATGGTTGTCATCATCGAAACAAAGGGATTTATCATAATGTCCAATTTATCCAACAATCTCCCCCTTTTTGAAGATGACAAACATTTCCTAAATATGAAATAAGGAAATATAAAGCATGTGAGTTTCATACCTGAAGATTACCTTTTGTAGCCATTCTTGTTTTGCAAGTGAGTGCTTGGCCATCAAGATGAAACTCATTTATATTTTTGATTTTATATTCTTTCTCCCCCTTTGACATTTCAAAAAGATATCCAGGGTGAATATTTTATATTTCTTCTCCCCCTTAATTTTATACTATGCTCCCCCTTAAATAGATATTCTATTAGGAACATGGATTTAATATCATTTTTGTCTAATTTAGCCACAATTTGTTTCTCAATCATTTGCAAAGGATGTTAAGCTTTGAAATGATATGAGATTCCCTTAAGCTTATGATGAATGTATATTGATTTCTCACCCATTTTATAAGGGAAGTTAAGCCCTAAAAATGAAATGAGAATCCTTTAATCTTAAAGTACATAAAAATGTCTCCAACCAAATGCATGGGATGTTAAGCCCTGATTTGTTTAGAGAGTTCCTTTAAGAACAAGATATATCATTTTTATGAATTTCATAGATTTCGTCATAACCAAGAGTAAAAGTACTAAGGTCTTAATAAGCTCCAAATGATGATTACAATGTTTTTGTAAGCTTCTTAAGCAAATAATCAAATTTGTTTGTATGAGCTCCCCCTTAATCTTACAATTAAAGCAATTTAAAGCTTCTAAGGTCATAGATGATTTTAAATTTTGATTTTGACCTTTATCAAAAGTATAAAATGATGTCCAAATAAGCATTTTGTCAAAGCTTATTTTAGGTCAACCTTGACTTCGACCATAGCGCCCCTTGGCTAAATTTTATTTCAACCAAGAGGCAGAATCTGTAGATTTCACATGTGAAGTATAAATTTTGCAGGTACCTTAAAGAGATATCAATTAAATTACTTTGAATAAAACCAATTATGAATGATGTCCTTTTTACTATGAGTGCATAAATCAAGTCCTATTTCTGTTCATATTAATCATGTGATTCTTCATGAAAAGACATATATCCTTGAAGGCATGAATGATATCGCAATTTCTTATAGATACCAATTGAGAAATTCTTTATTTTATGTTTTGCAAACCTTAAAGTTCTTTTTCTAAGTAACAAATCACCAATGAATCATTTTTCTTGCCTATGTCTCATCAAGGATCCATGCAATAATCATTATCTATTTGTTCTATGTAACATAGCATCATCTTTATGAGCTGAATGATAAAGTAGTGAAAGCATATCCATGATGTAATAATAGAACAATAAAGTGATAATTTCATGAAATACAGTGATTGTGATTGTCATAACACATGATTTCTATATAGATAGACCAGGAGATGCTTTTATTAGAAAATAGTGATTTCTAAACATGATTTTCAGTTTTACCTTATTTAGAGGATCAATCGAAATGATATCATTTATTTTCAAAATTGATCTTCAACTTGTTTTGCATGTAAAACAGTCATTAACATCAAATAGATAGTCACTTGATCAATCAAATTAGTCAGCAATTTTACTACAGACTGAAATCAGTGACCTGTTCGGTCGAAGATCTCTCGACCGAGTGACAGCTCGGTCGAAGATTTCTCGACCGACAAGGTTTCTGTACTATTTTTAGAACTGTTAACTGCTTCCAAAAAAACATAGACTATATTTAATTCAATTATACAATTTAAAAATCATTTTTAGTTGAGATAAACATAGAAATATCAAAGTAACGTTTAGATCAAATCTCAACTAATCATATTCAAATCTTTAAGTTTTAAGGACATTAATTTAGATAAATTTTCAAAGATGTGTCTCTGTGGGTTTGTTTAAGATTGTATATTTTCAAGTTAGAAATTTTAATTACTTGAATCATTTTGTTATCTCTTTATGTTAAGTTGAGATAGACATAAAGATATGCAATTTAAAGTCTTTGGTCATATCTCAACTTAGTCTAATCAATTCAATTTGGGGGTTTTGGAACCCATACCAACTCAACATCCTTTTTCTTGTATGGGCATGAAAAAGAGTAGTGTCCAAGACGTAAGCAATAATGGCAACATATAGAATCAACCTCAAGTCTTTTTCTATGGTTTTGTTCTAGGTTGTTCTTTGGTACAAATGTATTTGTTCCTTTAGGTACATATAGTGATTGATGTGCTTGTGTCTTTCTCCAACTAAGTTGTTGATAAGATTTCCCCTTAGGCTTGTAACCTAGTCCTCTTCTCCCAATTTGATGATAGGAATCATCCAATATTTTATCAAGGATTCCATTGTTGCTTAACCTACTAACTTCTTGGTGCAACTTAGCAATCTCATCCATTCTTTTCTTAATATCTAGTTTTGCTTGATCTATATTAGATGATAAAGAATTCCTTTCTTTCACTATATTATCATAATCTAGATGTGTACACAAGACATGTTGTTTTTGAAGATCATTTAATTTTGCAAGTAATCCAACCTTTTCTTGAGATAGAAGATCATAATTCGTTTCTAGAGTAAAAATCTTCACATTACTACTACTTAGAGATGATTTCAAAGTATGATTTTCAGAAATAATGCTATCTTTTTCAAAACCAAGATCATTTAATTTAGCATATAAATCTTCATTTTCAGATGTGAGAGCAAGAAGTCTAGCATTTAATTCATCATTTGCTTTATTGGATTTCTTTAGTTTCTTCTTGCACTCAACATATTTATTATGTGTCTCTTCAAGACTAGCAACTAGTTCTTCTTTAGATAAATAAAAAAGACTTACCTCTTCTTCTTCTTCACTAGTTGTAGCAATAAGACAATCCTTGTGTTCATCTTCCTTCTTTGATCTCCATGGGAAGCTAGTTGTTGTGTGTCTTGTTCCTAAGCACCAATTGCAACATATTGTAGATTTGTTCAAGCTGCACCTTTTGTTGCGATTGTAATCACCATCACCCTCCATTCTTCAAGACCTGGTTAGGGTTCCTTGAAGCCTGCTCTGATACCAATTGAAAAACACTAGAGGGGGGGTGAATAGAGTTTTAAAACAATTTTAACAATTATTTAACTCAAACAACCAACCACAAAATATTGGACAAGGGGACAAGGATTTAGAGTGGTTCCAACTTTAGCAAATACTAAAGTTGTCAGTCCACTACCCGGTTGCTTACCCAACCGGGATTTGGAAAGAATTTAATTTTATTACCTCACAAGGACTTTACATAAAATTACAATTCTCTCCCTAAACCCTTCAAGCAGCCTTCACCTAGAAGTAATCGCACCAACCTTGAAGCAGCCTTCACCTAGAAGTAATTGCACCAACCTTGAAGCAGCCTTCCTCCTGAAATAGCTTCCCGTTGCAATAGCCTTCTTGAAGTAGCTTCCCGTTGCGATAGCCTTCTTGAAGTAGCTTGAAGTCCACCTTCTCCTCCGAGAAGAACCTTCTCCAATCCGCAGCCTCCAACCCTAGGAGTAGCAAGGAGAATACAAAGAATAAAAGGAACAAGAAGGAAAACAGAAATTACAACTTATCCTTTTAAGCACAAGGCTTGATTTGCCTATATCAAGCGTATTGATCTCCTAACCAATGAGTGTAGAAGTGTAAGTGCTGTGGAAAGGAGATGCTAGCCTATAGGACACGAAATTAGAGCAATGGGAATGAATAGCCAATGTGGAAAATGCTCTATTGCTCAAAACAGATTGCCAATGAGTATTCAAGCTCAAGTGTAGCACAAGTGTAGCTTGGGTGTCTTTAGGTGTCCTAAGGCATGTCCTATTTATAGGAATGACCTACAAGTGATTAAGGACGTTCTAGACACTTTCTAGGGGGTTCTAAGTGCTTAACTAGCCATTAGGTATAAGTTAGGTGCATTAGTAACGACTAGTTGCTTTATTCTGCAGTTGCTGTCAGAGTCCATCTCGGTCGACAAATTGTCGACTGAGATACCTACTCGGTCGAAGTTTTGTCGACCGACAGGCTCTCTGGATCAACGTTCATTTGCAACTGCCAACTACCTTGTCAGCTGTGTCTAACGGCTACTAGGGTCTTTCTCGGTCGAGAAGTTTGTCGACCGAGAGTGTCTCGGTCGAGGAGTTTGTCGACCGAGATTGACCCTGTTTCAATCTTTTAATTAAGGCACTAAGTGTGTGTACGAGTGTGCATATGTGACACTATTGAAGGGGATGACATGACTAAGTGTGGTGTTTAGCTAGGGAAGATCTAACGCTTGATTTACATGAAGTCTAAGTACTTGTACATTATATATTTGTACAAGTTTACAATTGATTACATTTCATGACATTTACAATCATTCAAGCATATAGATTCCCTAGAGCTTTGTCATCCACCTTATTCCTGCAACACTCAAGTAGCGCGTTAGATCAACAAGAATGAAATGGTTGTCATCATCGAAACAAAGGGATTTATCATAATGTCCAATTTATCCAACAGATCTTTAATGCAAATCATTTGTAGTGATTTCTAGACTTGCAACTGATCCCAAATTTGTAATAGATTTAATTAGAACGAATTTATTTGCACTCTACAGACACTTAGGTAACCTATATAAGTAAGGTCCATTAGTCAAACTTCCTCTAAAGGAATATGATTGATGCCACCATGCAAGGACCTCTAGTTTCATGCATCATATGTGTTTGTTTTGGAAGAACATACTTGACTAGAAAAAAATACAAGGACCAAGTGATGATTGTTAGAGGAGATTTTGATGGTGGAAATATGCCTGATTGACCAATCTTAGACCCACTAAAAGTTCTCAGGAGTTGAGTCCCCCCCCCCCAAGGAAATATGCCCGACTTCACTGTAGTTTTAGCCTTTTTGCAAGTGCAAAGATAGCCAATACAGAAATAGAAAACTACAAAACTCCCTCTTTTTTATAGAATTCATTCTAATCAAATATATTGACTAGTGGGTGCAATCAAATATAAACATAAAAGGTATGGAACATGTCACATCACCACAAGATGCTCCTATCCTATAGTTGAGAGACACATTCCTTAAAGATCCCCTACTCAATATTTGATCTTGATCACTTTCTTGTATAAACAAGGTGACTAAGAACACTTGTAAGCATGATAAGCATGTAAAGCTCTCCTCTCTCTACCAATATCTTTATCTCTAAAGGTTGATTCTTTACCTTTTCAATGAAATGATAAGGGAAGGCAGACCTTTAGTAAGGATAAGTTGGACCTTTGGTAGGTTATTGGCTTCTTGTCATACAAAAGGAGGCTCATTACTATTTACATGACAAAGAGATCTATAGGTGTAACTATTGTGGT
Source organism: Alisma plantago-aquatica (assembly GCA_963693085.1). Lineage (NCBI taxonomy): Eukaryota > Viridiplantae > Streptophyta > Magnoliopsida > Alismatales > Alismataceae > Alisma > Alisma plantago-aquatica. The sequence continues at coordinate 1,766,367,237 of OY856409.1, forward strand.
GGATTATAAGGTGATGCTCAAGGTTTTGTAAATTCTAAACTTTGACATGTCTAGGTAGCAGAGTTATGACCTTTGGGCTGGTACTACTACAAATACTTGTGTATACTTATAATTTTCTCAATCTCTCTCCCTATCTTTCAATACTTGTAGTTCTTATATCGTTATATGTTTTGAAGTTGTAATAAATAGATCCCACAAGTGTTGTGGTTTCCATGAACAAGGATGGAGAATGATCATTTAAGGGTTATCATTTAAGGGGAATCTAGGAAGGGAACATAGAGATGGAATAGTGCATAAAAAATTAGTGAAAGAAATGAGGCTCATTTATAATTAAGATATGGAGAGAGGAGGCAGAGGCCATGTTAGAAAGATATGTATTACTACTGTATGGCCCCTGACCTAGATTTCTAGCTAATCTTGTTTGATTTATCTGATATGATGCTTAGAACCTTAATCTGATCTCTTGAGATGCCTTAATAACATGTGACATGCTTATGTTTTCAATTTGCTCCTGTTTGGTTGATGTTTGAGCTATATGTACTTGTTTTGGACCAGGTTGCAATTAAGGGTTAATCTTGCAACTTGTCACATGTAAGTTGTGCTTCTTGTGTCTTAGCATCATGAGAGAGAAGGTGATTCTATGGGGTGCCTTGTTTGGGCCTTGGTTGATGAAGTGACACCTTGAGGTGATATTAGGGTTTACATGGCTATGAATGAGTTGCATGGATTAAGGTAACGACCATGTGTGTGTGTGTGTTCCTTAACTATCGACTAGTGTTGTGAACTTGATGTTGAGTTTTGAGAATGCTTTGATCGATGGGCTTTGTGCCTTGAGAATTCTTCAACCGATACACCTTCTTTGAGTGAGTTTGTTTCAACCTAGATACTTTGGTCTTGGTTTTGGTTTCTAGGGTTTTGCCTTGATGGTGTGTTGCAACTGATATACATGTTGGTTTGTGTTGCGACTGATTCAAGTGATTTGTTTTGACCTAGTTGAGCTTTGAACCAAGTGGGCGCTACACCACTTTGGTTTTAATGTTCCTTTTGGATGTTAGCATACATGGTTGGTCCATGGAGGGACAAGTGTTCTTTTTGGTGCCCTAACATATTGACACCTCATATCCTTCACCTCCCTCCTACCATGTTTATATAAGCTCTCTCCTCAACATTCAAGAAATCCTTTTAGCTCTCCCTCCTCTCTCCTTGCTTGGCCGACCTTGGAGCTTGGTGGAGCTTGAGAGGGTTGATGTTGAAGCTTTGGTTGCCGATCATCGTTGCATGTGGTGCTTTTGAGCTTGATCATCTCCTTTGTGTTGATCCTTAGTGATCTTCTTTCTCGGCAAATGATTCTACACCTTTGATCACATTTTCCTTTGAACCCTACTTTTCCTTCTTCTCCTTTGTTGGCCATGAGACTATGATTCAACCATGGTGGCTATCTTGGGGGAAACTTCTCTTCACAAGGGTCAGAGACTATGGTTTGACCATGGTGGTACCCAAGTGAGATGAAGCTTTCTTCTCTTTCTAATTTCTTCTCTCTTGTTTAACCTAGGATTTTTACCCTCTTTCTTGAGCTTTTATTTGACCATGGTGTTCTTCTCTTTTGAGGTGATATTTTGGCTGTGGAGATTCTCTTAGTTGGAGCTTTCATCTCTTTCTTGGAGATCATGATCTTGGATCTTGATCTTCTTCATAAGGTGGGTTATATAACTTTCTCCTCCTTCTATTATTGCACCATATTCTTACTTGCATGTTGTTGTAATATCTAAAACATGAATTAAATGTGCTAGATGATGAAACTATGTTCTAGGGTTTAAGATTTTGTAGTATTCTCAAGTAGATTACTCTTTCTCCTAAACCTTGATTCTTATATCCGATTTTTTATGACTATAGAGGTGATGGTTTTCACATGCATCTTGACCATGACTTTCATAATCATGTTTTAGTTCGACTATCTTGATTAGCAAGAGATCTTGGTCTTGTTTATAGGTGTGTGATGCTTGGTTTTCATCACTCTTCTCATAGTTTACATGTTGATTTATATGATGATGGAACTAGGGTTTTGGTGATCATCCTAAAATGGAGTTTTCCTCCTTAATGGTGCTTAGTTTCCTTGATATTTGTCTTCTATTTTTAACATGTTTTAAGATCTGTTTTGGAGGTGGTTATGTGTCATTTAGATAGCTTGACCTTGATGGCCACTACACTCATCTTGGGTTTAAGGTTGCTCCAAGTGTGTATTTGTGTGTAGAAGACACGACAACCCTAACCCTAACTAGGGTGGTCACCACACACATGTCTTGGTTGGTTGAAACACTTGGTTCTTGGTTTGTTGGTCACTACAAGTTTTGTTGCTTTGATGCATTTTGCTTTGGTCGAAGATCTTATAGCAATGTGTGGTGATGTGTTTCGGTCGCAACACATGTTGTAACAACCCAGATTTTTTTTAATGATGATCAAAATCTTCTTAAAACCCTAGCTTAAAAATTACTAATATGATTTTGCCTCTAGTAAGTTCATATTATTTAATATGTGATTCTAATAAATCCTTAATCACTCAACTATATACTTAAAGTTAGTACCATCAAATTCAACAAGGCTATAATTAAAATTAAGACAATTATAATGCAAATATGCAAAACTATGATCCCAATTAATTAAAGAGTCATTGTGAGGTATAAAGTGAAATTGGCATGATTGATGTCCATTATATGCCCTGATTATATACATATATATATATAAGTTTAATAATATAATAAGTGGACTAACATTAAATTATGACCCTCTAACTCTCTTTAGGTAACCATAAATGCTTAAATACACCTTTAACCTAAATAAGATGTAATCACGAGTTGGTACTATCAAAATTGGAAACTATCTAGTTTTTCGGAATCCTCAGAATGAAATTAGTCAATCTACCAAGTTTGACCTCTTTGTGATAATCCTAGATTCCCCAATTTATCTAGGAAAGAAGTTATATAGTTAAAAACCCTAAGAAAGTAATAATGTAATTAATGTAGTCTTTTAAACCCTATAGTTCCACATGACTTGAGTGTCACATGGCATGTGTTCTTATTTTTTTAATCAGATGGCTCTGGTCCTTTCTTTGGTTTTACGAATTCATCCAACGATGGTCTATTTTCTCCCTCACCCTTCCGAGTCCTTATTGGACTAAAAACATGCGACAATATCTCACCTTCCTAATCTCTCACCCTACACTCTTTTAGCGCAAGTCAGTCTCCCCCTCACCATCCTCATATCTGCCGGAACCTGTCCATCCCTTACACGATACAATTTCATGCCGTAGAAACCCCAAACCATGAGGGACTCTCTGTTCCACCATTTTTCAATCTACATTGATCTCCAACAACTCCATGATGCTGCCAGTATAAAACTAAGCCCCCAAAAACCATCGACAGGCACCCAGAAACAAAAACCCATCATCAACTTGCCCTCAATTCCCCCTGCACTAGACTACCAAACTCCTCCTACGTCTACCTACAATGTCAATTCCGTCCCTGACCTGGTGACCAATGTAGTGCCTTCCATGACCTTGAATCCCTTCTGAGGTCCATATAGAAGCTTTTCTGGCCTTCAATTTTGATTGGTTTTTATGGTACATTGTTTCTCCTTTTTCTACTGTTATGACTTATTCTAAGTAATCACCTCCCTGGACCTTGATGGGTCTCGTTTTTCCTACTGTTCCCCTTCTATGGCATGTTGTAGACACGCCCAAGTTGCTAGTTTTTCACCGATCTTGCCTTTATGCAATCTCCAACCTGCACACCTCATCAGGGATAGCAACAAAGATTTCTTGAGTTCCTGACCTTGAAACGAGTCAAGGCCTTTCTTGCTTGAATCTATAGTGCCTGAGAGACCTTATGGCTTTCTTGTTTTCCATTTATCATGAATAAAATTGAGTAATGGTTGAAAAATTATGTCTATCCTCTTTTTGGTTCCTCATGTGCTCTGCATTGAGAACAAAGATCACATCTTCTCGATTCTCAGTTTTTCCCTTCATTGTTTGATTTCCTGATCCCACGCGTATGGGTGATTCCGAGTTTTTGCGCCCTGGGGTATCTCTGTTATGTGTGCTGAATAGGAGGGACCCGCCTCTAGATGGCGGACACCCATTGGGCCACCTCCGAGTGGGCCAAATTATCCACTGATGTAGATAACGGTGCACACATGGATTTTTAGTGATTTTGATTGGTCGGCTATTTAGGTATTCATATGAAATCGAGTACTCATCAGAAAAATCCAAAAAAATAGTCGTTGGAACGTTTTTGAGTACAAAAGTTGATTTTTAAGGTTTTATACTTTTAATAGTTTACTTAGACCATGTTTTCTATTAAGGGTCTAAATTAGAGTTTAGGTGAATATTAAGATAATGATTACCATGGGCAAGTTGCATGATCGTCATTGCAGAGAAGATGGAACTTGTCCTTTATGCAGTAGGGAGGAGGATATCATAGAGAACATGCTCTATGACTACATCGAGGCTAGAACCTCCTAGATGCACACACAGACGAATCACATCATCATGAATCATAGCCATTCAGTGCCATCTCAAATGCTTTTGAGGTTAAAAGATGGGCCTGATGTAAGGGACTTCCACAAAGATATGGCAACCATGTGGGGCATATGGTCCTACAGAAATTACAGAGTGTTCAAGGGTGGGGACAGGAGGATCCAATTCTTCATCTAGGAATCTTTAGCACACATGAAGGAGGCAAGAGAGGTGCAAAGGTGAGGGAGTAGTACTGGGCTAGCAGAGAGGACTGAGAAGATTGAGAGATGGAGGTTCCCTATGCAAGGCATGCTCAAAATCAACAACGATCTTGCATATTCTGGTGTTTCCTCCATGTTATTGGGGGCGGTGGCCAGATACAATGACGGTCATGCCTTAGTGGTGCTCGACCGCCGTCCCAGGGAATGATGGGAAGTGGTCCTTGGAGAAGTAGCTGCAATGAAGATGGGCATCCAATACGCGACCCAAGAGGGATGGAAGAAGGTAGTAGCTGAAACAAACTCACTAATTCTCTATTCCGCTCTATCCACTTCAGAGAGGAAGAGGGACCATTTGTGCCTGTTGCTATATGATATTTTAGATTGTTCTATTATGTTTGACTTGTTAAGTTTTTCCTTTGTTTGCTGATCCTGTAATAAGGTGGCACATGAAATTGCTAGTCTTACTAAGGAGGGCAATTTTGTGTACACCAAGTCATAAGGGGATATTCCCCATCCTATTTTAAACCTTGTAGCTTTGTATTTTAGTTAATGAAAATGATCGACCCCTGTTCTAAAAAAAAGACAACGATTGATGGAAAATATGTACATTTCAGGACATTAGGGTTTCAATAAACCTTAGCAGAATTAGTGGAGTTTCTCTAATCTTAGGTAAGTGAATTCATGCACTCTGAGTTAATAAGTATGGGTCAATGGTTTTTATTATATTATGATTATGAGAATTAGTTATAATGATATCAAACGTATAGTTCTAATGAATGATTACAAGAAAATTAATTATGAATCAGATTATAGTTTTCAGTAATGTTCTTATATATGATTGTGATAATGACATGTACATCCTTCTTAAATAAGATTTAATGTTTTGAGTTGTTATGCTCAAAAATAATGTTAAGGATAAGATAGTTGATTATTGTTATTGTTCAAGCTCCTGAGAGCAATGTTACAGACTCAAGATCTTGAGAGAAATGCTATCTATCAAGCTCATGACAACAATGTATTTTTATCAAACTCTTGAGAGAAATCATTACATATTCTAGCTCTTGAGAGCAATGTTTCAAGCTCGTGACAACAATGTTCTATATCAAGATCATGAGAGCAAGGTTATAAAATAAATACAATATAGCCAACCCAAGATAGTAATGACAATGATAAATAGATAGATATATAAATATAAATGGTCTGAAAAGTATTCAATGTTTACCATGTTAATTCATATAAAGCATAGTTTATATTTCAATTCATATAATGTTACTTAGTGCTACTTACTCTAACATATTATCCATTTTGATTTGCATGGATGGGGACGTGATGTCAGCTGGAGTGAAGGATAAGAAATCATAGATAAGGAGCTTATACCTCCAGAAGAAAGCTAGGAGTCTGAACTTGGTGGAGGTGCCAACTATGATAGAATAATTAATTTATTTTTGTTTTTCAGTTGAGAGAACTATGAATTAATTTTTAAGTGCAATCTTTTCATTTTGAACCTTGAGAATGAGAAATGTTATTTTATCTTGTGTTGGTTGAACAACTCTATATTTTATGCAACAATCATCATATTTGTGAAATCTGAATAAGAATTATGCCTCCGCTCCGTACTATATATGTTCTAGAAAATTGGGGTGTTACAATATGGTATCATAGTGAAAAATATAGTTGGCCACCAGTCTTTTCTCAAAATATGATACAATTAATGTTCCCTTTTGTAGATGGTTTCCAAGAGGAAATCTGATAAGCACAAGGATCATGTAGATGGAGAGGGAAGCCTTGCAATGGGGGAAGTGATCATAGTGATTCTTGAGGGGCTAACCCTAATAGTAACCCTAATGCATCTCTAGAAGTGCTAATCAAAGCTCTTACTGATGCCCTAACCGGTCAACATGGAAGACCACATCAACCTAGGAACCAAGAGTTGACCTTGGCGAACTTCCTAAAAAACCTTCTCCGACGAAGCTGAGACTGATGTAGTTGGTCATGATAAAGAGTGGCTACTCCATTTCAAGCACCATTTCAGTGATTTGGAATGTCCTGATTATTCCAAAGTTTGTTTTGGGACACACATATTGAAGAGTGCAACTCACACTTGGTGGGAGAATTTCACCAATGCTCGGGGACCCAATGCTGAGCCGTTGACCCAGAAGGAGTTTACCATTGCCTTCTAGAACCATTACATCTCAGAAGCTATGATCAAGAAGAAGGAGTTGGAGTTCAAGTGCCTGAAACAGTATGACTCAACTTTTAGCAAGTATGCCATGACATTTCGTATGATGTAGAAGTACGGGTATGGCTTAGAGGAAACACGTCTGGCCAAAGAAATTCATGTGCGGTCTAAAGCCAGATTTGTCTACGCTCTGAATAGACATGGCATCAAGACGGTGCAAGAGGCACTCGAGGCTGCCTTGTAGTTAGAAGATCACCCAGGAAGGACATGGAAGAAGGATAATCACAACCAATCTCAGAGCAACTACAACAGACATAATGATAAGAAGAGGAAAGCTTTAGAAGAATCAACTGACAAGAAGCCTTGCCCTACTTGCAACAGGATCCATGGTGGAGTATGTAGGTTTGGCATCGAAGTTTTCTACCATTGTGGATATTTGAGTCACCAGAAGTTTGAATGCCCCAAGTTCAAAGCAAGGAGAGATGCAAGACAAGATCCTAATCTAGACCAACCAGAAAAGAGACAAGCAAGGATCTTTGCAATGTTTGAAGAGGATGAAGAATATATGATATAGTTTAACCCTAGTTTTCACGAGATGGAAATACATGATGAGTATTGCAAACTAGGCATAAGTAAAACCCGACCTAAAGGTGGGTAGTATGTGAAAATTTTGAGGATGAAATTTCTTTAAGGTAGGTGGTATGTGAAAATTTTCAAGGATGAAATTTCTTTAAGGTGGGTAGAATTGTAACAATCCTAACTTTTAATGATGATCAAAATTTTCTTAAAACCCTAGTTTGAAATTTTCTAATATGATTTTGCCTCTAGTAAGTTCATATTAATTTAATTTGTGATTCTAATAAATCCTTAATCACTCGACTATATACTTAAAGGTAGTACCAATAAATTCAACAAGGCTATAACTAAAATTAAGACAATTATAATGCAAATACACGAAATTGTGATCCCAATTATCTAAAGAGTCATTGTGAGGTGTAAAGTGAAAGTGGCATGATGAATGTCCATGATATGCCCTGATTATCAATATATAAGTTAATAATATGATAAGTGGACTAACTTCAAATTATGACCCTCGAACTCTCTTTAGGTAACCATAAATGATTAAATACACCTTTAACCTAAACAACTCTTTAGGTAACCATAAATTATTAAATACACCTTTAACCTAAACAATATATAATGAGGAGTTGGGACTCTCAAAATTGGAAACTATCTATTTTTTTCAGAATCCTCACAATGAAATTAGTCAACCTTCCAAGTTTGGCCTCTTTGTGATAATCCTAGAGCCCTAAATTTATTTAGGAAAGAATTTATATAGTTAAAAACCCTAAGAAAGTAATAATTTCATTAATGTAGTCTTTTAAACCCTATAGTTCCGCCGACCCTGAGTGTCACGCAGTTTGTGTTCTTATTTTTTTTTAATTGGACGCCTCTGGTCCTTTCTTTGGTTTCGCGAATCAATCTAACGATGGTCCATTCTCTCCCTCGCCTGTCCGAGTCCTTGTCAGAATGAACACGTGCAATGATATTTCACCTTCCCAATCTCTCGCCCTACGCTTCTTTAGCACAAGTCAGCTTCCCCCTCACCATCCTAATATCTGTCTGAACCTGTCCATCCCTTACACGATACTATTTCATGCCCTAAAATCCCTAGACCATGAGAGACTCTTTGTTCCACCATTTTTCAATCTCCATTGATCTCCAACAACTCCTTGATGCTCCTAGTATAAAACTAAGCCCCCGACTGACATCAACAGACCCCCATAAACAAAAACCCATCATCAACTTACCCTCAATTCCCCCTTCACTAGACTACCAAACTCCACCTATGTCTACTTGCAATGTTGACTCCGCCCCTAACCTGGTGACCATCATAGTGCCTTCCAAAACCCTGAATCCCTTTTGAGGTCCAGATAGAAGCTTTTATGGCCTTCATTTTTGATCGATTGTCTTGGTAAGTTGTTTCCCATTTTTCTACTGTTACAACTTGTTCTAGAAAATTGCCTCCCTGGACCTTGATTGGTCTCGTTTTTCCTACTATTCCCCTTCTACAACGTGTTGCAGACACACCCATGTTGCTAGTTTTTCACCGAGCTTGGTTCTTATGCAATCGCCAGCTTGCACCACCTCACCATGGCGGAAAAGATTTCTTGAGTTCTTGACCGTGAAATGAGTCAAGGTCAGGCTTGCTTGAATTGGTAGTGCCTTAGAGACCTTGTGGCTTTCTCATTTTCCATTTATTATAAACAAAATTGAGTATGACAAATTACGTCTATGCTCTGCCTAGTTTGTGTGCTCTGTGTTGAGAATGAAGATCACATGTTCTCAAAACTTAGTTTTGCCCTTCATCGTTTGATGGCCTGATCCCATGCGCGTGGGTGATTCTGAGTTTTTGCGCCTTAGGTGTATCTCTATCACGCATGCTGAATAGGAGGGACCCACCTCCAGATGGTAGGCACCCATTGGGCCACCTCGTAGCGGGCCCAATTATCCGCTGATGTAGATAATAATGCATGTTGGATTTTAGTGATTTTTGATCTGTCAGTTTTAGAAAAGTCCAAAAGAATAGTCGTTGGAAATGTTTTTGAGTTAATAAGGTGATTTTTAAGGTTTCAGTCTTTAAACAATTTATTCAGACCATGTTTTATTTTGAGAGCCTAACTTAGGGTTTAGGTGAATATTAAGATAACGATTGATGGAAAATATGTACATTTAAGGACATTAGGGTTTCAATAAACCTCAGAAGAATCAATGGAGTTGATATAATCTTAGGTAAGTGGATTCATGCACTTTGAGTTAACAAGTATGGGTCAAGGGTTTTGATTAGCTTATTATTATGACAATTAGTTATAATGATATGAAACTATAGTTCTAATGAATTCTTATAAGAACATTGATTATGAATCAAATTATATATTTCAATATTGTTCTCGTATATGATTGTGATAATGACATGTACATCTTTCTTAAGTAAGATTTAATGTTTTAGGTTTTATTCTCAAGAATAATGTTAATGATAAGATAGTTGATTATTGTTATTGTTTAAGCTCATGAGATCAATGTTACAAACTCAAGCTCTTGAGAACAATGCTATCTATTAAGCTCATGAGAGCAATGTATTTTATCAAGCCCCTAAGAGCAATGATTATAGATTCAAGCTCTTGAGAGCAATGCTCGATATCAAGCTCATGAGAGCAATGTTCTATGTCAAGCTCATGAGACCAAGGTTATGGAAGAAAGACAATATAGTCAACTGAAGATAGTAATGGCAATGATAAAGAGAAAGATAAATAAATATAAATAGTTTGAAAAGAGTTCAACATTTACCATGTTTAATTCATATAAAGTAATGTTTATATATCAGTTCATATAATGTTACTCAGTGCCACTTACACTAACACATTTTCCATTTTGCTTCGTATGGCTGGGGGTGTGATATCTGTAGGAGAGAAGGATAAGAAAGCATATGCAAGGAGCTTGTACCTCCAGAAGAAAGCTAGGAGTTTGAACCTGGTGGGGTGCCAACTATAATAGAATAATTAGTTTTGTTTTGTTTTTAAGTTGAGAGAACCATGTACTAATTTTAAGTGCAAGCTTTTCATTTTGAACCTTGAGAATGATAAATGTTATTTTATCCTGTGTTGGTTGAACAAACAATATATTTTATGCAACAATCATCACATTTATGATATCTCAAAAAGAATTATACTTCCGCTCAATATTATATATGCTTTAGAAAATTGGGGTGTTACACATGCTCTAGTTGGTTGTGTCAAAACCCTAACCCTATACCTTGTTGCGGTTGCTACACTTGGCCTTTGTTGCGGTCACAACACCTTGCTTTGGTGGTTGGTTGACACATACATGAGAGTATGGTTGCTACACATATGTCATTCATGTTGGTCGCTACATCTTGGTTTCTATTTGGTCGACACATGGTGCTTCTTGGAGTAATGAGTTGACTAATCATAAGCATGATGCTAATCCTAACATGTTCCAAGAAAGCGGGAGATAATATATTTAGGGTTTAATGGTGATTATTGTATTGGAAACCCTAATCGGCTTCAAGTGAAACCCTAACTATAATTGAGCATGAGATGATGTTACTTATCTAGTTGATGTGTTAGCATGTAATGATATTTTCTCTCTCCTACTTGTGTAACACTAACTCTAAAGGTGGAATGAATAAAATAACTAGTGAATGATATGGTGTGATTGATGTGACACATGTTGATAATCATAATCCTTGATGAGGCATGAGAGATAATAATGATGATGTACATGAACAATGTGAATATGGTCTTATGACATGACAGAGGCTTAATGCCTAAATGAGAGGTGATATCCTCTAGTAATGAGATGAGGGATTGCTATCCCCTAATGATGTGATAATGATGATGGCCTTGTGTGGCAGTGGTATCAAGAGATGATGTGACAAGTCTATGGTTCATACATTTTATATCTTCTGGAGTTGTAACACACCCTTATTTTTTGTAGAGTTTGTTTAGGGTTCATACATTGTAACTTGATCTATGCTAAAAGACACTCAATTGGATTAACTAATCATGATAAATCCTAATCATGTAGTTTTCCTATGCCATAGATCCATCTTCAACATCAATACTTGTTGGATGGTGAAACATGTTCTCCCTTAGTGGAAGCTCTGAGTCATATACTGTGGAGTATATGCATTTCACAGGATTGGCTGCGATCATACCTTAGTAGGAGAACAACTGAGGTTGTATCTCAATGATGTGATTCACTATATGTATATGATATATTTTTAGGATAGTTGCAGTCATACCTTGGTACGAGTGAGGCTATGATCGTAGATCAGTTTTCACTAGTGTTGTACCTATTTACCAAGGCAGACTAGGCTATTTTGCAGTTGGACTTTATATCTCACTGTGGCGGACTAGGACTGACCGAGGGTGTGGGAGGCCATATGACTCTGGCTCCTCTTAGCTTTTGTATGGCACTGATTTTGACTTAACAGTGGTCAGTTAGAGCATGTGTGGTATACCTTACCTCCTCAGGGCATAATAACAAAATACGTAATACAACTGTGTAGTGCATTACTCAGGGTTAAACACGACTCACATTGGTTGACCATTTTCTTTATCTCTTATACTGATTTCTTGAATTATAATAAGGTAAGAGAAATCAACTATTATACATATTATTATGCCTTCTTAAAATATAATATGTTTTATTGCTTAGCTGGAGATGCCTAAACTACTTTGTTCATATCATTTAGTTGAATATGTTTATTCTAATAATATATGTTACCTTGCTGCTTAATCTATGCTTATAATAGTTGCGGTAGAGAGGTATAATTCTCACTGGGGCATTGGTCTCACCCCGTGAGTTTCCACATCTTTTAGGCGGTCATACACGACGTTGTAGAGATCATGCAGTCGAGACTGAGCAGCAAGAGGAGCAGTAGCGGTTAAAGATTGGATATGCTACTCGTATTTTGTAGTAGAGTTCTATGGGTCGTCCATGTACTCTCATGCTCCCATTTGGTTAACATGATTACCAATGGGATAGGAGTTTAATCCCATTAATAATGTCTGTCCGTTTGTTTGAGCAAACTGTTCCTCAGAGTGTGAAAGAAGTCCTAACCCCCAAGGACTTTTGACTCCTAGGCGCCCTCCAGGTACTAATGCGGGACTCCACCTTCGTGACCCAAATTTGCAGCCCCGACGTGAAACTGCCCATTATCTCACCCACGCGACGTGATCCTGTCAGCACTTTGGACGACTCCACCAACAGCTCACGGGCAAGTCTCTCCATGTTTGTCACCCGCCCTCCATCTATACCTGAATGCATCGATCACCATTGCCCTTGAAAGGATCATACGCCTTGACGCCAAAGCTGCTTGAGGGAGGATGCGAGCTCCTTCGTCTCAAACCTTGGAGTCAACTTGATCGGTGATCAAGCCAGAGACGTAGCCCTCCTCATGATATAGGATCCCTGAAGATTTTGGTCTTTGCTTCAACCCACAAGATCAAATATCTGCAGCCGGCATGCCACACGACATGGCAATACAATATTTTTACAAACACGATGAGTTGTCTTGTAAGGATCTTCAAAAGTACTTGAGAAACCACATTGCTCTTGAGGCAAAATACTGATCAATTTTTGCAAAACCCACAAGAAATCGACGAGTACCATTATAAATCACATTAGATCTTGCCATGATATTGGTGAGAAGGAACATCATCGGAGACTTGGGAGTAAAGAAGAAAACAACTTTTAGATTGCAGAAAAATAAAAATACGTCCTATCCCATGTGCATACAAACATAGGTTGTTACTAATGGTTTCCCTTTACTTTATGTTTACCCCCGAATCCTATACTCCAACATGTCCGATCCATGTCCTATCCAACAAACCAAATGGGGCCTCATGTCCTTGGGGAGGTTTTGGTGATTTTTGTACTTCGACACGAGTTTTTGGTAGTAGGCCATGTTTGTACATATATGGTTTGTATATATATGAACACGTTATTATATGTAACAGGTTGTGGCCAGTGGGCCAGTGAATAGTGAATGGTAATATCCTTTGGGACGTATGAGATACATGTGATTTCATGTGAACCTAGATGTAATATGTTCCTTTTTGTAAAAATATAGAATCGGTTTTAATTTACTCAGTTTAGATAATCCTAATAATTAATATTCAAAATAAAGTGCAGAACTAATATTAAGCATCTAGGATTATCATAAAATAGGGTAAATTAAAATGATTCCATATTTTCACAAAGCGGAACATATTACATTTGGGTCCACATGAAATCACTTGTATCTCATACGTTTTAGAGGATATTACCATTCACTATTCACTAGCCCACTGGCCACAACATGTTACATATGATAACATGTTCATATATATACAAACCATATTTGTAAACCACGACATACTGCCAAAAACTCATGTCGATGTACAAAAACCACTAAACCTTCCCAAGGACCTGAGAGTACAGGGATGACACTTATGTATCTACTACAAAATACTAGCAATATATCCAACCTTAAACAGATACTGCTCCTCTTGCTGCTCAGCCTCGACCGCATGATCTCTACCACGTCATGCATAACCACCTAAAAGATGTGGAAACCCATGGGGTGAGACCAACGTCCCAACGAGAGATATAACTCTCCACCACAACTATTATAAACAAAGATTAGGCAACAACATAACACATATTATTAGAATGAGCAGATTCAATCAAATGATATGAATAAAGTAGTTAACACTATTTAAGAAGTTTAGGCATATCCAACTAAGCACTAAAACATCTTATATTTAAGAAGGAATATGAAGAATATGTATAACAATTGATTTCTCTTATCATGTTATAATTTCAAAAATCAATACAAGAGATAAGGTAAATGGTCATTGTAAGGAGTGGGGCCTAGAGGGGATCCACTCCTTACTAAAAATGTGAAGAATAGAACCTCTAGTCCAAACACACCTAAAAGGTATGCTGGAGTGGGTCTAAAATTTTCAAATCTTATTAATGCTATTCAAATTATCACAATGTTACAAAAGAGCATCATAATATCCCACTAAAGGTTTACATGTAAGATACAACATATGGATCTAAGTATAGGGAAATTTAAACCATATCAATGTTTGTATATAAGTTTTAACTCCTTAAGCCATGTACATATCTTTATGCCATGTCCTCCACCTAGGGTTGGAAGCATACCCCAGCAAGAAGAGAAAATAGATGACATCAGCAAAGGCTGATATATGCATACTAAAAAGGAAATTGAGCAATATATGGAATAAAGGACATCAAAATAAAGGCTTCCCATGAAAGAGAAAAGGGCTACCCAAAGAGGGCATAAAAGAAATGATTCACCATCACATGATAAAAGAGGTACTTGACATAAACAAAACAAATAAGATTTGTGCCATACTAACACATACAAAGAATTAGGCACACACCCCATATCTTCAACCTGCATGCATGTGAGATAAACATAGCCCTAGAACAATATAAAGACAAAGTCGTCCAAGTCTCATAAACTTGAAACCTGATAGAGAAATACATTCTGCCAAACTCCCAAATATATATAACGTGGGTCAAGCATCATAAACTTGAAAACCTGAGTATGGGGCCACCTCCATCCCAAAAATAATAGGAGCATACTGTCCCAAGTAGGAAATACACATCTTCCCAAAAACCAATACAATTACACTACTCTAGTGCTACTTAATCATATAGCATGTTTAATGTAGAGGTAAGTAGAAAGTATAGTCAGATTATACAAATTAGTCACCACAAAAGTGACCAAAACATATACATCCACCTCATAAGTGGAAGAAAGACATCACATGTCATCATATAGAGTTCCATCATGAAAAAAGCATAAGTAAAGACCAAGAAAATGTCCAAATACGATCACCAGATCAGTAACAATATAAGGTACTTCACACGAAGCATATTTTCCAAAAGAACAAGATATGGTGTAGGTAAATGTCCATAGGACCAAGAGAAAGAAGAAAATAGGTGAATTGATCAAAAAGAATAATAGGGGATGCAAACTTACCTTAAACCATAGTCTTAGAAATTCTCTTCACCAAACTAGTTGTTTCCAAGATCACCTTAGCTTAATTACAAATAATTCACATGTATTAGGGTTTGAGATTCATATATATATATGTGTAATGAAACCCTAATTCTAGACCTTTTTATCAAATCTCGGATTTTGGACTCCAAACCTAAACCAATCGATTATTAGGTTCTCCTGATTAAAAAAACATATTTTATATTAATTTTGGAGTTAAGATGAATTAGTTACCAATTTTTAGGGATTTTATATTAATTAATTAATTCCTCAAAAATTCATCATCGAAAACATGGACATCAGGCTTTAAAAATATTTTTATTAGAAAGAACACATTTTTTGATTCCCAAAAATATTTTACTTTAGTTTTTTGACAAGCGGATTAAAAGGTATGATTTTTGTAAGTTCAACCAATCAGGAAATTCCAAAAATCCACGTCATTAGTGAAAACCTAGTAAGCGGGTCAAATTCACTGAGTTGGTCCAATCAAAAGTGGACAACTCATCTGGACCTACAGAAAGCATGGCAACCTCACATATGCAGAAAAGAAATCCAAAACAAAGATGAAAAGATGATTTTACCCCTAGGGGAAAACAAAAGTGATTCAAGAACATGAAGGCAATTGGGAGAATAGAAAGAGGATAATCTCCCTCGTTACCCCATATCGAGCGATGGGTAGAAGTACATGGATCTCAATCTTCGATCAGGCTAAGAGACTAATAAGGAAAACCTCAAGAACAATATCAAAAACCAGACCTGGAAGGTCCTCTGATGCCGCAGGACCCAACGGGTAGGTCAGGCAATGGCCATAGTGGCCAAAGATACATCTCGCACATGTAGTCTATAGATTAAAAAGGAGGAAAAAGGATTCATACCTTCAACAAAGAAATTCGAGTTGATAGATGCTTCCCTGAGGCTCCTGGAACTAAGACCATCACTCGTAGACAAGCGCGGGGACCTGCACCTCGCTGCTGAGCTCCTGGGGTTCCAAGTAGGTCATTGGAAATGGTGGCAGTGTGGGGAGAACACGTGTTGGCGATCGATGCATAATGACATTTTGGAGTAGGTCGCAAGGGTTCATGTGAAGGTTTTGGGGTGGATTTATAGGGGGTCCAAAAACCTGGTGTGTCGAGGAGGAGGAAAAGAGCTAACAGAGCGAGAACATGGGAACACAGACCGCTTTTGTTGGCTGAAAGATTGGAGAACCCAATCCCCATAAAACTAGGGCTCATTTGGTTTGACAAATTACAAGGATCATGAAGAGTGAAAAATCTAGGGGTGATGATGAGAATAGAGAGAGAGAATTAGTAGGACGGCACACCCGTGTGAAGACCAACCAGGCCCATACTCAAGGAAGGAGATGAGTCTAGAATTGTGCGATGAAAGATTGAATGGATGGCAGAGAGCCCGATCCAACACCTATGTGATGCAAGCTAATTAGGGAAAACTGAAAAATCAGGAAAATGTCCACCTGACAATGAAATCGGAAATATCAATCAAATAACCATAGTCTAATTACAATAGGATTGCATTTATCTCCTTTAATCAATTTAGATAAACAAACATTATCCAAATTATATGAAATTTTGCACAGAAGCCAATTAAGGAATGTAGAATCTGATTATGAAATTATATTTTCCTTTTCAAGCTTTTAATTTATTAAATAAACAAAATACTATTTTCTCTTTCCTCATGCATTAATGACTATAATATTCTCTATATTTGATGAAACTTCACCTACAAGTCAAATTAAGTATGTTGGATATGAATTTGCCCTTAATTTCACATGTTGAACTTATTTGTTCATGTATTTAATATTTTGAAGGTTCTGCACACTTTCTCTCTCTTGATTTCATCTTTTAATCAAATATTCTCCAAATTGAGTGAAAATTCACCGAAAGGTTTATTTTAACATGTAGAATACAAATCTAAGATTATTTTCCACCTTTGGATTAATTTATTATTTCATTTACTATTTGGATATAAGCTCATTTTTCCTTTCCTAAAAATTACAAGAATTATTATTTTTATGCAAATAAGGTGAAACTTGACTCCCAAGTTAATTGGGACCCAAGGAACACGATTCTTAACTTAGATCCCACTTTTGAGACTTCTTTTTAGGATTCACATATATTATTATGGCCCATTATTATATTATTTCACCATTAACTCAATTATCCATCAAATTATGTTCCTTATTTTCATATTAGCACTAAAGGAATTATTATGACATATTTTATGTGTCCATTATTGGCCTAAGACTAATGTGAAGACATTAGGTTACATTAGGGTGATTTATACATGCATTAACTCCTTAGTTTATACTAAACATCTTTTAGGTCTAAAACCTTAATCTTGTTTGGCTAAGTCCAAAAGGTCAAAGTTTTAGGGTAGGGTCCAAGGTCCGGTATGTTACAGTCATCCAATGTTAGTCGTGTTTAACCCTAAGCAATGCACTGCATGGCTGTATTATATATTTTATTATTATGTCCCGAGGACTGAGGTACACCACTCATGCTCCAACTGACCACTACTAAGTCAAAATTAGTGCCATACAAGATCTACGAGGAGATAGAATCCTATGATCTCCCACATCCTTGGTCAATCCAAGTCTTCCACGCTGACATATAAAGATCAACTACAAAATAGCCTATTCTGCCTTGGTATATAACACAACACTAGTGAAAAATGAGCTAGGACTGCATCTGCACTCCTGCTGAGGTATGACCATAGACATCCTCAAAACATATCATATACATATACTAAATCACATAATTAATATATGGCTTCGACCATTCTCCTGCCAGGGTATGACTGCAACCAATCATGTGAATTGCATATACTCAACAATATACAACTCTGAGCTTCCACTAAGGGAGAACCCATTTCACCACCCAACAAGTATTGACATTGAATATGGATCTATGGCACATGGAAACTACATGATTAGTATTTCACTTGATTATTTAAGCCAATTGAGTGTCTTTTAGCATCAATCAAGTTAAAACATACAAACCTTAAACAAACTCTACACAAATTAAGGATATGTTACAACTCCAGAAGATATAAAACGTATGAAGCATAAACTTGTCACATCATGTCTTGATATCACTGCCACACAAGGCCATCATCATTATTGCATCATTAGGGGATATCAATTCCTCATCTCATTACTAGAGGATATCACCTCTCATTTAGGCATTAAGCCTCTGCCAGGTCATAAGGCCCTATTAACATTGTTCATGTACACAATCATTATTATCTCTCATGCCTCATCAAGGCTTATGATTATCACCATGTATCACATCAATCACCCATATAATTCACTAGCTATGTTATTCATTCCACCTGTAGGGTTAGGGTTACACAAGTAGGAGAGAGAAAATATTGTTACATGCTAACACATCAACAAGATAAGGAACATCATCTAATTCTCAATCAGGGTTAGGGGGTTTCACTTGAATTTGATTAGGGTTTCCAATACAATAATCACCATTAAACCCTAGATGCATTATCTCCCACTTTCTTGAAACACATTAGGTTTAACATCATACTTTTGAATATTCAACTCATTATTCCAAGCAACACCATGTGTCAAACAAACACAAACTAAGATGTAGCGACCAACATGAATGACATATGTGTAGAGACCATATTCTCATGTATGTGTCGACCAACCACCGA
This sequence comes from Alisma plantago-aquatica, assembly GCA_963693085.1. Classification (NCBI taxonomy): domain Eukaryota; kingdom Viridiplantae; phylum Streptophyta; class Magnoliopsida; order Alismatales; family Alismataceae; genus Alisma; species Alisma plantago-aquatica. The sequence continues at coordinate 1,766,386,433 of OY856409.1, forward strand.
AGCAAGGTGTTGTGACCGCAACAAAGGCCAAGTGTAGCAATCACAACAAGGTCTAGGGTTAGGGTTTCAACCCAATCAACTAGAGCATGGGTTACGACCACAACACATCACCACAGATGGCTAAAAGATCTTTGATCGAAGCAAAACACATCAAGGCAACAACACTTGTAGCGACCAACAAACAAAGAACCAAGTGTTTTGACCAACCAAGACATGTGTGTATCGACCACCCTAGTTAGGGTTAGGTTTGTAGCACCCGCTACACACAACTACACACTTGGAGCGACCTCACGCCCAAGATGAGTGTAGCGACCATGAAGGTCAATCTACCTAAATAGAACATAACAACCTCCAAAAAAAATCTTAAACCATGTTCAAAACAAAAGATAAACATCAAGGAAACTAAGCATCATTAAGGAGGAAAATTCCACGTGAGGATGATCAGCAAAACCCTAGGTCCATCATCATAGAAATCAACGTGGAAACTATGAGAAGATTGATGAAAACCAAGCATCACACACATGTAAATAGGACTAAAACCTCAAGCTAATCAAGATAGTCAAACTAAAAACATGATTATGAAACTCATGGTCAAGATGCATGTGAAAATCATAACCTCCATAATCATCACAAATCAGGTACAAGAATCAGGGTTTAGGAGTAAGAGTAATCCACTTGAGAAGAATACAAAATCTTAAAATCTAGATTATAGTTTCATCATCTAGCACATTTAATCCACATTTAAGAGATTAGAACAATAACATGCAAGTAAGAATTTGGTGTAATAATAGAAGGAGGGGAAAGTTATATAGCCCGCCTTATGAAGAAGATCAAGCTCCAAGATCACGATCTCCAAGAAAGAGAAGGAAGCTCCTACCAATAACAAATCCACAACCAAAAGATCACCTCAAAAGAGAAGAACACCATGGTAAAGGAAAAGCTCAAAAAAGAGGGTGAAAACTCTATGTCGAACAAGAGATAAGAAATAAGAAAGAGAAGAAAGCTTCATCTCACTTGGGTACCACCCTGATCAAACCATAGCCTTTGACCCTTGTGAAGAGAAGTTTCCCCCAAGATAGCCACCATGATTTCACGATAGTCTCATGGCCAAGAAAGGAGAAGAAGGAAATGTAGAGTTCAAAGGAAAACATGATCAAATGTGTATAATCACTTACCAAGAAAGAATATCACCAAGGATCAACACAAAGGAGATGATCAAGCTCAAAAGCACCACATGCGAGGATGATCGGCCACCAAAGCTTTAAGATCAGCCCTCTTAAGCTCCACCAAGATCCAAGGTCAGTCAAGCAAGGAGGGAGGAGAGAGAGATAAAAGGATTTCTTGAATTTTGAAGAGAGAGCTTATATACACATGGGTAGGAGGGAAGTGATGCATACGAGGTGTCAAGATGTCAGGGCACCAAAAAGAACACTTGTCTCTCTATGGATTGACCATGTATGCTAAAATACAAAATGAACGTTAAAACCAAAGTGGTGTAACAACCACTTGGTTCACAAGCTCAAATAGGTTGAAACAAAGCACTTGAATCGGTCACAACACAAACTAAAAAATGTATATCGGCCACAACATACCACCAAGGACAAACCTTAGTGACCAAAACCAAGACCAAAGTATCTAGGTCAAAACAAACTCCCTCAAAGAAGGTGTATCAGTCGAAGCACTCTCAAGGAACAAAGCCCATTGATCGAAGAATTCTCAAAACTCAACATCAAGGTCACAAAACTAGTCAACACTCAAGGAACACATACACGCACATGGTCATTACCATCATCCATGCAACTCATGCATAACCATGTAAACCCTAATATCACGTCAAGGTGTCACTTCATCAACTTAGGCCCAAACAAGCCACCCCATAACATCACCTTCTCTCTCATGATGCTAAGACACAAGAAGCATAAATTACACATGACAAGTTGCAAGATTGACCCTTATTCATGGGAAAATTGTAATTAGGTCCAAAACAAGCACATATATCTCAAACATCAACCAAACTAAAAAAACAAGCATGTCACATGTTATTAAGGCATCTCAAGAGATCAGATTAAGCTTCTAAGCATCTTATTAGATAAAGCAAGCATGATTAGCTAGAAAGCTAGGTCAAGGGCCTTACAACTATGAACCCCTACAAGGATTTCACTTTTAAAATCCTACGTAAAAAGAGATGGGTACTTCCTATGCATATCCTCCTCGAGCTCCCACGTGGTTTCCTCTACGCCATGATGATGCCACAAAACCTCAACCAAAATGATGTCCTTCCTCTTCAACTTATTGATTCTCCCATCCATGATCAACATAGGACCCTCCACATTCGACACATCATCGTCCAACTCAACCTCTACAGACTGCAAAACTAACTCTATGTCAGGGTTACACTTCCTCAATGTGGAAACATGGAACACTGAATGTAACTTGTGCAACTCAGGTGGCAACTCCAACTTATAAGCCACCTTCCCAACTTATGCCACCATAGGGTAAGACCCCATATACCTGAGAGTCAACTTACCCTTCTTCCCAAACCCGAAACACCTTTCCAAGGAGAGGCCTTAAGGTACACCTTGTCTCCTACTTGGAACTCCAATGACCTATGACGGTTATCAATGTATGAATTCTACCTATCTTGGACTGCCTTCAACTATTTCTATATCATCTTTATCTTCTCTATCATCTGTTGTACAAGCTCAAGACCCAAAAGCTGATATTCACCTATCTAGTACCAACATAGTGAAGATCTGCAATGAATCCCATATAAAGCCTCATACGATGCCATATTGATACTCCTTTGATAATTGTTATTGTATGCAAACTCTATCAAACTGAGGTGTGTATCCCAACTGCACAAAAATTGCAAAACATAGGCTCTCAATAGATGCTCTAAGGTCTGTATAGTTCTTTTAGACTTTCCATCTGTTTGTGGGTGAAAAGCGATACTAAACTTCAAATGAGTACCCATGGGTATATGCAGACACTCCCAAAAGCGACTGGTGAACTGAGGACCTCTATCTGACACGATGGTAGCCGAGATACCATGCAGAAGAACAATCCCATCAATATATATCTGAGAAATCTTCTCAGTTGTATACATAATCTTCATGAGAAGGAAATGCATTGAGTTAGTCAACCTGTCAATGATCATCCAAATGGAATCATGAACCTTGGTTGTTCTGGGAAGTCCAACCACAAAGTCCATCGTGATATGATCCCATTTCCATTATGGTATAGGCAACATTGTAAAGTTCCTATAGGCTTTTGATGCTCTGCCTTAACCTGCTAACATATTGTGCACTTAGCCACAAACTCAACTACATCACGCTTTGATCCAGGCCACCAATACAAGTCCTTCAAGTTTTGATACATTTTTGTTCTACCTAGATGCATAGAATACATCAAAGAGTGAACCTATTCTAGAACCAACTCCCTCATATTATCAACATCAGAAACCACTGCCCTACCGTGGTAACATACGGTCCAATCCTCTGACTCATGAAAGCCATCATGCTTCTCACTGCCAAACTCTAATCGAATCTATTGTATCAAAGTATCATCATGTTGTGCATCTCTAATCTGCTGCCTCAACATAGGATTCACTTGTAGCTATGCCAAAAATCCTATTAACAAGGACACCTCCAACTTCACATTCATCTGATGCAAGGATACAAACATATCTATCTTATGACACAACAAAGAGAATAACTACGCCTTATCCATAGATAATAACGGAGGATATTTCCTACTTAAAGAATCTGCCACTACATTTGCTTTCTCTAGATGGTAGTCTATGGTGCGATCATAGTCTTTAATCAACTCCATCCAGCATCTCTGTTGCATGTTCAAATCCTTCTACAAAAAGATGTACTTGAGGTTCTTGTAGTCGGTGAAGATCTAGCACTTCTCACCATAAAGGTAAGTCCTATAAATCTTCAAATCATGGATCGTTGCTGTAAGTCCCAAATCATGTGTTCGGTAACTCTTCTGGTGTTTCTTAAGTTGTCACTAAGTGAAAGAAATCACATTCTTGTCTTTCATCAGCACACAACCCAAACCATTTTTTGACGCATCACAACACACTATGTACCCTTTCCATTTCTCACTGGTCAATTTCTCCTTCAACAGCTAGAAGGAACACTTACACTTTTCATCCTAGACAAAATGCACATCTTTCCTTGTCATCTTTATTAGGGGTAGTACCACTACGCTAAAGTTCTTGATAAACCTCATGTAATATCCTGCCAAGCCAAGGAAACTGTGGACTTCTATCGGTGTCTTTGGCCGCTACCACTATAACACAGACTGAGCTTTCTTGGGATCCATGTGCACACCTTTGATAGATATGACATGTCCCAAAAAAGACACCTCCTTCAGTCAGAACTTGTACTTACTAAACTTAGCATACAACTTGTGTTGTCTCAACAAGGTCAACACTTGTTGTAAATGTTATTCATGTTGTTAGATGTCACGGGAGTAGATCAGGATGTCGTTGATGAATACAACCATGAACTGGTCAAGATAAGGCATGAACACCCTATTCATCAAGTCCATGAATGCTGCTGGTGCATTGGTTAGCCTAAATGGCATAACCAAAAACTAGTAATGTCCATACCTCATCCTAAAAGTTGACTTGGCTATGTCATTCACCTTGATATGCAACTGATGATATCTTAACCTCAAGTCTATCTTGAAGAAGACTACAACACCCCTCAACTGGTCAAACATATCATCTATCTGAGGCAAATGATACTTGTTCTTGATTGTCACCTTGTTCAACTATTAATAATCAATACACAACCTCATGGATCCATCTTTCTTCTTTACAAATAGCATGGGAGCACCACAAGGAGACGTGCTCAGTCTGATAAAACCCTTCTCAAGCAAATCCTACAACTATTTCTTTAGCTCTTACATATGAGCTGATTCCATCTTGTATGGTATTTGTTCTATCGGATGTGTACCAGGAATCAGATTGATCTCAAAATCAATCTCTCTAGGAGGGGGACACCTAGAAACTCATCGGGAAAGACATCCTCAAATTCATGAACAACTGGAACTTCTTGAATACCAGGACTCCTCACCTTAGTATCTATCATATGTGCCAAAAATGCATCACAACCCTGCCTTCATAATCTTCTCTCCTATCATAACCGATACCAGACACGTCGGAGGAATCTTCCTATCCCCTTAGAAGATCCATGAGACATCACCATCGACAAGCCTCGTCGCTTTGGAACTACAGTCCAAAACTACTTGATACTTCTCCAAAGTTTCCATTCCAAGGATCACATCAAATCCATGCATGTCAAGGGCATAAGATCCACTTGAATGTTGCATCATGAGAAAGAAAGAACGCATGATGGAAACACCTCCCGCAACTTGGAAAAATCAACCAAGGGGGTTTATAAATGAAGACTATCACGTCTATGATTAATAGGTAAGGAACAACTAGTAATCACTTCTCTAGTGATAAAAGAATGCATCACCCCCAGGTCAACCAAAATAGATGTAAAGCAAGATGCAAATATATCAGTATGAAATAACTCCACCTGACACGTCATGACTTGTGGGCTGACCACTCCTTCCAGTTGACTCATAGCATAGAATTGAGCCATTGCTTGTTGCCACCCCCTTCCTCTACTGGCTTGTCTAGACAAACCATCATGTGACGTGTGACCACGTCCTTTGCCTCCACCACTACTAAATTGTTGTTATTGTGATCCTTATTGACCTTGTCTCGGCTATTGCATCACTTCTTCATCCTTCACATGACATGCCCACCTCAAATGTCCTACTTGTCCACACTTATGACAAGTTGTGGTCTTGTATTGTGGCCTACACGACCCCGTCACCGACACTAACACCCTCGACAGAAAGGTATAACCTCTTCCCTTTCTTGGCGACAACTGAGACTAAAGTGTCAATCTTTGTTATGATCGAGGTGTTGAAAACCTTGGCTTCTTGAAGCCTCCAAACAACTGTCCTTGATACTATGCAAGTATTTTATTTTCATTTGCCTCTCACTTCTCCACAACTGACGGTTCTATCCTCCTGTCAAACTCCACGAACATGGAAAACCTCTCTCTATTCTATAAATATGACACCCATAGTCAACTCAGATCTCAAACCCTTCTCAAAGCATCTGATCTGCTCCTTATCTTTGGTTGCTATATGTAGGCAAAACTTCAGAAGCTGGATGAACTTCGCTTCATACTCATTGATCACCATAGAACCCTGCCAAATCTTCTCGAACCACATGATATTCTCATCCAGGTAGGTCTTTGGGAAGTATTGGCTCACAAACCCCCACCAAAACTCCTCCCAACTGATCATGACACCAGACCTTTTCTCCTCCTCAATGTCTCACTAATGCCAACACTCCCCTACGATAGATATACTGTGTGCTTCACCTTATCCTCCTCAGGGATATTGAGGATCTTGAAGGCCTTCTCTAACTCGGTCAACCACATGTTAGCATGTAACATACTAGATTTTGGACCCTACCCTAGAACTTTGACCTTTTGGAATTAGCCAAACAAGGTTAAGGTTTAGACCTAAAAGATGTTTGGTATAACCCTAATGAGCTAATGCATGTATAAATCACCCTAATGTAACCTAATTTTCTCACATTAGTCTTAAGCCAATAATAGACACATAAAATATATCACATGAGATAATAATGAATTATATAAAATTCCATGCAAATAATCACACATAATTCTTTTGATGATAATATTAAGCTATGGAACATAAATGGAGGAGCAATAAGGATAATAGTGAAATAATATGATCACCTAAGTAATAATGTGATATTAATGGCCACAAATATTAATTGTGACATAACTCATTAAAGGAAACCCCAAAAGTGGATCTAAGTTAAAAATCGTAACAAAATATTAAATAACTCCAAAAGAGGAAAATAATCTTGGATTCATAATCTACATAATAAATATAGCCTTTGGGTGTATTTTCATCAAAACTTGGCTCGGGTTGGCAGTGTCCCACATCGGTAGCTGGCTTCACCAAAATCATATCACATCTGGTAGCCTGGCTACTTCTCATCATTTTTGTTCTTTTGGATTGTCAAGCTGTGGCTGGAGATAGAATCCCCCAATTTCTTGCGAACTTCTGCTTGCAGAAGAGGTGGCCATGGCGTAGCCTGGGGAAGAGATGAATCTCCCCTATGTTTTTACTCGCCTAACCCTTTGTTTTCCTTCTTTCCTTTATTTCCCGAGCATGGGTACTTTGGTAATTTGATCTCGGTTTTCTTTTTCTTTGGATGCGAATGACTTGGCCATTGACCCCACGACATTACCGCTCCCAATTGAGCCATGTCAGTGGATGACCCTCTCCCACTCCCTCTATTTCTCTCACAGTTGTCTTGCTGATGTGGAATATTATGATTGGTCGATTTTCAAAAATTCATAACTAATTATTGTTAGCTCAGAAAAATAAAATAAAATATGTTTTAAATAAAAAATGGGCTTTCTAATGGTACTGGTTTTTTTCACATGAATCTGATGTTATAAAAAGGTGATTTTAATGGATTTTCCTAAATAGACAATAACTTGTAAAATTCATAACTAAATATATAAGTAAGAAAATATAATAAAATATGTCTTAGACTCAGAAAAAGCTAACCTAAAATATGGCATGGTTTTAATAACCTAAATAGCATACAAAGAAAAAGGTAATTTCTAGGGTTTGAATAATCAATGTGGAATTGACCTAAAATCTACATATATGCTCTAGGATCTTTGGAGGCCTAGACTTAGATCCATATGTTGTATCTTACATGTAAACCCTATGTGGGAGATTTTGATGTAATTTTGTAATCATTTGGAAAGTTGATAATAGTCATGTTTTATATTCAACTGCTAAAATTTGGTTGTTTTGAATGCCATTAATAAGATTTGAAAATTTTACACCCACTCCATCATACCTTTTTGGGTGTATTTTGATTGGAGGTTTTATTCTTCAAATTTTTAGTAGGGAGTGGTTTCCCTCTGGGATCCCACTCCTTACAACATGTTATCTGAGTCCATGGTAGTTGGAATCTAACTATTCAATTTTATCTCCCTAATTAGAACCCTTGCCTTATATAGTTCCCCTTTAGGTGACATGCTTTCCCTAGATTTGTTCTATGTTAATAATGTGATGAGGTTTTGGGTGATCTTACCTTATCACATAGATTGATTAGGATTTGTATCTCCTGATATTGTGAGGTTTGACTTGAGGATGCAATTAGGTTATGGGGAGGTAGTGGGATGAAGAGGTCTTGCTATGGAAAATTATGACTTGGTTTTCGCATTGAATTTTGGCCAACTTATATATTTTACATTGTAATGTTGGTAATCTTAAAATTTATTTTCATTATACTACTATATGTACAAAAATTTTCTCTAATTTTCTCGATGATTTTTTGAACTAACTCATAATAAAGAAATATGTGAAGTTTTTCTAGAGAAACTTTGGAAATAGTTGGAATAGAATCTTAACCCTAGTATTGAAGTAGTGGCTAGGAATACGTGGAACAATATAAAGGTGTAGTGGACCTACCCTTTATACCCTATGAATTTTGGATCTTAGGGTTGTTAGGTTAGAGACACAAGGACCTAAAACTCAACCCTTGTTGGTTATGTCTTATTAGTTGGAAACATGAACAACATAAATCTCTAAAACATTCACAACTAAAAGACATGTGGGTAGCCCTAAATGTTGTTTAGTTTGACTTGTTAGGTTAAACCTTTTAAAGGGTGGAGAATAGCTTGTTGTTGATGTTTTGATCAATAGATTTCAAGGACAAAATCCTTTTAAGGGGTGGAGTGCTATAACATACTAGATCTTGGACCCTACCCTAGAATTTTGACCTTTTGGAATTAGCCAAACAAGGTTAAGGTTTAGACCTAAAAGATGTTTTGTATAACCCTAATGAGCCGATACATGTAAAAATCTCCCTAATGTAATGTTCTCACATTAGTCTTAAGCCAATAATCGACACATAAAATACGTCACATGAGATAATAATGAATTATATAAAATTCCATGCAAATAATTACACATAATTCTTTTGGTGATAATATTAAGCTATGGAACATAAATGGAGGAGAAATAATGATAATAGTGAAATAATATGATAACCTAAGTAATAACATGATATTAATGACCACAAATATTAATTGTGACATAAATCATCAAAGGAAACCCCAAAATTGGAATCCAAGTTAAAAATCGTGTTCCTTGGGTCCCAATTGCATTGGGAGTCAAATTTCACATTATTCGCATAATAATAACTAATTTAATAAAATTTGGAAAGAGAAGATCTCAATTTTCTCCAAAATATCAAATAAAATATTAAATGACTCCAAAAGAGGAAAATAATCTTGGATTCATACCGAACATAATAAATATAACCTTTGGGTAAATTTTCATCGAATTTGGAAGATGTTTGGTTAAAAGATGAAATAAGGAAAGAGAAGGTGTGTTGAACCTTCAAAATACTAAATAAATTTACAAACAACTCCAACATGTAAAATTGATGGCAAATTCATATCCAACATATTATATATGACTTGTGGGTGAAGTTTCATAAAACTTAGGGAATCTTAAAGTCATTAATACACAAGGAAAGAGAAAATTGGATTTGGTTTATTTAACATATTAAAATTCTAAAAAGGCAAATATAATTACATAATCAGAATTTACATGCCTTAAGTAGCCTCTGTGCAAAATTTTATCTAATTTTGGATTTATTTGCACCCTCAAACGAAGAGAGAGAGAAAATGAGAAATAAATGCATCTTCACTTTAATCGAATACGGTTGGGAAAGTAATTTAAATGTGTCACACTATAATGCGCTTAAATCTGACTTTCATGGATGCACGGATGACTCCCGAACATTTGATTTTGATCCGACGATCAACAGATCGTCACCTTCCTTGCGTCAGTGAAGGAAACAAGTGACTTTGGGGCAACTTGGTAATTCAGGCCTTTCTCTCGCAATTCTTGATTTTTTTTTAAGATTCTTTTTGTGTTGTGTTCCTGAGGAAGATACACATGCAATGATAGCTTACATGGAATCTATAATCAAGTATATTGGAAACGACTAAAGCTTGGGCCACAAGCTTCTTAGTTTCCTTTGCCTTTTACTTGTATACACCCCCTCACCTATATATAGGGGTGCTTCCACCCTTGTGAACACCTAAGTGATCACTTCTATTGTGCCAATTGCTCTTAACTCCCTCGTTCATCCTATAATGATAAAAACTTGTCTTGTGTTGGTGGCATCCCACACCAGTAGCTGGCTTCACCAAACTCCAATCACATCTGGTAGTAAGTTGCCTGGATGCTTCTCATCATTTTTGTTCTTTTGGATTGTCAAACTATGGCCAGAGAAAGAATCACCCAATTTCTTCTGAGCTTTTCTTGTGGAAGAGGTGGCCATGGCATGGCCCGGGGAGGATATGAATCTCCCCTATATTTTTACTCGCATAACTCTTTGTTTTCCTTCTTTCCTTTGTTTCCTGAGCATGGGTACTTTGGTAATTTGATCTCAGTTTTCTTTTGCTTTGGGTGCAGTTGACTTGGCTTTTGACACAATGACATGGCTGCTCCCAATTGGGCCATGTCAGTAGACGACCCTCTCCCGCTCTCTCTCTCTCTCTCTCATAGTTGTCTTGCTGACGTGGAATTTTATGATTGGTCGATTTTCAAAATTTCATATCTAATTATTCCTAGCTCAGAAAAATAAAATAAAATATGTTTTATAATCATGAAAATATTGGCTTTCTAATGGTATTGGTTTTTCCCATGAATCTAATGTTATAAAAAGGTGATTTTAATGGATTTTCCTAAATAGATAATAACTTGTAAAATTCATAACTAAATATATATAAGTCATAAAAATATAATGAAATTTGTCTTGGACTCAATAAAAGGTAACCTAAAATGTGGCATGGTTTTAATAAACTAAATCGCACAGAAAGAAAAAGGTAATTTCTAGGGTCTGAATAATGAATGTGGAATTGACCTAAAATCTACATATATGCTCTAGGTTCTTTGGAGGCCTATACTTAGATCTAGAAGTGACTTGGATTTGTATAGACTCTGAAGAGAGGTATGATTGCATCCCACATTATATCTATATTAAGCAATTTCTAATTCTTCTCTCTTTATGTATATTTGCATCCCCTATTATTCTTTTTGATCAATAACCTATCTTTATCGTTCTCTTGGTCCTATGGACATTAACCTATGACATATCTTGTACTTTTGAAAAATATGTTTCATGTGAAGTATCTTATTTGTTACTGATTTTGTGATCATTAATCTACTTTGACATTCTCTTGGAATCTTTATTATGCTTTGTTCATGTTGGAACTCTATATGATGACATGTGATGTCCTTTTCCCACTTGTGAGGTGGACATATATGTTGTCCACTTTTGTGGTGATTTTGTAAGATCCAACTACACTTTCTACTTGCCTCTCTATTAAACATTCTATGTGATTCAGTAGTACTAGAGTAGTGCAATTGCATTGATTTTGGGCAGTATGCCCCTTTTATTATTGGGATGCAGGTGGTGGTGCCCCATACCCAGGTTTCAAGTTTGTGAGGCTTGGCCCATGTTATATATTTGGGAGTTTGGCAGTACCTCATTCTCTATCAAGTTTCAAGTTTGTGAGACTTGGCCGCCTTTGTCTTTATATTGTTCTAGGGCTATGATCATCTCACATGCATGCAGGTTGATGATATGGGGTGTGTGCCCTAATTCCGTATATGTGTTAGTATGGTACAAATCTTATTTGTTTTATTTATAGAAAGTATCTCTTTTGTTATTTCTAATAATTTCTCTTGATACCCACTTGGGTTGTCCTTATCTTTTCTATGGGAAGCCTTTAAATTTGTTGTCCTTTATTCTATATATTGCTTAATTTTCTTTTTAGTATGCACATACCAACCTTTGCTGATGCCATCTATTTTTCTCTTCTTGCTAGGGTATGCTTCCAACCCTAGGTGGAGGACATGACATAAATATATGGACATAACTTAAGGAGTTAAAGCTTGGAGACAAAGTTGTTATGGTTTAGATTTCCCTCTACTTAGATCCATATGTTGTATCTTAAATGTAATCCCTATGTGGGAGATTATGATGTAATTTTTTAATCATTTGGAAAGTTGATAATAGTCATGTTTTATATTCCTCTACTAAACTTTGATTATTTTTAATACCATTAATAAGATTTGAAAATTTTACACCCACTCCATCATACCTTTTTGGGTGTGTTTGGATTGGAGGTTATATTCTTCAAATTTTTAATAGGGAGTGGTTCCCCTCTGGGATCCCACTCCTTACACAGCGTCTATCGGATCCTCCGTACCAACATACTCCAACACCCCACTCACCTCAACCTCTCAAAGGTCTTCCTAGAACCTTGAGATTCCACATTAGGGCCAACTGCCCTAGCTTGGGGACGAGCATCCTATCCACCATATGTGTCATTGTAGCCATGAACTGTCCAAACATGTACTGAAAAGTGAGATTGGCCATAGCTGTTGGGTCAAACTGAGGCTCCTCAGGCACTCCATCAACCCCATCCTACCTCCTTGCACCATATCCTGGTGGGTAGAAACATTGCTCTCAACATGTTCTTTGTGTTCTCTAGACATATCTTTTCTTCTCTTCTTCTTCTTCTTCTTCTTCTTCTACATAAGCAGAAGTGTATCATTAAATATATCAAAGGACACTAGAATAGACACAAACCCTAGTCCTATGTCCCTATAGAATTAATGAACCTGTAGCTCTAATACCAACCAAAATGTGACACCTTGACGACACCACATCAAAATTACTCAAAATAAAGCGCAAAACTAATACTAAACATCCATGTTTATCATGAAATAGGGTTAATTAAAACTAATTCCATATTTTCACAAAGTGAAACATATTACATCTGGGTCCACTTGAAATCACCTACATCTCATACGTTCCAAAGGATATTACCATTCACTGTTCACTGGCCACAACCTGTTACATGTGATAACATGTTCATATATATACAAACCATATCTGTACAACCACGACCTACTGCCAAAAACTCATGTAGATATATAAAAACTAGCAAAACCTCCCCAAGGACGTGAGAGTATAGAGATGACACATAGGAATCTACTACAAAACACTGACAACATATCCAACCTTTAACAACTACTACTCCTCTTGCCACTCAACCTCGACCGCATGATCTCTACCATGTCATGTACGACCACCTAAAAGATGTGGAAACCCATGGGGTTAGACCAATGTCCCAATGAGAGATATAACTCTCCCATGCAGCTATTATAAGCACAAATTAAGTAACAAGGTAACACATATTACTAGAATGAGCAGATTCAACTAAGTGATATGAATAAGGCAGTTAACATTATTTAACCAGTTTAGGCATCTCCATCTAAGCAGTAGAACATCTTATATTTTAAGAAGGAATGTGAAGAACATCTATAACAAATGATTTCTCTTACCATATTATAATTCAAGAAATCAGTAAAATATATAAGGCAAAGGGTCATCCAATGTGAGTCATCTTTAACCCTAAGCAATGCACTATACATCTGCATTACATCTTTTATTGTTATGCCCTAAGGAGTTGAGGTATATCACTCATGCTCCAACTGACCACTACTAAGTCAAAAGTAGTGCCATACAAGATATAGGAGGAGCCAGAATCCTATGATCTCCCACACCCTCGGTCAGTTCAAATCCTCTGCAGTGACATATAAAGTCCAACTGCAAAACAACCTACTCTGCCTTGGTATCTAGGCACAACACTAGTGAAAAATGAGCTATGACCGCAGTCGCACTCCTACCGAGGTATGACCGCAACCATCCTCAAAACATATCATATACATATACTGAATCACATCATTGAGATATGACCTCGACCATTCTCCTGCCAAGGTATGACGACAACCAATCCTGTGAAATGCATTATACTCAACAATATATGACTTTGAGATTCCACTAAGGGAGAACCCATTTCACAATTTACGAAGTACTGACGCTGAAGATGGATCTATGGCACATGGAAACTACATGATTAGGATTTCATTTTATTAGTTAAGACAACTAAGTGTCTTTGAACATCAATCAAGTTACAACATATGAACCTAAACAAACTCTACAAAGATTAAGGGTGTGTTACAACTATGAAAGATATAAAACCTATGAAGAATAAACTTGTCACATCATCTCTTGATACAACTGCAACATAAGGCCATCATCATTATCACATCATTAGGGTATAGCATTCCCTCGTCTCATTACTAGAGGATATCACCTCTCATTTAGGCATTAAGCCTCTTCTGGGTCATAAGACACTATTCACATTGTTCCTATGCATCATCATTATTATCTCTCATGCCTCATAAAGGCTTATGATCATCACCCCGTGTCACATCAATCACACCATAGCATCCACTAGATATGTTATTCATTACACTTATAGGGTTAATGTTACACAAGTAGGAGAGAGAAAACATCGTTACATGCTAACACATCAATAAGATAAGTAACATCATTTCATGCTCAATTAGGGTATAGGGTTTCACTTGAAGCCGATTAGGGTTTCCAATACAAAAATCACCATTAAACCCTAGATACATTATCTCCCACTTTCTTGGAACACATTAGGTTTAGCATCATACTTATGATTATTCAACTCATTACTCCAAGCAGCACCATGTGTCGACCAAACACAAACGAAGATGTAGCAACCAACATGAATGGCATATGTGTAGAGACCATACTCTCGTGTATGTATCAACCAACTACCAAAGAAAGGTGTTACGATCGCAATAAGGGCAAAGTGTAGCGACCGCAACAAGGTCTACGGTTAGGGTTTCGATCCAGCCAACTAGAGAATGTGTTGCCACCGTAACCTATCACCATACATGGCTAAAAGATCTTTGACCAAAACAAAACACATCAAGGCAACAACACTTGAACAGACCAACACACCAAGAACCAAGTGTTTCAACCAACCAAGACATATATATAGAGATCGCCCTAGGTAGGGTTAGAGTTGTTGCGCCTGCTACACACAACTACACATTTGGAGCAATCTCAAGCCCAAGATGAGTGTAACGACCATCAACGTCAAGATACTAAATGACACAAAACCACCTCCAAAACATATCTTAAACCACATTCAAAATAGAAGATAAACATCAAGGAAGCTAAGCATCATTAAGGAGGAAAACTCCATCCAAGGATGATCACCAAAACCCTAGGTCCATCGTCATAGAAATCAACATGGAAACTATGAGAAGAGAGATGAAAACTAAGCATCACACACGTGTAAATAGGACCAAAACCTCAAGACAGTCGAACTAAAATCATGATTATGAAACTCATGGTCAAAATGCATGTGAAAATCATCACCTCCATAGTCATCATAAAAAAACCGATACAAGAATTAGGGTTTAGGAGAAAGAGTAACTACTTGAGAGTACTACACAATCTTAAACCCTAGATCATAGTTTCATCATCTAGCACATTTAATTCACGTTTTAGATACTAGAACATCAACATGTAAGTAAGAATATGGTGCAATAATAGAAGGAGGGGAAAGTTGTATAACCTGCCTTATGAAGAAGATCAAGCTTCAAGATCACGATCTCTAAGAAAGAGAAGGAAGCTCCAACCAAGAGCAGCTCCATGGACAAAATATCACCTCAAAAGAGAAGAACACCATGGTCAAAGAAGAGCTCAAGAAAGAGGGTGAAACCCTAGGCCGAATAATAGAGAAGAAAAGAGAAAGAGAAGAAATCTTCATCTCACTTGGGTACCACCATGGTCAAACCATAGTCTCTGACCCTTGTGAAGAGAAGTTTCCCCCAAGATAGTCACCATGGATGCACCATAGTCTCACAACCAAGAAAGGAGAAGAAGGAATGGTAGGTTCAAAGAAAAATGTGATCACAGGTGTAGAATCCCTTACCAAGAAAGAAAATCACCAAGGATCACCACAAAGGAGATGATCAAGATCAAAAGCACCACATGCAAGGATGATTTACCACCAAAGCTTCAAGATCAGCCCTCTCAAACTCCACCAAGCTCCAAGGTCGGCTGAGCAAGAAGGAAGGAGGAGAGAAAGCTAAAAGGATTGCTTGCATGTTGAGGAGAGAGCTTATATACACATGGGTAGGAGGGAGGTGAAGGATATGAGGTGTCAAGATGTTAGGGAACCAAAAAGAACAATTGTCCCTCCATGGATTGGCCATGCATGCTAACATGCAAAAGGAATGTTAAAACCAAAGTGTTGTAGCAATCATTTGGTTCAAAAGCTCAACTAGGTTGAAACAACATACTTTAATCAGTCACAACACAAACCAAAACATGTATATTGACCACAACACACCACCAAGGCCAAACCCTAGTAACCAAAACCAAGACCAAAGTATCTAGGTTGAAACAAACTCACTCAAAGAAGGTGTATTGGTCAAAGCACTCTCAAGGCACAAAGCCCATCGGTTGAAGCATTCTCAAAACTCAACATCAAGGTCACAACACTAGTCTACACTCAAGGAACACACACACACATGATCGTTACCATCTTCCATGCATCTCATGCATAGCCATGTAAGCCCTAATATCACCTCAAGGTATAGAATCACCTTCTTTCTCATTATGCTAAGACACAAGAAGCACAACTTTCATGTAACAAGTTGCAAGATTAACTTTATTCATGAGCAAATTGCAACCTAGTCCAAAACAAGCACATATAGCTCAAACATCAACCAAACAGGACCAAACTGAAAACATAAGCATGTCACATGTTATTAAGGCATCTCAAGAGATTAGATTAAGGTTCTAAGCATCTTATCATATAAAGCAAGAAAGATTAGCTAGAAAGCTAGGTCAGGGACCTTACACACAAGATAAAAAACAAGTTAAAAGATGGTTCATGGGAATAAGTTGTTGTCTTTCCAAATTGGTGGAAGAGAAAGCTCCTCAAAGATTTAAATATCAAGATTGTATCTTTTCCACTAGTCAAGGGTGACTGAGGCCCTAGAACAACCTCCACCAGTAGGAAGAAGAAGAAGGGGGTTTAGGAAGATACTCAGAGGAATATACAAAGTTATTGTGAGTTGTTTACCCTCTCGGGATTTGCTGTTATAATTTTTGAAGGGATGTATATAGGTTATGTGGTCCATGGTGGCAAGGTTGTTGATTGGAGGTCAAAATCCGATGGGAAAAGGAACCCAAGGTGGTTCATAGTCTATCGTTACTAGAACCTTAACAAAAAATGGGTCATCAAGTCTGTTCAAGAGAGACGAAGTTGTCAGTGGTATCTTATAGGAGTTCCATTGAGGAAATAGTCATAGGGTGGCTGGGGGTGGTGGTGCCCTATTCCTCCTCAGTGTAGAGTCTTGCATGAGGTAGGAAATGAGAATGGTATCCTCATATCCCAATTCATCGGCTTCTTGAGAGCTTGTGAATAAGGTTCACGTGATACTTGACCCCTTATAAACCAACTACACCACAATCCATATTAATCAGGACTTGATTATTTTGGAAAGCTCATATGTTTAAGTTAATTTTTTTCCAAATCAATCAGGGACACCTAGGAAGGTTCAAAACTCACCAAAATTTGCATGTTAACTAATTAAACTATCACGATTCCTAATATCTAGTTAGATTTTAGTTTAGAGAGCCAGAAACCATCAATTCTTGAATATTTAAGATAAGCCTTTATTCAAATATTTAGAATCATATTGAAATGATTTGAGGTCCATACTTTAAGGAGAGAAACTTAATATCATATTAATCTCATATAAAATGTATTTGGTTGAAAGATGCACACTAATTAGGTCAATTTCATTCTCAAGCCTCATGTGGTAATTTATACATCAAACATGACTATATTTGATGTAATGGAATTGCAAACTAATTAAAATAAGTTATAATTGCTTACTTTAGTGGAACATGCTTTATATATTATATTAGAGTCTCTTCATCACATTAAGGTTTAGCTTAGGCATCTAGTTATGAATTTGGAAATTTGGATTTCTATTTAGGGTTTATTTGCAATCAAGTCTAGGATTTGAATTTAATTAGAGGAGAAATTTCTATACCCTAACCTTGTTTTACTCAAAATTGAGATTCTACAATTACCATTTAAGGTTAGAGACCAATAATCCTTTTTGGAGGAAACCAACCCCGTTTCCTTACCTGAGAAGGAGCTAACACATGCTCAACTTTGAGGAGGATGTGAAGATATGTTCACAAGCAGCCATACTTCACAAAAGGTTGGTGCAACAAGCGAACATGACATATCCCCCTCCTACTTATCTTTAGATTCGAGGAAGGTTCAGTGATATGAGCACCAGATGATCTCTTTTAAAGTGTCATGCTCATATTTCTGTCCTCAATATTCAGTTGACACCTTCCATCATTTAACACCACAAGCTAACATTTCCATTATTTTTCTGCTTGTTTTATCCTTGGGATAGGTAGTAAAGTATATGTGGGTGTATTAAGGTGAATTACACCTTCCCAATCCACATTTTGTCCCTTGCACATAATTTTTGGTTGAGTCTTTGATCAATCTTATCTTGTAGGATTTTTAAACTTCTCTTGTGCTAATCTAGGTTTTCCCTTTATAGATTTAGTGGCGACTCCATTTTGCAACGAAAATGCCCTCCCTAGATGCATGTTAGAATATCTACAGATGCTACCATAATGGATTGAGTTTTGGTTCGTAGTCACACAATGAGTATGGGCTAAAGACTAGGCATGTCACACAATGTTACCGATTCAAGTGTTCCCTACTTATTGAATTATTTGAATTTAATTAACGGAGAAATATCTATACCTTAACCTTGTTTTACTCAAAATTTGGGATGTTATGGTAACCATTTAAGGTTAATTAGCGAAGAATGCCAATGAAGTGGCACCCCAGTGATAAAAGTGATGATGTAAGACCAAGAGGTCATGAGTTCAAACCCAGGCGACAAGATGAATGAATTGCCAATAAAAAAAAGCCAATGAAGTGGCACCCCAGTGGTAAAAGTGATGTTGTAAGACCGAGAAGTCACGAGTTTGAACCCTTGCTACAAGATGAATGAATGAAGAGACCAAGAATCCCTTTTGGAGAATACCAACCCCTTTCCTTGCCTAAGGAGCTAACACATGCTCAATTTCATTGAGGATGTGATGATATATTCCCTAGCAGCCATCAGGTCCCCATTCATAGAAGGTGGGTGCAACAAGCCAATGTGACGTAGGCCCCTCCTACTTCTCTCTAGATTTGAGGAAGGTGTAATGATATGAGCACCAGAGGATCTCTTCTAAAGTATCATGCCCGTAATTTTGTCCTTGTCTATATTTAGTCGACGCCTCCCATCATTTCGCGTCACAAGTTAGCATTTTCATTATCGCTGTGCTCGTCATTTTATCCTTGGGATAGGCAATCAAGTATATGTGGGTGTATTAAGGTGACTAACACCTTCCCAATCCACATTTTGTCCTTTATACATACATTTTTTTTGGTTGGTTCTTAGATCAATCTTATCTTTTAGGGTTTTCAGACTTCTCTTGTGGTAATCTGGGTTTTCCCTTTATAGATTTAGTGGTGACTCCATTTTATTCCATTTTGCGCCAGAAATGCCTTCCCTGGCTGCATATTATAGTATCTACAGATGCTAACATAATGGACTGAGTTTTGATTTGTAGTCTAGCAACGCGTATGGGCTAAGAACTAGGCATGTCACACAACGTTGTCAATTTAGGTGTTTCCTATTCATCGAGTTATTTGGAAATCAACCCTTATGGATTGTGTAGGTAAAATACAACACATTGTATTCATCCTAGGCATTAAAATTTCAAGTGAAATAATGTTGAGTGTTGTAATAGCATTGCCAAATTGAAGACTCAAACTGAGGTACAACTTATATACCAATAAAGTAATTCTACATAACTTCCTTTTTCTCTTTCGGATGAGGGAAAATGTGGGGATTTGAGAATTGGATTCGGTCCCATTAGGTCCGGGCCTTCGTCTCATGTTTTTGAGGATGTAGTTGACAAAGGGTCATGTGCGTGAACAGTGAAGTAACCTCATTCGATAATGATATTTGCACAATTGCACCTGACATTTATGTGAAAAGGATAATAATATAAACCTTGGTGCTTCAAAAAACCATACTGATGTGGTTGTTCGTTTTCTATTGGGTCAATGCAACTAATAATCCTCTTCGCAACTCGTAACCGGTGCAAGCAAACCCCTGCGCGTCACAGTACGCTCCTGCAGCTGCCTCATCTTTGACTAATAATAACACAGTGGCAGCAGTATTCCTGTCTTTAATTGCTTGATAGCGGAATTGTGGGCCCGAGATGAATCTTTGCGAGGAAATACAGGGTGTAAAACCCCATCCCCACACCTAGATTTACTACTTGCCATTGCGCATGTCCCACTCCATTTTTTTTACTACCGCCTCTAATACGCGGCCGCCCCACAACGGTCATAATTTAGCCAAGACCCGCCACCGCTCCTGTCCGTCGGATGGAAGGGTCCTGTACCGTCGATATAGCGCCCCGATTCGACCGTTGTGGAAGCACACGCTCCCCTTAAAAAGGGAGGAAGAAATCTCTCCTCTCATCAGACCAATTTTCCCGTCCCTGGGAGAAGACAGAGCGAGAGAGTGAGAGAGAGAGAGGGAGAGGAAGAGGAAGAGCGGGTTCCGTTGTTCATCATCTTCGTTCCGACCGGCTACTACCTCCGTCCGTCTGCTCTCGCGATTTCCACTTAAGAAGAGAAAGACAAAGCGGCGGTGATGGCTGCCAGGCACAACCAAGCTCCGGGCGCTCCGCAGCATCAGAGACCGGCGGCGCCGCAGATGGCGAAACCGCAGCAGCAACAGCAGCCGCAGGCGAACAAGAACCGAAGGGCTCTGGGTGACATTGGGAACCTGGTGAACGCACCTCGCGTTGCTAATGGGTAAGAAAACGTTGACGACACACTTACGTCGATCATCTCCCCCAATGCGTATTCGTTCGTTCTTGCGTGTGCCGAAATTTCTTCAGGGTTTTTCCTCCCCCCTCTCCAGTCATCGTCGCCATTTTTTGATTGATCGGTTGCACTGTTTCTTTCATTCTTAAAGATCAATAATCTGGATTGTCTATGTTCTTTTGCGTTTCCTTGGTCGATCGCTAATGGGCTTTGCGTTTCGCTTGGCAGAAAACCTGCGCCCCAACAGATATCCCGTCCGATCACGCGCAGCTTCGGAGCGCAACTCCTCCGCAACGCCCAGGTTAACGCGCAGGCTGGCGGCGGCAACAGGGGCGCCGTCGGCGCCGCGGTGGCGAAGCCCCGCCAGCAGCATCTAAAGGCGCCCATCGTCGCGGCGCCCCCTCCGAAGCCCCAACCCACCTCCGGTGACTCCGAAGTAGTCGAGATCAGCGCCTGCGACTTCCCCAAGAACAACAACGCCTGCAACTCTGTCAGGCGCCACAAGAAGAAGCACGGCGCCGCGGCACTGACGGCCGTCCTGACCGCCAGGAGCAAGGCCGCGTGCGGGATCGTCGACGACGGCAAGAAAAAGACCAAGAAGAAGATCTCGATCTCCGGTGGAGAGGACGGCAAGGAGATGGTCGCAGTGGTTGTCGACCCGGACTCCCTCCCGCTCCCTGACATCGACTCCGGCGACGCCGACAACCAGCTGGCCGTGTCGGAGTACGTGGAGGACATCTACCGGTTCTACAAGCAGTCCGAGACTTGGTGCCGCACGGGCGACTACATGCCGCGCCAGACCGAGATCAACGCCAAGATGAGGGCCATCCTCGCCGACTGGCTCGTGGAGGTGCACCACAAGTTTGAGCTCATGCCGGAGACGCTCTACCTCACACTCCACGTCGTCGACCGATACCTGGCCTCCGAGCCCGTCCCGCGCCGGGAGCTCCAACTGGTGGGAGTCGCCGCCATGCTCATCGCGTGCAAGTACGAGGAGATCTGGGCGCCCGAGGTGCACGACTTCATTTGTATCTCCGACAGGGCATACGACAGGGAGCAGATTCTCGGGATGGAGAAGCAGATTCTGAACAGGCTCCAGTGGAGCCTCACGCTCCCGACGCCGTATGTTTTCTTGGTCAGGTTCATCAAGGCGTCCGCCAACACGGAGGAGGCGGGGGAGGAGGAGAGGGAAGGCGGCGCAGCTGCGGCCGAGCTGGAGCACATGACTTTCTACCTTGCTGAGCTGGGTTTGATCCAGTACCAGACCAATGTCGCTTACGTGCCGTCGATGCTTGCTGCGGCGGCGGTGTACTTGGCAAGGAGGACTCTTGGGAAGAAGCCGTGCTGGACAGAGACGCTGAGGAGGCATACTGGATACGGGGAGGGGCAGCTCCAGGAGTGCGCCGTGCTTTTGGCCAAGTACCAATCGGCGGCGTCGGACGGCAAGCTCAGGGCTGTTTACCGCAAGTACCTGAGCCAGCGCCGGGGTGTCGTTTCTGCAAAGCCGCCGTGCCGCGAACTCATCGAGCATGGTAGCGCCGGGGAAGGGAAAGCTTCCAGTTGACGGGAGCGAGCAAGCTGGGCGTGCGGTTCTGAGGCTGACGGCAACAAACCAAGCTCACACTGATTAGCAACAGCAACAACAACTCTCTGATTTACCTGAATCAAGCATTCTTTGATTAGTTGGTACAATTTTTTGCATTGGGTTTCTGATGTGGATTGGGACTTAGTCCGGGTTCATGTGGTATGAATCCTGCATCCACACCTGATGGATGATATGAAGTGTTTTCTTACTTCAATGATTTCTGTTCTTTTTTTGTCACTTAAGCTGTCAAAACCGGGTCTTGAACAGCAATGAAAACAAACTTATATTTCCATTTATTTTGTCATTCAGGCAAACTCACAACAATGATTTCTGTTTCGTTTTTGTCATTCAAACTTCATCAGTTTTATGGTTCAAAACTTGGATGCGGTGAAATGCTGTTGCTTGAAGCTCCTTTCAACTATTAACTTAAAATTGTCTTGTGAATTACCGGAAGTTTGCATTTCTCATTCTAAGTTGAAAAAAAAAAGAAACGCCCTGTGGATATTATTAGATAATACAAGGAAATAACAAAGAAATGTTTAAACGAAGCAACGCAGCCTTATTAAGGAGAAGCATGGGGATAAGGAACTGAAGTTGGGGCCAGAATCACTGGTTAGAAAGGGATATAAAATGCCCAGCTTCAAAAAGCTACAAACACATTACAAGATTGACTAATTTCTGGGCATCTACATTTTGGCTTCTGATCACTTTTGCAATAATAGGGAAGAATCTTAAAATTTCACTGCTCAAGACACTTTCTTTCTTCCATTCTAAGGATCAGTATCTAACATAATAGGGAAGGCTATCTACAAGAAATACAATAGAAGACTTGCAACTAAGGATCAACTGAAGGGTGTGAGCCATGGAAAAGTGTTCAAGGTATACCATGGATTTAGACAGCTATAAAATATATGAATGAAGACAAACAAATAGATTGACACAACTGTTCATTTGGCCTTTTTCTTTATATATTGTTGGTCTCTTGAGGCATGACGATGACTATGGAAGAAGATCTCCTTGTTGATGGCAATGGAGAGAAGAAATTTATGGTGATAGTTGCAGGCGTTAAACCTTCTATTGGTGGGAAAAAAAAAACGCCTTTGATAATACAGGAAATAACAAAGAAATGTTTAAACGAAGCAACGCTGGCTTATTAAGGATAAGCTTGGGGATAAGGAACTGAATGGACACCTCGGAATCGTTGAATATTTGCTGAGCATGCATGTTAAAGTTGGGGCCAGAATCACTACTTGGTTAGGGATATAAAATGCCCAGCTTTAAAAATCTACAAACACATTACAAGATTGACTAATTTCGGGGCATCTACATTCTGGCTTCTGAGTTTAGTGATCAGAAATATATTACGACCAAGGCATCGGTTGTTTTGCTGGCGAAGTAGCGGCTGGACAATTAATTTTATAGTGTGTGTGGAAGAGAAGAATAGATAGCGGGAGAAATGACTATATTAAGAATAAAGTGGGGACGCCGAGCATTGGGAACAAGTTACGCGAGGGCCGACTCAAATTGTATGGATATGTACAACGCAGACCGACTAATGCGCCTATACGAAGCAATACTATTGAGACAAACACAATTAATAGAAGAAGACGAATGACTAAATTAATATGGGAAGAACTTATAAAGAGAGATTCATCTCAACCAAAATATGACCCATGATAGAGCTCAATGGAAAAGAATGATCCATGTAACCGACCCTAACATAGTTGGGATTGAGGCTTAGTTGGTGATGATGATGAAATTAACGTTTGTTTGTTCCGCCGTTTAAAATGCAAATAAGATGCCGCACGGATTAGTTAACCGGAAAAACTGCTGATAACGTGCCGCTAGAAATCCTCGCGGCAGAGATCAGGTTTATTTGCTGCGGATATCTATTTACCACGTTGACATAATAATCTTTCTCCAAATAGACCAATATTACTTGCACACGTACCAAACTACAAGCAACTTACCATCAAGTTTATTTATCTTCATTCCAAACAACAGTCATATAACATGAAGTTTACTTGTCATTGGTTAATTTAGCCACGACAATTAAACTCATGGTAACTGGATACCAAAAGCAGCCTAAGTGTGTCACTTTTGCTGAGAAAAACTGGAACTATAATCAGACACCCAACCCAGATTGCTGGCAATAAACTACAGTCATCCCGTAATGCATAGGAGACATAAACTCCGTCCTCCTACCCTCGTGAAGAATCTTAAAATTTCACTGCTCAAGACACCTTTCTCCCTTCTAAGGATACTTAGCATCAGCAATATCTAACATAATAGAAGGCTATCTACAAGAAATACAATAGAAGACTTGCAACTAAGGATCAACTAAAGGGTGTGAGCCATGGAAAAGTGTTCATGGTGTACCATGGATTTAGACAGCTATAAAATATATGAATGAAGACAAACAAATAGATTGATACAGCTGTTCATTTGGCGTTTTGTCTTTACTAGTGAATGCTCACATAGATTGATACAACTGTTCATTTGGTGTTTTGTCTTTACTAGGGAATGCACACCTGCACATGCACGTGACCTATTATACTTATCCAAATTATAAAGATTTATATTTTTCTAATAAGGATGAAAGTGTTAATTTATACTTTTCAAATTTATATTAGATGTTGTATTTTCTAAACAAGTATAAAAGTACACATTTATGGGATATTTGAATACTTTTATTTAGACATCAAGTATAGATTTTCATGATTGTTTGCATAGTTTAATTTATGTTAATTATGTACAAACGAAATATAAATCTAAGTTATTCATATTTTTCATAAGAATGACCAAAAGTGATGTTGATAATGTTTATAAAATTTAGGAATAGTGAATCTCTTCATCCCTAATCAATAACTATGTGAAATAATTTGATATTTACTTGTTTATTTGTTGTCTCTTCATATTTATTTAAATGAAACTTTGATTTGAAATTTTACGTTTTAAGGATACCTTCAATAGGTATTGATCAAAATGTATTATGTTAATTTGGAGATACTTGCATACACGAAATGGTTGTATAAATTATCTATATATTGTATGTATTTGTTATTTTAAGACATTTCTTTTTTGGTTTATAGTATTATGTTTTTAATAAAACAGAATTGGTCTAAGATTTATAAATCAAACATTTTTACCAATCATTATTTCCAACTAACCTTCTTTTTCATAGAGAAATAAAAATTAATCATATTTAAAAAAAATAGTTAATACAATAAATATCTAATAAAGAGTTAAATTGTTTTAGTAGCGCCAAGATCCATCACACTTGAATTTTTGAAAAATATCATTTTAATACTTTTTCTCTATGCTACCTCAAGAAAATCTAGAAGATAAGAATTTGTTTCGATTGTCATGTCACTTTATGTAAAGTGTTTGATAGATATTACACATTTTAAACAAAATAATAATTAAATATACAAAATGCAATACATAATTTCCATAATTCCATAAACAAATTCAATGTATACTAAGAATACAAAATATTTCTTAAAATTCACTATTTCATAGTATGATCAAGATCTGATGTTCTTGCAAAGACAAAAATCTATCAGTATAATGTTATATTCCATATGCTGGAATATGCATTCAAAATTGTAGCATTGCAGGAAACACTTAAATTTTACTGTAGGACCATTATATTGATCTCCACATTAATGGGTATTTACATCCTTATCATTTTAGTAAATCTTATATTAGCATCACGACAAAATAACAACTTACAATGGTTTAAAATTTACAAATATTCTTTCAAAAATATGTAATGAATTTGTACTATTATACATTGTCAATCTTTTGTTCTTTGATAGTTACCATTAGGGCTGGTAATCGGGTTGGGTCAGATCGGGTCCTGACACATAAAGTGAATTTTAGGTCCTAAATGGGGTTTGTACTACACAGTTTATGTAATTTTAAAAATTATTAAATATTTAATTGTAGCATTGTTTATAAGACATGCTAAAAATGTTATGAAGTATCAATATTTAATAAATCTTAATAAAATTCACCAAAAGGTACATTTTGGATCATTTCAGGCTACTCTCGGGTTGAATGGGTTGGGTTCGGGCTATTCAGGTCTATACATATTTTAAACAAAGTAACAATTAAATATAAAAAATGCAATACATGATTTCCACAATTTTATAAAAAAATCAATGTATACTAATAATACAAAACATTTCTTAAAATTCTCTATTTTATAGTGTGATCAAGATCTAGTGTTCTTGTAAAGCCGAAAATCTATCAGTATAATGTTATATTCAGTATGTTGGAATAAGCATTCAAAATTGTAGCATTATAAGAAACACTTAAATTTTACTGTAGGACCATTATATTGATCTCTACATTAATGTGTGTCTACATCCTTATCATTTTAGTAAATCTTATATTAGCATCATGATAGAATAACAACTTACAATGGTTTAAAATGTACAAATATTCTTTAAAAAATGTAATAAATTTGTACTATTATTCATTGTCATTCTTTTATTCTTTGATGTTTACTTAGGGCTGACAATCGGGTCGGGTCGGGTCGGGTCGGGTCAGAGTCTTGACACGTAAAGTGAATTTTGGGTCCTAAATCGGGTTTGTACTACAAAGTTTATGCAATTTAAAAAATTATTATATATTTGATTGTAGCATTATTTATAAGACATGTCAAAAATATTCTGAAGTATTAATATTTAATAGATCTTAATAAAATCCACAAAAGGCATAATTTTGGTCATTTCAGGTTACCCTTGGGTTGAACGGGTCAGGTTCAGACTATTTAGATCCATACAAAATAAATTTTGCACACATGTCTGAATTTTAGTTTGCAACCAAATTCGGGTTTAATTCAGTTCATTTCAGATCATAATTTTGTGTGGGGACTAAGTTGCCAGCCCTAGTTACCATAGATATTTTACTAAACTACAAATAATGTCACGTAAATTTAAATGTTGGGTAGAATTTAAAAATAATGAACATTGAAAGAAATATTGAAATTTTACACTAAGATTTCTTTGAAGTTGAATAATAATGAAAATTTACATCACTCTCACTGTAGTAGATCTCATATTATCATTACGCTAACAAATTATAGCAACCATATATAATTTAAAATCTAGAAAATTTTAACAATGGGAAATTTTATCTACATTTTTATATGATTGAAGTCTATTATGTTGGGTACAATACATTTGGTGAGACAAATTACTATGGTCGTCGGACATAATGCCCCCTTGCATTCTTTCTTATTTGCACCCATGGAGGTCTTATTAGCAATTACATACTACTACCCACTTGTTTTTTGGTTGAAAGTAACTTGATACTTCTCATTATAATTCATATGAGTTCTTATTCATATTTATATTCCTTCTGTTCCCTTATAATCTTTAAATGATCACTCTAAGAGTTCTTTGTGTTAAGATGAATTTTAGACTATGAACTTCAATATCTTAGTTAAGAAATATCTCATTCAATTATGTCCTAAATTGCATAAATTAAGAGCATATAGCATCAGATGCAAGTTGACCAAGGTGTTCATATGGTGTGGTATAAAATAATTTTTCTTTTAGTGGTTAGTTGCTAGTTCAAATTTTCAGCATGATTCCTGTTATGAAATTTATTGCATCTAAAATGTAAGTACTAAGAGATAAATTATAGAAAAAACTAATAGCCACTTTATCAACTTAATCTGAATTCAACCCGTCATGTTGCCCTTCATTTGTGTAAATCATCCCGTAATAATAAAAGGCGATGTGGCTCCATTGAGTTTTGGAAAGATTAAATATAATAAAAAGCTTACAAACAAGCCACATAACTTTATAGTTTTATATGATTAGCCTTAGCTATTCTAATAATAATAATTTCAATATTCATAGTAATGATTGTAAACACTCTGAAATGAGAGTGTGACAAGCAGATTTTAAAATGAGTAACATGTCTACACAATTCAAGATACAAGCTAGAAAATAGATAATTCAAAGTAGACTCCACAAGAAAGTAATGATAAATGCTAGAGACTGCTATTTATTATATGTATGGACAGTGACTTGATACGTCCAACAAAATTTGTTACGACACCAAGATAAGGTACGAATGACATTGATAGAAGCTGCCACATTCACTTTTCTTCGTGTTCTTTTTAGTGAATTCGTTGAGTGTATAGTAAACTATACTTATTATTGTGCAAATTGAAGATATCGATACTTATTTTTGAGTTCAATTCTCTATGTCAATTAAATGCCGATTGTTGAAAGTGATATGAGTACATGATTATTTAATAATATTCAAATACACATCTATTGTTTTTGTTTCCCTAGCACATAAGTATGATTTGAGTATTACATAAAACCTAACTAAAGGTCAAAGTATTTAAAAATCTCCAAGCTCAACAAAAAAGTTATATGTATAAATGTTATCACGGAAAAATTGTTTATGCCTCTATAATGAGTAATGTAGAAATGATTTACCAAATGAAAGTATGAGTGACATGAAAACATCAGCCTTCGTCTCATTGTGGTTTTATCTTAAAGCTAAAACATTAAATTTTTATTTTTGATTATTTGTCCTCTATGAATGGTGTTCCAACGTTGTAAATAACATACATACGAAGTATATTCGTCCCACATATACGTTCAAGCATTTACAAAGCTTCATCCTATATGTACAATATTACCTTGGTTACCAACACGACGCCATACCATATTTGTTCTATTTGTATTCTTCAGTACTCGAGTCAGGCCATGTTAGAGTTATTGAAGCTGTTCTTAAAGAGTTGAAGTAGCAGTCGTGCATCTGGTCCCGGCGGACAATCTGGCTACTGGCTCTTTCTCACTAATTTTCACAAAGTTACACACCCTGCATGGTAGATCATTAGGTATAATTAAGCATGTTAAAATCAACCAAATTGTTCGGGACAAAACGACAATTGGAAGTTTAGGAAACAATGTCTAAACTTCTCCATTTAATAATTTTGATATTTAATGGTTATCCTTGCGAATGCAAACTTGATAGTGTCCATATGAGTCATTAGTAGTCTAGAAACTGGAACTTATGTTTGCAGGAAAAATCTTTTTGTTCGGTATTAGAAAATAAGAAACCATAAAAAATTGGGAAAAAAGACTTTTGGGCAACACCATGCCTAGAAAGCCCGTGCAACTGTGGACACCCCACACTAATGAATGGCAGTTGTTTTCAGCTCCCCTCACAATCCTGATCAGAGAAGAGTTGTTAATTCTTTTTCCCTTCCATGAAAATGATGCAAGTTAATCTTGGTGGAGGCAAGCGGTTACACCCGTCAATAGGGCCCATGCCTATAATGGCTTCATTCATTCTAACAAAGTACTTGTAAACACTCCTACATGATTCTTTGATAAAAATTGAATGGAGTGAACAACAATGCTTGACAAACTGATGTATTTTTCTAGAGTCGAGAAGGGTGAGAATGAGACTGCGACCTATAGCTTTACAAAACTGGGTCACAAGCTTACAATCCCTTATTATTAGAACTACTGTAGAAGGTGCATTTCCTTACTTGAGCATGTGAAGGTAGAAATAGAAAGTGT
The DNA here is from genome assembly GCA_963693085.1 of Alisma plantago-aquatica. Classification (NCBI taxonomy): domain Eukaryota; kingdom Viridiplantae; phylum Streptophyta; class Magnoliopsida; order Alismatales; family Alismataceae; genus Alisma; species Alisma plantago-aquatica. The sequence goes on from OY856409.1 coordinate 1,766,416,597, forward strand.
CCACAAAGCCACATTGCTGCCCGGTTTAGGAGACCGAGTACACGACTAGATGCAACTTTTGCACCTCAAATGTGAGCTTTTGCAGTTGCGCTTCAGGAGGTCCTTTCATTGAATGACAATTGATAGTAGAAGGATTGGAGGCGGTCTCTTTGATCTTCACTGGGTTGTCAGTGCGCTCATTCGGAATGATGCGTGCCTACAGCGGTGGTGGAAGGCCACCATGCCGGAATTTTTATTTCGAGAGAGTTGTGTTTTCAGCTACCGTCACAATTCTTCATCTCTTCGTCGGTTCCTAGGACGTACGCTGTCACTTCCAACTGTAGGACACTTTTGACCAGAGTCTAGCGGTAATTATTTGGTTTGTGTGTTGGGTAATCATATGACTTGGAGATGTGCAATTCAGTTATGTGCTAGCTGAGAACACAATTCCAATTTCACATGTCAATTCCCACGATCTGATGTTCTTGGTGGACGTCAGGACGTGTCAGTCGACTCAGTCCACAACAAGTCCTCATTTTTGTGACCTCTTGCCATGTGGCCCACACGCTGAATGTGAGAGTGAGAGTGAAGAGTGCGAAAAAACTGCCTCCATCGAAATGTTTAAACCGATAGAAAAACTCATTTAAATTCTCAAAAAAAGGGGAGAAGAGAGAGAATCAATGAGAGGTTAGTATTTTGAAATTGGTGTGTTCTGATTGGCTAGTGTCATAATTGTAATTTGTAGAAAAGATTCACCTTTTTTATAGTAGTATAGATATAGATATTTTGTTGGTTTCTTGAGGCATGACAACTATGGAAGATTTCCTTGTTGATGGCAATGGATAGAAGAAATAGATGGTGATGGTTGCGGGAGTAAACTTTCTATTGTGGAACTAAAGCCTCATGAGATGGGGGCACACAACGCCTCAACACGTCTCAAGGACCCTTTTATAAGACATGAGGATTAGGAGGAGTCATTGGTACATGGAGAGCTTATGCATCTTTTTTTGGGGGGCTTGAGAGGGAACCACTTCTATCTCAGGTGTAAGGGGTTGGTACACTGATTCCTCCGCACACTGTAGGGTTCTTGACCATGCATGAGATTCACCTGCCCATTGTCAGGAGTGCAAGTTGAAATGGTAAGTTTAAAAAACCAAGCTATATTGCAAAAGATAGAGCAAACATACATTCACATGGGTGGTAAATATGACCTAGATGCTAGAGTTTAGCAAGAAGTTCCATTGGTATGTACACATGTGGCAAGGTGGTATATAACTTAAGAAAAGAGCTCATAGGGGATGAACTATTTTGTCATTATACTTAGGAAGGGTCATTCACAAAACACTTTGGTTTAGGGGATGGGACACTCCCTTAGTAAAAAGCCATGTGCTATCATACAAATAAGAGGAGCCCAGTCATTAGCTTGGACGACAAACATTGTCACGGTCATCTTCACCATCAATAGAGAGGTCGTCCAAAGATTGCTTGACACCTATGTAGGAAATATAATACATATTGGAGCTGGAAGAGGCTCTAGTATGATGTCTTATGAAGATCCTAATAGTGTATATAACGTCAATTATAATATGCATTTATGTATTATCATATTTACCCTTGTATAAACTCCTGTATAAGTGAAGTAATATAATTAACATTATATATCTTCATAATATGACATCATATGAGAGCCTTACAAACTAGATCTTCATAATATGACATCAAACTAGAACCTCACATTCAGTGAATTTGATAACATAAACTTTCACAATTTTACTTCTGAAAAGGGGTTGGTTTTTCATTTCTCATGCCCACAAACAACCCCCCAAAATGGGAACGTTGAACGTATGATACGTCGTATCAATGATATATCCCGTACTCTCTTTACTCATGCTTATGTTCCCCCACTTATTGGGTGGACTCTGTCCTTATGACTGTCTATGTCCACAACATCCTTCCCTCAAAGTCATACAATTTCGCTCACCCACTTCCACTTTCTATCTTCGCCAACCCACATATGGACTTTTGGGTGTCTCTGTTACCCTAATACCACAACCACAGCTCCATATAAATTATTTCCACACTCCACTTGATGAATCTTTCTCGATTTCCCTTCCCATCACTGTGAATATCATTATCTTGACCTCTCCAGAAATAAAATCATCGTCTCTCATCATGTCACATTTGATGAGTCTGTCTTTCCCTTTTCAGACACCCCACCTACCTCACACTCCTATGACTTCCTCTCCCTCTCCTCTTCCTAGATATAATTTTGTCTCACCCTCAACCATCACCACAACCTACTCCCCCTCAATCACCCACCACTCCACCACCACAAAATAACCCACACCAACGCCTTCCTCACCTTGCTACACCACTACATTATCACCTCTCTACCTCACCCTTCTCCATAGTGCTTGTAAGGACCCTGACCTCCATTTAGGGTTTATCCTGTTTGCTTTGCTTAACCCTGATGTTTAGTTTCTTGCTAATCCCCCTTAGTGGTGATTAGGGTTTGCTTGTGCTTGTTGTGTGTTGGAGGTGCTACTTGCAATTTTCCCAAGTCTAGGGTTGTTGAGCAAGTTTGTCACCTTGATGAGGTGTTCCTCTCTCTCCTTGCTTCCTCCAGTGTTGAGAAGAAGGGTTGGGATCGTTGCTTGAGTTGCTTTGGGCTTAGATGAGCCTTGGTGGGCCTTGTTGTGCCTTGCTTGACCTTGTTGGACCTTGTGTCGGCCATGCCTTGTATCGGCCATGGGTGTGTCGCCCAGGGAGGTGTGTCGGGCATGGAGCGGAGGTATGTCGTCCATGGACCCCTTTGACCTCGTTTGTGTCACCACTAGTGGACACTTGGTGCTTGATGCTTACATGTGGCAATGGACTTGGACATGTGTTTAAGGCAAGTTAGAGTGGTGGCATTGCTCATGGACAAGTGTCCCTAGGTGGGCGACACCTTGCCTTGTCTTACCTTGGTTTCTCCTCCATCCTCTCCTATAAATGTGTTCCCTTTCTCTTGCTAAGGATCCCTTTAGTCCCTTAGTTCCCCTCTCCCTTGGTTGCATGACACCTCTTCCTTTACAATCTTGGTGACCGATCCTTATCTTGGAGACTTCTTCTTCTTCCTCCTCTTGAGGTGTCCGTAGGTGTGCTTGGTGCTAGGAGCTTGGATCTTGCTTAAGGCGGGTTACATAACTCCTAACCCTAACTATACTCCCTCCTTCTACATTCTTGTATGTTTCATATAATCATAATCGGCCAGGTATGTTCTAAGATAAGTTTCTTACTTGTTGCACCTTTAATATTGTGGTCATAGTGATCTTGTTGTTATGGTTGAGGTTTGTACCCTTGTACTCTAGTTGGCCAAACTATGTTTTAGGGTTTCCTTGTTGAGAAACACTCCTTTCCCTCCTTGGTATAGAGAAGTGAGCTTGAGCTTTAGTAATATGAGCAATACCCCTCTCTCATTTAAGTTGAGAGGTGAGCTTGTGTTCTAGTTGCTTGAGCAACACCCTTCTCTCACCATGGATTCGAGAAGTGAGTTTTGTGGTAGATGTGGATCTATGTTAAGGATGATCCTTGTGGTTGTCGATTTGTGATAGATGTTGTGCAAGACCCCTCTCTCTTGGTTGTTGAGAGGTGAGCCGATTTTCTTGATCAATCTAGGGTTTGGTACCTTGTGCTTGAGGTTGATGACGATCTTGTTGGGTTGTATCTTGCACGATATGGCTTGGGGATGGTGCTGCCCGATACCCTCTCTTGGGTTAGAGTATGGGTCGATATGATGAGGTTGTGTTAGACGATATACCTTGGTCCTTGCCTTGTGTGTTGTCCGATAGGATGAGGCTATCTTGGTTGGACGATACCTTTGTGTGTCAGGCATTATACCTTGTTGAGTGCCCTGCCCGATATACCTAGCTAAGGTAGTGGCTTGATGCCTGATACACCTTGGACCTTTTAGAACTCAAGGATCTACCTTAGGGTTGCACGATACACCTGGATGCACGACATGCCCCATAGACCTAGCTGCATGTTATGCTTTGTGCACGATATGCCTTGGTCTATGGTTGCACGATACACCTTAAGGTGGTAGCCCAACACCCTTGCCTTAGCTTGGCCGTTATGTGGCTAGAATGTTTGGGCGATATGAGGAAAGTTGCCCTGCCCGTCACACTTCTTGTGAGGGTAATGGGTACTTCTAGTGAGGGTGTCCTGCCCGTCACACTTCTTGTGAGGGTAGTGGGTACTTCTAGTGAGGGTCACGTTCCACCCGGGAACCCATCTATAGTTCTTTTTCATGCAATCATATTCTTATTGTTAAGGACTATGGTTTATGGTTTGTGAACCTTTGATATGTTTGATAATAGTAAGGTGGTTGATATAGTAGAACACACCCATGTAAACATGACATATCTGAACTCTAATGACATGGTATTACATGTGTTTATGATCATCTTGAAATCATGTATATATATTGATGAGTTGGGAAGTATATGAGTTGCTTCACACGATGATGTAACCCATGTCTATGGTCATAGGTATGAGACATGAATAATAAAACATGCAATCATCAATGTTGCCCTATGTTGACAATATTATCATTTTGTTAACCTATGATAGTTTCAGTTATCTTTGTGATTGTGTATATTAACCATGCAGATGTTTCATGCGGATGCATAGCCAAGTAAAGGGCTATGAGGTATATATATATGTTTGAATAACACTGCATTGATGGTCACTCTTATTGATGAGACGATATGCATCACATGTATAATGGGTTTAGGTATGAGGACCTGAGTTGGCTAAAGTGCCTAAGTTGAGGTGTTATCCTCTGATGTTGAGATCAGGGATTGATATCCCAAGTGATGAGAACGCCTTAAGAGGCAGTGGTTTCTTGTGATGAGGGATTGAGATCCTGGGATAATGTGATGGTGGTAATAGTAATATAACTTACTGTTATGTATGTGTTACAACCTATTTGCCTCAACAATCCACTTAAAATATACTAACTAATTATAGTGGAACATATTATGTAGTTTGCCCTGGCCATAGATCCATCATCGTCAGTAGCTGGTGATGGTGAAACAAGTTCTCCTGTGGGTTAACCTGGAAGCGCATATTATTGAATATGTGTGGTTTCTCCTAGCCGAAAATGAGGAGGTAATAGTGCAACTTCAGTTGTAGACTCAAGATGCGTACAAAAGCATGGTGAACAGGCCCATGGCTCAGTGTGATAGAGCATGAATGCGTAATGGCTCAGGGAGCACGGTGAACTGGCCCGTGGCTCGAATATACTAGCGCCAAGACCTGTACCAAGGTGGGCTAGAGAAAGGGTATCCTACGGGAGCTGAACCTGTGGCTGAGGCCACTTAAGCATGAGACTGCGGTCCTACTTTGGTTCTCGTGCACTGACCACGAGGTGGGAGGTCATGGAGTCCGGCTCTTCCTTTGACCTTGTATGGCACCGGCTTGGGTTTCGTAACCGAAGGTTGGATTTGAGCGGTATGGCTCACTTCCTCAGGGCATAATAATACGTAATCCAGCCGAATAGTATTTATTGCTTACAGCAAAACACAGAACATTGGTTGAGGCCCCTGCTTGTGTAGTTGATCTTGTTATACCTTGCGGTTACTTATACATTCATTATGTTATGTGATAAGATCTTATAAATCTTATCTTGTCAATCATGTTCCATAAAGAAATACTTGGTTATATGGTTTCCGTACAGCTTGGTAAGCTCGATGGTAATAACAACCTTGCTCTATAGATTGCTCTTATTCTATGCTTTATCAATTATCTACTGTTGTTGCTTTAATCTTTCTGAGGTTTTATGGTTTCGGCGGGGAGTTATGTTTCTCGCTGGGGTACTGTGTGTCTCACCCCGTTGGTTTACACCCTTTTTAGGTGTTCGAGCTAGACGTGGTGGTGTTCGCGGGGTTGCGGGCGAGCAGTAAGAAGAGCAGTAGAAGGCAAGAGATGGACATGCTGCTGTTTTGGTTATTTTGTAGTAGAGTCTTAGAAGTCATCCCTGTACTCTCAGGTCCTCAGAGGTGTTTTGACATTCTTTCACGATGTATAACTAATGAAGCTTTGTATCTCCTGCTGCTGGCTGGCTGGATGTGGGCCGTTATGTACATATAAACAGGTGATGAACTCATGTGATGACAAGATAACTGATCTCCTAAGCTCTGGACATGTATCAAGACTTGCAAATGTTTTTATAACCTGTTTTCTTGCAGGATGAGGATCTGGATGTAATAGTTTCTTAGTTTATCTACTTTCTGAATTCGGTTTTAATTACCTCGTGTTTTTGCTAAAAGGTAGTTTATGGTGTTTTCCGCACGTTTTCATGTGGCACCTCGTTGTCTGTGTGATAGCGGGATGTGTCGCCACAAGTTTTGGTATCATAGCGCTAGGTTTTCTGAGTCTATAGGGATTTAGGACTAAGTTGTGTCTGTTTTTGTGAGTTTTCTAGATTTTCTTACAATCATCTTCTGCCCTCAGCGGAAAAAAAGGGAAAGCTAAGATGTCTGGAAACCATGATGAACATGCTTCCGAGAGCAGCGATGCTGCATAAGTTGATGGAGCTATAGGGCAGGCACATGAAGATCAGGTGCCTGAGGTTTCCCAACTTGACCTAGCCATTCTCGAAAACCCTACCTACCAACAGCTTATGGGGCAGATGATGGCTACGATGAATCTCATGGTAGAAAGATTGCCAGTGCCTCCGCCGAGAGCACATGCTCCCCATGGTAAAACATCGGGTATTGGGAAGACCTTTGAGCGGCTTTGCCGAGTCAGAGCTTCAGACTATACTGGGACGGCTGATCTAGTGGATGCAGATATGTGGCTGACAGGTCTTGAAAAGACCTTCCGGATCCTCGACATCCCCGAAGAAGACAAAGTTGAGCACACTGTCTACCTTCTGAAGGGCAGTACTGGTCACTGGTGGGCCATCGAGGAGGAGAAGCAACCCGGTGAGGTGATCGGTTGGGAGGTTTTCCAGCGCGAGTTCGTCAGTAGATACTTTTCGAAGACGTATCTGGACGAGAAGATCAGCCAGTTTGAGCGCCTACGCCAAGGAGCGATGAATATCACTGAGTATGAAGCCAAGTTCATGGACCTATTAAGGTTTTGTCCTCACATGTCAGTGACAAATGATGAGCGGATCAGACGTTTTGAGAAAGGCCTGAGTGCTGAGCTGACAACACCTGCTTCTGCATTAGAGAACCGAGAGCGGTTTGCCATGTTTGTGGAATCTGTCTAGAGGATCGAACAGTCAGTTAGGGAGAAAAGAGAATCCATGTCTAAGAAAAGGCTTGCTCAGTTCCAGGGACAGAGATTTGGTGGCTTCAAGAAGCTGAGGTTTTCAACACCTTCTGGGTTAAGAGGTTCCAGTGCACCGTCACAGTGGTCTCCAAGTAAGGGAAGAGGATATGTTTCTTCACCATCAAAGGCACATAGTACAACTTCTGTAGCAGTGATAGGGCTGTCTAGGCCACAACAGTGAGACCAGTCATGCCATATGTGTGGTCAGATCAGGCATTAGAAGTCAAACTGCCCAAGTAAAGATGTTGAAGTGACACATCAACTAAGGCAGAATCAGCAAGGGTCAGACCGACAACAACCTAGTAGTAGCAGAGGGCGAGGATGCAGTCAAGCGTCACAAGCAGGATCGTCTGCTCAAGGGAGCAGAGGACATGGACAACAAGCAACGACTCGATTCTATGCTATGAGTCAGTCGGAGGCAATAGTTAACCCATGAGTGGTGGCTGGTCAGATGGAGTTATTTCATTCTGAGTTGTCTTCTTCTTGCTTTATATCTCTTTTAGTTGACCCAGGTGCTACACACTCTTTTATTGCCTATAGTATGCTTGATAACTGTCTGTTACCTATTAGCTGTAAGAAAGATAGCTTGTTGTTAGAAACCCCTCTTGATGGTTCCTTGATGCTTCGAGAGGAGTGCCCATCTTGTGTCTTATCTTTTTCGGGACATAGTATACAAGTGAATCTTATACCACTTTATATGCATGGATTCGATGTGATCCTTGGGATGGATACCTTAGAGAAGTATAGGGTTGTGTTGGACTGTGGTTCCAAGCAGGCAGTGTTTGATGTTTGTGGAGAGAAGTGGATCTTCCAAGGAGACATGAAGATTCTTATGACATGTCTAGTGTCAACGATGGTGGCATAAAAGTTGTTACAGCAAGGATGTAAGGCATTCTTAGCTCACGTTATGAATACCAAGGTGAAAGGCCCTAGCCTTGAGGAGGTGATGGTTGTCCGAGAGTTTGCAGATGTGTTTCCTGATGAGTTCCCCGATGTTCCTCCATCACGAGAGATTGATTTCGAGATCAATCTGTTCCAGGAACACAACCAGTTGCACAGACACCGTATAGGATGGCTCCAGTAGAGATGGTAGAGCTAAAGAAGCAGTTACAAGAGTTACTGGAGAAAGGTTTCATCTGACCGAGTACGTCACCTTGGGGTGCTCCAGTGTTGTTTGTTAAGAAAAAGGATGGGTCGATGCGGCTATGCATAGATTATCGAAAGTTGAACAAAGTCACGATCAAGAACAAGTACCTGTTGCCAAGGATAGATGATCTGTTCGACCAGTTATGTGGTGCTACAATGTTTTCAATGATCGATCTACGGTCTGGATATCATCAGTTGAGGATTAAGGCGGATGACATACCAAAGTCAGCTTTTAGGATGAGGTATGGTCACTTCGAGTTTGTGGTTATGCCATTCGGGCTAACCAATGCGCCTGCTGCTTTCATGGATTTGATGAACAGGGTGTTCCGTCAGTTTCTAGACCAGTTTGTTGTAGTCTTTATAGATGACATCTTGATCTATAGTCGGGACAGGGAAGAGCATGAGCGACATCTTTGACTAGCGTTGACTCTTCTTCGCCAACATAAGCTGTATGCCAAGTTCAGTAAGTGTGAGTTCTGGTTGGAAGAAGTAACTTTCTTGGGTCATGTGATATCTGCAGAAGGAGTCAAAGTGGACCCCAGGCAGGTGGAGTTAGTGGCAGATTGGGAGCAACCAAAGACGCCGATAGAAGTTCGTAGTTTCCTAGGATTAGCAGGATACTACTGGGGGTTTATCAAGGACTTCAGTGTGATTGTGTTGCCGATGATGAAGTTGACCCGGAAAGACGTGCCTTTTTTCTAGAATGATCGTTGCCAGCAAGCTTTCCAAAGTTTGAAGGAGAAGCTGACTAGTGCCCCAGTACTAGTGTTGCCAGAGCCTGGGAAGGGCTATGTTGTTTTCTGTGATGCTTCCAAGAAAGGTTTAGGTTGTGTGCTTATGCAGGAAGACTATGTGGTTTCTTTTACTTCGCGACAGCTTAAGAAACATGAGGAGAACTATCCGACTCATGACTTGGAGTTGGCAGCGGTGGTTCATGCGTTAAAGATTTGGAGACACTATCTTTACGGGGAGGTATGCCAGATCTTTACAAATCATAAGAATCTGAAATACATCTTCTCGCAGAATGAGCTAAACATGCGACAGTGCCGATGGATGGAGCTAATCAATGACTATGACTGCACCATCGAGTATCACCCTGGTAAGGCGAATGTGGTAGCTGATGCGCTTAGCCAAAAGTCTTCTTCTCTTCCTAAAAAGAAGGCACAATTGAGTTCCTTGGTATGTCATAGATGAGATATGTTTATTTCCTTGCGGCAGATGAATGTGCAGATGGGAGTTTCCTTGTTAGCAGGACTTTTAGCACATATGCAAGTCAAGCCTACGCTGAGACAGTAGATTAAAGATGCACAACAAACAGATGATACAATGCAGTTGATCAGGTCAGAGCTCGACAGCGAAAGGCATGATGGGTTCCATGAGTTCGAGGATGGACTAGTTTGCTGTCATGATATGATGGTGGTCCCTGATGCTGATGATCTAAGGAAGCTAGTGCTTGAAGAAGCACACACATCGATGTATGCTATGCATCCAGGAGTCACCAAGTTGTATCATAATCTGAAGGACCTGTATTGGTGGTCTGGCTTAAAGAAAGATGTGGCCGAGTTTGTGGCTAAATGTGTAGTATGCCAGTAAGTCAAGGCTGAGCATAAAAAGCCGGCAGGTACGTTGCAACCCCTGTCAATACCGCAGTGGAAATGGGATCACATAACCATGGATTTCATAGTTGGTCTGCCAAGGACAACTAAGAATCCTGATTCCATTTGGGTGATAATGGACAGATTGACGAAGTCTGCCCATTTCATACCTGTAAAGACAACGTATACAACTGAGAAGCTCGCTCGGGTATATGTAGATGAGATAGTACGTTTGCACGGTGTGCCAGCAAAGAAAGTTTCCGACAGAGGTCCTCAGTTCACAAGTCGTTTCTGGGAACAATTGCATAAAGTGTTGGGAACACAGTTGAGGTTCAACACCGCTTTCCACCCATAGACAGATGGACAGTCTGAGAGGACTATTCAGACTTTGGAGGATCTTCTTCAGGCTTGTGTTTTGCAGTTCCTAGGTAGTTGGGACGTACATCTCAGTTTGATAGAGTTTGCCTACAACAATAGTTACCAACGGAGCATTGATATGGCTCCTTATGAGGCCTTATATGGTAGGAAGTGCAGATCTCCGTTATGTTGGTATGAGTCCAGTGAATATCAGCTTTTGGGTCCTGAGTTAGTGCAGCAAACAACAAAAAAGATCAAAGTGATACAACAACAGCTGAAGGCAGCACAAGACAGGCAGAAGTCTTATACAGACAATCGCTGACGACCTTTAGAGTTCCAAGTGGGAGACAAAGTGTACCTCATGGTCTCACCTTGGAAAGGCATGCTAAGGTTTGGCAGGAAGGGTAAGCTGGCACCCAGGTATATGGGGCCATATCTAGTAATAGCACGTGTTGGCAAGGTAGCTTACAAGTTAGAGCTGTCGCCAGAGTTGCACCAGTTACATCCAATGTTCCATGTCAGTATGCTGAAGAAAAGTCATCCAGATACAGGAACAGTGATACAGCCAGTCGAGGTTGAGCTTGATGAAGATGTGACCTACAAGGAAGGTCCTATGATGATCCTTGACAGAAGAGTAAAGAGGCTGAAGAGGAAGAATTTAGTTCTGTTAAAGGTTCTTTGGCATCATCGTGGCGTTGAGGAAGCCATGTGGGAGCTTGAGGAAGAGATGAGGAGGAAGTATCCCTCGCTTTTCTCTTTGGATTTTGAGGACAAAATCCCTTTGTAGAGGGTTATAGCTTGTAAGGACCCTGACCTCCGTTTAGGGTTTATCCTATTTGCTTTGCTTAACCCTGATGTTTAGTTGCTTGCTAATCACCCTTAGTGGTGATTAGGGTTTTCTTGTGCTTGTTGTGTGTTGGAGGTGCTACTTGCAATTTACCCAAGTCTAGGGTTGTTGAGCAAGTTTGTCACCTTGATGAGGTGTTCCTCTCTCTCCTTGCTTCCTCCAGTGTTGAGAAGAAGGGTTGGGCTCATTGCTTTGGGCTTGGATGAGCCTTGGTGGGCCTTGTTGTGCCTTGCTTGACCTTGTTGGACCTTGTGTCGGCCATGAGTGTGCCGGCCATGCCTTGTATCAGCCATGGGTGTGTCACCCAGGGAGATGCGCCAAGCATGGAGTGGAGGTGTGTCGTCCATGGACCCCTTTGACCTTGTTTGTGTCACCACTAGTGGACACTTGGTGCTCGATGCTTGCATGTGGCAATGGCCTTGGACATGTGTTTAAGGCAAGTTAGAGTGGTGACATTGCTCATGGACAAGTGTCCCTAGGTGGGCGACACCTTGCCTTGTCTTACCTTGGTTTCTCCTCCATCCTCTCCTATATATGTGTGCCCTTTCTCTTGCTAAGGATCCCTTTAGTTCCTTAGTTCCCCTCTCCCTTGGTTGCACGACACCTCTTCCTTTGCAAGCTTGGTGGTTGATCCTTATCTTGGAGTCTTCTTCTTCTTCTTCCTCTTGAGGTGGCCGTAGGTGTGCTTGGTGCTAGGAGCTTGTAGCTTGCTTAAGGCGGGTTACATAACTCCTATCCCTAACTATACTCCCTCCTTCTACGTTCTTGTATGTTTCATATAATCATAATCGGCCAGGTATGTTCTAAGATAAGTTTCTTACTTGTTGCACCTTTAATCTTGTGGTCATAGTGATGTTGTTGTTATGGTTGAGGTTTGTACCCTTGTACTCTAGTAGGCCAAACTATGTTTTAGGGTTTCCTTGTTGAGCAACACTCCTTTCCCTCCTTGGTCTAGAGAAGTGAGCTTGATCTTTAGTAATATGAGCAATACCCCTCTCTCGTTTAAGTTGAGAGGTGAGCTTGTATTCTAGTAGCTTAAGCAACACCCTTCTCTCACCATGGATTCGAGAGGTGAGCTTTGTGGTAGATGTGAATCTATGTTAAGGATGATCCTTGTGGTTGCCGATTTGTGATAGAGGTTGTGCAAGACCCCTCTCTCTTGGTTGTTGAGAGGTGAGCCAATTTTCTTGATCAATCTAGGGTTTGATACCTTGTGCTTGAGCTTGATGACGATCTTATTGGGTTGTATCTTGCACGATATGGCTTGGGGATGGTGCTGCCCGATACCCTCTCTTGGGTTAGAGTATGGGTCGATATGATGAGGTTGTGTTAGATGATATACCTTGGTCCTTGCCTTGTGTGTTGGCCGATAGGATGAGGCTAGCTTGGTTGGACAATACCTTTGTGTGTCGGGCGTTATACCTTGTTGAGTGCCCTATCCGATATAACTAGCTAAGGTAGTGGCTTGATGCCTGATACACCTTGGACCTTTTAGAACTCAAGGAGCTACCTTAGGGTTGCACGATACACCTGGATGCACGACATGCCCCATAGACCTAGCTGCATGTTATGCTTTGTGCACGATATGCCTTGGTCTCTGGTTGCACGATACACCTTGAGGTGGTAGCCAAACACCCTTGCCTTAGCTTGGCCGTTATGTGGCTAGAATGTTTGGGCGATATGAGGAAAGTTGCCCTGCCCATCACACTTCTTATGAGGGTAATGGGTACTTCTAGTGAGGGTGCCCTGCCCGTCACACTTCTTGTGAGGGTAGTGGGTACTTCTAGTGAGGGTCACGTTCCACCCGGGAACCCATCTATAGTTCTTTTTCATGCAATCATATTCCTATTGTTAAGGACTATGGTTTATGGTTTGTGAACCTTTGATATGTTTGATAATAGTAAGGTGGTTGATATAGTAGAACACACCTATGTAAACATGACATATCTGAACTCTATTGACATGGTATTACATGTGTTTATGATCATCTTGAAATCATGTATATATATATTGATGAGTTGGGAAGTATATGAGTTGCTTCACACGATGATGTGACCCATGTCTATGGTCATAGGTATGAGACATGAATAATAAAACATACAATCATCAGTGTTGCCCTATGTTGACAATATTATCATTTTGTTAACCTATGCTAGTTTCAGTTATCTTTGTGATTGTGTATATTAACCATGCAGGTGTTTCATGCGGATGCATAGCCAAGTAAAGGTCTATGAGGTATATATATGTTTGAATAACACTGCATTGATGGTCACTCTTATTGATGAGATGATATGCATCACCTGTATAATGGGTTTAGGTCTGAGGACCTGAGTTGGCTAAAGTGCCTAAGTTGAGGTGTTATCCTCTGATGTTGAGATCAGGGATTGGTATCCCAAGTGATGAGAATGCCTTAAGAGGCAGTGGTTTCTTGTGATGAGGGATTGAGATCCCGGGATAATGTGATGGTGGTAATAGTAATATAAATTAATGTTATGTATGTGTTACAACCTATTTGCCTCTACAATCCACTTAAAATATACTAACTAATTACAGTGGAACATATTATGTAGTTTGCCCTGACCATAGATCCATCATCGTTAGTAGCCGGTGATGGTGAAATAGGTTCTCCTGCGGGTTAACCTGGAAGCACATATTATTGAATATGTGTGGTTTCTCCTAGCCGAAAATGAGGAGGTTAGAGTGTAACTTTGGTTGTAGACTCAAGATGCGTACAAGAGCATGGTGAACAGGCCCATGGCTTAGTGTGATAGAGAATGAATGCGTTCATGTCTCAGGGAGCACGGTGAACTGGCCCGTGGCTCAGATATACTAGTGCTGAGACATGTACCAAGGCGGGCTAGAGAAAGGGTAGCCTACGGGAGCTGACCCTATGGCTGAGGCCACTTAAGCATGAGACTGTGGTCCTACTTTGGTTCTCGTACACTAACCACGAGGTGGGAGGTCATGGAGTCCGGCTCTTCCTTTGACCTTGTATGGCACCGGCTTGGGTTTCGTAACCGAAGGTTGGATTTGAGCGGTACGGCTCACTTCCTCAGGGCATAATAATATGCAATCCAGCCGAATAGTATTTATTGCTTACAACAAAACACAGAACATTGGTTGAGGTCCCTACTTGTGTAGTTGATCTTGTTATACCTTGCAGTTACTTATACATTCCTTATGTTATGTGATAAGATCTTATAAATATTATCTTGTCAATCATGTTCCATAAAGAAATACTTGGTTATATGCTTTCCGTACAACTTGGTAAGCTCGATGGTAATAACAACCTTGCTCTATAGATTGCTCTTATTCTACGCTTTATCAATTATTTGTTGTTGTTGATTTAATATTTCTGAGGTTTTATGGTTTCGGAGGGGAGTTATGTTTCTCGCTGGGACTGTGTGTCTCACCCCGTTGGTTTACACCCTTTTTAGGTGTTCGAGCTAGACGTGGTGGTGCTCGTGGGGTTGCGACCGAGCAACAAGAAGAGCAGTAGAAGGCAAGAGATGGACATGCTGCTGTTTTGGTTGTTTTGTAGTAGAGTCTTAGAAGTCATCCCTGTACTCTCAGGTCCTCAGAGGCGTTTTGACATTGTTTCACGATGTATAGCTAATGAAGCTTTGTATCTCCTACTGCTGGCCGGATGTGGGCCATTATGTACATATAAAAATGTGATGAACTCATGTGATGACAAGACAGTTGATCTCCTAAGCTGTGGACACGTATCAAGACTTGCAAATGTTTTTATAACCTGTTTTCTTGCAGGATGAGGATCTGCATGTAATAGTTTCTTAGTTTATCTGCTTTCCAAATTCGGTTTTAATTACCCCATTTTTTTGCTAAAAGGTGGTTTATGGTGTTTTCTGCACGTTTTCGTGTGGCACCTCATTGTCTGTGTGATAGAGGGATGTGTCGCCACAGTTCTGCCCTCTTCCCAACCTCCCTCACCACCCCGTCCATCCCTCCCTCACTACAACACGACCACTCGATCCAAAGAAGGCATCTTCAAGCCCAAACAACCCCTTAACCTCCACATCCAAACCACACCATCCATCTCCCCACTACCAAAGTCCAACCTCAGTAGATTGGGATTGATTGTGACAAGACATTTAGTCTTGTGGTCAAACCTACTACGATCCACACCGTTCTCACCATTTCCGCTTTTCTCTCTTGGCCCATCCATCAGATGGATGTCAAGAATGCCTTTTTGCATGGTGACCTTTCTGAGACGGTCTATATGTGTCATCCCCTGGTATTTTCTGACCCCTGCTCGGCCGTCCCATGTGTGTCATCTAAATAAATATCTGTATGGACTTAAACAGGCTCTTCGATCATGGTATCACATGTTTTCTACTTATGTTACACTGTGCGGCTTTAAGAGTAGCATATGTGATAATTCTTTATTTGTCTACCACTATGGCTCTGATATGGCACATCTCCTATTATATGTTGATGATATTGTGCTTATTACTTCCTCTGATGCCCTCCTACATTGATTTATTGATATTCTATCACACAAGTTTTCTATGACTGACCTTGGCTCCCTACATCATTTTCTTGGCATCACTATTTCTAGGTATAAATATGGCTTATTTCTATCGCAAAAGCAATAGCTCAGGAGATTATTGCTTGTGCATCTATGTCTAACTATAAGCCATTGGAGACCCCTGTTGATGTTACATCAAAGCTCAGTGCCTTCGCCGGTCCAAAATTGCTGATCCCACTTTGTATTGTAGCTTAGCTGGTGCAACACAATACTTGACATTTACTCTCCGGATATAGCTTATGCTATTCAACAACTGTGTTGATTTATGCATGATCCCCGTGAAACACACTTTCACGCCTTGAAGTGCATTGTGCGCTGTATTCAAGGTACTTCGAATCATGGCTTCTTCTTATCGACTTCTCCCATTAATGGTCTGACTGCATATTCTAATGTTGATTGGGCTGATTGTCCAGACACACGACGGTCTACCTCTGGCTATTGTGTATTTATTAGTGATAATTTGTTTTTGTGGTCCTCTAAGTGCCAACCTACTATCTCCCATTCTAGAGCTGAAGCAGAATATAGAGGAGTTTCCAATGTTGTTGCCAAGGCTTTGTGGCTTTGCAATTTACTACTTAAGCTTCATCTCCCATTGTTCTATGCTAGTGTTGTCTATTGTGATAATATTAGTGCAGTGTACCTTTCTGGAAACCCCTTGTAACACCAACACACAAAGCATGTTGAACTTGATATCTATTTTGTGCGTGAGCATGTTCATATTGGTGATGTTCGAGTCCTCCATGTTCCAGTTGAGTTCTAGTATGCAAATATCTTCACTAAGGGCCTACATTGTCAGCTATTTATTCATTTCTGCTCCAGTCTGAACGTTCGTCCTTCTCCCACTCTGACTATGGGGGTGTAATGGTGTATACAACGTTAATTATATTTTTCACTTATGCATTATCGTATTTACCCTTGTATAAATTCCTACATAAGTGAAGTAATATAGAGACCCCAGATCAGGGGAGTTTCACAGACTCACAGATCCTGCTCACTGAACCTCTAGAGACAATATGTATAGAGAGTATGACTGATTAGGCTAAAATTAGGGCTACTAAAATTTATAATTTGTTTTAAAATTTGTTGGATAAGGTGTATTTATTTCTAAACAACCTATTATTCCTTTCCTATCTCATGTGGCCGTAGTCTATGGAAAACTAAGTCACCCATACTAAGACATCCACGAGTTTCTTATTGTTGATTAAGGATAAAGGCGGCCATGACATGCAGGGGAGTGGACCAGAATTGCACAATGGGGGTGGGTGAGTTTACAAAGAGGAATTAAAGATAAAAAATTGTGTACACTGGATTCAAGGTTGCACCATCTACATAACCAAACATAAAAAGTACCACTCTAGCTAGCTAACTCTCTTGTTTATCATACTGCGAAATATCTATATACAAATATTATCAGCCTTATCAACACCTCCTATAAAATTCTGGCTAAAATCCTCAGCAACCACATCAAATCACAGTTGGAACACATCATAGAAAACAACCAAAATGCCTTTCTGAAACACATGAACATCCACAATGCTTTCATTATGATCAATGAAACACTACACCTTTGCTACAAAAACAAAACACATGTGTTAGACATCAAACTTGACTTCAAAAAAGCTTGACTGTGTAAACTGGAACTGCCTCATTCATACTATGAAGGGCTATGGATTCCCCAAAAAGTGGATTAACTAGATCCATGCTTGTATTTCAACAAACGCATTCTCCACCATTATCAATTGATCACCTTTTGGACACTTCAAAAACACCAATTGTCTCAAAAAAGGCGACTCCTTATCACCCTACCTCTTCATCATAGTCACATCACTTCTCACAAACATGATCAAACTGGGCACTTCCCATGGACTTATCTCATTGCCAAATGAACACTTTGAAAATATCATTCAATATGCGGATGATACTATAATACTTGTCAAACCTGAAGACAATACCATTCTTAACACCATTTGTATCATCAGACTTTTCTCGTATATCTCTGGACTCAGGATAACCTTGGGAAATCATCCATTATAGGCATCAAGACTTCACTAGAGACCATACATAGATTACCAAACTAAAAACTTTTTGGTTATGTACCTTGAATTACTTATTTTGCCACACCCTACACAACATCGGTTCTGGATGCCTATCATCGACAAAATCCATAACAAACTCACATTCTGGATTAACAACTTCCTTTTTATGATAGGTCGTGTTACTCTACTCAACAAATCCATTACTCCTATTACCACACACTACCTAACCTATATAGCTTTACCAGCCAAGACTCGACATTTGATTGATTCTACTACAAGAAAATTCCTATGGAACTGATATTCCACACATTCTGATAAAACCAAGATACACTTAGTCAACTGGAATACCATACATGCTCCCACTGAATATGGTGGAATGGGGCATAATTGACATCAACACACATGCTATTTTCCTCATCACAAAGATCATACATTCTCTCACAACCAACACATCAAAAATCTAGAAACCCTTCATTGTGCACAAATACTACAAAAACATAAATGCATGGAACAAAACAAAAATACATATCTTCACCACTCTGGAAATTCATTAATAAACATTTGAACTACATCATTCATATGATCAACACCCCTCATGCCTCCACCAAGATCAACTTTTGGTTTGATCCATGGTATCATAACAACATGATAAAAAACATTACAAACAACCTCAGTATACCTTGAAACCTGAACTACATTAATACACCCAAAGATCTCCACCTCCTCACCAGCAATAGACAAAACAATCTTAAAGCACATCTCACACAACACCTCAACAACAAGACCATAGAGGATATCATACATTCCCTTGAATACAACACCAACAACTGCATATCATGGAAATGGGGAAACTATACACCCCCAAAAAAGCTTATCATTATCTCACTTACAAAAGACACATATCTGATCTCACTATTTATTGGAAAACCAAATGGCCACAAAAGTATAAAATCTTCTTCAGACTCGTTAACAAGAAAAAAAATTTCACAGATTGCAACATAAAAAAGAGAGGCTTCTCGGGACCAACCAGATTTTACTTATGCCTTGCAAAAGATGAAACCACATATTATATTTTCACTAATTGTCCAGTCACAGTTCAGATCATAAATCACTTCTTCCTACCACATCCTGTTACAGACTTCTTGCATGCACCCACTTTCATCAGAAGCTTCAAACCCATACACTCAAATCATGAACCATAGACTTTGATGATTGTGATTATTTGGAACATTTGGATAGAGATAAATAATAGAAAATACAATAATATTTCCCATCCTATCACAAATACATACATTGGGATTGAGCACTCTATGGTTGGCCGAATTGGACATTAATATACCCTTTTTTGATGATGACAAACATTTCATACTTGTGGATCTAACATGTTATTTGAGTATTTCAGGGTTCAAAGGAATAAGGAAATCCTGCTGAGTGGGAAGATGAAGATCAATGCAAATTGAAGATCAAATGCACTTAATTGTATAAATCTTCATTATTATACTCAAATGTAAACATTTGTACAAAAATATAATTTACAAGTACTTAGAAATCATGTAAATTAAGCGTTAGATCTTCCCTACCCACTTAAAACCCTTAGATAGGTTTTCCCCCAAAGTTAAAGTCACCAACACACATTGAAACACAACTTAGTAGGTGATTCAAAAGTCTAAAATAGGGACACCCTCAGTCAAAAAACTTATCAACTGAGACACACTCGGTCGAAGTTTTTGTCAACCGAGAACCACCTCGATCGAACTTGTGAGCGTTGTTCAACAACTTACACAATTGTGCTCTAAAATAGTCTTCGGTAAAAAAAATCTCGACAGAGTAAGCTTCGGTCTAAAGCTTGTGACCGTTAGACTGAGTGGTTGGTAGTTGAGAGTTGAAAATAGACGTTGCAATACTTTTTCCTTAAACCCAGGCTTGGTCGAAGAAAATCTTGACCGAGACACAATTTGGTCGACCAAATTGTCAACCAAGCAGGGTTCTAGGTTTGTATTTTCAAGCATGAACAAATTAGCAATTGCTAGCCAACTAATGTGCACCTAATGGCTAGTTAAGCACTAAGAACACTATAGACACTCCATGGAACATCCTTAGACACTTACAAACTATTCCTATAAATAGGAGAGGTCAGAGGACACCTAAATCACACAAGCTACACTTGAGCATTCACTATTGAGAGCAACAAAGCTAGAATTCACTTTCCATCTTCTTCCTTGTGCTCTAGAGTTGTGTCCTATAGTTACAATCTCCTAGCCACCACATATAGGCACACCCATCATAAGTGGATAGGATATCTAAACGCTTGATATAGGATCAAAGTACTGTACTTAATTGGATGAGTATTTTCTTTCTTCCAATCTATTTCTTCTATATTGTACGTTGTTCTCCTTGACTACTCCTAGGGTTGGAGGCTGTTGAAAGGAGGTTGCTTGGTGCTACTTCAACAAAGTGAAGGCTGATCCACGGTGTTCTTGAGGTTAATTCAAGAAGGATGCTTCAAAGGAGGCTGGAGCTACTTCTAGGTGAAGGCTATCTCAAGGTGGTGGAGCTACTTCAAGGTGGTAAAGGCTGCTCCAAGGATTGCTCATGGTTACTTCAAGAAGGCTGCTTCAAGTGGGTTGAGGCTACTTCAAGGTGAAGGCTACTTAGAGTGGAAGATAATTATATTTAATGTAACATCCTTGTGAGGTAATAAAATAAATCACTTTCGAAATCCCAATTGGAAACAGTTGGGTAGTGGATTGACAACCTTTGATTCAAATGTTCGAACCACTCGAAACCAAAGTGTCTTCCTTATTTCCTCCTCCTCCTTTGGTGGAGTTATTTATTTATTTTTTAAAGTTTAAAAAACTCTATTCACCCCCTCTAGATCTTTCAATTGGTATTAGAGAAAGTCTTCAAGGATCCCTAGCAGGTCTTGAAAAATGGGGGACAACATGCTTAGCAACCTCAACCTTGAAGGAACTCATGTAACTCGGCCACCACCTTTTGATGGAAGCAACTACACCTACTGGAAAAGAAGAATGAAATTCTACTTTCAAGGAATCCACCTGGAGTTATAGAGGATGGTGTCTACTCCCTATGTGCTTCCCATAACTGAATATGCAACATGGGATCCAAACACGGTAAAACAAGTCCAATTAAATGAAAAAACGGTAAGCATATTATATTGTTCAATTTCTATAAGTGAGTTTAATAGAATATCTTAATGTGATACAACTTATGATATATGCAATAAATTATCAATAACACATGAAGGTACTACCCAAGTTAAAAATACCAAAATTAATATGTTTAAACAAAAGTTTGAACAATTCCGGATGCAATCTAATGAATCTAGTAGTGAAATGCATGCAAGATTTTATTCCATCATCTTAAGTGCATTAGGCAAGTATATAAGTGAAGAAGATAAAGTGTCCAAAATCCTTAGATCCTTGCCTCCAAAATACAAGCCACAGACATTGAAGAAGCTAATGATCTCACTACAATGAGGATGGATCAACTCATTGGCAATATAGAGACTCATGAGATCTCCCTTAAAGAAGAAGAAAGACCGAAAACCGAACACAAGAAGGAGAAAAGGAAGGACATTACTTTTAATGTGACAACCAAAGAAAGTAATGAATCAAGTGAAGAAGATAGTGAAGAGCAGACACTCATTGTAAATGGTAAGCAATATAGAAGATTTAAAACTAACAAAAATTCTTCTATTTCTTCCTCTACCCTTAGGTTCTTTGAATGTGGCAAGAAGGGACATTCAAAAAATAAGTGCCCAAAATTAAGAAGGGAAGGAAATGTTATTTGAAGAAGAAAGAAAAGGCCTACAAGGCAGCTAGGGATGACTCAAGCAATGATAGCAAAAGAGAAGAAGAAGAATACAAGGTAAGTTAGTTCATTGCAACAACAAATGAAAAGTAAAATGAGGCAAGTCTTCTTGAATTATCTAAAGAAGAGTTAGTCACTAGTATTGAAGAATTACATGATAAATATGCTGATTGTAAAAAGAAATTAAAAGGGCTTACAAAAACCAATGAAGATTTGTATGCTAAATTGAATCATCTTACTTTTGAAAAGGAAAGTTTTATGTTTTAAAAATTTACTTTGAAATCATCTATTAATGATTGCAATATTAAGTTGCTTTCTCTAGAAACCAACAATAATTTTCTTTGCCAAGAAAAGTTGAATTGCTTGCTAAGATAAATGTAACATCCCTGACTTGGGTTACGCCTTAACCCTAGGAGTTTTGCTTAAGTAAGTCATTTATATTCTTGTCTTTAACTTTTGAAAAGTAATTAAGACTAAAGGAGAGTTTATGTTTCAATTTTGGTCCTATTTGAATAATGTTGAAGCAATATTTGCTTGTTTTGGACTAAAGTGCAATTTACCCAATATAAGGGGTTACCTTGCAAAATGTTACATGATAAATGTTCCTCAAGTACTTTAGCATCATAAGAATGAGAAGGATGCTAAGGGATGGTTTTTGGAAACCTAAATTCCAAGAAAGGGGCATCTTGTTTGAACCATATTTGAGAAATGATACTGTTGATAATAAAATAATTAAGAAATACGCATAATTGAAACCCTAAGTTATTTTGTAGCAAAAATATATAAATTAAATGAAGTGCCCATCAACTAAAAATCTATGGGCGAAATCCTATAATGGAATGGCAACCAAAAATACCTTGAGAGGCGTCGATATTCCTAAGTAGGTGAAAATATCTACCTACATTTTTAATTGAAAAGTTATGTCCACTAAAATAAAGGTGATGATGGATAATAGTATTATATTTATTAAAGAGCTTAAATGGTCAATTATAATTCAAGGATAATTCAAAGGAATTTGAAGATAAGTATGATAGCTTCGGAGACAAGGAAGTGGAGGGGGCATGTGGCAAGGAAAGTTGATGACTTCCCTCCTACTTTCTCTCTCCTAAGAATTCAGTTATATACACTCAATTATCCACTACTTGAAAGGCTATTTTTGCAATACACATTCACTCCCCACTTAGGCCGATGACCAAGGAAGCAAAGGAGTAGGAGGAGAGCGTTCCCCAAGCTAAAGGTAAGATCCATGGTCATCTTCAACCTTGGGTTGAAGGCTAAAATCGAGTTATAACTCTTCTTTTCTTCTCTCTTCCATCCAATGCTTAACTTTGGCAATCTTTTACATCAAAAGGGTTGAGAACGTGCCTTGGATAATTGGAGGAGCCATCTTCACCATTAGAGACAAAAATCTTGGAGCTTTGAAGTTGCTTTGGAGGCAGGTTATATAACTTGAACCCATTGATATTATTATTTGATTTCAATCTTGCAATACATGTTGATCTTTCCTTCTTCTCAAATTTTCTTGAGTAATTGATGAATCAATGAATCCATCAGTTGTATGGACAGTAGAAATGGAGGTATGAAGCTTGATGATGATGACATCATCTTAGCACACACCTCTAGATCAACAATATCAAACAGTTTCAACTATGTATGGCCAAACGGTTTCAAACCGTTTAAAGTTCAAACGGTTTCAACATTACCTAGGCCAAACAGTTTCAAACCGTTTAAAGTTCAAATGGTTTCAACATTACTAGGCCAAACGGTTTCAAACTGTTTAAAGTTCAAACAGTTTCAACCTAATCTAGTTCAAACGGTTTGAAACCGTTTAGTGATCAAACGATTTCAACCTAATCTAGTTCAAATGGTTTCATACCATTTAGTGATCAAACAGTTTCAACCTAATCTAGTTCAAATGGTTTCAATCCGATTAGTGATCAAATGGTTTCAACCTAATCTAGTTCAAATGGTTTCAAACCGTTTAGTGATCAAACAGTTTCAACCAAATCTAGTTCAAATAGTTTCAAACCGTTTGAAGGTCAAAGGGGTCTCAAGACTGTTTGAAGGTCAAAGGGGTCTCAAGACCGTTTGAAGGTCAAAGCGGTCTCAAGACCGTTTGAAGGTTAAAGGGGTTTTCAAGATCGTTTGAAGATTAAATAATCTGAAATCGTTTAGACACCGAATAGTCTCAAAACCATATAAGATCAAACAATCCCATGAGTGTTTGTAAAGTATCTCATGGTTGATTACAATGGAAGTACCTCTAAAGTACTTAGGTGAGTAGTACACTTAGAGTGATTGTCATTTGATGCTTATGAAAGTAATAAACTCAATACACTATGATAAGCATAGTTGTATGTGCTTTAATGAAAGGATGAGCCAACTTAATAAAGTATGGAGTAATCAACATCCTAGAGAGGATGAGAGAGAAACTCATACTTGTGTAATAAACATGTAATGTGCATACATTGATACTTTTAATAAGTGTAGAGTATGAATTAGGGTTTGATCTTTGATAATGTGATCATGAAACCCTAAATTGAAAAAGAATGGGAAACCCTAACCCTAATTTTGGGTAATGGTATGAGAATCCCTAATTGATAAGGAATGGGAAACCCTAACCTTAATGAGGGAATAGTGGTGTTACCCTTGTATTGCATAGTGTTAATATGTAATTGATATGGTTGTTATCAAGTATACTAACCATGCAGGTATCATAAGTTGATGAGCATAGCCAGGTATGAGCTATGATGTTTAATGTGCCATGTGAGCCATGTGAGATGCTTGGGTAACAAGTATCAAGTATACCTTAGTCAGATGACCTGGAGGTAATAGTTACCAGATAAGTGATAACAATGTTCAGTGATGAACTAAGGGTTTGAATACCCAGATCCAGTAAACATGATGATGATATTGTTGAGGGATGAGAATTCTCGGTGATGAGATGAAGGATTGAGATCCAAATGTTTTATAAAGTTTTGAAAAGTACTTGATAGATGTATTACACTTTTCTTTATAGCATTTGTCATAATAATTCATGTTTGAAAACTTGGATGATGCTAAAAGAATATAGTAATGCAATTAATTAATCAAGTGAAATATTATCATGTAGAGCCCTGGCCATAGATCCATCATCGTCAGTAGATGGTGATGGTGAAACAGGTTTTCCCACGGGATCTCTTGGAGGGCATATTTTTGAATATGTGGGGGTAATGGGCATGAATATCGTTACACCCTAATGTGGGATTGATGTGAGATAAACATGAGATCTCTCAATCCTTCATTATATGTGCCAAGATGGATGTATTACGAATCTCTCGATGATGTTGAATGCCAGATCGATGTGAGATAAACATGAAATCTCTCAATTGCAAAGAGAGTGCAACCACCGCTGTAGCTCTATAGCAAAGTTTCCAGTATACCCTGGAAAGCTATTTAGCAGAGACACGAGATGTCCTACATGTGGTCTCACACTGACCAAGACAGATGAGGTCATGGAGTCCGACTCTTCCATTGACCTAGGTATGGAACTGATGCTTTATGCCGCCATGGTCAATTGGAGTGTGAGAGGTATACCTCATCTCCTCAGGGCATAAGTGTGATTGTAAAATGTAATCAGTCGTGTAGCGTATTTGCTTAAGGATGAAACACGGAAATCAATGGTTAATGTTACATTTCTTAATGTATCCTAAAATGTATAAATGTTATACATGTTCTTCATATTCCATATTAAATAAATAATTTACTGCTTTATCATATATATATGTAATGCTTTAAAAGATGATATTGCTCTATTCTACTTAAACAATGATTTATCCTACTTATTAATAATAAAGAATCCTCTTCTCAATTTATTACTATTTATCTGCAATGATAATATTATTGGCGGAGAGTTATATCTCTCGTTGGGACATGGGTCTCACCCCATTGGTCACCAACATTTTTTTTGGTGGACGTGGATGAGCAGGTAGGGACCATACAATAGAGGAAGGACAACAACATCAGTGACCACAGTAATATCTCATGTGGTGATATTGATTGTCGTGTCTTATAGATATGAGTCCTATGTGTCGTCTCTATACTCTCACATCCTTACAGTCTGTACTCAGTGTTTTCATTATAGATCTGAGATTTTGACTTGAATGCCTCAAGGTTTTATGTTGCTTATGTATGGTTTTGGAAAAACAACTGTTGTAAATATATTCCTCGAGAAGAGATGGTACATGGTATGTACAATGTGAACTATAATGTATGCAATACTTTGGTTCTCTTTATAAGAGTTTCTTGGAATTGGATCTCTTTGCAAAAGGTTTTAAGTTTTTGTGATTTTTGTTATTCTGTTGATTATGGTTAATTTGGCAATTAAATACACAGTGACAGTCTGATTTGTTGTTGAATCGTCACAAAGTTTTGGTATCAGAGCTTAAGGTTCACTGAGTCTACAGAGACATAGGATTAAGGTCATTGAGTCCGTTCTAGTGTCTTCCAATTTATCTGATAGTGACTTCTGCTCTTAGGAGAATAAGTAAAGCTTGAAGATGGCTGGATCACACAAAGAACATGCTGTTGTAAGCAGTGTTGCTGTACCAGGAGGAGGTGCAAGGGATCAGGCTAGAGAGGAACTAGTACCTGAGAATCCCCAGCTTGACCAAGCTTCGATAGAAAACCCAGCTTTCCATGCTCTGTTTGGACAGTTCATGGCGACAATGACACATATGGCGGATAGGATGTCACCACCTGCACCTACGGCACCAGTCCCTGATGAGGGACATGGAGCTGGCAAAACTTTTGAATAACTTTGACGAGTAGGAGCCACTGATTATACTGGTACAACTGACCCAGTAGACATAGACTTGTGGCTGACTGAGCTGGAGAAGGCCTTCAGAATTCTTAATATCCCAGAAGATGAGAAGGTTAGGCATGAGGTGTACCTTTTGAAAGGGAGTGCTGGCCACTGGTGGGCCATTGAGGAAGAGAAACAACCAGGAGTTGAGGTCAAATGGACAGAGTTCCGACGAGAGTTTGTTAGTAGATATTTTCCCAAGACTTACCTGGACGAGAAAATCTCTCAGTTTGAGCGGATAAGGCAAGGATCAATGAACATTAGTGAATATGAAGCTAAGTTCATGGAGCTTCTATGATTTTGTCCGCACATGGCTACTACAGATGAGGAGAGGATTTGTCATTTTGAGAAGGGTTTGAATGCTGATTTGACCACACTCGCATCTTCTCTAGAGAATAGAGAGAGGTTTGCAACCTTTGTAGAGTCAATTAGGCGAATAGAAAGGTCAATGACTGAGAAACGTCAAGCCAACAGTAAGAAAGAGTATACAGAGTTCCAAGGATAAAGGCCTGAAAGTTTTAAGAAACTAAGGTTTTCTGCACCAACAGCACCACCGAGGTTCAATATTCAGATGCAGTGGACATCCCACAAGGGTAGAGGCCATAGTTTACCACCAGAGGGAGCCCACAACTCAGCATCAATGTCAGTAATAGGACCATCTAGGCCACAATGGGAGAACAAAAGCTATTATAAATGTGGGAAGATGGGACATTTGATGAAAGATTGTCTAGCTAGAGACATGAGTGTAACCCAACCACCGAGGCAGAGTCAACAAGGCTCTCAGAAGTGAAAATTTAGTAGTGGCACACGAGGACGTGGACAGGCATCCCAAGCTGGTTCATCTGCACCCAACAACAGGGCGAGTGGTCGACAACCAACAACGACAAGGTTCTATGCTCCGAATCAGCCAGAAGCAGTGGTCAACCCACGAGTCGTGATAGGTCAGATGGAATTATTTCATTCTGATATGTCTTCATCTTGCTTCGTATCTGTTTTGATTGATCCGGGTGCTACACATTCTTTTATCACTCAAGAAGTGATTCATGACTGCAATATGACTGTCAGTCATAGAGCAGATAACTTGTTATTAGAAACTCCGTTAGTTGGATCTGCAGTGTTGCAGGAGGTATGTTCTTCCTGTGTTCTTTCTTTTTCAGAACATAGCATTCAGGTGGATCTTATACCACTTGAGATGCATCGGTTTGACATAATCCTTGGGATGGACACCCTAGAAAAGTATAAGGTTGTCTTGGATTGCGGTTCCAAGAAGGCTATGTTCTCAGACAATGGTGATACATGGGTCTTTCAGGGGGACATAAAGATTCTTTCAACCTGTCTAGTGTCAGAAATGACAACTGAGATACTGTTGCAATAAGGATGTGAAGCATTCTTGGCACATGTGGTAGATACCAGAGCAGAGAGTCCTAGTCTTTTTGAAGTTCTGATTGTTAGGGAATTTGAGGATGTGTTTCCTGAGGAACTTCCAGGTGTTCCTCCACCCCGAGAGATTGATTTTGAGATTAATCTAATCCCGGGTACGACACCTATAGCTCAAACACCATATAGAATGGCACATGCTGAGATGGAAGAACTCAAGAAATAGTTACAGGAGTTGCTTGAAAAGGGTTTTATTCGACCAAGTACTTCACCTTGGGGTGCTCCAATTCTTTTTGTTAAAAAGAAAGATGGGTCTATGCGATTATGCATCGACTATAGACAGCTAAACAAAGTAACCATAAAGAACAAATATCCTCTTCCAATGATAGATGACCTATTTGACCAGTTGCGTGGTGCAACTATATTCTCTAAAATAGATCTGAGGTCAGGATACCATCGGTTACGTATCAAGGAGAGTGACATACCTAAATCAGCCTTCAGAGCAAGGTATGGTCACTATGAGTTCATAGTTATGTCATTTGGACTAACTAATGCACCAACTGCATTCATGGAACTCATGAACAAAATCTTCCGGCCATTCCTTGATCAATTCATAGTAGTCTTTATAGATGACATCCTAATTTACAATAAAAGATGATCAACAACATGAACAACACCTTCGTCAGACCCTAACTATAATAAGAGAGCACAAGATATACACTAAGTTTAGCAAATGTGAATTCTGGTTAATTAGAAGTGTCTTTCCTAGGACATTTATTATCTGCCTTAGGTATCCGTGTTGATCCTAAAAAGGTAGAATCTATCTTGGAGTGGGAACAACCAAAGACACCAACAGAGATACACAGTTTTCTAGGACTGGCAGGATACTATATAGGAGGTTCATTAAGAACTTCAGTTCTGTATCATTACCCCTAACTAGGTTAACCAGGAAGGAGGTTTCTTTTGTCTGGAATGACAAGTGTCAACATTCTTTCCAGTTGTTCAAAGAAAGGTTAACAAGTGCGCCTGTGTTAGTGTTACCTGAGAAGGGAAATGGGTATATTGTATTCTATGATGCTTCTAAGAACAGTCTAGGATGTGTGTTGATGCAGGATAAATAAGTGATTTCTTTTGCTTCTTGACAACTTAAGAAATACGAGGAAAATTATCTGACACATGATCTAGAATTAGCTGCAGTGGTTCATGCATTGAAGATCTGGAGACATTATCTATATGGAGAGACATTCCAGATTTTCACAGACCATAAGAACTTAAAGTACATATTTTCACAACATGAGTTGAATATGAGACAACGTTGCTGGATGGAGTTAATAAGGACTACGATTGTACAATTGATTATCATCCGGGAAAGGCTAATGTAGTGGTTGATGCACTAAGTAGAAAATCATCGTCGCCAATCATAAACAAAGCACAGTTGAACTCTTTAATGTGCTTTAAATGAGACATGCTTGTCTCTTTGAGGCAAAACAATGTACAACTTAAAGTATCCTTGTTAGCTAGACTGTTAGCTGAAATGCAAGTCAAACCTACTATGAAACAACAGATCAAAGATGCACAACATACTGATGCTGTGATTCAACAGATAAGATCAGAGTCCGATAATGAGAAACTGGATGGTTTTCATGAGTCAGATGATGAGGTAGTCTGTTACCATGGTAGGATGGTAGTACCTGATGCCAATGACTTAAGGAAGTTAGTCATGGAGGAAGCTCATTCATCCATGTATGCAATGCATCCAGGGAGCACCAAAATGTATCATAACTTGAAAGATATGTATTGGTGGCCTGGTTTGAAGAAAGATGTAGCTGAGTTTGTTATGCGGTGTCCAGTGTGTCAACAGGTTAAAGCTGAACATCAAAAGCCCGCAGGAACAATGCAAACTTTACCTATACCATAGTGGAAATGGGATCATGTAACCATGGACTTTGTGGTTGGTTTACCCAGAACAGCCAAAAGCCATGATTCTGTTTGGGTGATAGTTGATAGGTTGACTAAGTCAACACATTTTCTTCCTATAAAAACAACCTATACTGTTGAGAAACTTGCACAGATCTATATAGATGAGATAGTGCGATTACACGGGGTTCCAGCTACAATTGTTTCTGATAGAGGTCCCCAGTTTACAGGTCATTTTTGGGAACGACTACATAAAGCATTGGGTATGCAGTTAAGGTTTAGTACCGCCTTTCACCCACAGACAGATGGACAATCTGAGAGGACTATACAAACCTTGGAGGATTTTCTTAGGGCATATGTCCTTCAGTTTGTAGGAAGTTGGGATCTAAACTTGAGCTTAATAGAATTCGCTTACAACAACATTTATCAGCAAAATATTGATATGACACCATATGAATCATTATATGGTAGATATTGTAGATCTGCATTGTGCTGGTATGAAATAGGATAATACCAACTTTTGGGTCCTGAATTAGTGCAACAGACAACTGAGAAGATTAAAGTAATACAACAACAGTTAAAGGCTGCACAGGATAGACAGAAGTCATACGCTGATCAACAATGAAGACCCTTAGAATTCCAAGTTGGAGACAGAGTATATCTCAAAGTCTCACCTTGGAAAGGTGTTCTTAGATTTGGGAAAAAGGGTAAGTTAGCTCCTAGATTTATGGGGCCTTATCCAATCATTGAACGGATTGGAAAGGTAGCCTATAAGTTGGAGTTTCCACCTGAACTACATAGATTGCATCCAGTATTCCATATATCCATGCTGAGAAAGTGTTACCCTGATATGGAGTTAGTATTGCAACCTATGGAAGTATAGGTAAATGAAGATATATCCTATGTAGAAGGACCAATGATGATTCTTGATAGGAGAATCAAAAAGTTGAAAAAGAAAGACATAATTCTTGTGAAAGTTCTCTGACATCATCGTGGTGTTGAAGAGGCTACGTGGGAACTGGAGAAAGAGATGAGGAGGAAGTAACCTTCTCTTTTCTCTTGATGATTTTGGGGATGAAATCCCTATTAGGGGTGGATAATTGTAACATCCCTGACCTGGGTTACGCCTTAACCCTAGGGGTTTTGCTTAAGTAAGTCATTTATATTCTCGTCTTTATCTTTTGAAAAGTAATTAAGACTAAAGGAGAGTTTATATTTCAATTTTGGTTCTATTTGAATAATGTTGAAGCAATATTTGCTTGTTTTGGACTAAAGTGCAATTTACACAATATAAGGGGTTACCTTGCAAAATGTTACATGATAAATGTTCCTCAAGTACTTTAGCATCATAAGAATGAGAAGGATGCTAAGGGATGGTTTGTGGAAGCCTAAATTCCAAGAAAGGGGCGTCTTGTTTGAACCATATTTGAGAAATGATAATGTTGATAATAAAATAACCAAGAAATAAGCATAATTGAAACCCTAAGTTATTTTGTAGCAAAAAATTATAAATTAAATGAAGTGCCCATCAACTAAAAAGCTATGGGTGAAATCCTATAATGGAATGCATCCAAAAATACCTTGAGAGGCGTCGATATTCCTAAGTAGGTGAAAATATCTACTTAAATTTTTAATTAAAAAGTAATGTCCACTAAAATAAAGGTGCTAATGGATAATAGTATCATATTTATCAAAGAGCTTAAATGATCAATTATAATTCAAGGATAATTCAAAGGAATTTGAAGATAAGAAGGATAGCTTCAGAGACAAGGAAGTGGAAGGGGCATGTGGCAAGGAAAGTTGATGACTTCCCTCCTACTTTCTCTCTCCTAAGAATTCAATTATATACACTCAATTATCCACTACTTGAAAGGCTATTTTCGCAATACACATTCACTCCCCACTTAGTCCGACGACCAAGGAAGCAACGGAAAAGGAGGAGAGCATTCCCCAAACTGAAGGTAAGATCCATGGTCATCTTCAACCTTGGGTTGAAGGCTAAAATCGAGTTATAACTCTTCTTTTCTTCTCTCTTCCATCTAATGCTTAACTTTTGCAATCTTTTACATCAAAAGGGTTGAGAACGTGCCTTAGATAATTGGAGGAGCCATCTTCACCATTAGATACGAAAAGCTTGGAGCTTTGAAGTTGCTTTGGAGGCGGGTTATATAACTTGAACCCATTGATATTATTATTTGATTTCAATCTTGCAATATATGCTGATCTTTTCTTCTTCTCGAATTTTCTTGAGTAATTGATGAATCAATGAATCCATCAGTTGTATGGACAGTAGAAATGGAGGTCTGAATCTTGATGATGATGACATCATCTTAGCACACACCTCTAGATCAACAATATCAAACAGTTTCAACTATGTATGGCCAAATGGTTTCAAACCATTTAAAGTTCAAATGGTTTCAACATTACCTAGGCCAAACAATTTCAGACCATTTAAAGTTCAAACCGTTTCAACATTACCTAGGCCAAATAATTTCAGACCGTTTAAAGTTCAAACGGTTTCAACCTAATCTAGTTCAAACAGTTTCAAACCGTTTAGTGATCAAACAGTTTCAACCTAATCTAGTTCAAATGGTTTCAAACCGTTTAGTGATCAAACACTTTCAACCTAATCTTGTTCAAACAGTTTCAAACCGTTTAGTGATCAAATGGTTTCAACCTAATCTAGTTAAAACGGTTTCAAACCGTTTAGTGATCAAACAGTTTCAAACCGTTTAGTGATCAAATGGTTTCAACCAAATCTAGTTCAAACAGTTTCAAACCATTTAGAGTTTCCAGACCGTTTGAAGGTCAAAGGGGTCTCAAGACCATTTGAAGGTCAAAGGGGTCTCAAGGCCATTTGAAGGTTAAAGGGGTTTTCAAGATCGTTTGAAGATTAAATAATCTCAAATCGTTTAGAGACCAAATAGTCTCAAAACCATGTAAGATCAAACAACCCTATGAGTGTTTGTAAAGTATCTCAAGGTTGATTACAATGGAAGTACCTCTAAAGTACTTAGGTGAATAGTACACTTAGAGTGATTGTCATTTGATGCTTATGAAAGTAATAAACTCAATACACTATGATAAGCATAGTTGTATGTACTTTAATGAAAGGATGATCCAACTTAATAAAGTATGGAGTCATCATCATCCTAGAGAGGATGAGAGAGAAACTCATACTTGTGTAATAAACATGTAATGTGCATACATTGATACTTTTAATAAGTGTAGAGTATGAATTAGGGTTTGAGCTTTGATAATGTGATCATGAAACCCTAAATTGAAAAAGAATGGGAAACCCTAACCATAATTTCGAGTAATGGTATGAGATACCCTAATTGATAAAGAATGGGAAACCCTAACCTTAATGAGGGAATAGTGGTGTTACTCTTGTATTTCATAGTGTTAATATGTAATTGATATGGTTGTTATCAAGTATACTAACCATGCAGGTATCATAAGTTGATGAGCATAGACATGTATGAGCTATGATGTTTAATGTGCCTTGTGAGCCATGTGAGATGCTTGGGTAACAAGTATCAAGCATACCTTGGCAGATGACCTGGAGGTAATAGTTACCTGATAAGTGATAACAATGTTCAGAGATGAACTAAGGGTTTGAATACCCAGATCCAGTAAACATGATGATGATATTGTTGAGGGATGAGAATTCTTGATGATGAGATGAGGGATTGAGATCCCAATGTTTTATAAAGTTTTGAAATGTACTTGATAGATTTATTACATTTTTCTTTGTAGCATTTGTCATAATAATTCATGTTTGAAAACTTGGCTGATGCTAAAAGAATATGGTAATGCACTTAATTAATCAAGTGAAATCTTATCATGTAGATCTCTGGATATAGATCCATCATCATCAGTAGCTGGTGACAGTGAAACAAGTTTTCCCATGGGATCGCCTGGAGGGCATAGTTTTGAATATGTGGGGGTAATGGGAGCGAATATCTTTACACCCTAATGTGGGATTGACATGAGATAAACACTAGATATCTCAATCCTTCATTATATGTGCCGAAATGGATGTATCATGAATCTACCAATGATGTTTAATGCTGGATCGATGTGAGATAAATATGAAATCTCTCGATTGCGAAGAGAGTGCAACCGCTGCTGTAGCTCTATAGCGAAGTTTCCAGTATACCCTATAAAGCTATTTAGCAGAGACACGAGATGTCCTACACGTGGTCTCACACTGACCGAGACGGATGACGTCATGGAGTCTGGCTCTTCCATTGACCTAGTTATGGAACCGATGCTTTACGCCGTCGTGGTCGGTTGGAGTGTGAGCAGTATACCTCATCTCCTCAGGGCATACGTGTGATTGTAAAATGTAATCAGCCGTGTAGTGTATTTGCTTAAGGATGAAATACATAAATCATTGGTTATTGTTACATTTCTTAATGTATCCTTAAATGTATAAATGTTATACATGCTCTTTATATTCCTTATTAAATAGATAATTTATTGCTTTATCATATATAGCTGTAATGCTTTAAAAGATGATATTGCTCTATTCTGCTTAAACAGTGATTTATCCTGCTTATTAATAATAAAGAATCCTCTGCTCAATTTATTACTGTTTATATGCAATGATAATATTATTGACAGAGAGTTATATCTCTTGCTGGGACATGGGTCTCACCCCGTTGGTCACCAACATTTTTTTAGGTGGACGCGGATGAGCAGGTAGAGACCATACAACAGGGGAAGGACCACACGATCAGGGACCGCAGTAATATCTCAGGTGGAGATACTGATTGTCGTGTCTTGTAGATATGAGTCCTATGTATCATCTCTATACTCTCAGGTCCTTGGAGTCAGTACTCAGTGTTTTCATTATCAAACTGAGATTTTGGCTTGAATGCCTCGAGGTTTTATGTTGCTTATGTATGGTTTTGGCAAAGCAACTGTTGTAAATATATTCCTCGAGAAGAGATGGTATATGGTATGTAAAATGTGAACTATAATGTATGCAGTACTTTGGTTCTCTTTATAAGAGTTTCCTAGAATTGGATCTCTTTGCAAAAGGTTTTAAATTTTAGTGATTTTTGTTATTCTGTTGATTATGGTTAATTCCACAATTAATTACAAAGTGACAGTCTGATTTGTTATCGGATCGTCACAAAGTTTTGGTATCAGAGATTAAGATTCGCTGAGTCTACAGAGACATAGGATTAAGATCGTTGAGTCTGTTCTAGTGTCTTCCAGTTTATCTGATAGTGACTTCTGCTCTCAAGAGAAGAAGTAAAGCTTGAAGATGGCTGGATCACATGAAGAACATGCTACTGAAAGTAGTGTTGCTACACCAGGAGGAGGTGCAAGGGATCATGCTAGAGAGGAACTAGTACCTGAGAATCCCCAGCTTGACCAAGCTTCGATAGAAAACCCATCTTTCCATGCTATGTTTGGACAGTTCATGGCGACAATGACACATATGGAGGATAGGATGCCACCACCTGCACCTAGGGAAGCAGTCCCCGATGAGTGATATGGAGCTGGCAAGACTTTTGAACGACTTCGATGGGTAGGAGTCACTAATTATACTTGTATAGCTGACCCAGCAGATGCAGACTTGTGGCTGACTGAGCTGGAGAAGGACTTCAGAATTCTTAATATCCTAGAAGCTGAGAAGGTTAGGCATGCGGTGTACCTTTTGATAGGGAGTGCTGGCTATTGGTGGGCCATTGAGGAAGAGAAACGACCAAGAGTTGAGGTCGAATGGAGATATTTCTGATGAGAGTTTGTTAATAGATATTTTCCCAAAACTTACCTGGATGAGAAAATCTCTCAGTTTGAGCGGATAAGGCAAGGATCAATGAACATTAGTGAATATGAAGCTAAGTTCATGGAGCTTCTACGGTTTTGTCCGCACATGGCTATTACAGATGAGGAGAGGATTCAACATTTTGAGAAGGGTTTGAACGCTGATTTGACCACACCTACATCTGCTCTAGAGAATAGAGGTTTGCCACCTTTGTGGAGTCAGTTAGGTGAATAGAAAGGTCAGTGACTGAGAAACGTCAAACCAACAGTAAGAAAGAGTATACACAGTTCCAAGGATAGAGGTATGAAAGTTTTAAGAAACCAAGGTTTTATGCACCAACAACACCACCGAGGTTCAATACTCAAACGCAGTGGACATCCAGCAAGGGTAGAGGCCGTAGTTTCCCACCAGAGGGAGCCCACATCTCAGCATCAATGTTAGTAATAGGACCATCTAGGCCACAATGGGAGAATTGAAGCTATTATAAATGTGGGAAGATGGGACATTTGATGAAAGATTGTCTAGCTAGAGACGTGAGTGTAACCCAACCACCGAGGCAGAGTCAACAAGGCTCTCAGAAGTGACAGTTTAGCAGTGGCGCACGAGGACGTGGACAGGCGTCCCAAGCTGGTTCATATGCACCGAACAACAGGGCGAGTGGTCGACAACCAACAATGACAAGATTCTATGCTATGAATCAGCCGGAAGCAGTGGTCAACCCATGAGTCATGACATGTTAGATGGAATTATTTCATTCTGATATGTCTTCATCTTGCTTCATATCTATTTTGGTTGATCCAGGTGCTACACATTCCTTTATCACTTGAGAAGTGATTCATGACTGCAATATGACTATCAGTCATAGAGCAGATAACTTGTTATTAGAAACTTTGTTAGTTGGATCTGCAGTGTTACAGGAGGTATGTTCTCCCTGTGTTCTTTCTTTTTCAGAACATAGCATTCAGGTGGATCTTATACCACTTGACATGCATGGGTTCGACATAATCCTTGGGATGAACACCATATAAAAGTATAAGGTTATCTTGGATTGCGGTTCCAAGCAGGCTATGTTCTCAGACAATGGTGATACATGGGTCTTTTAGGGGGACAGAAAGATTCTTTCATCCTGTCTAGTGTCAGCAATGATAGCTGAGAAAATATTGCGACAAGGATGTGAATCATTCTTGGCACATGTGGTAGATACCAGAGCAGAGAGTCCTAGTCTTTCTGAAGTTCTGATTGTTAGGGAATTTGAGGATGTGTTTCCTGAGGAACTTCCAAGTGTTCCTCCACCCCGAGAGATTGATTTTAAGATTAATCTAATCCTGGGTACGCAACCTATAGCTCAAACACTATATAGAATGGCACCTACTGAGATGGTAGAACTCAAGAAACAATTACATGAGTTGATTGAAAAGGGTTTTATTCGACCGAGTACTTCACCTTGGGGTGCTCCAGTTTTTTTTTGTTAAAAAGAAAGATGGGTCTATGCGATTATGCATCGACTATAGACAGCTAAACAAAGTAACTATAAAGAGCAAATATCCTCTGCCAAGGATAGATGACCTATTTGACCAGTTGTGTGGTGTAACTATATTCTCTAAAATAGATATGAGGTCAGGATACCATCAATTACGTATCAAGGAGAGTGACATACCTAAATCATCCTTCAGAACAAGGTATGGTCACTATGAGTTCATAGTTATGCCGTTTGGACTAACTAATGCACCAGCTGCATTCATGGAACTCATGAATAGAATCTTTCGACCATTCCTTGATCAATTCATAGTAGTATTTATAGATGACATCCTGATTTACAGTAAAGATGATCAACAACATGAGCAACACCTTCGTCAGGCCCTGACTTTACTAAGAGAGCATAAGCTATATGCCAAGTTTAGCAAGTGTGAATTCTGGTTATCAGAAGTGTCTTTCCTAGGACACATAATATTTGCCTTAGGTATCCGTGTTGATCCTAAAAAGGTTGAATCTGTCTTGGAGGGGGAACAACCAAATACACCAACAAAGATACACAATTTTCTAGGACTGGCAGGCTACTATATAGGAGGTTCATTAATAACTTCAGTTCTGTAGCATTACCCCTAACTAGGTTAACCAGGAAGGAGGTTCCTTTTGTCTGGAATGACAAGTGTCAACATTCTTTCCAGTTGTTCAAAGAAAGGTTAACAAGTGCGCCTGTGTTAGTGTTACCTGAGAAGGGAAATGGGTATATTGTATTTTGTGACGCTTCTAAGAATAGTCTAGGATGTGTGTTGATGCAGGATAAATAAGTGATTTCTTTTGCTTCTCGACAACTTAAGAAATACGAGGAAAATTATCTGACACATGATCTAGAATTAGCTGCAGTGGTTCATGCATTGAAGATCTGGAGACATTATCTATATGGAGAGACATTCCAGATTTTCACAGACCATAAGAACTTAAAGTACATCTTTTCACAACACGAGTTGAATATGAGACAACGCCGCTGGATGGAGTTAATCAAGGACTACGATTGTACAATTGATTATCATCCGGGAAAGGCTAATGTAGTGGCTGATGCACTATAACATTTTTTTAGGTGGACGCGGATTAGCAGGTCGGGACCATACAACAGGGGAAGGACAACAACATCATGGACCGCAGTAATATCTCAGGTGGAGATATTGATTTTCGTGTCTTGTAGATATGAGTCCTATGTGTCGTCTATGTACTCTCAGGTCCTTGGAGTCAATACTCAGTGTTTTTATTATCGATATGAGATTTTGGCTTGAATGCCTCAAGGTTTTATGTTGCTTATGTATAGTTTTGGCAAAGCAACTGTTGTAAATATATTCCTTAAGAAGAGATGGTACATGGTATGTACAATGTGAACTATAATGTATGCAGTACTTTGGTTCTCTTTATAAGAGTTTCCTGGAATTGAATCTCTTTGCAAAAGGTTTAAATTATTAGTGATTTTTGTTATTTTGTTGATTATGGTTAATTCCACAATTAATTACATAGTGACAGTTTGATTTGTTGTCAGATCGTCACAATAAATGATCTTCAAACTCAACCTATTCTATGTACTCATTCAGATTATGATGATATTGTCAAAGAAAGAGATAGTTTGTTATCTAATCTAGACCAAGCAAAGTTATAAATTAAAAAGAAAATAGATGAAATTGCAAAGTTGCAAAAGGATATTAGTAGATTGAAAAACAAAGATGACAAGATTAAACCGTGCGTAAAATGCAAGTGCACATGTCAATGTAATATAGGCCTTTGTGAGGCCCGAGTCGAACTCAGGGAACGTAATTTCGGTAGACTACTACTAACTACTTGCAATCAGCTAGACCGATTATAAAAGTTTGAGAGTTGTTTTGAAAAAGAAAATAAAAACAAAAAAAGCAAAGCAATCGATTAAATTGTTGGTTTAATCAATTATAATGGAATCTTTAGGATGGTGGTTTCACCACGTATTCTTGTTGTACTGATTCCTAGAAAATTATCACAACTTGTCTCCTATCCCGGATAGTGACCTGTGAATAGAATTGTTCGCTTCTGCGATACAATTCACTTCCGTAATTTAGATTGGTTCCACGTCAGTAGTAACCTATACCCTAAATTAGGTGCATGAAAAAAACATATCTCTAGGTTTCCACCATTAACCGTACATCGCCTTTTCCAAAGGATTTATAAGTTAATGTGATTATTGCGTCTTTTCAACCATTAATTCTTCATCAAAAGCAATTAAGGGTATTCAATTACCATTATGATGATCAAGCACAATGATACAATTGAGAAAACAATATCATACCACGGATTCGAGAGACAAATTATGGTTAACTATATAAAAAATGTCATACAATGATTATTCGGGCTACTCCTGGTCCTAAAGACAAAGGGGATTAGCCCCACATGTTAATCTCAATGAGAAACACGAAGAAAGGAAAAGAAAACATAGGGTAAACGTGGACGAAGATGGTGTAACCCCTGAACGAAGGAGAACCGGACAATTCTCAGCGTGAGATGGGCGTTCTGCATCCTTTCTGTAACATCCCTGACCTGGGTTATGAGTTAACCCTAGGTGTTTTGCCTAAATATGTAATTAAATCCCTGTGACTAACTTTGAGCATGTAATCAAGTTTCTCAGAAACATATATTTCAGATTTTGCTCCTTTTTATATAAAGTTGTAGCATTGTTTTGTTATGCACGGACCTATGTGCAATTTACCCAAATTTAGGGATGCAATTTGTAAAATACATCATCTAATGTATCTTTTAAGACTCTTATCATCATTTAGAGAATAAATGATGAAAGGTCATTTCAATTGATTAATCAAGTTATGAAAAACACCTTTGTGATTGAATAATCAGGGTGTATGTACTATAGCCCTTTTTATGTGTGTGCTTTAGTAATAGGTTGATCTTCTTTGCCCTCATTTCTTATCCCTATAAGAAAAGTTGTCCTTAGAATTAAGAAGAGAGGACGAGCAAAGAAGGATGGAGGGACTTAGTTGAAATTATGGAAAACTCATGAGCTAATGTTGAAAATCCCACCCCAAGTATATATACCCTCAACTTCACTTAGCAAGGAACCTCTCCCTTCGTTCCTTTCACTGTTCTTTTCAACCAAACCGACTAAGGAGAGCTTGGAGCTCAGGAGGACGACCAAAGGTGTGCAAGGTAGGTTTGGATCCCTCCTTTTGCCTAATTTCATGGTTAGAACTCAAATTCAAGGCCAAATTGATGACTATCTCCCTTAATTCTACCTTTCTAGCCATCTTTTCTCAACTTTCCTTGGAAGGATCACCTTGGCCGACCTGTGGGAGCTCAAGGACGCCATTAAAGCTTGGAGCTCGAAAGCTTGGAGCTCAAAGATCAAGCTTTAGGCGGGTTTTATAACTCTAAACCCATGCTTTGTTATATACATCTTGTTCATGCTTTTAGATGATAGTTCTTCTTCTTCTCTACTTTCCTTTGCTACCTTGCAAGAAAATCCGTGAGAAATCCTTGCTGTTCTTGAGCTAGGAGATGAAGATGTTATTTCCAAAGTTAATCCACTACTTTTTACTTTACCAAACGGTCTCCACAAATTTCTCTCTCGGTCTCAAGACCGTGTGGTGAGCAAACGGTCTCAGGACCGTGTAAGGGCAAACGGTCTTCAATACCATTTAGCCGCGTTGACCGAGCGTGGACCGTATAAGTTTTCTATTTGTAATTATGTAAGCTAATCACCCACAAAATGTGAGATGATAACTCCTAAGGAATCGTGAGATATGCCCTTTTTAATCAACAACTTTAATTGAATTTACTCCTGATTTCCATTCTGTTGAAATCGCCCTTTTTGGGAAAACGGTCTCAAGACCGTGTAAGAACGTTGACCAATCATTGAACGTATGATATTACTGTTCAAAATAATATTGATTAACAACTCACCAAATTTGATAGACTAATTCCAAACGAGCTAAGAGTTGAAGGGTGATTA
Organism: Alisma plantago-aquatica; assembly: GCA_963693085.1. Taxonomy (NCBI): domain Eukaryota; kingdom Viridiplantae; phylum Streptophyta; class Magnoliopsida; order Alismatales; family Alismataceae; genus Alisma; species Alisma plantago-aquatica. Next base: position 1,766,457,652 of record OY856409.1, read on the forward strand.
CTAGGGCAAACCCTAATTGAAATCAGTACTGAAATTTCAATGGATAACTTAGTGTTTTTGGGGTTGATTGACCTAAACGGTCTCAAGACCGTTTGGGGATCAACCAAATGGTCTCAAGACCGTGTGGGGGATCACCCAAGACCGTATGGAGGTCTGGGGTCAAGTATAGTTGACTAATTGAAGGTACAAACATACCAAATTACATTGCAATTAAGTATTGATATGATCATCAACTCAATGGATCCAACCTTGAAGAATTTTCACTAGAATCCAAAAGTTGGATGGGCAAACGGTCTCAAGACCGTTTGGAACTCATCCAAATGGTCTCAAGACCGTGTGGTGACAACCCAAGACCGTTTGGAGGTCTAGGGTTAAGGTAAATTGATCAATTGAGAGCCCAATTGCAATAGGTTATCGAATTAATTAAAATACTGATTTAAGAACTCAATCAAGGTTCAACCCCTATCAAATCACATTAGATTTTGATGAAATTTTGGGAAAACTGTCTCAAGACCGTGTGGAGTTCATCCACACGATCTCAAGACCGATTGGGCCAAGTTTGGGCCCAATTGGAGCTCAATTGAAGGGTTCAACCTTGTGTTGATTCACATTGTTGAGTGTTGATGGTTGAACGTTGATGGACCTTAATTGAACCGACTTCAACCTTAATTGGATAACAATTGAGGGTCAATTGAGTGACCAATTGGTTAAGGACAACCCTAATTGTTTCAATTGGTAAGTGGTTAGCAATCTTGAGACCAATGGATGGCTTCAACATAGGAACCCTAATTGAATTTACCCTTTGAATCACCTTGGAGGTCTATACGATCTTGAGTTTTTGAGAGCACTCGACCTCAAGACCGTGTGAGGTCTCTCGACCTCAAGACCTTGTGAGGTCTCTCGACCTCAAGACCGTGTGAGGTCTCTTGACCTCAAAACTGTGTGAGGTCTCTCGATCTCAAGACCGTGTGAGGTCTCTCGACCTCAAGACCCAATGAGGGTAAACGGTCTTGAATGTTATACGGTCTTGATGTCAACCCAAGCTCAAACGGTCTACAAAGCTTAAACGGTTTGCAATCTTATACGATCTCAAGATCGTATAAAGGTTGAAGGTGTGAAACCTAACAAAGACTTTTGAGGATAAGTCTGCCTTATGCCTTGAAGGCTTAATTAGTTTGATGATTGTTCAAACTAAACCCTAATGATACCAAGAGACATTAAGCGTCCAGTGATTAGTAAATTAACCCATGATGATGATCAATGTGTAATTTACCATAATACCCTTGAAAGGTTCAAATTGAGTGAAACCTTGTTCTAATCAAACTCTAATCACTCAACAGTGGTGATTTGGTCTATGTTAATCAAAGTGGACTTCACCCATCCTGATCTAGAGTGGTGCTATCACCATCTACTAGTATGAGGAGAGAGAAAGTACCTTAGAGAGAGAAAGTACCTTAAGAGAGAGAAAGTACCCTCATATGATGGAAAGTCAAGTAAAGAACCTTCAATACACATGAATGTGCATGATTAGGGTATGATCCACCTATGTGAGATCATGGAAACCCTAATTATGATATATGATGAATCTTAAGCCAATCTGAGAGCATCAATGATGATGTTCCTCATACATGATGATGTTATGAATTCAATTCAAGGGTGATGACATATAATGTGAATAGTAAACCCTAATTCAAGGGTGATGATATGTAATGTGAATAGTAAACCCTAATTCAAGGGTGATGATATGTAATGTGAATAGTAAACCCTAATTCAAGGGGGATGACATGTAATGTGAATAGTAAACCCTAATTCAAGGGTAATGACATGCAATATAAGTATTAAACTCTAATTAATGAGAATCAGAGAACTCAGCTCTTATGACAAGAGTGGGAAATGTATTCCTTGTTTTGAATTACCTTTATCAGTTGAACTAACCATGCAGGTTCTGATATGAAGGTGATCATATTCAGGTATGGATGATGATACTGTATTCATTGAAAGCATGTTATAAGCTTTATGAATAAGTAAAATATCTTGATGCCTTGTCAGTGGCATCCTATGATTTAATGGGCTGTGTGAGCCATGAATACTATCAAGGTCATGCTTTAGAGATGACTTGTGATGAGTATAATGAGAAATGATGATTGATGAGAGTTAGGCTTGTTACATTTAGTATTCTCCTTTCATAGCTGCTATGCTACTGTTATTGTTTGAAGAACAATGTTTAATGTTAAAAGAATACTAAATGTACCTAACTAATCAAGTATAATGTAGAGCCCTGATCATAGATCCATCATTGTCAGAGGTCAAATGATGGTGAAATAGGTTTTCCTAAGGGAACTCGTGGATCACATACTATTGAGTATGTGGGGTATATGGATGTGTAGAACCTTACATCCTAGTGTAGGTGATTGATGTAGATGTGCAATCCGTCAACCCTTCACTACAAAACCCTACCGTATCAGTGGATGGTAAACATGAAACCTCCTGATGACGAAGAAAACATAGATATCCATATTAGTAGAGATAAACATGAAATCTCCTGATGACGAAGAGAGTATAGAACGCCACTGTAACTCTAAAATAGCGAAGGACCAGTTTACCCTGGTGAGCTATAATAGTAGAGACACAAGATGTCCTACAAGTGATCCTCTTACTGACTGAGGAAGGTGAAGGTCATGAGAATCCGGCTCTCTTAATGACCTATGTATGATACTGATGTGACTTCTTAGCAATCAGTTAGAGTATGAGTGGTATGCCTCATCTCCACAGGGCATAATGTTGTTTGTAAAACATAATCAACCACGTAGTATACCTGTTAGAGATAACTACGCGTTAGTGGATGATGATACACTGTGATAGTGCTTATATTTCTTCATATCTCATAAATTTTAAGCTCTTATTTATAGCTGCAACTGCTATTGAATACTTTGAAAGCTTTAATGCTTAAGTTATTCTTTGATGTTATAATAAAGCTTCTGGCGGAGAGTTATAACTCTCGCTGGGACAATTATGTAAAATTGTCTCACCCCGTAGACTTCAACTTTTTAGGTGGACGTTGGAGACGGAGGAACCGGTCTACAGGTGACCAGTCTCAGCAGCAGCAACACCAGGAGTAGCAGTGAAATCTCAGGTGGAGATTTAGCCTGCCATGTGGTGTAGTTAGAGTCAGTCCTATGTGTCCTCTGTACTCTCAGGTCTTGGAGTCTTTTGTTATGTGTTCTTGAGATTTTGTATCTTGATGTATATAATTACTTGAGAAGTAATTATCATGAGATGTAAACAGTTTATCTCTTATTATGAAAGAAGCTTTTATGGATTCAAGCTCTTGTCTCGAAAAGTTTTAATTTCCCGTGATTTTTGTCTTCCGCTGTTTATCGAATCGCTTCCGCTAAGTTTATATTGTGGTTTGGAGATCAGAGTCCACACTTTCGGTGGTAGAAAACTCCCTCTACAGCTCTGGAAATGTCCTGGGCATAGCTCTGGTCTCCGTTCTTCGTCCTCTCCTCTTTCGGGGCTTGTGCGGCGGATAATGATGTGATAGTACAGCTTGGGCCATCTTTCCTAGGTATAGGGATCACTTACGGCCGACAAAATATCACAGTCGTTCGATTTAGATCGATTTGGGCTGTTTCCTGATCTGACGGTGTCGATACCATCAACGGTGGATCGATGGTATCGACCCCCGTAGGGTATCAGTGCTCCTTGATTTCTGGCATTCTATCTGATGGCAGCTCGATACCATCGACCAGACACGTCAATGGTATCGACTTGTCGACCTTTGGCATGCTGACACTATCTCGATACCATTGACCGTCTTGTCGATGACATCGACTAGATTTGCTCTTTCTCCAGCTTGTTATTGTGGCCATGTCGATGGCATCGACGGCCTCAGATATGAAAATTTTCTGAAATAAAGAGAAGAACACCAATCAAATATGAGAAATATGATCTTTTATACAAAATAAGATGAAATAAGACAAATTTGATGCATAATGAGATTGTAGGCTAAAGGAAATGAATCATGCGATATTAACCACAAATATGACCAATACACGCACAAAATGATTATAAAACTAGCTTATAAAAGCAACTCAAAACCCTTGCATCAAACTCCCCTAAGCTTGAACTTTGCTCATCCTCGAACAATAAAACTACATAATATAATTGCGAGGGTCAACTAAAGAACATATTACCATAAAAGACATCTCAAAATGATTCCCTCCTACAAGGCACATATTGACCCTCACTGACCACGGAATGGTAACTACCCTAAATGTGACAATAATCATCCATGAGAGATGCCCACCCCAAGACCAATGAACACTATAAAATAAGGCAGTTGATATAATAAATTCCTCCAGTTCAGGCTTAGTGCATCTTGTGATCTCCTATCTACGTTGCTCATATCCTAACTACCATCTACATGGAAGCAGATCTCCTGATATACAAGAATGAGGATATAATCATGGGTGGCCTACCGTTTTGAGCAACAGGTGGATGAAATGGACAGATGTGGAAGAAGAGGAAGCACAATACAGTCTAACATGCAAAAACAATAAAAATGACCTAAATGATGCATATGCGTATGGAAATGACCTAATGCCTACATTTTAGGTGGAATGATACATGCTCTACTATTCCGTCTCAATGTGAGATGGAATGTCTACAAAACTACATCATGTGCTTATTCTTTTTCATATACAGGTGAAACAAGTTCTTTTCTCCCTCTAATTTCTGCTTAACATTTTTTTCTCTCTTTTCCTTTTTTTTCAAGCCCTTCTTCTTCTCAATTTTGACTAGAGAAACATTTACAATATATTATTATTTTTTAGGCTTATTTTCACATAACTACCACAATTGGTGCATTACAATTCACTTCTCAGAGAGTATAGAACAAGTTCCCCACATTTCTTATTTTTCAGAATAAGTAAGGCACACAATGTCCTATATGCTCAAGAGTATGCAAACTGCAACTATATGAAAGTAATTATGCAACTACAATGGCATGCACTCTAGAATGTGTGCATGCATGACTAATCTACAAATCTCTTTTCATTTTTCATTTTTTAATGCAAAATCTAGCTATAATGCAATCCTATCTAGTTGACATGCAATCAAGAAATGAAAAACTGTAATGTGCTCTCAATTCTTATGGTGGAGTGTGAATGAAGTGGGGTGGATAGATCACAAGACTAATTGACAGAACCATTGGAAAAGATTATATGTCCCTCCTTACTGACATGTGTACCAATCAATCAATGAGTTTTTCTCTCTCACTTTTGATTAAAGTCCCATTACCATTTGGTCAGTTTAGGTTCAACATCCAAATCTGTCCACATTTCTTGAACAATAAGGATGTACAGTTATGATCATATGTTTTAAAGTTGACCTACCCAATTATTTTCATAAGTTATGTGCTCAATTTCAAACAAGTCCAACTTATAATTTTTGGAAAATTTTCACTAATGCTCAAATTTCAGACAATTGCACCCATTACCCCCATATGAAAAACATTGAGATGACATGCAATTTACATTTAGACATCCATTGATTACACTAGATAGAAAGTGGATCCTAGAAAACTATAAATAAAGAAATTGCGCAACTAGAAGAAAAATTGCAAAAAGCTACGAAAAATGCTAAAATGAAAGAAAATGAAATAAAACTAAGATAGAAATTGTTCCATCCCCCCCTTAAGCTTGAATTTGACTATGGCCTCATAGTCAAGAACAAACTCAGAAGGTGGAACAGTGATAACCTGCTACTGCGCAGGTGGCAGGTACTATGGGTATTGCTGACCACTGGGATCCCATGTAGGATATTTCCCATGAAATGAAGGATCAGATGGGGGCATCAGTGGCGGCTGTGGGTAGCCTCCAAAGTAGTCCTGACTCCAATATTGGTTGTAGAAAGGTTGCTGATGCATCTCCATGCTATGCAACTGGTTGTGTATGTTCTCTTGGTTGGCGAGGAGGAGACGCTCATTCTCGTAAATTTCTTGTTGATTCACAAATAGCCGGTTCGTCGTGTCTTGAATACCGACGAAAGACACAATATGTTGTTGTTGCATCTGCTGGATGTCCTGGAGCATGGTATACATGCCCCGCATGGAATAAACATCCTTTCCTTCCTGAGAGGGTTGTGGTGGCGGTGGCTGAGAGGAAGATGAAGCTCCCGGATAGAAGCGTGGATGCTTCCTCAGGGCTACTCGTGACCGAAGAGGTGTGAGAGTCTCCTCTTCCTCCTCATCATCATCGTCTGCATCGTCTTCGTCGTCTGCAGCTTCAACTTCTTCCTCAAACTCGTCCATAGGAATGATTGGCCACCGAAAATGCTGGCCTGGCTGGATGTTGAAAATAGGGTCTGGTAGTGATAACTCGAAGTACTCCTTTCCTATGTGGCAATGAGCATATACCACACCGTTGCGGAATTTAAGAAGGTTTGAGCGGTGGAAGTGGGCAAGATTGATAGGGTTCTTGTTGACCAGTGGAGGGAGTGTGGACAGGTCTAGCCCAAGGTAGAGGGCCAGTGGCATGATAAGTCCTCCAAAATGAATAGGGGCTCGTCTGGTGCTCCTCTTCACTTCCATCACACGCGTCAAGAAAAATGCACCCCAGTTAAGATTTTCCCTAGTTAGCAGCTTGTAGAGGAAAAACAGGTTCATCTCCTAGAGCTTGCTCAGCGACAGTTCGCCTCAAGCAAAGAAAGTGATGCATACCATGCGATGCAAAACCCATACGAATGGGTGCTTAAAATCAGCCACGTCCGCGTTGTGGTAGCTGATCGTCTTACCTGCCGGAGTGGTCACTAACTCCACAAACATTGCGTCATAATCAGCCTGACTTTCCGGCCGTCTATGTTGCTCGGGCGAATGCCACCAGTTGTAGACTGAGTTGAACTGGACGAGCGTGATGGTGTAGTTGCGGTTGAAAATCCAAAAGGAGACTCGACCCTTTATCCACTCACGGTCGGTGGCAATGAGGTCATTGGGCACAACACAAATGTCGAGATATTCTACAAACTCCGCCACGATTTCCTTGTATGTCGGCCACTCACCAAAGAAAGGATGGACCTCAACGTAATAGGGAACTCATTCCTCGCTCGGTGTCAACCTCCCAACTTGGCCACGAAGGACATAATTGAGGTTGTCCTCAAATCTCAGGTCTCAGATCATGGCCCGATCAACATAACAAGTGGGCTCGATTGGCCACTTCATTAACTCGTCGAAGATCTTTTTTACGTCCGTCGAGGGATGTGCAAGCCTCGGACGGGGAATGGAGCCCGACGGTGATGGTACGAATGTCTCGATCTCCATTGGGGCAATGCGCGAGGAAGATGAAGCTGGGTTCCTCACCATGATGAATAGAGAAAACATAGAGAAAAAGATCTCAGTGAAGGTCGGAGAAGATGATCTCTGCAGTCGATGACAGACTCGGGGAAGATTTCTCGCTCGCTAGATGCTCGTTGCACGCCTGTGGTTGCTCACCAATGCTCAAGGTCGAAGTTGAGGAAGAATGATCTGAAGGTGTGAAGAGAAATGAACTACAATCCCTCCTTTTATAATTGAGGTTGGTGCCCCTGGTACCCCGTCGATACCATCGATAGGATGTCGATGGTATCAACATCTACATCATGATCCGTTTCTTCACTGATATCGACGGTTATCGATTGCTGGATGTTAGGGCCCTGATCAGTGACACGTCGATACTATCGATGAGGGTTGATGGTATCGACCCATCCCATGGATCGACCTGTCCGATATGGAATGCTCTATTGATGGCGACTCACGGATCACTGATATGGCCCATAAATACCATCGACGAACATCGATGACATCGACGAACATCGATGACATCGACTTCTGTATGCATCCTTTGTCCTCGCGAGGCCTTAGTGTTGAATTTCCCTGAAGCTGGGTCGATACCATTACCATTGACTCGGTGGTTGATGGCATCGACTTCTCTGAGAAGAAATCATCTGAACATCTCCATAGATCTCACGAGCAGTGACCTTGGGGTCAATGCTATCGACTTGCTCCATAATTTGAGTCGATCAACCTATTGGGTGGTCGATAGTATCGACAAAGCAAATTTTCTGTAGATGCTGCTCGTCACCCTCGTCGCTACCATCGACACAAGAGTCGATGGTATTAACTTCCACACAGTTCTGCACACTTAGGAATCTAATCAGAGTATCATTTTTAAAGACTAAAAGCTACAATAGTGAAAATTACCTAGGAATGTGAACAAAAGTTAAAGAAACAAACATGTACACTACCAAGGTTGGGTTGCCTCCCAACAAGTACCCTACTTTAACATCTTAGGCTAGATGCAATTCTGTGTTTCATTCCTCTTTTAGTGCCATTAGTTTAACCTCATGCACTTTCCTATTGTAATCTTCCCCATAATAATGCTTGAACCTTTGACCATTCACTAAGAATGCTCTATCACCATCTTTGACCATGATAGCACCATGGGGTCGCACCTCCTCTACCACAAACGGTCCACTCCATCGGGATCTCGATTTCCTGGGATACAACTTCAACCTTGAATTGAATAACAACACACTCTCACCCTTCTTGAACACTAGCATGTGAATGTGGAAATCATGTATTTGCTTTGTCCGCTCTTTGTAGATCCTTGAGTTCTCATATGCATTCATCCTTAGCTCACCCAACTCATTGAGCTCTAACATTCTCTTCTTCCCTACCTCATCTATACTCAAGTTCAACTTCCTTAGTGCCCAGTGCGCCTTATGCTCTAATTCCCAGCAGTCCAGACGATGTTCGGGCAGTTCATGACTGCCATGACACACATAACCGAAAGGATGCCCATGTCTGCACCTAGGGCACCTGCCCTGCCCGAAGGACAAGGTACCAGTAAGACATTCGAGCGACTTCGTCGTGTCGGAGCTACCGAGTACTTTGGGACTGCCGACCCCGCAGATGCTGACCTATGGTTGACAGAGTTGGAGAAGGCTTTCAGGATTCTTATTATCCCAGAAGCTGAGAAGGTTAGACATGCTGTCTATCTTCTCAAAGGCAGTGCTGGTCACTGGTGGAACATGGAAGAGCAGAAGAGACTTGGAATAGAGTTCTCATGGGAAGAGTTCTGTCGGGAATTTATCAATAGATATTTTCCAAAGACCTTCCTAGATGAGAAGATCTCTCAGTTTGAGAGATTGAGGTAGGGCATGATGAACATTAGCGAGTATGAAGCTAAGTTCATGGAATTGTTGCGTTTCTGTCCGCACATGGCTGCCACAGATGAGGAAAGAATCAGGAGATTCGAGAAGGGTTTGAATGCTGATATGTCAACCCCTGTGTCTGCCTTAGAAAACCGAGAGAGATTCTCTACCTTCGTTGAGTCAGTCCGAAGGATAGAGAGATCTGTGGTTGAGAAGAGGCAAACCCAGAAAAGATATCCACAGTTCCAGGGTTCTTCATCTAGGGATTCCAAGAAACCTAGATTCTCTGCACCTAACCCTCCACCACCCAGATCGAGTTTTCAAACTCAATGGACACCAAGCAGAGGTAGAGTATGGAGTCAACCACCTCAAAGGACTCACAGTGCTGCATCAATGTCAGTTACTGGACCACCCAGGCCACAACAACAGGAGAGAAGTTGCTACAACTGTGGTAAGGTGGGACACTTGATGAAGGATTGCCGTTCTAGGCCTGTCAATGTGACACAACAACCTCTGAGATAGAATCAACAAGGATCTCAGAGTAGGCAACATCAAGGAGCAGCTCGAGGACGTGGACAAGCGTCTCAAGCTGGATCATCAGCACCACCTCAACACCAGGCGACAGCGAGGTTCTATGCTATGAACCCACCTGAAGCAGTGGTCAATCCACGGGTAGTGGCAGGTCAGATGAAACTTTTATATTCTGATATGTCTACATCTTGTGTTGTATCTGTTCTGATTGACCCGGGTGCTACACACTCTTTTATCACTCGTAGAGTGATTCGTGACTGCAATGTGACTGTTAGTCATAGAGCAGATAGTTTGTTGTTGGAAACTCCGTTGAGTGGGTCTGCCGTTTTGCAGGAGGTATGCTCTCCTTGCATCCTCTTCTTTTCTGACCATCGCATTCAAGTGGATCTTATACCGCTTGATATGCAAGGATTTGATATAATCCTCAGGATGGATACCTTAGAGAGGTATAGAGTTGTCTTGGATTGTGAGTCCAAGTTGGCTGTGTTTGCTGATGAAAGCAACACATGGATCTTTTAAGGTGAAAGAAAGATTCTGCCCACCTGTCTTGTGTCAGCTATGGTTGCTGATAAGCTGTTGAGGCAAGGATGTTATGCATTCTTGGCCCATGTGGTAGATGTTACCAAGGAAAGTTCCAATCCTGCTGAAGTGCCCATAGTCAGGGGATTCGAGGATGTGTTTCCTGAAGAACTTCTTGGTATACCACCACCTCGGGAGATTGATTTTGAAATCAATCTGATTCCAGATACGAAACCCATAGCCCAGACTCCATATAGAATGGCGCCTGTCGAGATGGCAGAATTCAAGAAACAGCTTCAAGAGTTGCTTGAGAAGGGTTTTATCCGACCGAGCACTTCACCTTGGGGTGCTCCGGTCTTGTTTGTTAAAAAGAAAGATGGGTCAATGCGGTTGTGCATCGACTACAGACAACTCAATAAAGTAACAATAAAGAATAAGTACCCTCTGCCGAGGATTGATGATCTCTTTGACCACTTGCGTGGTGCAACAGTCTTTTCAAAGATAGACTTGAGGTCTGGATATCATCAACTTCGTATTAAGGATAGTGACATATCCAAGTCTGCCTTTAGGACAAGGTATGGTCACTATGAGTTCACGGTTATGTCGTTTGGACTAACCAATGCACCAGATGCATTTATGGAACTCATGAATAGAGTTTTTCGACCTTTCCTTGATCAGTGTGTTGTCGTCTTCATAGATGCCATTCTGATCTATAGTAAGGATGCTCAGCAGCATGAGCAGCATCTTCACCAAGCTTTGACCTTGCTAAGAGAACACAAGCTGTATGCTAAGTTTAGCAAGTGTGAGTTCTGGCTGCCAGAGGTATCTTTTCTTGGACATGTGATATCTGCCTCGGGAATTCGTGTTGACCCTACAAAGGTAGAATCTGTTCTACAATGGGAACAACCGAAGACACCGACGGAGATTCGAAGTTTCTTGGGGTTAGCTGGCTATTATCGAAGGTTCATTAAGAACTTTAGTTCTATAGCCTTACCTTTGACCAAGTTGACCAGGAAAGATGTTCCTTTTTCTTGGAGTGATAAGTGTCAACAATCTTTCCAGTTGTTGAAGGAGAGGTTGACAAGTGCACCTGTGCTTGTGCTACATGAACAAGGAAAAGGATATATAGTCTTCTGTGATGCTTCCAAGAATGGACTTGGATGTGTGTTGATGCAAGATAAACAAGTGATTTCTTTTGCTTCCCGACAACTTAAGAAACACGAGGAGAATTATCCGACACACGATCTGGAGTTAGCTGCCGTGGTTCATGCCTTGAAGATCTGGAGACATTATCTCTACGGAGAGACATTCCAGATTTTCACAGACCACAAGAACCTTAAGTATATCTTCTCTCAGCACGAGCTTAACATGAGGCAACATCGTTGGATGGAGTTAATCAAGGACTACGATTGTATAATTGATTATCATCCGGGCAAGGCCAATGTTGTTGCAGATGCCTTGAGTAGGAAATCAGCAACATCAACCATGGATAGAACACAACTAAACTCTTTAGTATGCTCTAAGAGAGATATGCTTATCTCTTTAAGGCAATACAATGTACAGTTGAAAGTGTCATTGTTAGCCGGGTTGTTGGCTGAGATGCATATTAAACCTACCCTTAGAGAGCAGATTAAGGAAGTGCAGCAAGGAGATGTTGCAATTCAGCAGATTAGATCGGAGTATGGTAATGAGAAGTGAGATGGTTTCCATGACTCAGATGATCATGTAGCTTGTTATAATGAAAGAATGATAGTACCAGATGTGGAGAACTTGAGGAAGTTAGTCCTGGAAGAAGCTCATTCTTCCATGTATGCTATGCATCCAGGGAGCACCAAGATGTATCGGAATTTGAAAGATATGTATTGGTGGCCTGGAATGAAGAAAGATGTTGCAGAGTTTGTTCTGAGGTGTCTTGTGTGTCAGCAAGTTAAAGCTGAACACCAGAAACTTGTAGGGACAATGCAAACTTTACCCATACCACAGTGGAAGTGGGACCATGTGACCATGGACTTTGTTGTTGGCCTACCCAAGACAAGCAAAGGACGTGATTCCATATGGGTAGTTGTTGATAGGTTGACTAAGACAACGCATTTCTTACCTGTCAAAACAACCTATTCTGCTGAAAGGTTATCACAGTTGTATGTGCAAGAGATAGTGTGTTTGCACGGAGTTCCTGTCACTATAGTTTCTGAGAGAGGTCCCCAGTTTACAAGTCGTTTTTGGGAACAGTTACACAGAGCCTTAGGCACCAAGCTAAGGTTTAGTACGACCTTTCATCCACAGACTGATGGACAGTCAGAAAGGACCATACAAACCTTAGAAGACCTGTTGAGAGCATGTGCTCTCCAGTTTACTGGAAGTTGGGATCTACACTTAAGCTTGATAGAATTTGCCTATAACAATAGCTATCAACATAGCATTGATATGGCACCTTATGAAGCCTTGTATGGTAGACGTTGTAGATCACCTCTGTGTTGGTTCGAGACTGGTGAACATCAGTTGTTAGGTCCTGATCTTGTGCAGCAGACTACAGAGAAGATTAAAGTAATACAACAAAAGATTAAGACTGCATAGGATAGACAGAAATCTTATGCTGACAAACGTCGTAGACCCTTAGAGTTCCAGGTTGGAGACAGAGTGTATCTCAAAGTCTCGCCTTGGAAGGGAGTCCTTCGTTTTGGGAGGAAAGGGAAGTTAGCTCCTAGATTTATGGGACCTTATCCAATCATTGAACGGATTGGAAAGGTAGCATATAGACTAGAGCTGCCACCAGAGTTATAGAGGTTACACCATGTGTTTCACATTTCTATGTTGAAGAAATGTCACCCTGACACTGAGTCAATTCTGCAACCTATGGAGGTAGAATTGAATGATGATATATCTTATGAGGAGGGACCAGTGTCAATCATTGATAACAGAATTAAAAAGTTGAAAAAGAAAGATATAAGTCTTGTGAAAGTCCTCTGGAACCACCGTGGTGTTGAAGAAGCCACTTGGGAACTAGAGGATGCGATGAGAAGAAAGTATCCTGCCCTTTTCTCTTAATATGTCTTATCGATTTTGGGGACGAAATCCTTGTAAGGGGTGGATAATTTGTAACATCCCTGACCTGGGTTATGAGTTAACCCTAGGTGTTTTGCCTAAATATGTAATTAAATCCCTGTGATTAACTTTGAGCATGTAATCAAGTTTCTCAGAAACATATATTTCAGATTTTGCTCCTTTTTATATAAAGTTGTAGCATTGTTTTGTTATGCACGGACCTATGTGCAATTTACCCAAATTTAGGGATGCAATTTGTAAAATACATCATCTAATGTATCTTTTAAGACTCTTATCATCATTTAGAGAATAAATGATGAAAGGTCACTTCAATTGATTAATCAAGTTATGAAAAACACCTTTGTGATTGAATAATCAGGGTGTATGTACTATAGCCCTTTTTATGTGTGTGCTTTAGTAATAGGTTGATCTTCTTTGCCCTCATTTCTTGGCCCTATAAGAAAAGTTGTCCTTAGAATTAAGAAGAGAGGACGAGCAAAGGAGGATGTAGGGACTTAGTTGAAATTATGGAAAACTCATGAGCTAATGTTGAAAATCCCACCCCAAGTATATATACCCTCAACTTCACTTAGCAAGGAACCTCTCCCTTCGTTCCTTTCACTGTTCTTTTCAACCAAACCGAATAAGGAGAGATTGGAGCTCACGAGGACGACCAAAGGTGTGAAAGGTAGGTTTGGATCCCTCCTTTTGCCTAATTTCATGGTTAGAACTCAAATTCAAGGCCAAATTGATGACTAGCTCCCTTAATTCTACCTTTCTAGCCATCTTTTCTTAACTTTCCTTGGAAGGATCACCTTGGCCGACCTGTGGAAGCTCAAGGATGCCATTAAAGCTTGGAGCTCGAAAGCTTGGAGCTCAAAGAGCAAGCTTTAGGCGGCTTTTATAACTCTAAACCCATGCTTTGTTATATACATCTTGTTCATGCTTTTAGATGATAGTTCTTCTTCTTCTCTACTTTCCATTGCTACCTTGCAAGCAAATCCGTGAGAAATCCTTGCTGTTCTTGAGCTAGGAGATGAAGATGTTATTTCCAAAGTTAATCCACTACTTTTTACTTTACCAAACGGTCTCCACAAATTGCTCTCTCGGTCTCAAGACCGTGTGGTGAGCAAACGGTCTCAGGACCGTGTAAGGGAAAACGGTCTTCAAGACCGTTTAGCCGCATTGACCGAGCGTGGACCGTATAAGTTTTCTGTTCGTAATTATGTAAGCTAATCACCCACAAAATTGATAACACCAAAGGAATCGTGAGATATGGCCTTTTTAATCAACAACTTTAATTGAATTTACTCCTGATTTCCAATCTGTTGAAATCACCCTTTTTGGGAAAATGGTCTCAAGACCGTGTAAGAACGTTGACCAATCATTGACCGTATGAGATTACTGTTCAAAATAATGTTGATTAACAACTCACCAAATTTGATAGACTAATTCCAAACGAGCTAAGAGTTGAAGGGTGATTACTAGGGCAAACCCTAATTGAAATCAGTACTGAAATTTCAATGGATAACTTAGTGTTTTTGGGGTTGATTGACCTAAACGGTCTCAAGACCATTTGGGGATCAACCAAACGGTCTCAAGACCGTGTGGGGGATCACCCAAGACCGTATGGAGGTCTGGGGTCAAGTATAGTTGACCAATTGAAGGTACAAACATACCAAATTACATTGCAATTAAGTATTGATATGATCATCAACTCAATGGATCCAACCTTGAAGAATTTTCACTAGAATCCAAAAGTTGGATGGGCAAACGGTCTCAAGACCATTTGGAACTCATCCAAACGGTCTCAAGACCGTGTGGTGACAACCCAAGACCGTTTGGAGGTCTAGGGTTAAGGTAAATTGATCAATTGAGAGCCCAATTGCAATAGGTTATCGAATTAATTAAAATACTGATTTGAGAACTCAATCAAGGTTCAACCCCTATCAAATCACATTAGATTTTGATGAAATCTTGGGCAAACGGTCTCAAGACCGTGTGGAGTTCATCCACACGATCTCAAGACCAATTGGGCCAAGTTTGGGCCCAATTGGAGCTCAATTGAAGGGTTCAACCTTGTGTTGATTCACATTGTTGAGTGTTGATGGTTGAACGTTGATGGACCTTAATTGAACCAACTTCAACCTTAATTGGATAACAATTGAGGGTCAATTGAGTGACCAATTGGTTAAGGACAACCCTAATTGTTTCAATTGGTAAGTGGTTAGCAATCTTGAGACCAATGGATGGCTTCAACATAGGAACCCTAATTGAATTTACCCTTTGAATCACCTTGGAGGTCTATACGATCTTGAGTTTTTGAGGGCACTCGACCTCAAGACCGTGTGAGGTCTCTCGACCTCAAGACTGTGTGAGGTCTATCGACCTCAAGACCGTGTGAGGTCTCTCGACCTCAAGACCGTGTGAGGTCTCTCGACCTCAAGACCGTGTGAGGTCTCTCGATCTCAAGACCGTGTGAGGTCTCTCGACCTCAAGACCCAATGAGGGTAAACGGTCTTGAATGTTATACGGTCTTGAAGTCAACTCAAGCTCAAACGGTCTACAAAGCTTAAACGGTTTGCAATCTTATACGATGTCAAGATCATATAAAGGTTGAAGGTGTGAAACCTAACTAAGACTTTTGAGGATAAGTCTGCCTTATGCCTTGAAGGCTTAATTAGTTTGATGATTGTTCAAACTAAACCCTAATGATACCAAGAGACATTAAGGGTCCAGTGATTAGTAAATTAACCCATGATGATGATCAATGTGTAATTTACCATAATACCCTTGAAAGGTTCAAATTGAGTGAAACCTTGTTCTAATCAAACTCTAATCACTCAAAAGTGGTGATTTGGTCTATGTTAATCAAAGTGGACTTCACCCAACTTGATCTAGAGTGGTGCTATCACCATCTACTAGTATGAGGAGAGAGAAAGTACCTTAGAGAGAGAAAGTACCTTAAGAGAGAGAAAGTACCCTCATATGATGGAAAGTCAAGTAAAGAACCTTCAATACACATGAATGTGCATGATTA
Source organism: Alisma plantago-aquatica (assembly GCA_963693085.1). Taxonomy (NCBI): domain Eukaryota; kingdom Viridiplantae; phylum Streptophyta; class Magnoliopsida; order Alismatales; family Alismataceae; genus Alisma; species Alisma plantago-aquatica. The sequence goes on from OY856409.1 coordinate 1,766,473,973, forward strand.
GGGTATGATCCACGTATGTGAGATCATGGAAACCCTAATTATGATATATGATGAATCTTAAGCCAATCTGAGAGCATCAATGATGATGTTCCTCATACATGATGATGTTATGAATTCAATTCAAGGGTGATGACATATAATGTGAATAGTAAACCCTAATTCAAGGGTGATGATATGTAATGTGAATAGTAAACCCTAATTCAAGGGTGATGATATGTAATGTGAATAGTAAACCCTAATTCAAGGGGGATGACATGTAATGTGAATAGTAAACCCTAATTCAAGGGTAATGACATGCAATATAAGTATTAAACTCTAATTAATGAGAATCAGAGAACTCAGCTCTTATGACAAGAGTGGGAAATGTATTCCTTGTTTTGAATTACCTTTATCAGTTGAACTAACCATGCAGGTTCTGATATGAAGGTGATCATATTCAGGTATGGATGATGATACTGTATTCATTGAAAGCATGTTATAAGCTTTATGAATAAGTAAAATATCTTGATGCCTTGTCAGTGGCATCCTATGATTTAATGGGCTGTGTGAGCCATGAATACTATCAAGGTCATGCTTTAGAGATGACTTGTGATGAGTATAATGAGAAATGATGATTGATGAGAGTTAGGCTTGTTACATTTAGTATTCTCCTTTCATAGCTGCTATGCTACTGTTATTGTTTGAAGAACAATGTTTAATGTTAAAAGAATACTAAATGTACCTAACTAATCAAGTATAATGTAGAGCCCTGATCATAGATCCATCATTGTCAGAGGTCAAATGATGGTGAAACATGTTTTCCTAAGGGAACTCCTGGATCACATACTATTGAGTATGTGGGGTATATGGATGTGTAGAACCTTACATCCTAGTGTAGGTGATTGATGTAGATGTGCAATCCATCAACCCTTCACTACAAAACCCTACCGTATCAGTGGATGGTAAACATGAAACCTCATGATGACGAAGAAAACATAGATATCCGTATTAGTTGAGATAAACATGAAATCTCCTGATGACGAAGAGAGTACAGAACGCCACTGTAACTCTAAAATAGCGAAGGACCAGTTTACCCTGGTGAGCTATAATATTAGAGACACAAGATGTCCTACAAGTGATCCTCTTACTGACTGAGGAAGGTGAAGGTCATGAGAATCCGGCTCTCTTAATGACCTATGTATGATACTGATGTGACTTCTTAGCGATCAGTTGGAGTATGAGTGGTATGCCTCATCTCCACAGGGCATAATGTTGTTTGTAAAACATAATCAACCACGTAGTATACCTGTTAGAGATAACTACGAGTTAGTGGATGATGATACACTGTGATAGTGCTTATATTTCTTCATATCTCATAAATGTTAAGCTCTTGTTTATAGCTGCAACTGCTATTGAATACTTTGAAAGCTTTAATGCTTAAGTTATTCTTTGATGTTATAATAAAGCTTCTGGCGGAGAGTTATAACTCTCGCTGGGACAATTATGTAAAATTGTCTCACCCCGTAGACTTCAACTTTTTAGGTGGACGTTTGAGACGGAGGAACCGGTCTACAGGTGACCAGTCTCAGCAGCAGCAGCACTAGGAGCAGCAGTGAAATCTCAGGTGGAGATTTAGCCTGCCATGTGGTGTAGTTAGAGTCAGTCCTATGTGTCCTCTATACTCTCAGGTCTTGGAGTCTTTTGTTATGTGTTCTTGAGATTTTGTATCTTGATGTATATAATTACTCGAGAAGTAATTATCATGAGATGTAAACAGTTTATCTCTTATTATGAAAGAAGCTTTTATGGATTCAAGCTCTTGTCTCGAAAAGTTTTAATTTCCCGTGATTTTTGTCTTCCGCTGTTTATCGAATCGCTTCCGCTAAGTTTATATTGTGGTTTGGAGATCAGAGTCCACACTTTCGGTGGTAGAAAACTCCCTCTACAGCTCTGGAAATGTCCTGGGCATAGCTCTGGTCTCCGTTCTTCGTCCTCTCCTCTTTCGGGGCTTGTGCGGCGGATAATGATGTGATAGTACGGCTTGGGCCATCTTTCCTAGGTATAGGGATCACTTACGGCCGACAAAATATCACAGTCGTTCGATTTAGATCGATTTGGGATGTTTCCTGATCTGACGGTGTCGATACCATCAACGGTGGATCGATGGTATCGACCCCCGTAGGGTATCAGTGCTCCTTGATTTCTGGCATTCTATCTGATGGCAGCTCGATACCATCGACCAGACACGTCAATGGTATCGACTTGTCGACCTTTGGCATGCTGACACTATCTCGATACCATTGACCGTCCTGTCGATGATATCGACTAGTTTTGCTCTTTCTCCAGCTTCTTATTGTGGCCATGTCTATGGCATCGACGACCTCAGATATGAAAATTTTCTGAAATAAAGAGAAGAACACCAATCAAATATGAGAAATATGATCTTTTATACAAAATAAGATGAAATAAGACAAATTTGATGCATAATGAGATTGTAGGCTAAAGGAAATGAATCATGCGATATTAACCACAAATATGACCAATACACACACAAAATGATTATAAAACTAGCTTATAAAAGAAACTCAAAACCCTTGCATCAAACTCCCCTAAGCTTGAACTTTGCTCATCCTCGAACAATAAAACTACATAATATAATTGCGAGGGTCAACTAAAGAACATATTACCATAAAAGACATCTCAAAATGATTCCCTCCTACAAGGCACATATTGACCCTCACTGACCACGGAATGGTAACTACCCTAAATGTGACAATAATCATCCATGAGAGATGCCCACCCCAAGACCAATGAACACTATAAAATAAGGCAGTTGATATAATAAATTCCTCCAGTTCAGGCTTAGTGCATCTTGTGATCTCCTATCTACGTTGCTCATATCCTAACTACCATCTACATGGAAGTAGATCTCCTGATATACAAGAATGAGGATATAATCATGGGTGGCCTACCGTTTTGAGCAACAGGTGGATGAAATGGACAGATGTGGAAGAAGAGGAAGCACAATACAGTCTAACATGCAAAAACAATAAAAATGACCTAAATGATGCATATGCGTATGGAAATGACCTAATGCCTACATTTTAGGTGGAATGATACATGCTCTACTATTCCGTCTCAATGTGAGATGGAATGTCTACAAAACTACATCATGTGCTTATTCTTTTTCATATACAGGTGAAACAAGTTCTTTTCTCCCTCTAATTTCTGCTTAACATTTTTTTTCTCTCTTTTCCTTTTTTTTCAAGCCCTTCTTCTTCTCAATTTTGACTAGAGAAACATTTACAATATATTATTATTTTTTAGGCTTATTTTCACATAACTACCACAATTGGTGCATTACAATTCACTTCTTAGAGAGTATAGAACAAGTTCCCCACATTTCTTATTTTTCAGAATAAGTAAGGCACACAATGTCCTATATGCTCAAGAGTATGCAAAATGCAACTATATGAAAGTAATTATGCAACTACAATGGCATGCACTCTAGAATGTGTGCATGCATGACTAATCTACAAATCTCTTTTCATTTTTCATTTTTTATGCAAAAGCTAGCTATAATGCAATCCTATCTAGTTGACATGCAATCAAGAAATGAAAAACTGTAATGTGCTCTCAATTCTTATGGTGGAGTGTGAATGAAGTGGGGTGGATAGATCACAAGACTAATTGACAGAACCATTGGAAAAGATTATATGTCCCTCCTTACTGACATGTGTACCAATCAATCAATGAGTTTTTCTCTCTCACTTTTGATTAAAGTCCCATTACCATTTGGTCAGTTTAGGTTCAACATCCAAATCCGTCCACATTTCTTGAACAATAAGGATGTACAGTTATGATCATATGTTTTAAAGTTGACCTACCCAATTATTTTCATAAGTTATGTGCTCAATTTCAAACAAGTCCAACTTATAATTTTTGGAAAATTTTCACTAATGCTCAAATTTCAGACAATTGCACCCATTACCCCCATATGAAAAACATTGAGATGACATGCAATTTACATTTAGACATCCACTGATTACACTAGATAGAAAGTGGATCCTAGAAAACTATAAATAAAGAAATTGTGCAACTAGAAGAAAAATTGCAAAAAGCTAGGAAAAATGCTAAAATGAAAGAAAATGAAATAAAACTAAGATAGAAATTGTTACATCCCCCCCTTAAGCTTGAATTTGACTATGGCCTCATAGTCAAGAACAAACTCAGAAGGTGGAACAGTGATAACCTGCTACTGCTCAGGTGGCGGGTACTACGGGTATTGCTGACCACTGGGATCCCATGTAGGATATTTCCCATGAAATGAAGGATCAGATGGGGGCATCAATGGCGGCTGTGGGTAGCCTCCAAAGTAGTCATGACTCCAATAGTGGTTGTAGAAAGGCTGCTGATGCATCTCCATGCTATGCAACTGGTTGTGTATGTTCTCTTGGTTGGCGAGGAGGAGACGCTCAATCTCGTAAATTTCTTGTTGATTCACAAATAGCCGGTTCGTCGTGTCTTGAATACCGACGAAAGACACAATATGTTTTTGTTGCATCTGCTGGATGTCCTGGAGCATGGTATACATGCCCCACATGGAATAAACATCCTTTCCTTCCTGAGAGGGTTGTGGTGGCGGTGGCTGAGAGGAAGATGAAGCTCTCGGATAGAAGCGTGGATGCTTCCTCAGGGCTACTCGTGACTGAAGAGGTGTGAGAGTCTCCTCTTCCTCCTCATCGTCATCGTCTGCATCGTCGTCATCGTCTGCAGCTTCAACTTCTTCCTCAAACTCGTCCATAGGAATGATTGGCCACCGAAAATGCTGGCCTGGCTGGATGTTGAAAATAGGGTCTGGTAGTGATAACTTGAAGTACTCCTTTCCTATGTGGCAATGAGCATATACCACACCGTTGCAGAATGTAAGAAGGTTTGAGCGGTGGAAGTGGGCAAGATTGATAGGGTTCTTGTTGACCAGTGGAGGGAGTGTGGACAGGTCTAGCCCAAGGTAGAGGGCTAGTGGCATGATAAGTCCTCCAAAATGAATAGGGGCTCGTCTGGTGCTCCTCTTCACTTCCATCACACGCGTCAAGAAAAATGCACCCCAGTTAAGATTTTCCCTCGTTAGCAGCTTGTAGAGGAAAAATAGGTTCATCTCCTAGAGCTTGCTCAGCGACAGTTCGCCTCAAGTAAAGAAAGTGATGCATACCATGCGATGCAAAACCCATACGAATGGGTGCTCAAAATCAGCCACGGCCACATTGTGGTAGCTGATCGTCTTACCTGCCGGAGTGGTCACTAACTCCACAAACATTGCGTCATAATCAGCCTGACTTTCCGGCCGTCTATGTTGCTCGGGCGAATGGCACCAGTTGTAGACTGAGTTGAACTGGACGAGCGTGATGGTGTAGTTGCGGTTGAAAATCCAAAAGGAGACTCGACCCTTTATCCACTCACGATCGGTGGCAATGAGGTCATTGGGCACAACACAAATGTCGAGATATTCTACAAACTCCGCCACGATTTCCTTGTATGTCGGCCACTCGCCAAAGAAAGGATGGACCTCAACGTAATAGGGAACTCATTCCTCGCTCGGTGTCAACCTCCCAACTTGGCCACGAAGGACATAGTTGAGGTTGTCCTCAAATCTCAGGTCTCAGATCATGGCCCGATCAACATAACAAGTGGGCTCGATTGGCCACTTCATTAACTCGTCGAAGATCTTTTTTACGTCCGTCGAGGGATGTGCAAGCCTCGGACAGGGAATGGAGCCCGACGGTGATGGTACGAATGTCTCGATCTCCATTGGGGCAATGCACGAGGAAGATGAAGCTGGGTTCCTCACCATGATGAATAGAGAAAACATAGAGAAAAAGATCTCGGTGAAGGTCGGAGAAGATGATCTCTGCAGTCGATGACAGACTCGGGGAAGATTTCTCGCTCGCTAGATGCTCGTTGCACGCCTGTGGTTGCTCACCAATGCTCAAGGTCGAAGTTGAAGAAGAATGATCTGAAGGTGTGAAGAGAAATGAACTACAATCCCTCCTTTTATAATTGAGGTTGGTGCCCCTGGTACCCCGTCGATACCATCGATAGGATGTCGATGGTATCGACATCTACAGCATGATCCGTTTCTTCGCTGGTATCGACGGTTATCGATTGCTGGATGTTAGGGCCCTGATCAGTGACACGTCGATACTATCGATGAGGGTTGATGGTATCGATCCATCCCATGGATCGACCTGTCCGATATGGAATGCTCTATTGATGGCGACTCACAGATCGCTGATATGGCCCGTAAATACCATCGACGAACGTCGATGGCATCGACTTCTGTATGCATCCTTTGTCCTCGTGAGGCCTTAGTGTTGAATTTCCCTGAAGCTGGGTCGATACCATTACCATTGACTCGGTGGTCGATGGCATCGACTTCTCTGAGAAGAAATCATCTGAACATCTCCAGAGATCTCACGAGCAGCGACCTTGGGGTCAATGCTATCGACTTGCTCCATAATTTGAGTCGATCAACCTATTGGGTGGTCGATAGTATCGACGAAGAAAATTTTCTGTAGATGCTGCTCGTCACCCTCGTCGCTACCATCGACACAAGAGTCGATGGTATTAACTTCCACACAGTTCTGCACACTTAGGAATCTAATCAGAGTATCATTTTTAAAGACTAAAAGCTACAATAGTGAAAATTACCTAGGAATGTGAACAAAAGTTAAAGAAACAAACATGTACACTACCAAGGTTGGGTTGCCTCCCAACAAGTACCCTACTTTAACGTCTTAGGCTAGATGCAATTCTGAGTTTCATTCCTCTTTTAGTGCCATTAGTTTAACCTCATGCACTTTCCTATTGTAATCTTCCCCATAATAATGCTTGAACCTTTGACCATTCACTAAGAATGCTCTATCACCATCTTTGACCATGATAGCACCATGGGGTCGCACCTCCTCTACCACAAACGGTCCAATCCATCGGGATCTCGATTTCCTGGGATACAACTTCAACCTTGAATTGAATAACAACACACTCTCACCCTTCTTGAACACTAGCATGTGAATGTGGCAATCATGTATTTGCTTTGTCCGCTCTTTGTAGATCCTTGAGTTCTCATATGCATTCATCCTTAGCTCACCCAACTCATTGAGCTCTAACATTCTCTTCTTCCCTACCTCATCTATACTCAAGTTCAACTTCCTTAGTGCCCAGTGCGCCTTATGCGCTAATTCTACAGGCAAATGACAAGCCCGTCCGTAAGCCAACCTAAAAGGTGTGGTGCCTATAAGTGTCTTAAATGCGGTCCTATACGTCCATAGTGCATTTGGTAGTAGTGCACTCCAATTCTTCCTAGAAGAGGCCACTGTGCACTCCAATATCTTCTTAATCTCTCTATTTGACACCTCCACCTGGCCTTGTGTCTGCGGGTGATATGGGGTACCTACATTATGTTTAACCCCATATTTACTCAAGAATGCAATGAATTTCCTGTTTGTGAAGTGGGTGCCTCCGTCACTAATAATCATCTATGGCACACCAAACCTACAAAAAATATGCTCCTTCATGAACCTATACACGACTACAACATCATTAGTCCTTGTGGGTATTGGCTCTACCCACTTCGATACATAATCAACAACAAGCAAGATGTATAAATTGGAATTAGAGGACACAAAAGGTCCCATGAAATCAATACCCCACAAATCAAATGCCTCAACCCCTTGAAATATATTGAGGGACATCTCTTGCCTCTTTGAGATATTACCTGCCCTTTGAAATGAATCACACCTCCTCACATAGTCATAGGCGTCTCTGAAGAGCGTAGGCCAATAAAGGCCACTTTCCAACACCTTAGCCGCCGTCCTTGTGCTCACATGATGACCGCCGGTGGGTAATGCATGACAGTGACTAAGCACAGTTTCATATTCACATTCGGGTACACACCTGCGCAAAATGCCATCCCTGCACTGTCTCAACAAAATAGGGTCATCCCAGAAATAATATCTCAAAGAATGGAAAAATCTCTTTTTCTCTTGATAAGTCCAATCATGTGGGATTTCCTTACATGTGAGATAATTTACAATATTTGAAAACCACAAATCCTTAGATTGCATTGAAAGGATTTGCTCATCCGAAAAAGTCTCAGTAATGGGTATGTTAGTATCTCTCTCATCTACCCTCTCCAACTGAGACAAGTGGTCCAGAACCACATTCTCAACACCTGCCTTATCCTTAATTTCAATGTCAAATTCTTGCAAAAGTAAGATCCACCTAATGATTCTAGATTTAGCATCTTTCTTTTCCATTAAGTATTTTATGGCAGCATGGTCCGTCCAAACCAAAACTTTAGACCTCACTAAATATTGCCTAAATTTTTCGAATGCGAAAACCACGGCAAGCAATTCTTTCTTTGTTGTGGTGTAATTGAGTTGGGAATCATTTAAAGTTTTAGACACATAAAAAATCACTGTGGGTTTGTTCTCAAAACGCTGCCCAAGAACGACCCCCATGGCAAAATCTGATGCATCACACATAAGCTCAAAGGGCTTAGTCCAATCCGGCATTTGAACAATCGGTGCCGAAATCAACTTTTGCTTAAGCACCTCAAAGGCATGCATACATTTATCATTGAAATCAAAAGCAAAATCGTTTTCAAGCAATTCATACAATGGTTTAGTGATTTTAGAAAAATCCTTGATAAACCGGTAATAAAACCCCGCATGACCAAGGAAACTCCTAACTCCTTTCACCAAGTTTGGTAGAGGTAGTTTGGAAATAACCTCAATATTTACTGGATCTACCTCCAATCCCTTACTAGACACCTTGTGTCCAAGCACGATACCTTCGCTAACCATCATATGAAATTTCTCCCAATTGAGGATTAAATGCGTGTTCTCACATCTCTACAAAACTTTATCCAAATTATACAAACACTCATCAAAAGATGCACCGTAGATGGAAAAATCATCCATAAAAACTTCATGACAATGCTCCACCATATCATTGAAAAGTGGCTGGTGCATTGCACAAACTGAACAGCATACGACAATATGCAAAAGTCCCATAAGGGCAAGTGAAGGTAGACTTCTCTTGATCCTTAGGGTCTATGGAAATCTGATTGTAGCTGGAATAACTATTTGAAAAGCAAAAATGAGAGCGGCCAGCCAGCCGCTCTAAGATCTGATCAATAAATGGGAGAGCAAAATGATCTTTCAAAGTGGTAGAATTTAGGCGACGGTAATCAATGCAAACACACCACCCAGTTACGAATTGGGTGGTGACAGGCTCATTTAAAAGATTCTGTGTTACAGTGATTCCCCCTCTTTTTAGGGACTACCTGTATTGGACTCACCCATGTCGAGTCTGAAATAGCATAAATGATGCCCATAGAAAGAAGCTTGATCACCTACTTCTTGACGACCTCCATCATGCTAGGGTTGAGTCGACGTTGCGGCTGAATCACTGGCTTGGCTCCTTCAACAAGCCGGATCTTATGTTTGCAAAGGGTAGGTGATAACCTCTCACTTTGTGATGTTATTTTATTGGTTTTCCCTTGTTTTTCATACTCTTTCTTAGATAAATTAGATAGAATCATTAACTCTTTACCTTATTGCTGACACATCAATAGATTAACTTTTCTCTTCTTTATCCTTGCAGAAAAATACAAAAAAAAATCACAAGACCGTTCAAGCCCAAACGGTCCCAAGACCGTTCAAGCCCAAACGGTCCCAAGACCGTTCAAACCCAAACAGGTTCAGCACCCAAACGAGTTCAGCACCCAAACGGGTTCACCAACCAAACGGGTTCAGCGCCCAAACGAGTTCAGCGCCCAAACGAGTTCAGCACCCAAACGGGTTCAGCGCCCAAATGGGTTCAGCAACCAAACGGGTTCAACGCCCAAACGAGTTCAGCACCCAAACGGGTTCAGCAACCAAACGGGTTCAGCACCCAAACGAGTTCAGCGCCCAAACGAGTTCAGCACCCAAACGGGTTCAGCACCCAAACGAGTTCTACAACCAAACGGGTTCAGCGCCCAAACGAGTTCAGCGCCCAAACGCGTTCAGCGCCCAAACGGGTTCAGCGCCCAAATGGGTTTAGCACCCAAACGGGTTCAACACCCAAACGGGTTCAGCAACCAAACGGGTTCAACGCCCAAACGAGTTCAGCACCCAAACAAGTTCAGCACCCAAACAGGTTCTAGACCATTTGGGCTCCACTTAAACCTATAAATATGACCCAAAGGGGTCCTCATAAGGAGAGAACTCTTAGACGCCCAAAGGCTGTCTCTCCAGTTCCAGAGTATTTCCATACTTCATCCATCGCCCCAAGGCTGCTGGTTTGAGATCCACATTCCATCATCAGGCTACCTTCTATCTCAACAACAAAGAAGGTGGGAAGAGAAGATCTATCATCAAAGCAGCCACGAAGTGCAAAGATTGTTGCTCTCTTCACCAAGGGTTCAACCTTCCCTCCTCCGTGGAGATGACGTTCCTTCTCTCTCTTCTTACCTATTTCTTTTTTTTTGATATGAGCGAGTAGTCCCATTCACTAGGGTGCGGGGAGTAGCCCCGCTACCCATGTTTTCATTCCATGCAATGTAATTCAACCGTTTGCAATAGAGATACTCTTCTTTTCGGTTCAACATCAATCGTTTAATGAATGCTTGTTGCTTGATCATCAACTTGTGTTACCTATTGTCTATCGGTATGAATTGTCTACGTTTGTACTCTTAGATCTGAATATCGATTGAATGTTGGTTTTGGATGTATGTAGTCACCATATGTCTGTCTCGGTATCTAGGAGTGCTTTCATGAGTGGAGTAAACTCACTCCCATCATTGCACTTTCACACTATGAAATGGAATCAGTTGACGTATGAAAGTGCAACCTTGGTAAGGTCGAGGAACACACTTTATGAAGGAGTAATGCAAAGCAAGTGACCATTCATTATGGGATGGATGGCATTGCAATACTCCACACTTCTCGTAGTTAGTTATCCGAAAGGAAACTAAGCCTACAAGATACTAACTGATTAGACTCTCTTTGCAGGTTGTTTTATTATGTTGCATGTTTTGATCCATGTGTAGTGGCGTGAAACCTGATAACATCCTAGTGGTTTTTAATCATTGTTTACGACCTTAATTTCCACTTCCTTGCTTTTACTTTCCTCGCACCTAGCTTAAACAACCAAATCAAACCTTCGATCTAAATATCAACTGTTAAGTAGTTAAGTACGACTGAAACATTTTCCATCTTGTTAAACTCTAAGCAAGACCGTTGTCCCGTGGATCCGACCCTTAAACTATACTACGATAAGACTTCCGTGTGGTTTAGTACACGTGGGTGGAGATCTTACCATAGTACAAACAAGGCTAAACCTAGAGATTCATCATCTTTAGGATTTTTAGTGGCGTTGCAAAACTCCATAAAAAATTGGCGCCGTTGCCGGGGACAACGGAACGTTTTAGTTTTTACTTAACAACTTCTTGGTTGATTAGGATTTTACACTTTTTGATAACTACTCCAAATCTTCTTGTTTTCCTCGTTTCCTTCCATCATCTAAACATGCGAATTTCTTTCTACTCAGGTAGAAAACGTGTATGCAAACCCCGCATCACATCGGATTCTCCCCTGAACCAGAGTACGACTCTGAGGTAGAAAGAAGTTTCCACCGAAGGATTAGACTTAACCGCCAAAGAGCCAGACAGATGGATGAAGTGCAACACCTCGTTGCAAAAAGAGTAAACGCCGCCATAGTTGCACAACGAGCACAACTCATCGCTGACACTCGTGCTCAAGTGCAAGGCGAGATTCGAGCTGAGGAACAAGCCCGCATTCGAGCTGAGGAACAAGCCCGCATCCAATCTGAGAACGCTACTGCTCAATTAGCGTTAAGAAACAAGCAACTGCGGGACTACGCAGTCCCAAAGAATTATGAAGATGATCACCCAGTCCGACCAACAATTATTAACATACCAAACTTTGAAATCTGGACGCAATGGATCCAGATCATGCAAGGCATCTCTTTCTCTGGAGGACCTGGAGACGATTGCATGGATCATCTTAAGAGATTCAAGTCACTCTGCCGACTTGTACCTCAAGCAGGAGTTGCCTTTGAAGCAATAATGTTACACCTCTTCCACTTCACCTTATCTGGAAGAGCACTAAGCTGGTACAATGCTTTAGATAGACATCCTATCATCACTACGTGGACTCCCTTAGAAGAAAAGTTTCTTGAGAAATTCTTTCCACCTTCACTAACTTATGAGATTAGGGGACAGATTAACCACTTTGCCCAACTACATGGAGAAACACTTGCGGAAGCTTGGGAAAGATTCAAGGAACTCTTGAGGAAATGCCTTCACCATGGCATATCCCAAAATCAACTGATAGAAACATTCTATAGAGGAGTGAGTGATGATATCAAGCAATTTTTAGATTCCTCATATGGAGGAAACTTTATGAGAAAGAACTATGAAGATGCTTGGAATATAGTTACGTTAGGGGCCGAGAACTAATCTAATTGGGGAAGGTCATCCAACCAATCCAAGGGAGTTCTTAAAGTCTATAAGGCTGAAGAATCTATGGAACTCAAGGCCATTGCAGAAGCCCTGAAGACTATTGCTAACAAGCAACAAGCACTCGAAACTTCTTTCGGAGAATACGACAAGAAGAAAAACTCCCAGGTTCATCAAGTAAAAGCAGCTACTGGAGCTTGTGAAGCTTGTCATGCATCTAATCATCCCACATTATCATGTGGTCTGTTATACAATGTTATGATGGATCTACAACCACCAGTGCCGCAATACGAACCCATTATTGAACATCCCGAGGACCAAATGCCAGAGCAAGTCAACTCCATTCACTCAATACCTGACCAGATGTATTACAATCCAGACAAACCAAGAAACCACCCTGGTTTTCAATACGGGAATCCTGCAGGAACTGCCAATCCACAACAACAAACACAAGGTGGATCTTTCAATAGACAACCACCAGGATTTCAGAATAACTTCAACCAAAATCAGGGGAATTATAGAAATGGGTTCCAACGATCCAATTATCCTAGGAATCCCTCTTACCAATATACCCATCCAGGACTGCACCCACAGCTGCAATAACCTCAGTTGCAGCAGCCACAACAACCGCAGTTAACAACACCCCCACAGCAACCACAAGGGCAGCAAGTCACTCAATATCAACAGAAGAGTCCTCCTCCTCAACCATCTGATGAAATATCTTTGATTAGACAGATGTTACATTCTCAGCAAACTATGCTTGCGAACCAACATGCTCAAAAAAAGGCCGTAGAGGCCCAATTAGCACAGATTGCTGCTCAGTTGAAACCACCAGCAGGTACCTTTGCTGGGCAACCAGAGGCAAACCCAAGGCATGACCAAAATAGACCTGAGCAACTGAATGCTGTAACCACAAGGTCTGGTCGTGTCCTTCCTGATACCACTAAAATCACCCATGATGATGATGATGTAGCTATTCTTTCCCCAAAAGGAAGCTCAACTCATGAAAAGGAAAAATCTACTAATACCACTGAAAGGGAAAAAGAAAAGGAACCAATGCCAGAAGTTCCACCCAGAATTCCTTATCCGGACAGGCTGAAAGGAACCAAAATGGACACTAGGTTCCAGAAATTCAAAGAAGCTATGAAGAAACTATACATTGATATTCCATTCCTCGATTCTCTTTCTGAAGTGCCCGCTTGGGCTAGATACCTGAAAACCCTGTTGTCAAGAAAATATATGACAGAAGAGCACGAAACAGTGAAACTAGCTCAGACCACTTCAGACATTCTACTTAACAAAATGCCAAAGAAAAAGAAAGACCCATGTTCTTTCGGTATTCAATGTTCAATTGGAAATGGCTCCAACAAGAAAGGATTAGCAGATTTAGGAGCAAGTATATCCATTATGCCCTATTCTATGTGTAAAATATTAGGTTTCACTGATTTTTTACCTACGACAATGACAATTCAGTTAGCCGACTCTACCATAACTGCTCCCCTTGGAATGATTGAGGATATATCTGTCAGGATAGGAACGAATTCTTATGTTCCGTGCGATTTCGTTATTATGGACATTCAAGAAGACCTAAGATACCTGATAATCTTTGGCAGACCTTTCCTAGCTACCGCCCGAGCACTTATCGATGTAGAAGCAGGAACTATTATCTTGAGACTTGGGAAGGAAGCTTTTCAGTTCAGAGTCCTTAATAGCATGAAAGGTCCAAGCATTCAAGATGAAGTTTTTATCCTGGATGCTATATATCAAATGTCCCAATTAGAAATGTCTGAATCCTCCGATGATTTGGAAAATACCTTGACAAATCCGGAAGTAGAATTTTCAGCAAATGAACTTGTGCAACAATGCCTTCAATACTTAGAAAAAGCTGAAGAAGCCCCAACGGCCACCTTTGAAGAACTCAAGGCTGTCACCATTATAGAAGCAACTGAGCCACCTAAGGCTCCTGAAATGAAAGCCCTACCTGAGGGACTCAAACATGCCTTTCTTAACAACGAGAAACTTTGTCCAGTGATTATCAGCTCCACTCTAGAGGTGGACCAAGAAAATAGGCTCCTTGATGAACTAAAAAGACACAAGAAAGCTATCAGATATAAGATGACTGACTTGACGGGTATAAATCCAGCTTTATGCATGCACAGATTGCCTATGGTGGAAGAATTCAAACCATCAAGGGAACATCAAAGAAAGTTGAACCCTAATCTCAAGGAGGTAGTTCGCCTTGAGGTTATCAAACTTCTGAAGGTGGGTATCATCTACCCAATATCGGATTCTCAATGGGTAAGTCCCGTGCAGGTGGTCCCTAAAAAAGGGGGGACCAATGTTGTTCTTAATGATAAGAATGAATTGGTACCTACTAGAACAGTAACTGGGTGGAGAATGTGCATCGATTACAGAAAACTTAACAAAGCGACAAGGAAAGATCACTTCCCCTTGCCTTTCTTGGATGAAGTTCTCGAATGACTCGCCCACCAAAAATTTTTCTGTTACCTTGATGGATATTCAAGATTTTACCAAATTCCAATCCATCCTGAAGATCAAGAAAAAACCACTTTCACTTGTCCTTTTGGAACATATGCTTTTAGAAGGATGCCTTTCGGGTTATGTAATGCACCCGCAACCTTCCAAAGATGTATGACTGCTATCTTCGCCGGATTAACAGAATCTATCATGGAAGTCTTCATGGATGATTTTTCTGTATACGGAGATTCTTTCGATAATTGTTTACTCATTCTAGGAAAAGTCCTGCAAAGATGTGAGGATGCCAACCTGATCTTGAATTGGGAAAAATGTCACTTTATGGTGACTGAAGGTGTGGTCCTAGGACATCGAGTAAGTGATAAAGGGATTGAAGTGGATAAAGTGAAGGTTGATGTCATCTCAAAACTGACTCCACCTAAAGACATCAGAGGAGTCAGGGCATTCCTTGGTCATGCAGGATTCTACAGAAGATTTATAAAAGATTTTTCAAAGATAGCAAAGCCAATGACTCACCTGCTGACCAAAGAAGCAGATTTTATATTTGACCAAGAATGCATTAATAGCTTCACAACTCTAAAAAAATGCCCTTATCTCTGCCCCTATTCTAAGAGCTCCTGACTGGTCACAACCGTTTGAAATTATGTGTGACGCAAGCGATTATGCTATAGGGGCAGTCCTTGGACAAAGAATTGACAAAAAGCCTTATGTCATATATTACGCCTCCAAGACGCTTGATGAGGCACAGAAGAACTATACTACCACCAAAAAAGAGTTCCTGGCAGTTATCTATGCCTTTGAAAAATTTCGGTCTTACCTAATCGGGTCAAAAGTCATAGTATCTACTGACCATTCTGCTATACGATACTTGATCCAAAAACAAGATGCTAAACCCCGACTTATCAGATGGGTATTAATGCTTCAGGAGTTTGATTTAGAAATTAAAGACAAGAGTGGGGTTGAAAATGTCGTCGCAGATCACCTCAGTCGTATTGAAGCTAAAGACACCAATAACATACCCATTCAAGACTCTTTACCGGATGATCAACTAATGAAGATTACTACTGGATTTCCTTGGTATGCTGATGTTGTGAATTATTTGGCAATAGGAATCATCCATCCATATGCATCATCCCATGACAAAAAGAAATTCCTTCACGAAGGTAAGCAGTATTTCTGGGACGAGCCCTACCTATTTCACTTATGCGCTGATGGACTTTTTCTTCGATGCATCCCAGAAACAGAAATCATCCCAGTTTTAGAGCACTGTCACTCAGGCCCTACTGGGGGGCACATGAGCTCTAAGAAAACCACTCTTAAAATTATTCAATCGGGTTTTTACTGGCCAACCATCACAAAGGATGCACATGAATATGTGCGATCATGTGACAAATGCCAACTCTCAGGAGGAATAACCAAACGAAATGAAATGCCATTGCAAATGTGGCAAGAAGTCGAACTCTTTGATGTTTGGGGAGTAGATTACATGGGTCCTTTCCCCCCATCTTACGGATTCACGTACATTCTAGTTGCTGTGGACTACGTTTCGAAATGGGTGGAAGCTCTACCGACCACTTCTTGTGATTCTAAACCAGTCATCAAAATGTTTAAAGAAATAATATTCCCCAGATTTGGCGTTCTAAGAACAATAATATCCGATGGCGGATCTCATTTTCTAGAGCGGAGTTTCGAAGCACTTTTAAGAAAATATGGAGTCAACCATAAAGTTTCCACACCTTATCACCCACAGACTTGTGGACAAGTTGAAGTCTCCAACAGGCAACTCAAAGCCATTTTGGAAAAAACTGTTAATAGGCACCGCACAGACTGGTCAACCAAACTTCCTGATGCCCTATGGGCTTATCGCACAGCTTTCAAAACACCAATTGGAACAACACCATTTCGATTGGTGTATGGGAAGTTGTGCCATCTACCAGTTGAATTAGAACATAAAGCTTGGTGGGCTATCAAGCAATTGAACCTTGACCTCAAAAGAGCCAGTGAATCTAGACAACTTCAGTTACAAGAATTGGAAGAACTGCGAATGACATCTTACCAAAATGCCAGAATTTACAAAGAAAAAACCAAGATGTGGCATGATGGCCACATAAAAAGAAAGGATATAATCATCGGAGATAAGGTTCTCCTGTTCAATTCCAGACTAAAATTGTTTCCTGGAAAACTGTGCACAAAATGGTCGGGACCTTTCACCATCAAACATATTTACCCGACAGGAGCAGTTATTATCCTTGATGATAACGGGGGTGAAAGAACCGTCAACGGTCATAGATTAAAGAAATACTACACTCCAGCAGACAAATTGCCAAGACAAACTATAGAGATCCAAGATCCTATAATATCAGCATAGCCAGAGCAGAATTTCGTCGAGCCAACGACATTAAAACCAGGCACTACTTGGGAGGCAACCCAAGATCTGAGTATCATCTTTTTTCATTTGTCCTTATTTTCATCTTCTTCTTTTTAGCTTAGTTCTTTTCCTGAAAATATAAAAAAATTCATATAAACAAAATAAACATAAAAACCAAAAACATCAAAAACCTAGACCCAAATGGTCTCACACCCGTTTGGAGTTCAAACGGTCTCGCACCCGTTTGGAGTTCAAACGGTCTCACACCCGTTTGGAGTTCAAACAGTCTCGCACCCGTTTGGAGTTCAAACGGTCTCGCACCCGTTTGAAGTTCAAACGGTCTCGCACCCGTTTGGAGTTCAAACGGTCTCGCACCCGTTTGGAGTTCAAACGGTCTCGCACCCATTTGGAGTTCAAATGGTCTCGCACTCGTTTGACTTCAGGAATTTGTAAGGACGCCCCTCCCAAATCCTATAAATAACTCCCCGTACCCTCCTTTCTCTCTTCTAGAATCTCGTCTTCTCGCTTTCACTGTTTCACTCCAGTTCCCGCGAGCACCTTTGCTTTTTCGAGCATACCATTACCACCTCCATCTCTCACCACCGTTCTTGTCTCCGACCAACTCTTTGCCTTCATCTGCACGTACCGTTCCTCTTCTCGCTCATCGTCGCTTCCCTCTTGACCTTCTTCTTCTGCCGACGTTGCCCTCACCGTCGTCCGCTAAACAGGTAGAGCGTGCCTCTCGCGGTTCTCACTGCCGCCGTCGCCGTCGCCACCGCCGACGAGCGTTCTTCGTTCTCCCTCGTTCTTCGGTGTCCCTCCCGCCGTCCATCGCCGCCAAACGACCCGACTCTTCGCCTTCCCGACGGTCTGCTTTAAACGGGTTTGCACCCGTCTGTTTGGACGCAGGACCGTTTGGCCCCAAACGGTCTCCAAACCGTTTGGTGCCAAACGGGTTTGCACCCGTTTGGACGCAGGACCGTTTGGCCCCAAATGGTCTCCAAACCGTTTGGTGCCAAACGGGTTTGCACCCGTTTGGACGCAGGACCGTTTGGCCCCAAACAGTCTCCAAACCGTTTGGTGCCAAACGGGTTTGCACCCGTTTGAACGCAGGACCCGTTTGGAACCAAACGGTGTTCAACCCGTTTGGAACCAAATGGTCTTCAACCCATTTGAATTCAACCAAAACTCAATATTACTGCTCTATTCTAATAAACTTGTTTAATTTCAGAACTCTAACTCTTATCTTTCTTGACAAAAATTTCAGAATGGCCTCACCTGCAAAGCAACCAACAGGAACAGCCGACGATCCCTTCTGGACAAAAGAGGAATTAATAGCTGAACGGGCGAACCTTCAACAAATAGTCGACCACTATAAAAAGAATGGACAGGTCCCATCAGAGGTGGACCTGATCGATGTCATGCATGATATAAAATGCATCAACCACTGCTTAGATGAAGAACCTTCTGAAGAGGAAGTCGAAGAAATCTCATCCGACGAATCCTCAGAATATGAGCCTTCACCGGAGGCAGAATCCCCTACCACACAGTCCATGGGGAAAAGGAAGGCTCAAGCAACCACTTCAGCACCACAACCAAAGAAGAGGGCAAGGAAGCAGGTTCGCCCTGCCACTGCAAGGGAACAAATCCTGCCAAATTTCATCCCACCATCCTCCATCCAACCAACCACCACCATCACCACCACCCCTGCCACCATTACCGTTCCTATTTTCCCCCCCATCACCACCACCGCACCACCACCAAGAAATCTTTACATCCATACCCTCCCATCCATTAAACAAACTCTAAAACTGACAAAGTACGTTTGCCCAAGCATACTTATGAAGATGGGGATCTACAATAGAATCCTCACTTTGCTTGACAATTTCAACCTCTCTCGACTTTGCTTCGTCACCGAATCTTCATACGTCGAGCCTACAACGGAATTCTTCACCTTTTTCACTAAAGAACCAGTGGATACCTTGGATAAAGCATGGGACGGTGGTGACCGTAGAATATCCACCAGAATCTTCAACAACAAAGTGGTCATAACTGAAAATATGCTGAATGAAATCTTTATAGACAACCAAGAGCAACTGAAGAAAGCCAAGGCTGTTGGCACAGACAACCCCAAGTTCAACAAACACAACTTCTGGAAATCTTTAACGGGGCTACCAGTTTATGATGCAAAAACATGCAAAGCATCAAACATTCAATCGGGTATAGTACGCACACTTCACAAAATCCTTACTGCCGCACTCTTCCCCAGGTCAGAAGGAGGAAATGTAATCATATCAGACCTCTTTGTTATCTGGTCCATCCTAAATGGGTTACCAGTCAACATTGGACGTCTTATAATTCAAAAACTATCAGCTTACGCCCTGGGGAAAGAAATATGCATGGGTGGTCTTATCACATCAATTATCAAATACCTTAAGATGGATGGACTTCTACCCAGATGCAAACAAATAAAGGGCGACATCCTTACAAACGAGCAAACGTTAAAGAACTCCTTCATCATAAAAGAAAAGGATGGCAAGCTACACTACGTGTTCTGCCCTACAGCAAAATCCTTCAAAACGCTTCTCCCACTACCAGATCTTGCTGATTATGACAAAGACAAGCTCTTATTCTCCAATGCCGAGATCACAAAACTCATGTCTTCGGTCACAATCGCCGAAAAGAAAGCACCAGTGGGACATACGGAGCTTAGTATAACCGCCCCGACAGCAAAACCAACAAAAATTCCTGCAAAATGACCTTCTAGAAGGCTTTTGAAGGAACAAGAGCTGTTGGGGACACCAACATCCAAACCCCACCCTGAAACAGAAACCACCCTCCAGGAGGAACAAATTACAACATCATCACTAGACTCTTTCATCATGAGTCTAAATGTGGATCTCGATACCACCACTCCACCATCCACCATCCCAACAACCACCACCCCACCATCTTCCACCACACCAACCACCACCCCACCATCCTCCATTTTTCCCCAATCAACCACTCTCCCACCTTTTTCCACATCACCCTTCTTCCCTTCAGGCATCCCATTTTCCGTTACAACGGCAGAATTCAATTCTTTCACCTCAATAGACTTTCCATCGACATTACCGGACTCACTTTTCTCTCCAGGTATGCCATCCACCGCCGCCCCGACACCGCTAGTGACCCCTTCCACAGTCACTACGCAGTTCACGGGACCATCAACAGTGTCCTTTCTACACGACACTACCACCACCATTCCACCCCGACCCCAGCCGCCCCACCCTTCTCTTATTAGGGTCCCTTTCACTAATGTCGGTGATGAATTCGGTCAGCAATTTGACACCATCCGAAACCTCCTCACCGACCCTTCTAACATATTAAATTCTATTTTTTCATGTGTGCAGGGTTTAACAAAACAGGTCGCCAAGATCGATGAGCAAAACCGCGCCATGCCAAGCATCCTCCAAGAGTTCCAACAACGACAAGATTTAGTGGCTAAGCAAGTTGATCACGTCGACAACCACTACAAAACCTTGCCCGAGCTGGTCCTTGGAGTCCAAAGCCAGCACAAGGCGATGGCACAACAAGTCGAGAGGATCTCAATGCAGACTCAACCTCTGCCTGAGACCCTCCACGAGCTCAAGCAGCAACAAGAAGCTTTCAACACGCGCTTGGACGATATCAGCATTAGCCTCACACAGCTACACAATCGACAAGAGGAGTCATCAAACAATGAGCTTACTCAACTAAGAGCTCAAGTAACTGACCTCACCGCACGACTCCTCTCGGCTGAAGCACGTTATTCTGATTTAAAAGAAACCCACGACGCACTGCTCACACGAGTAAGTACAAGTGGCTTACGACGAGCTTCAATCCATCCATCGTCAGTGCAAGAATAAAGCACAAAAGAAAACAACTAATAAATCAGCGGCAGATGAAGACGAGGAAGATGAAGATTCTGATTCTTTGGCTGACTCCAACAATAGTACCTCCTCAAGTGATGATTCCGATAAACCAGATGATGCTGGGGAGGGTCCCAGCCAAGGAACAGAACCAAAACAATAGCAGGATCACCATGACAGTGATAAAGATCCCAAATCACCTGCTCACAATGAGCACGTTACAATATCTTATGGGGACCCGTTCCTAAACTATTCTGCCTTGGGATCTTTGGGGGAGGCTGCGAAAGAAGTAGATTTTGCCGAGTTCGAACAATGAATTCTGGGAGCGAGCACCAGCCTACCTGTCTCAGCATCTCAACATCCCTCTACCCCTGAACCCTCGATGCCCTTTCCCCCAGATCATGAAGAACCAGAACGAGTATGTCTAGACACTGACGAAGAGCTAGATACCCCTTCCGATTCTGACAACGATGAAGATCTGCAACATTACACGAACGATCTTGAGCAGCTTTCTGCCCCCAACCCGCAAATGTTACCTCCCCCGCCACCTCTACCTCACAAAATGCACGATTTAGACATGGCGGCCATCTCTACCCTAGACGCACAGGATATCTTCATCCTTAACACTATAGTAGATGATGCCAAAGAAGGGGGGATGTCATATACCATAACACGAAGACTAAGCGCAACTTGACACATGAAGATTTCTGTTCCATCCTTCGATTCCAGTCAACAGTGAAGATGGCAATCTTCCGTACTCTCCTTGCCAACTCTATCGAGATCTACAGGAGCTCCAAGCGACAACAACCAGTTCTCAACGCCTCACCCGCTCTGAGTTTGTGCTTACTGTACAAAGAACTACAACACAAATCCATTAAGAGGTTGCACAGGGGGATCGCACGAAAAGCTAAATATATAACCGTCCCTTTCCAAGTTTCTAGTCACTGGTTGCTTATGATTGTGGACACTGTTGCCCGCGACGCCAATGTGTACAATTTCTGCGCCAGTGATCTAAGAGCCGGTATAATTAACTTCGTTGGAATTGAAGCCGGGGAGACAAGATGCATCCCTTTCCGGCTTCTTAAACTCATCTGGGCCGCATGCCCGTCTCTCCGCCAGGGTTGGAGCCAACCCTGGTTCCGGATAATCAATCCACAGGTCCAAGCTACTGAAGGCTCCGGGGACAGCGCTTTTTACGTCATTCGACACATACTAGCGCTAAATCAACAAGTCCCTTTCACAGACCTCATCAACGAAGATTTTCACTCTCTACGAGGGCGTTATGCCATGGAACTCATCTGCGATAGACGGTTCTTTAACGATCCTACAATGGCACCAGATGACATCCCTCACTACCTTTTTTTGGCAATCCAACGTCCGCAGAAGAAACCTTACAGACAAACTTTGGCAGAGTTGGAGAAAGAAAACAACCAGCCATGGTCCCTGAGACCAGTCAATGGGACCCTTATGACTTTGACCTGGCTCCAGACAAGGGTGACATAGAGTTGTTAACTGGGGCACCCATCAAGAGATCTCCATCACAAAAGGTGCCCCTATCTACCATTGAACCAACTTTTCCAAATTTTGATCTTGAGGCTTGCAAGACTCTCTCCGACAATGAGCTTCGGCTTATCATGTCATGACTACATGCCGAAAAAGAGGATCTTGTCTTTCTAGATGGAGACATTTTGGTTATGGCAGATAACCTCTGAGATACCGTACAAATCAAAAGTTCTATGTCCGTAAGTGTGATGACCACTTATCAATACTTACTCGGCCGGAATCATCACATGGTCTACATGGCGTCTTCTTACATGAAGGACGATCTCTTAGGTCTAAAGAATTTCGGAACGCCGGCGGCACTCATATCTTACCTCCAACACACAACTCTGAAATTCATCATGCTTCCTTTCCTTCATCAAGAGCACTGGATGCTACTGGCAACCAACCTGCACGATAGAACAACAAAAATTTATAACAGTTCCGACAGTCAGTATGATCCAGACCGGAAAGAGTATACTACGGCATCAAGGATGCCAACGGAGGAAGTAGCAAAGGAGTGTGCTGACAAACTACATGATCTCTTAAGCCAGCACACACGTGCTTATGGTAAAGAACACTTCAAACCCCCAGACTTCAGCCACAAGTGCCCCCAGCAAATTCGCGAATCCAATGACTGTGGCTTCCACGCCCTCTTCTGGATGTACACCATCGTGGCCCTTCACAAACTAGTAGAGGATATGACAGTCGTGGATTACCACGCTCTCCGTGGAAAGTTCGCAGCCAATCTACTCAGAACTCATGGGGAAAATAAAGGACTCACAGAAGCCTAAATGCCCTTGTCAATACACTTCTCAACCTATCACTCTGACACTCTGAGGACAGAGTGAAGGATAAGTTAGGGGGGGAGTACATTTGACAAGGGTGAGGTACAATTTTCCCTCTACTCTCTCTTTCTTTCATACTTTTTTTCCCCTGAACAAAACTCGCTTTTCTTTTCCTTTTATCTTTACATTTAGTTTTTCTTTTTAGTACTATCCCAGTTAAAATAAATCTTGTGCATAATAAATAACACTCCTTTTTGAAAGGACATCCTCAGCTAACTTAGAATCCAATTTTTCTTCAAAAAGCAATAATAAGATTAGCATATAGGCATGTAATGGCGAATTAATAAATCACCTTCACTTTTGGTTTTTATGCTTTTGTTTCACTTCTATATCTGACTCTCCATAGGTCAATATCAAGGCAGAAATAAGCCGAGCTCTCAAGGACGAGAGGGGTATCAGGCACCTTCCGAATTAAGAAGTCTTGCAAGCGGACCACACAATAAGTGCATGTTGAAAAACTCTAAGAACAACTTTTCTCTCTTCAAATAAAAGAGGCTTGGCCGCCCAAAATAAATTCCAAAATAATCCCCAAATCCCAAGCCTGTGAGTTTTTCGAATAAAAGTCAGAGTGTTGAATAAAAACATGAGAGTTGTGCCATGCATAAGGACTTATAAGAAGAGCCAATAAAGGTCTCACCCGGCCGGTACATTCAACTGCCCTCATGAAGGCAGATGTGTTGTGCCCGATAGTGGGATCCTAAGGTCTCCAAATATAAGAAAAGGCTGATAAAGAGCTCACCCGGTCGGTACATTCAACTGCCCTCATGAAGGCAGATGTGTCGTGCCCGGTAGTGAGTCTCTACAAGCATAGATAAGCCCTCTCCCACAAAAAGGGAGAGTTACACTTTAAACCTTTAGCCAACCTCATACCCACTCTAGTTACCGATAGGTTCTTTAGAGAGGTATAAAGCTGATTAGAGTCAACAACATGCACAAAATAAAAGTGGTCCCAATGCAAGCTACGAGATACGGAAGGAACCTGAGACCCATGCATCTCTAAAAAACCTGAAAGAGTCAAGGCAAGCAATAAGATCCGATATGATTTGAGGAGAACTCAGGTTGAGAATTGAAACAAGAGTATGGAAACCCTAAATAAATAAAATCGCCTCGCCACTGCATGCCTTAGCTCTATCTAACTTGAGGACAAGCTAGACTCTAAGTTAGGGGGGGTGATAACCTCTCACTTTGTGATGTTATTTTATTGGTTTTCCCTTGTTTTTCATACTCTTTCTTAGATAAATTAGATAGAATCATTAACTCTTTACCTTATTGCTGACACATCAATAGATTAACTTTTCTCTTCTTTATCCTTGCAGAAAAATACAAAAAAAATAAATCACAAGATCGTTCAAGCCCAAACGGTCCCAAGACCGTTCAAGCCCAAACGGTCCCAAAACCGTTCAAGCCCAAACGGTCCCAAGACCATTCAAACCCAAACGGGTTCAGCGCCCAAACGAGTTCAGCGCCCAAACGAGTTCAGCACCCAAACGGGTTCAGCAACCAAACGGGTTCAGCACCCAAACGAGTTCAACACCCAAACGGGTTCAGCACCCAAACGGGTTCAACACCCAAACGGGTTCAGCAACCAAACGGGTTCAGCGCCCAAACGAGTTCAGCGCCCAAATGGGTTCAGCACCCAAACGGGTTCAGCACCCAAACAGGTTCAGCGCCCAAACGGGTTCAGCGCCCAAATGAGTTCAGCGCCCAAACGAGTTCAGTGCCCAAACGAGTTCAGTGCCCAAACGGGTTCAGCGCCCAAACGGGTTCAGCACCCAAACGGGTTCAGCACCCAAACGGGTTCAGCAACCAAACGGGTTCAACGCCCAAACGAGTTCAGCGCCCAAACGAGTTCAACACCCAAACGGGTTCTAGACTGTTTGGGCTCCACTTAAACCTATAAATATGACCCAAAGGGGCCCTCATAAGGAGAGAACTCTCAGACGCCCAAAGGCTGCCTCTCCAGTTCCAGAGCATTTCCATACTTCATCCATCGCCCCAAGGCTGCCGGTTTGAGATCCACATTCCATCATCAGGCTACCTTCTCTCTCAAAAACAAAGAAGGTGGGAAGAGAAGATCTATCATCAAAGCAGCCACAAAGTGCGAAGATCGTTTCTCTCTTCACCAAGGGTTCAACCTTCCCTCCTCCGTGGAGATGACGTTCCTTCTCTCTCTTCTTACCTCTTTCTTTGTTTTTGATATGAGCGAGTAGTCCCATTCACTAGGGTGCGGGGAGTAGCCCCGCTACCCATGTTTTCATTCCATGCAATGTAATTCAACCGTTTGCAATAGAGATACTCTTTTTTTCGGTTCAACATCAATCGTTTAATGAATGCTTGTTGCTTGATCATCAACTTGTGTTACCTATTGTCTATCGGTATGAATTGTCTACGTTTGTACTCTTAGATCTGAATATCGATTGAATGTTGGTTTTGGATGTATGTAGTCACCATATGTCTGTCTCGGTATCTAGGAGTGCTTTCATGAGTGGAGTAAACTCACTCCCATCGTTGCACTTTCACACTATGAAATGGAATCAGTTGACGTATGAAAGTGCAACCTTGGTAAGGTCGAGGAACACACTTTATGAAGGAGTAATGCAAAGCAAGTAACCATTCATTATGGGATGGCTGGCGTTGCAATACTCCACACTTCTCGTAGTTAGTTATCTGAAAGGAAACTAAGTGTACAAGATACTAACTGATTAGACTCTCTTTGCAGGTTGTTTTATTATGTTGCATGTTTTGATCCATGTGTAGTGGCGTGAAACCTGATAACATCCTAGTGGTTTTTAATCATTGTTTACAACCTTAATTTCCACTTCCTTGCTTTTACTTTCCTCGCACCTAGCTTAAACAACCAAATCAAACCTTCGATCTAAATATCAACTGTTAAGTAGTTAAGTACAACTAAAACATTTTCCATCTTGTTAAACTCTAAGCAAGACCGTTGTCGCGTGGATCCGACCCTTAAACTATACTACGATAAGACTTCCGCGTGTTTTAGTACACGTGGGTGGAGATCTTACCATAGTACAAGCAAGGCTAAACCTAGAGATTCATCATCTCTAGGATTTTTAGTGGCGTTGAAAAACTCCATCAGTAGGGGAAATCCCCTTAATGTCAGAAACTAACCACCCAAACGCACCACGGTGGTTCTTCAACACAATCATCAACTTCTCTTCTTCATCGACACTCAGATATGTCGAAAGTATTATCGGTTGCTTTTCATTATCCCCTAAGAAGACGTACTTCAAGTGAGGGGGCAGCGGTTTAAGCTCTAAATCCGGCGGGCTGACCAAAGAAGAATGAAGCGGTGGTGGTAGCGGTCCTAGATCTTCATAGTGCTTGGCATAGTAGCAAGGAAGCACTTGAAGCATCTTTACGCATTCGTGTAATGATGTGCTTCTCATCCAATCATCCATGATATTGAACAGGCATGCTTCAAGAGGTAATTGCGGGTATGATTCAAGCATGGAGACAGCTATAACATCATCCTCAGTAGACAGTGAGACTTCCTCTTCATCATTATTGGGATAACCCACAACTTTAACATGAGAAATCACCTTTATTTGTTCCATGATGTCCACAACAAGTGTTCCCTTATCTACCTTTGTCATGACGTGAGCCATATCAAGAAAAGGATTCCCTAAACAAAGCGAGATGTTATGATCAAAGTGCTTCACTTTGTAACATTGCTCATTTGCTTGTAACTGCTTTGAATTCGGTGGCATGAGTATCTCGAATCTGTCATCAACTATACCCATTGTCAACCGGCCTCTACCCATCTCTAGTATCATATCAGTAGTGGCTTGGAAGGGTCTTCCTAGGAGCAACTCATTCCCTTGCTCATCTTGCATCTCCATGATGACAAAATCAGCCAGAAATACAAATCTATCAACTTTGATGAGGACATCCTCGCATATCCCATATGGTCGTACCACAGAGTTGTCCGCAAGTTGAATCGTCATGTTGCTTTGTCTAGATTCCTTGATACCAAGCTTTTTGAATGTTGAGAGGGGCATCAAGTTTATACTTGCCTCAGAATCACACAATGCTTTGCCAAATTTCACTTTTCCTATGTAGCATGAAATATTGAAGCAGCCCGGATCTTGTCGTTTTGGTGGCAATTTACCTAGAATAAAGGCGCTAACCTGCTCCTTAAGGACTACAACCTATGTGTCAGGAATCTTCCTCTTCTTGGTAATTATATATTTCAAGAACTTACCATAGGAGGGTATCTTCTCAATGGCTTCTATCAAGGGGATGTTAACCAAAAGTTTCCTAAAGCTATCTAAGAACTTTTTGAACTTTGCATCCACTTTTTTTGATTTCAGACTATTGGGATAAGGAACTGGGATGGTCTGTGCTCTCTGATGTGGTGGCACATAGGGCGTCCTCTTCTCAGTTTATTCCTCTGCAATGGGCTCATCTGTAGCCTTCTCTGCATCATCCTCCACTGTCTCTGGAAATAGGACGTCCTCTGTGGCCTCACCAGTTGCTTCTACATGTGATGTTCTTGGTTCATCAGCCTTGGAGTTTAAAATTTTCTTTCCGCTCCTCAACAAAATCACCTTGGCTTGATGGTTCCCCCTGGAACATTTGTATTTCTTGGAAAACCTTGCACTGTGGGCTTCTTTAGACTGGCTGTTTCAGCTGCCATCTGTGCTATAGATGTCTCAATAGTCCTCATATGTGCCCCATGACTTTGGAGAGTTTGGATAAATTGATTCATGAATTCTCCTTGTGATTTAATTTGTTGGCCAAACGTGCTCATTAACTCCTGATTTTGCTTTATCACCTGATTGAACAACTCATTGGTCTTTTCCTCCACAGTGGGCTGTGGCTTGGCATCCGGATCCTACAGAAAATTATTTGGATCCTTCCATTAGAATTTTTTGTCCTTCCTCCAAGAGTAATCATTATTTCTATTCCCTTATTGGCGCATAAATTTAACCTCTGCCTCATCATCAAATCCTTCATCCTCTTTTGCTAACAATCTCTTTGCTATCAGGTCCATCTTCTCATTTATCTCTTTAATTGCCTTTGATTTCCCTACAACTCTAACTTGTTCTGGCACATCTCTATCACCCCAGGACTGTTTCTTGGCCATGTTCTTCAATATCTCCCAACACCTTGTGCCTGTGTTGTTCAAGAAGAAACCCGAGCCTGCTGAATCTAAGTTGCTTCTGTCATGCTCATTGAGAGAAAAGTAGAAAATTTTTACTTGTTTTTCCTTGTCTAGCCCATGATGTGGGCACTTCCTCAAAATTATTGGGAAGCGCTCCCAAGTCTCTGAATAAGTCTCGTCGGCCTTTTGAATGAAATTGTGTATCTTTCTCACGAGGTCATTCGTCTTCTCTGGAGGGAAGAATCTCTCGAAGAAGACCTCTATCATCTGGTACCAAGACTCGACGTACTCGTCATCAAGGTTGTGCAACCATTCTCATGCATTTACCGCTAGAGACACGGGAAAAGCTTCAAGTAAAGTGCCTCTTGTGGAAACCTGTCAATCTTTATCA
Organism: Alisma plantago-aquatica; assembly: GCA_963693085.1. NCBI lineage: Eukaryota > Viridiplantae > Streptophyta > Magnoliopsida > Alismatales > Alismataceae > Alisma > Alisma plantago-aquatica. The sequence continues at coordinate 1,766,503,138 of OY856409.1, forward strand.
TATCACAATTTTCCACACATTGGCTGATGTGGGCCACTGGATCTTCATTCTTCAGTCCATGAAATGCATTGGACTTGACCAGATTAATCAGTGCGGGATCAATCTTGTATGTAGGAATGTTGATTACATGTCTTTTGATTGGCCCTTTTGACACAGATGAAGACGTAGCCTTGATCTTCTCCCATATTGTCTGTTCCTCAGCCATTGCTTCCTATTCTTGTTCAATTTCCTCAGTTAGTGGATTTGTCAACTTGACTTCTTCACCTAATGGAGGAATTTTTGGTAATTCTACATAGTCTGTGCTACGCGTCTTTACCATCAACTAGCACCTAAAAAGATGGAAATTATTTCAGTACAGTGCTAAAAAGAAATAAGTAATTACAAGATGTAAAATTAAATTTAAAATTTTAATAATTATAAGAAAAAATGGCCTAGTGTTGCCGCTCGCAGCACTCATAGTGCCAAAAATTGCCGCTCCCCGGCAATGATGCCAAAAACTTGACATGATTAAACTGTGCGTAAAATACAAGTGCACGCGTCAATGTGATATAGGCCTTTCTGAGGCCCGAGTCGAACTCAGAGAACGTAATTTCGGTAGACTACTACTAACTACTTGCAATCAGCTAGACCAATTATAAAAGTTTGAGAGTTGTTTTGAAAAAGAAAATAAAACAAAAGAAAGCAAAGCAATCGATTAAATGGTTGGTTTAATCAATTAAAATGGAATCTTTAGGATTTCGGTTTTACTACAGATTCTCATTGTACTAATTCCTAGATAATTATCACAACTTATCTCCTATCCCAGATAGTAGTCTGTGAATAGAATTGTTCAGTTACGTGATACAATTCACTACCTTAATTTAGATTGGATCCACATCAGTAGTAACCTATACCCTAAATTAGGTGCATGAAAAAAAACATATCTCTTGGTTTCCACCATTAACCGTACATCACCTTTTCCAAAGGATTTATAAGTTAATGTGATTATTGCATCTTTTCAACCATTAATTCTTCGTCAAAAGCAATTAAGGGTATTAAATTACCATTATGGTGATCAAGCACAATGATACAATTGAGAAAAAAATATCATACCACGGATTTGAGAGATAATTATGGTTAACTATGTAAAAAATGTCATACAACGATTATCCGGGCTACTCCTGGTCCTAAAGACAAAGGGGATTATCCCCGCATGTTCATCTCAATGAGAAACATGAAGAAAGGAAAAGAAAACATAGGGGAAACGTGGACGGAGATGGTGTAACCCCTGAACAAAGGAGAACCGGATGATTCTCGGCGCGTGATGGGCGTTTTGCAGCCATCCAGCGGTAGAAAACTCCGTCTGCAACTCTGAAAACGTCCAGGGCATAGCTCTGGTCTCCGTTCTTCATCCTCTCCTCTTCCGAGGCTTGTGTGGCAGCTAATTACGTGATAGTACGTCTTGGGCCGTCTTTCCTAGGTATAGGGATGACTTACGACTGACAAAATATCATGACCATTCGATTTAGATCGATTTGGGCTATTTCCTGATCTGACAGTGTCGATACCATTGACGGTGGGTCGATGGTATTGACCCCCGTAGGGTATCAGCGCTCCTTAATTTCTGGCGTTCTCTCTGATGGCACCTCGATACCATCGACCATACATGTCGATGGTATCGACTTGTTGACCTTTGGCACGCTGACGCTATCTCGATACCATCGACCATCTTGTTGATGGTATCAACTAGTTCTGCTCTTTGTCCAGCTTATTGCTGTGGCCATGTCGACGGTATCGACGGTCGTCGATGGTATCGACAACCTCAGATATGCAAATTCCCTAAAATAAAGAGAAGAACACCAATCAAATACGAGAAATATGAACTTTTATACAAAATAAGATGAAATAAGACAAATTTTATGCATAATGAGATTGTAGGCTAAAGGAAATGAATTATGTGATATTAACCACAAATATGACCAATACACACACAAAATGATTATAAAACTAGCCTATAAAAGTGACTCAAAACCCTTGCATCAAAAGACATTCTTGATAAAATCCTAAAGGATTCATTTTGTCAAATTGGGAGGTGAGGACTAGGCTATGTACCTAACGAGAAATCCTACCAAAAGCCTAGAGCCAGAAAAACCCAAAAACCCAAAGCCAAGGTCATGTATGTGCCTAAAGACAACCTAACTAAGAAGAAAATGAAATTGATTTTATTTGATGTCATTACTATTTATGTCTTGGACATTATTCATTCTTTTGCCCATATAAGAAAAAGGATGTTGACTTGGTTTGGGTTCTAAAACCCCCAACTAAAAAAGTTGGTCATAACAGTTGAGATTTGACCGAAGCTTCACTTTGAAATTTACAATGTCTTTTCTCAACTGAATTAAGCTTGAACTTGTATATCCTTGATTAATTAATTATGTTATCTAAGAATAATGACATGATATGTTTGCATTAGAAATGCTAAAATTGTTGAAAATGCATAGAACTTAATCTCAATCGAGAAAATTATCGATTGAGACCTCTTCCGGTCGAAGATAAGTTCAATCGAAGGTAGTTCTGTCAAAATTGGTTCTACTGACAAATCTTTTCGGTCAACAAATAGTTCGATCGAGAACTTTTTTGGTCGAAGACATATTCAACCGACAATAGTTCTGTCAAGTCTGTTTATTAAGAATATAATTATCATCTTGCAATCAAATTTGGTGACCCAAATTTATAATGTACTCTTCATAGTAGATTGTTCTAAATCCTAAACAAAAGGACCACTATATGGGGACCAAAACTTTACACTTTGTAGGTTTGGATTGCCTGTAAAGATTGACCCAACAAGCATAAAATTAGAAACAAGAAGATCTCCACACACATGGAGAAAAGGTAAACTTATTGGTCACATTCGAAGAAAGGTGATGTTGTTACAAGTTTTTTTTGTGCTATTTGTAAAAGAATTACATCATAAGTGATATGAAAATAGATATGACACATAAGAAAATATCAAATTTGTGTATTCTAGGAGATCAAAAGTAAGATTTCTTGTCAAAACTGAAAAATTTGCTCACTAGAACTCATTCATATAAATCTGGTTCTATAACAAAAGATGGTGAAGATAAATGTGATCTTAAGTCACAAAAAGGCTTTATCCTAAAATTTTCAACATCTAACAAAACACCTAGGATTTGTAAGTCTACATCTAAGAGAATTTAAGAATAAATGATAATTATACACAACAAGACTCAATCATATCCTAAAAGGAGTTGATTATTGGATAATTTCAATATGAGATTCAATAATTCATAAGTTTCAACTCCTAGATCTAAAAGCAAACATTCAATTGGAACTAAATTGGCATGACAAAATTAATAAAACTAGGATATAATGAAAGAAAATAAACTTTTATATGATTTAATGGGTAAGACTTAAGGACATAAGGACATCAAAATCTTGAAATGGATATAAAATAATAATAAAATCATAAAGGAAGAAATCTATGTTGCTTAAACTCACGACTTGAAATAAGAAAATATGCATACAAAAAGAAGTTGACTGGTCACTTATGTCAATAAAATGTTATATCTTGGTTCATTTCAGATAAATTTGCATTAATTGGAAATATGTAGAAATGCCTCTCGGCCGAAAAGGAGTTTGACTCAGGGGTGCTCCAGTTGAAGTTATGGTCGAACAAAAATAAGCTTGACAAAAATGCTTATTTATAAATCAAACCATTCAATTGCACCCAACATTGGTGTATTAAATCTGTAAGTTGCTCATCATGTTAAATACTTAAAATTAGAGAAATTTTTTAGATAGCACAAGAAACAAGACTGTTTATAAAAATTGACTCACAATCTTACTTAATCAATTGATTTTAAAAGGATATGATTTGAAATAACTTAGTATCTTTAAGCTCACTTTTGTTATGAGATTAGGGGATCTCACAAAAATTCTTGGATATAATGTATATATTTTTAATCTTTCTCTTAATTGTATTCTCTAAACCAATTTGGGCTTAACATCCCTTATATTTGGTTAGAGACACATTTATTATGAGCCTTAAAGGATTCTGATATCATTTCAGGGCTTAACATCCCATGTAAATGGTTGAGAAATTAATAACATTCATTGATCCCACCATGAGCCTAAGAGAATCTGATATCATTTCAGGGCGTAACATCCCTTGCAAATGATTGAGAAATTAATCTTGGTTTTTAAATTGTGGCTAAATTTGAATTTCGTTTTGAAGCAAACAATTAAGGGGGATTAATCAATTTAGGGGGAGTCATATTGACTTACACATATGATTATATGGCTATCTTTTTGAAAAGACAAAGGGGTGAGAAATAATATAAATCAAAATAAATGAGTTTCATGCTCTCTTAGCTTGACATTAATTGATGCTACATTCATTAAGAGATGGATACTGTGTTCCACACCTCTTTAGGGATAATTAGCATACACTTTATGAAAATAAGAGAATATTCTCAGATAAATCTCATGTATGAAGCTCATCTCATTTAAATTATTTTGATTATATTTTAAAAATGTTTGTCATCTTCAAAAAGAGGGAGATTGTTGGATAAATTGGACATTAATATACCCTTTGTTTTGATGATGACAAACATTTCACACTTGTGGATCTAACATGTTTTTTGAGTATTTCAAAGTTCAAAGGAATAGCGAAATCCTGCTAAGTGGGAAGATGAAGATCAATGCAAATTGAAGATCAAATGCACTTAATTGTATAAATATTCATGATCGTACTAACATATAAACACTTATACAAAATTATAATGTACAAGTACTTAGACATAATGTAAATCAAGCGTTAGATCTTCCCTACCCAAGTATAACCCTTAGATAGGTTTTCCCCCAAAGTTAGAGTCACCAACACACATTGAAACACACACTTAATAGGTGATTCAAAAGTCTAAAATAGGGACACCCTCGATTGAAAAACTTGACGTCTGAGACACACTTGGTCAAAGTTTTCATCGACCAAGAACCACCTTGGTCAAACTTATGAGTACTGTTCAACAACTTATACAATTGGGCTCTGAAATTAATAGTCTTCGGTAGAAAATAATCTTGATCGAGTAAGCTTCGGTCTAAAGCTTGTGACCGTTAGACTGTGGTTGGTAGTTGGGAGTTGAAAATAGATGTTGCAATACATTTTCCTTAAACCCATGCTCGGTCAAAGAAAATCTCGACTAAGACACAGTTCGGTTGACCAAATTGTTGACTGAGTAGGGTCCTGGATTGTTCTTTTCAAGCACGAACAAATTAGCAATTGCTAGCTAACTAATGTACACCTTACGACTAGTTAAGCACTAAGAACAATCTAGACACTCCCTAGAACATCCCTAGACACTTGCAATCCATTCCTATAAATAGGAGAGGCCTTAGGACACCTTCATCACACAATCTACACTTGAGCATTCACTATTGAGAGCAACAAAGCTAGAATTTACTTACCATCTTCTTCCTTGTGCTCTAGGATTGTGTCCTATAGTTACAATCTCCTAGCCAAAACATATAGACACATACATATTAAGTTGATAGGATATCTAAATGCTTGATTTAGGATCAAAGCACTATACTTCATTGGATAAGTATTTTCTTTCTTCCAATCTATTTCTTCTATATTGTACTTTGTTCTCCTTGACTACTCCTAGGATTGGAGGCTGTTGAAAGGAGGTTGCTTGGTGCTACTTCAACATAGTGAAGGCTGCTCCAAGGTGTTCTTAAGGTTATTTCGTGAAGGATGCTTCAAAGGAATTTGGAGCTACTTCTAGGTGAAGGCTATATCAAGGTGGTGGAGCTACTTCAAGGTGGTGAAGGCTGCTCCAAGGATTGCTCGTGGTTACTTCAAGAAGGCCGCTTCAAGGGGATTGAGTCTACTTCAATGTGAAGGCTACTTTGAGTGGAAGGTGATTGTATTTTATTTAACATCCTTGCGAGGTAATAAAATAAATCAATTTCAAAATCCCAAATTGAAACAATTGGGTAGTGGACTGACAACCTTTGATTTAAAGGTTAGAACCACTATAAACCAAAGTGTCTTCCTTATTTCCTCCTCCTTCTTTGGTTGAGTGTTTTAATTATTTTTTAAAGTTTAGAAAGCTCTATTCACCCCCTCTAGATCTTTCAATTTGTATCAGAGAAGATCTTCAAGGATCCCTAATAGGTCTTGAAGAATGGGGGAAAACATGCTTAGCAACCTCAACCTTGAAGGAACTCATGTAACTCGGACACCACCTTTCGAAGGAAGCAACTACACCTACTAGAAAAGAAGAATGCAATTCTACTTTCAAGGAAACAACTTGGAGTTATGGAGGATGGTGTCGACTCCCTATGAGCTTCCCACAACCAAATATGCAACATGGGATCCAAACATAGTAAAATAGGTCCAATTAAATGCAAAAGCGGTAATCATATTATATTGTACAATTTTTGTAAGTGAGTTTAATATAATATCTTCATGTGATACAGATTATGATATATGTCATAAATTATCAATAACACATGAAGGTACTACCCAAGTTAAAAATACCAAAATTAATATGCTTAAACAAAAGTTTGAACAATTTCAGATGCAATATAATAAATCTATTGGTGAAATGTATGCAAGATTTTATTCCATTGTTAACAGATTAAGTGCATTAGGCAAGTATATAAGTGAAGAAGATCAAGTGTCCAAAATCCTTAGATCCTTGCCTCCAAAATACAAGCCAAAGGTGACAGCCATTGAAGAAGCTAGTGATCTTACCACAATGAGGATGGAGCAACTCATTGGAAATCTAGAGACTCATGAGGTCACCCTTGAAGAAGAAGAAATATCTACAGCTAAGCACAAGAAGGAGAAAAGGAAGGACATTGCTTTTCAGGCTAAAACTAAAGAAAGTAATGAATCAAGTGAAGAAGATAGTGAAGAGGAGGCACTCATTGTAAATGGTAAGCAATATAGAAGATTTAAAACTAACAAAAATTATTCTATTTCTTCCTCTTCCTCTTCCCTTAGGTGCTTTGAATGTGGCAAGAAGGGAAATTTAAAAAACGAGTGCTCCAAAATTAAGAAGGGAAGGAAATCTTCTCTCAAGAAGAAAGAAAATGCCTACAAGGAAGCTTGGGATGACTCAAGCAATGATAGAAAAAGTGAAGAAGAAGAAGACAAGGTAAGTTGCTTCATTGCAACAACAAATGAAGAAGAAAATGAGGTAAGTCTTCTTGAATTATCTAAAGAATAGTTAGTCACTAGTATTGAGGAATTACATGATAAATATGTTGATTGTAAAAAGAAATTAAAAAGGCTTACAAAAACCAATGAAGATTTGTATGTTGAATTGAATGATCTTACTTTTGAAAAGGAAAGTTTTATGTCTAAAAAAGCTACTTTGAAATCATCTATTAATGATTGCAATATTAAGTTGCTTTCTCTAGAAACCAACAATATTTTCTTTGCCAAGAAAAGTTGAATTGCTTGCTAAGATAAATGATCTTCAAACTCAACCTATTCTATGTACTCATTCAAATTATGATGCTATTGTCAAAGAAAGAGATAGTTTGCTATCTAATCTAGACCAAGAAAAGTCAGTCATTAAAAAGAAAATAGATGAAATTTCAAAGTTGCAAAAGGATATTAGTAGCTTGAAAAACAAAGAAATTCTTGATAAAATCCTAAAGGACTCATCTGGTCAAATTAGGAGGAAAGGACTAGGCTATGTACCTAAAAAGAAATACTACCAAAATCCTAGAGATAGAAAAACACAAAAACCCAAAGCCAAGGTCATGTATGTGCCTAAAGACAATCTAACTAAGAAGAGAGATGAAATTGATTTTATTTGCTATCATTACTGTTTATGTCTTGGACATTATTCATTCTCTTAAGCATACCAGAAAAAGCATGTGGACTTAGTTTGGGTTCTAAAACCCCCAACTAAAAAAGTTGATCATAACAGTTGAGATTTGACCGAAGCTTCACTTTAAAATTTATAATGTCTTTTCTCAACTGAATTAAGCATGAACTTGTATATCTTTGATTACTTAATTGTGTTATCTAAGAATTATGACATGATATGTTTACATTAGAAATGCTGAAATTGTTGAAAATACACAGAACTTAATCTCGGTCAAGAAAATGCTCGAATGAGACCTCTTTCGATCAAAGACAAGTTCAACCGAAGGTAGTTCTGTCAAAATTGGTTTTACTGGCAAATCTTTTCAGTCAACATATAGTTCAACTGAGAAATTTTTCGGTAGAAGATATATTCGAACGACAATAGTTCTGTCAGGTTTGTTTATTATGAATATAATTATCAGCTTGCAATTGAATTTGGTGACCCAAATTTGTGATGTATTCTTCATAGTAGATTGTTCTAAATCCTAACCAAAAAGACCACTATATGAGGACCAAAAATTTACACTTTGCAGGTTTGGATGGCCTATAGAGATTGACCCAACAAGCATAAATCTAGAAATAAGAAGATCTCCACACACATGAAGAAAAGGTAAACTTATTGGTCACATTTGAAGAAAGGTGATGTCGGTACAAGTTTTTTTGTGCTATTTGTAAAAGAATTACATCATAAGTGCTATGTTAATGGATATGACTCATAAGAAAATATCAAATTTGTGTTTTCTAGGAGATCAAAAGTAAAATTTCTTATCAAAACTGAAATTTTGCTCACTAGAACTCACTCACATAAATCTGGCTCTATAAAAAAAGGTGGTGAAGACAAATGTGATCTTAAGTCACAAAAATGCTTTATCCTAAAATTTTCAACATCTAACAAAACACCTAGGATTTATAAGTCTACATCTAAGAGAATTTAAGAATAAATGATAATTATATACAACAAGACTTGATCATACCCTTAAAAGAGTTTATTATTGGATAATTTCTTTATGAGATTCAATAATCCATAAGTTTCAACTCCTAGACTTAAAAGCAAGCATTCAATTGGAACTAAATTGGCATGAGAAAATAAATAAAACTAGGATATAATGAAAGAAAATATAATTTGATATGACTTAATGGGTAAGACTTGTATGACTTAATGGGTAAGACTTGAGGACATAATGACATCAAACTCTTGAAATGGATATAAGAGAATAATAAAATCATAAAGGAAGAAATCTATGTTGCTTAAACTCACGACTTGAAACAAGAAAATATGCATACAAAAAGAAGATGATTGGTCATTTATGTCAATAAAATGTTATATCTTGGTTTATTTTAGATAAATCTGCATTAATTGGAAATCTGCATAAATGCCTCTCGGCCAAAAAGGAGTTCAATCGAGGGGCGCTCCGGTCGAAGTCATGCTCAACCAAAAATAAGCCTGACAAAAATGCTTATTTGTAAATCAAATCATTCACTTGCACCCAACATTGGTATATTAAATCTGTAAGTTGCTCATAATGTTAAATACTTATCATAAGAGAAATTTTGCAGATAGTGCAAGAAACAAGATTGCTTATAAAAATTTACCCACAATCTTACTTAATCAATAGGTTTTAAAAGGATATGATTTGAATACCTTACTATCTTTAATCTCACTTTTGTTATGAGATTAAGGGGGATCTCACAAAAATTCTTGAATATAATGTATATATTTTTGATCTTTCTCTTAATTGGATTCTCTAAACTAATTTAGGCTTAACATCTATTATATTTGGTTAGAGACACATATATTATGAGCCTTAAAGGAATCTCATATAATTTTAGGGATTAACATCCCTTATAAATGGTTGAGAAATTAATAACATTCATTGATCCCACCATGAGCCTAAAAGAATCTCATATCATTTCAGGGCTTAACATCCCTTGCAAATGATTGTGAAATTAATCTTGGTTTTTAAATTGTGGCTAAATTTGACATTCATTTTGAAGAAAGCAATTAAGGGGGAGTAATAAATTAATGGGGAGTCTTATTGACTTACAAATATGATTATATGGTTATCTTTTTGAAATGACAAATATGGGATAAATAATATAAATAAAAATAAATGAGTTTCATGTTCTCTTGGCTTGACATAAATTTACGCTACATTCCTTAAGAGATGGATACTATGTTCCACACCTCTTTAGGAATAATTAGAACACACTTTATGAAAATAAGAGAATATTCTCAGGTAAATCTCAGGTATGAAACTCATCTCATTTAAATTATTTTTTAGAAATGTTCATCATCTTCAAAAAGGGGCAGATTGTTGGCTAAATTAGACATTAATATATCCTTTATTTTGATGATGACAAACATTTCATGCGTGTGGATCTAACATGTTATTTGAGTATTTTAGGGTTCAAAGGAATAAGGAAATCCTGCTAAGTGGGAAGATGAATATCAATGCAAATTGAAGATCAAATGCACTTAATTGTATAAATGTTCATGATTGTACTCAAATGTTAACACTTGTACAAAAATATAATGTACAAGTACTTAGATATCATTTAAATCAAGCGTTAGGTCTTCCCTACCGAATTATAACCCTTAGATAGGTTTTCCCCCAAAGTTAGAGTCACCACCACACATTGAAACACACACTTAGTAGGTGAAAAGTATAAAATAGGGACACCCTCGGTCAAAAAACTTGTCGATTGAGACACACTCGGTTGAAGTTTGTTTCGTTCGAGAACCACCTCGGCCGAACTTGTGAGCACTGCTCAACAACTTACACAATTGTACTCTAAAATAGTCTTCAGTCAAAAATAATCTTGACCAAGTAAGCTTTGGTCTAAAGCTTGTGACTGTTAGACTGAGTGGTTGGTAGTTGGGAGTTAAATATAGACGTTGCAATACCTTTTCCTTAAATCCAGTCTTGATCAAAGAAAATCTCAACCGAGACACAGTTCGGTTGATCAAATTGTCGACCGAGTAAGGTTCTGGATTGTTCTTTTCAAGCATGAACAGATTAGCAATTGCTTGCCAACTAATGTACATGTAACGACTAGTCATGAGATAAGAACACTCTAGACACTCCCTAGAACGTCCGTAGACAATTGAAAATCATTCCTATAAATAGGAGAGGCCTTAGGATACCTAAATCACACAAGCTACACTTGAGCATTCACTATTGAGAGCAACACAACTAGAATTCACTTGCCATCTTCTTCCTTGTGCTCTAGAGTTGTGTACTATAGTTACAATCTCCTAGCCACCACATATAGGCACATGAATATTAAGTGAATAGGATATCTAAATGCTTGATATAGGATCAAAGCGACATACTTCATTGGATAAATATTTTCTTTCTTCCAATTTATTTCTTCTATATTGTACTTTGTTTTCCTTGACTACTCCTAGGGATGGAGGATGTTTAAAGGAGATTGCTTGGTGCTACTTCAACAAGGCTTCTCTAAGGTGTGCTAGAGGTTACCTCAAGAAGGATGCTTCAAAGGAGGTTGGAGATAATTCTAGGTGAAGGCTATCTCAAGGTGGTGGAGCTACTTCAAGGTGGTGAAGGCTGCTCCAAGGATTTCTCATGGTTACTTCACGAAGGCTGCTTCAAGGGGGTTGAGATACTTCAAGGTGAAGGCTACTTTGAGTGGAAGGTCATTGTATTTTATGTAACATCCTCACGAGGTAATAAAATAAATCACTTTCAAATTCCCAATTGGAAACAATTGGGTAGTGGACTGACAACCTTTGATTTAAAGGTTAGAATCACTCTAAATTGAAGTGTATTCCTTATTTCCTCCTCCTTATTTTGTTGAGTGTTTTAATTATTTTTTAAAGTTTAAAAATATCTATTCACCCCTCCTCTATATCTTTCATGTATTTCTATCATATTGCAATGCAGGACAAACATCAACATCAACACAGGTGATGGAGGATGAAGACACATAGATGGCAATCTTTGGTGACCACAACACTAAGGAACATCACTAAACCCGGAGGAGATTTTGGCTGATGACTCTGGATCCTAGAGATAATCTAAATTAGAGATTATCTTTGTTTCTTCTATCTTGCACTACTATTTTCTGAGACATATTATTAAGGGGTGCCTCCCCCAAAACTCTACACTTGATCTGGTAGCTACAACACTTCAGTAGTTTTCTCACGCTTTGTTTCTTTTAGGGATACAAAGCAAACACAGACTACACACTTATGGTGTTGTCACTCTATGTTATTTGTGTACTCAACTTTGTTTGTAGACATCTTAGTTTGCAAACATTATCAATATATATGGACTTTCCATAAAAAATAATATTTTGTAATTTCTTTATGTACATATTTGTATATTTGGTAGAGGAAGGGGGTTGAAACCCCAAAAACCCTCCCTGGATACAACCCTAATGACATGTGTATATTGAAGGGATAAGATAGGGATGATCAAGTCAAATGAACACCATATTTTTGTGTCTTAAGGGCACACATATAATTTTGTTAAATATAATTCATATAATTTAACAAAGTTTACATGGGAAAGGGCCAAAGAAATCTTTTCTACATAAATTATGACTCACCAATAACTTATATGGACAAAGAAGCCAATTTAAGACAATAATAGTCAAGTATGGCCTATATCTCATGATAAAGGTGTGTATCAGATCATGATAATAGTCAAAGCAATAGAACCTTCTCGAAGCATCCACCTAGTTTTGGATGAGGCAGGCTATCTCTCACATGTATGCCTAAACCAAACGTCTTGAACCAAAATCATGGAGAGTGAGAGGGATGGGAGTAATAATGTACCATTGATAGGCCACTATGGGAAGTAACAACTATAGGACAAGTGAGGTTCCACGAAATGGTGGTGTAGTGACATGGTTAGAATTTTGAGTTCAGATTTGTAACACCTGGTTAGGAAGGGAGTAGGTTACATCTTTGGTTATCTTTGTACAAGTGATGATGTGATTACATTTTTTAGTTTGCATTAAATCTCTCATTGACATGTGACATTAATATGATAGGGGGTGTAGACTACTCCACATTCGCATGAGACTAGAAGATCCTGAGGCTAGAATTTAGACATGATTTGAGAGGACTTAGATATAAAATGAGAAAAGCATGAGGGGTCAATGAGGATGACCTCATGGGAGATTGTAGAAGGTCTTTTACGTAGGAATTAGAGATGACTTGTTTGATGAAGTTTCTCCTAGTTTACCGACAGAAACCCACCCCAATGTGGAGGTACAAATAATTGGGATGGTAAACTCAAGAGATTCGTGTGCCCACACACCGATATCTCAATGATTTGCACTAGAGGTAGGTTGATGCTCTGACGCGACGTGAAAATCATTTCCAAATGGCACGTCTAGGGATAGTAAAACCTGAGACCCTTTGTGATGGGAACTTGTGCTACTGCCACCTGAGCTACTATTAGCCAGCTTGTTTGATGAAGTTTTTAAGTTTTCTTCGATAAATACTTATTAGTGATTTGGAATATTTTTTGTGTGTCTATTAATTTGTCTTGCGTTAATTTCTTATCATTTCAATGACTTAGTGGGAAAATATTTACAAAGCAACTGGTGTTTTAAATGTGTTAAAAACTTTATTCACTTATATTTTTGTTGATTCTTCATCTTCAAATGCATTATGGTCATCTTTTTATTAGGTTTAGGTTTCTTAAGTTAATCTTCATACTTTTCAATGGTTTTTATTTGTGATCTACAAATTGTCATGGATACTATTGTTGGTTATGAAGTATTTTTATATATAATGTGATTTAGTTGTCAAAATATTAAAATATATAGAAAAAATTAGTGTGTGTGTTTCTTTAAATTTGCATAATGTTATCGATAAAACTACCAAGAAAATCACATGGAAGTTTTTTTTATTCTAAAAATCTTAAATGTTAAATCAATAATCTGAACTTAATTTTCATGAGCTAGACTGTAGTTCTTGGAAAATTGGTTCCTGGAAAATGACTTCCAAGAAAACTCTAGTTACATAAAAACCAATCAAAGCCTTAGTCTTTGTTTGATTAGTAGTAAAAATATAGATGTGGAAGGGGATGGGACGGGGAAGGGGATGAGTAAAAAATTGTTAAAATATGTTGTTTGGTAATAGATGTGTGTGGAAAGGGACATGGATGGGGAAAAACTTAAAAGATGGTATTATTTATATGGGTATGGGACATGGAGGGGGAATTTCTTTATGAAAAACATCATGTAGAGGTATGAATATTCTTTATTTGTAATATCTTTTTCATACATGTCTAAATAAGTAGTGGAGTCTCGAAAGAAACTTTCCCCCATGATTCACTATACCTTTTCATAGGGTTAAAAATGCCAAATTTCCCACAGATTCCCCATAGAGTATTTCCTCTTCCCTGTCACCATGGAAAAAAACAACAATTATTATTTCCCCACCATTCTTCTCCCCATGATTCACTATGTAACAAATACAACTTTAGGGTAAGATGATAGTTAGTTTAAACTTATTGTGGTGGTTAGGTGTGGATGGACATGTGAGTTCTACAATGATTGAAACCAACATGTCAATTGAGTAATTGTTGCTTAAAAATTTGTTTTTGCATTCATGGGAAGTTACTATCATGTAACATGTCCAATTACAACAATATCCAATAGCAAACTACATGTGATAGATGAAAATTTTGTAATTTTTTACATTCTTAATTTTGGTGAACATGTTGCATCAGACATATTAACCAAACTCTATTACATTTTAGAGAAATAGTTTTTGCATTTTAATAACCACATTATGTGATTTTTATTCCCAAATATGCAAAACTATAATTCCTAAAAACATGAAAATGTACAAGCATGTTACATCTGCACTTTTACAAGGCCTATTGCACCTGCAATTGCAATAAACATCAAATAAAACTTGCACACTAGAAAAAATCCCTAAACCACATCAAGCGATCCACCTTGGATCTACAATCAAACAAATAACACAAAGAGAAGTTGCACAATACTCCCAAAAACTTATACAAAATTCACGAAACTAAAGAAACAACTCTAGTAAACCTATAAACAACCAAACCACTTAAAAAAACCCATCATACCACACATTCAATATCAATTCATATATCATGCTAAATCACAAAAAGTGGAAATTTCTACTTCAACCAGTCCACATAACTTCAAAGTATCATCATGCTAACAAATGAGTATAGTGTGCAATTCATACAAACAAAAGCACATTCAACACACTACTTATTAATGAAATGTGGAACTAAATGGGCTCAAGGGTGGTGACTTGAGTTAAAATCACTTAAATATAATTCATGAAACCTTCTCCCAATATATTAAAAGTATGAAAAGAAAGGGAGAGGAGAGATCGAACAATTCACAAGAGAGGCACTATTTACAGTGGTTTCACCTCAACGGACGTAGCTCCATTCCCTAGAGGGGTCAATCTCTAGGGTTTTCAACCTTGTGTCACTCCTAATATTTCATTATGAGTTACAACACATGACCACTATTTTATAGACTAAGGGATAACTAGATTTCCTTGTAGGTTAAGACATACAACAATCATATAAGATTAATCTACTCTTACTTTAGAGTTTTCCACCTTCCAAATGGATTATCCATCATTGATCAAGAGTCTTCAAACTTATACAAAGACTTACCCACCCTTTTCAATGATCTTCTGCTATTGCCATATACTTACCTACTCTTAGGCATGTCTTCCCCCTTTGACTTCACCTTCACTAAGGAGAAGCTTTTCACCAAGGGCTTCTTGCCCTTCTTCTTCTTATTCTTCTTCTTCTTATCATCTCTTTGTCAAGAGAGAGAATTTTCGTCTTCATGAGAGAGATATTGGAGGTAGGGAAGTGAGAACCTCACAAGATATATATATATATATATATATATATATATATATATATATATATATATATATATATGTGTGTGTGTGTGTGTGTGTGTAGGACTATTTCTCTTAAAGATTTCCTACTCAATCTGATGTATTTAGCAAATGATTTAGTTGAGGAGAGTGGATAGAGGCTCTTTGAAGCACTTTTTGTCTCAATAATAGTATGGAGGAATTTTTAATGCTTGGTTAGGGTTGAATCATAAGGGATCATTTGGTAGTTGAGGATGCATCCTAGCCGTTAGAGTCATTTAGAATAAATTTTATTTGTTTCAGAGAGATATATTTTTCTTTTTCTCTTTATCCAACTAGTATTTTGCATTGTCAAACTATAATACCATCGATCGGGAGGTAGGGGTCATAAATTTATAGATGACACTAGAAGACAAGGTTTTACAACATTATCGATTGAGATGCCATGATAGATAAATCCTCAGCTGATGGGATTACTTGGCTTGTGTAGTCAGGTTCATCGATCGAGATAGATCCATGACACTATTAGTCGACAAAACTTTCTGGATTGCATTAAGCCAAATAATGCAAAGTGCAAGTTCCATTGATAGAAATAATTCTATTACACTTATGATCTTAATTACAAGTTGTTAGTATATTTGATTCACTGGGATGAGGCCCATTGTATCTTCCATTATTTATTCTCTTTCCATACACTTTGTGGTTCTTATATATAGGAGGCCCAATACTCTTATTTGTTTTACTGAATGCAACTTATTCTACATGGTATTAGAAGCAGGATTCTAACCCTACCCTTTTCTATCCTTTTCTTTTTACTTTTCTCCTTTCCCTCTCCCACCTGACATATGCCTTCCATCCTCCTCACCAACACCACCTGCTTCTACCACACCTTCCTCCTCCTGCCACTAGCACCTTCCCACCCGTCCGCCCCTCCCCCTATCTCCCTTTTCCTGTCACCTAACTTGTAGATGGTCGGACACAACACGAATGCTCGACAGCCGTAGGCGCGCCCAACAAGGGTCGACCCTCGGGTAAGGCTAGCACCAGTCCAGGCCACACAGGCCACAATCATCTCCCACCAGGAAATCCAAAAGGCTTTCTCCTATCTCCCATATCTCTTTGCTTTTTTTTTAGTTCCAAAAGTTGATATAGACATATAAAAGAGAAGATTCAAAAGACCCCACACAAATTTATAAAGTACCAAAAAACAAAAGAGGAAATCTTTAATTTTTTCTTCCTCTCCTAGTGGTTCCCCTGATCCACATGACTGAGTGATTTTCTTAAAAATTAGAGACTTTAAGATCATTATCCTATTCTACCATTAATCTGATAGTACTTTCTATTTTCCTACTAAGATCCATTCCAGTAAAGCCACTCCTCTTGCTACTGAGGTTCATTCCAGTAGTACTACTTTCTTCCTATCCAGTTCTATTTTGGTAGTGCTACTCCTCCTTCTATTGAGTTTCTAGTCTGATAGTATTTCTATTTTATTCTTTTGTACCGAGCTATGTTCCGGTACCTTTGCTTTCATTTTGTGTCATGCTACATTCCAATACATTTCTGTCTATTTGTACCATGCTATTATATGATATCCTACTCACCTCATCATGGGTGATGATGCTAAAATGACTATCATTTACAATGATATGGTGCACACATATGCCATTAAATTTAACAATGACAACTTTCTACTTTGGATGAATACTATTCAATTATTTCTCGAATCACAGGGTAAACTGAAATTTTTCACTAAGGATGCCCCTACCGTACCAGATACTTCCTGGACTACAATAAAAAACCATGCTCTCTCCCAACTTTAGGGGTGCATGGTGGCTGACATTGTAGTGAAGTGCATGTGGCACAAGTGCTCCAGAACAATGTGGGATGAATTGAAGTAGTTATTCACTCAGAAAGACAACTGCTTGCACAAATACAACTCTATGGACAAAATCTTCTCTGAACAACTGGGGGATCGACCGCTGCCCAAGTACTATGATGCAATCAAGGCCCTATCCAATCAACTGCATTTTTTCTTCCCAAGGACCTCTACTCAGGTCACCATAGAAATATAAACTCTCCTCATTGTATGATTCCATAATGGGATTCATCCTTTTATTATTGCTGTTAGACATCTATTCCTAGTTGGTGCAACCCTTCCATCTATGTACCGGACATATGCATGTCTGGCCCATTCTAAAATGTTTTCTCCTTGCATCTCTCCTTCTGTTGAATCTGAACCTCCATTGACAATGATTGCATGGATAGAGGCCATGGTCGTGGATGAGGCCAACACCCAAAGTGCACTTATTGTGGTAAGATGAGCCACACTAAAAATGTTTGCCACTCGAAGTATGGCTATCTAGAACACTAAGGGACATGACGTGGTAGGAGATCTGCCCCTGTTGTTTAAGCACTTACCCATATTGGTCAAACATATACCTCAATAGTTGGTCATGCACCTCCTTTACCACATGCATATTTTCAAACTTCTCATGTCTCATTATCCCATGAGGAGTACGAAAGCCTTTGCCAAACTGTCCAATATTAAGGGGATTCTCCCCTCCACAACAACATTATTGCTTCTATCTCTTCTGACTCTTCTGATTGGCAAGTCAGGGATTTACCTACTGCCAGCTCTTCTGCCCACCTAGATACTGCTACTTCATGTAACATGTTTCTTTCCTAATAATATATGATAATATATTTTACACACTACTCTGTGTTAGTTTCTTTCTATTGTTTCTTTCTTGAAAATTTATGAGAATATATTTTACACACTAGTTTGTGATAGTTTCTTTCTATTATTATTTTGATGAGAATCATATTGTGACACTCACAAGTAATTTTTTTTTCTTCCACTCATGTGATATGAAAATTGGGGTGTTACAATAGGGGTTTTCATGGTTGCTTCCAGTTCTAACTATATTATAGATTCAGGTGCAACACAACATATGATTGGTGTGCCCATCTTCTAACCACATCTAATTTGTTCATTCACTCATCTGTTGCCATGGCAGATGGTTCGTTTAAATGATTAAGTCGATGTGGCACTATTCCTATCTCTTCTAAAATCAAGTTGACTTCTATCCACTTTGTTCCAAACTTTCCATACAATTTTATCTTTGTAGCAAAAACTTTTGATTCTATCAAATGCTTTGCAACTTTTCGTCCATATGGTTTTACTTTGTAAGATTGAAGAGATTTGAGGATGATTGGGCAGGGAGTAAGCTATGATGATCTCTACTACCTCTCTGCTCCACCTCCAGCCTACAATGAGCCTTTGTCACCTCCACATCACTTCATACACATCTACATCATGGCCATTTACCTTTAGACAAGCTTAAACTATTAGATAATTCTTTATCTTCCTATTCTTCCATTCAATATAATGCCTCTCAACTAGAGAAACATCATAGTGTGTCCTTTCTGACCCATATCTGTAAATTATCATCTCATATGTTTGACTTTGTTCATACTTATGTGTGTGGTCCATTCAAGACTACTAGTTACAATGGCTATATCTATTTTCTTATATTTGTGGGTGATTTTTCTAGAATGACATGGCTTTACTAACTTCAAACTCGTGATGAATATTTTACATTTATTTGTGAGTTTCACAAGTTGGTTTCGATTCTCAAAATCTATAGATTCTTCAAACAGACAATGCCCTTGAACATACCAAAAAGGTTGTCGCCTCCTTTTGTTGTGACGTAGGGATGATTCATCAATGCTCCTGTGCATATTTTCCACAACAAAACGACATTGGCGAGCATAAAGTTTTTTATTTACTTGACATTACATGCTCTCTTCTCATTCATTCCAACTCACCTAAGACTTTTTGGTCTGACACATTCCTCACCGCTTGATTTCTTATTAATCACCAACCTTCCACTATTCTCAGGAAGCATGTGCACTCTGTTTTCCATTATTTACCTCAATCGACATTATTCCCTCTACCACCTTCAATTTTTGGTTGTGTCTCCTAGGTTCATAATTTTGATCCCAAGACCGAAAAGCTTTCCCCTTAAGCTATCCAAATAATATTTCTCAGTTATCTTTTTTTCTCAAAAGGATATAAATGTCTTGAGTCTAACTCTGGAAGAATCCATATCTCTACAAATGTCACCTTTCATGAGGATGAAATGTTCTTTTTGTCATCCTCACCCCCATTGATCATACTGATACTATGGTCTCGTTCCTCAATCTATTCATCCCAACAACTGTAGGGAAACATGGCTACCAGATAGGTAGCTAAAACAAAATTTTTATCTACCATATTCCCCTTATCCAACACATCACGTCAATTACTATAAGACATGAAGGATGGTTTATGAGGATATACCTAGTCCTGGAGCAAGTCCAGCGACAATCCTAGTCATTTTAGATGCATAAATTTGAATCCCAGTTGCACTAGGACTTGTCTGACTTCTCCTCCTAGGACACCAGACTCGTACATCATCATCTACAACAACTCATCTCATCACGGACTACTGGTTGATGATGTCCTCCTTAACGGCAGACAATGACCTGCTGCCTCTAGAGAAGGTCACACGAACTGCCTAAAACTCCTATCTTCCTACTAGACCAGACAAGAAGGAGTTGTCCCTCCCACTGGCATACTAGTCTCCAGTCTTCTCTCCTACAACAATGAACTCAGTTGTTTCTCTCCCTTTGGTTACCCCTCCCTAGTTGAGTAGGACTTTCCTGAGCTCTCGTGGTTACCAAAACTAGAAAGGACAATGTTTGTCAGAGTAACTAATTCTTAATTGTCTGTGTTGTGCTCTGAGAAGCCTACAATACCCCTCTATTTAAGTAGAGTCCAAGGTCAGGGTTACTAGTTTCTATCTAGTACAAGATTAATATGCGGGAGTGGAAAAGATCAGAAGATCTCAAATTTTTGCAACAACTCTGGAAATTTCACAACCTGCAACATCCGAAAAGGACATTTGGCAAACCCAGACGATTGTCTCACATACAAGACGGTCATCTCACCCTATGAGATGGTCATTTTATAGTTTCCCAACTGTACATAAATTTGCAAATCAATTCCCATCAATGTTAGACATTGATTTCCTTGTGCAACAAGTATTTCTCAAGAAAAACACATTGGGAAACATCTAGAACCTTCCCCGAATGAATTGGACCATCTCGCCCATGCAAGACGACTGTCTTTGTTACCCATACGATCGTCTGGTGACCCAAGTCGATTCAGTTTGGTTGGGTCGGTTCGTTCCTTAGCCAAATTCAACTCACAATAGGTCAGACACCCAGACACCTGTTTCAACACTTGAGATGGCCATTTTGCACTCCAGACGTCATCTCAACACTTAAGATGGGCATTTAATAGTGTTGTTAGCCTATTTGTTGAGTGATCAAATTCCTAAACACTTGAATACTTAATTAAATTGTCATTTGAGATTTGGACTCCTCTTCTAGGTCAAGACCTATGTGTGTGACCCTATAGGTCCCATATTACGTTGACGATGAATGTCCATAATACTTATGACATCACAAGCAATGAGCGGTGCCTAGTCACACATCAATGCTATCCAAGTAAATGGAAAGTTGGAGAACAATTTCAACCTACAATCTATGAATGGTGTTGCAATGTTTGTATAGTTTCCTTGTCGCTGATGTCCAGATTAAACTAAAGGCATGGAGTAGTAACCCTCATTATTATCAATCTTATTTCTTGAACTAAGAGCAAACTGTCTGAGATACATGTAAGCTCAATATAACATATTGACTCACATGTGCATGGCCATGCTTTTCTTAGTCTCTCTAATCAAGAGGCCTAGGAAATTACACTCTAATAGGAGGGACAAATCCCATATCTATCATTCACAGTCTATCCCCATGTATCAAATCCACCCAATCACCTTTAACCTTTATAACAACCCATGTTTCAGGATTGCGTTTGATGATGTAAAAGTGTACCCAATGACATGTGATGAGTGCAATGATTTCAGGTCTAAGAACCACAACCACCACCATCACTATGAGACCTGACTATGACTTCCATGCGTCAGTCTCACGGTGGGTCTGTTTGATACACTATTCTCTAACATGTATCTCTGTGTTTGGTTTGATATCCCATATCATGACTAATGAGATCTACTCATCAACCAACTCACATTCTGATCTTCTGTGTTATTGTTGTCTATCAACCTTCCACAATAACAACTGACTAGGGACATAATGAGAATATGTATGTGTACTCTTAACATCCATATGATCTCATCCACAAGGTTAGTAACTTGATTACATACATCATCGAGTAATATGATTCTCTAGACATTTATAATGTTATATCATTATCTCATAACTAAATTAAATAGAATAAATTGGAAGCTTGCCTTTTATTAATAATGAAATGATTTTTACATGATATGCCATTACAATCATCACATGATTGGATCTCTGGTCATACATAACCAACATACTCCCACTTGTACTTAGAGCAAATCACCCACAAATGTTATTCCGAGTGACCTAACATGACCATCATACTTCTGTTGTGAAAGTGCCTTTGTCAAGGGATCAATAACATTGCTCTCAGTTAGAACTTTGTAAATCTTCACATCTACACACTACACAATTTCTTATATGAAATGGAACCACCTTTGTATATTCTTTGAGCGCTGATGCGATCTGGGCTCCTTAGCTTGTGCAATAGCTCCATTGTTGTCACAATATAGCTTGATTGCCTCACTGATGTTTGGAATGACCCCATGTTCTGTGATGAACTTCTTGATCCATACAACCTCCTATGCTACACTCAATGCAACAATATTCTCAGTCTCTGTTGTAGAATTGGAAACTATCTCTTGCTTGGAACTCTTCCAGCTTATAGCTCTGTTGTTTAGGTTAAACACGAATCTTGATTGCAATTTGTTATCATCTTGATTAGTATGGAAGTTTGCATTGGTGTAACCTTTTACAACCAACTCTTCCTCTCTGCTTTAGACCAAGAACTGATCCTTAGTCCTTCTCAAGTACTTGAGGATGTTCTTCACGGTTGTCCTGTGAGCATCACCTAGATCTGACTGATATCTGCTTGTCATGATCAAGGCATACGAGACGTCTGGATGAGTGTACACCATTGCATACATGATTGTTCCAATTGTTGAGGCATATGGAATCTCACTCATGAGTTCCCTTTCTTCACAAGAACTGGGACATTGAGCTCTAGAGATGGGGACACCATGACGCATAGGAAGGTTTCCTCTTTTTGAGTTCTCTATGCTGAACTGCTTCAACACTTTGTCAATGTATGTGCTATGAATTAGTCCAAGAATCCTTCTGGATCTATCTCTATAGATCTTTGTCCCCAAGATGTAGGATGCTTCTACCAAGAAACTATAAAAAAATGGTCTTTAACTACAAAAAATGTAGCGAAAAACCCATTGTTTTTGTAGATAAAGGCTTTAGCTACATATTTCTTTACATATACAAATTGTAGTATATGCTCGTATAGCTAAAGCCTTGAACTATATTTTTCAAATACATAGTTAGATAATCCATTTGCTAAAAATACATATATAGTCATAAATGTAGCCAGATATTGTCTTTACATATATAAATATAGGTGTAATTGTAGCTAAATATATAACTACAATTGCATATATAGTCAGTGTGTAGCAAGAAGATGACGTTACTACTGTTTAGGTGTAGTTTAATTGTAGCGAAAAGCAAAAATTACTATATATATACATATACATATATATATATATATATATATATATATATAATTAGATTATACATATAGCTACGTATGTAGTGCCATGTATTACATATACATATATGTAGTTAGATTATGCATATATTGTATAATTTGTTAGTACATAAACTCTTTTAGTAATAATAATTGTAGTAGTGAGACCAAGTTATGCTCATTATGCCAACAATCTTACTTTCATTTATACTGAAACATCAAATGTACATGGAGAGGACGTATACCTTGCCCCTATTACACAATGTGTACAAAGAAAAGGATATACATATATTAATGATTCAGTGAGGTCTACATGCATCTTGGCTAAAAAGTATGTTTCTTTCTCAGCCAGTGTTCTTATTGTCTTCTCCTTTTATTTGATGAGTAGGCGGTAGCTTGGGTTCTTGTTGTAGCACCATCATGAAGAAGAGCATGCGTTGGATCTAAAATTACAATCAAGTCAATGTTGATGGTAAAGTGCAAAAATCATAGTTGCACTGGACAAAACTTGGGCCTCATCTTTTGAAGGACATATTGATGTGGTTGGATTTGGTATCTTGGTTGCAAAACAATTTGTTCTGTAAATGGTGACATCTATTTGACAAAGTTCAAAGAGATGGTTACACATTTAATCACAAATTGCTTACTAACAAATAAATGAAAACATTCACATTTGAAACATACTAGATAAAGACTAACATACCTGTACAATCAAGAGAAGAGAAGCAAATGACAAACCATGTTGAATCTTGGAATAGGGATGAAAAAAGAAGTTAGCCACAACTATACCAGTAATACAAACAAGAAGCCAACTTTACCTATAGCAGAAGGTTCTTAGTCTCAACATATTTAGCTTGAAGTTGTTCCCCAAATGACCACAGATCCTTGGAGACCAGGAGCTTATTGTAAAAAGTTGTGATCCCTGGGTCTCCCTTTGCAAACACCATCTCAACCAATTCGATTGTGACCCTAAAGAATGGACGCTCATTGTACATCTCCTATAGTAATTAGGTTCTTGATATCCTTGTCCATTAGGTAGGCAAGAAAGAGATAGCAATCAGGTGTAAGAACTTAGAACATAATGTACCAAATGGCAACCAAAAATCCAAAGAAATCCACTAGTGTGATACCTATAATGTGGCCAATGAATACAATATTGTATAAAACATTCTAAGATTGTCAAATACCTACAACAGTCACAAGGATACATTTGTGCTCAACAAATGGGAATAGAGAAGAATGCATCACATGTGAAGATTTGTGCCCAGAGAAGATTACACTCACTGCCATCCCACATTTGAAACAATGCCACTTGAAATCTAGCCTTGGTCTTACAACACTATATTTAATTGCATAAGTGAAAAGTCTGTTTACAAGCATGACATATAAGATACCTGCTCATGAGTTTAGAGATACAAAAATGTCATTCTTATTTTCTCAACATATATGATTCTTGTAGGATAAAGTGGAAAAGAAAAACAGCTAACCCAGTATGTCGTGATGAATATCATAGACATCCTTGTGCTTGAAGTGAAATACAACAAAGATTATGATGGGAAGTGCTACTTCATAATGTATAGAGATGCTGCTAAGGTGGGTAAAAACAAAAAAAGAGGGAAAAGTCAGACTGTTAAAGAACCTCACTAAAACTATTCATATTATCTAGATATAAAGAAGTAAAATTGAAAAAAGAGTGGGACATATGAGATCAATGGATAGTTGATGTCAGTCAAGTCCCTAATGAATCGGTGAAAAAGACTCAATGAAATTCAGTCCAATCAGTGAAGCCTTAGTAAGTTCATTCACTGCCTTCCCTCTTTCCTACTCATTTCCCTTGTTGACAGAGGAAGTTTCCAATCATGACAGATCTATAAATATAATAACCAATTGAATTTGTGGTATTTAAATTCAAACACCATCCCTAATTAGTAATAATGTCAAAGTACCAAATTTAATCAATAATAATATTTCACAACCATGCTTCTATAGAGTCACTCTTTAGGATGAAGTTCTAACAGACTTGTCTCAAAGTCGGGGAAGCAGGGCCACTCTATCAGCCGAGGTAGACTTTATATGTAAACAATCTTCTATATCATCTACAACTGAGGACAATTTATGCTTCTACATATAGAAGACAAAAGTAACAACCTGAACACATTCATAACAAACACAAACTTTGAACAAACTCAAGAAAGACTTACTTTTACTGCATGCAAGACCTTGACGATTATCTTCCACACACTGGCATCAGGCATCCCAGTTGTTAAACTTATTTCTTGGTAACCAAACAGTAAAATTTTCAAAAACTCATGTGGGCATTGCCAACATATATGTTTACATTGTAAGTTACTAAATGGTGTTACAAAAGAATGGAAGAAAATACCTAATTGAATTAAATTGATTGAATGATCCACACTGATTGAATCAATTGAGGAACTTCTCAAGTTCTGACCATGATTTCCCTAGGGTATCCTCCATGCTTGATTGGCAAAGACATTTCTTATTTTTCAAGAATAATAATTGACTCCAATATTCTTTTTCATCATTACAAATAAGCAGTAAAAAGTCTTTGGAAGATAACAAAATTTTCTATGGTCGACGACTTATTAAAATGACAAAAAAATCACATCAAATAAGTCACATGATGCGTCAACATCCGTATCTATAGTAACCTTCATCGAATTGAGTTAATTGGCCACCTGCATTCTGAACAGAATTGAAAAACTCTGTTCCATGGAAGCATAATTGGCCCCACACTATTGTGATTGTAGTTGTAAATGTTTGGACATTGTGATCCCTGAAAATGGCTGCTACACTAGTTCTTTGGTTTGGTAGGAACACAACTTATGTATTAATTTTGATAAACCATCATTAGGTGGCTCCAATAGTTCAAAGAGGTTATTAAACTGTTATAGTACACTGATTTTATTAAGCCAATTCTTTATGAGCAAAACCTTTACAAGAAAATAGGTTAAAGATGTGGTCTAATCCTCTTTATTTGATTCCCATTTATGATTTTATTTCTTTCTCACTATACTACGCATTGAAGTCTAAACATAACTACATATGTAAGTGGTGGTCAGCTAGAATACAAAACCTTTTTTGTTACAATGAATGTGGATATATGGTCTTGAGATACACAAAGGATGTGCAACGAATTCATATGGCAGGCATTGAGATCAAGTAGTTGCTGGATAGTCACCTGAACTTGTAGCAGTAGTACATTGGGGGTCAGGATCATTTTCATAGGCACCCACATGTATTTTCATAGAGTAATACATGTGATGTGGGGATGACTACCATGGAGAATCTAATTTATAGCATTAATATCACATGCAAAGTGGTGACACAAGAAAATCTCTTTCTAAATTGGATATGGCCAAGAGTGGATGAAGTACCCTCACTCAGAGGAAGGTAAAAAGATTATCAACAACTATAGAGGGTATCAAATGTGGAAAGTAGAAGATGGTTTTGCAAACACATGATAGGAAAAGGTGGCACAGTCATATTAACTCCCCTAGCCTTGCTATGAACTATACTTGTAGCAAACTCCTGTCAGAACAATTATGGCTCAAGAAATATATTATAGAAATCATGTGATTCATAGGCATGAACCCTATATTTATCCAACCACCAGCAGCCCATCTTTTCATCAAGATAGCCATTGAGGTCCATCCAAACCAATGTGACCCTTAAGATAGAAGCATTACTATGGAATATCTAGGTCGGGCTACATCTTTCTCTAATACTTGTATGGGGATTTTGGTCTTCATCCTATGGCAAACCCTTTTTGCCCCCTCCGTGCTCTCACCACTCCTATGATAGTGTCCTTTAAAAACATGTAAGGGAGATATATGGTGCTCAATAGACCGATAAAAGAGCAGAGTGAAGGAGGCTGTTTCTTCAAACAAGAGAGGTGAAGTGAAAGCTTGCTGATGCATCTGGCTCAATGCCACTCGCTACTGTGATGTATATATCTACATATAGTATCAATCTCAAACTATACACGAATTTCATAAAAGGAGATGGATATCAGCTATATGGAAGCACCAGTATGGAGGATGGAAACAAATCATGGCATTCAAGTCCACTCTAAATGCAAACCCAACCATTGTTCAAGGTGGAAGATGAAAGCCCTAGATTACACTAACCTTTTCCCCTCACTACTTAGTCACCTAAATTTCCGCCTCCTTCAAGCCATAGTCCCTCAATTTTCCACATTGGCACAAAACCCTGATAGTAGTAGAAGGTGTTCCTTTCTACTACTAAGAGTGTTCTAATCTCTGGTATCCACAACAATCATACTAATTAGAATATCCTTTTTGGCTCTGTCCCAGATCTCATTAATGTAGAAGCAGACAAAATTTTATGTTCTTTGCATCTTCACTTTGCCTCTTACACATAAAACGAAATGAGGGGATTTGAACACCAATCCTCCCATTGTAGTCCAAAGTAATAATCTTAATATGAAAAATCTTCTAGGCATGATACTTAACATACTTTTACTTGATTTTACAAATTTACATTTTCAAGTAACCAGTTCATCTCTTCCATTCTTAAACAGCAAATGCATAATTTCTGATAGAGGTAATTAATACTAACCTTGACGACCATAGACACATAAATTAGTCTTATGTGCCATCTTCAGAAACAATGACCATCTCCCTTTTGAATGATTCGACCAACCAAAGCTTTGCATGTCAAGATAGGGTTCTCGAGGTTCTCATATATGTACTCCTTCTAAAACCTATCTGACGCCTTTGATGTTGAGCATGACTGAGAACATGATATGTGGGATCTGCTCCTTTATTAAGAGTGAGGCCTATGTCTTTCTTCTGCTTCTTTATGTTTATGGACAAGAACATATTTTCCAACTGCAAATAACTATTTAAGAAATAATGAGAAGCCATTGTATTATATTCCGAATCAATAAAAGTAAATACACTAAGAGAAAATGGATCAAATGAATTCTATAGGTAACAAGGGTGCCATGTTTAGTTTAGAAAAAATGGTATTTGAGTTGGAAAATACAAAAACTGTTGGTTAAAATAAAAACTGGGTGAATTTGTGAAGCTTCTAAGTTATATACGACTCATCAATTTCAAGAACTAGCTTCATGACTTGTTTGTAAATCTTCTCAGTTCTTTCGAGCTCCTCACCAATCAAATAGATTCTTAAATTTTGAGAAAATATGTCTATTTCGTTGCAGATTTTATTCACGTTGAAGGGTTACATCATCAGCATAAAAATGATTATCACAACAACAAATTTCCCATATTTAGCAAGGTGAATGATGAGCATAGTATAACTTAACAAAAAGGGTAAAATAAGTTGCATAATATACCTCAAATGATGTATATGAATGTCCATTAACCCATTTTCTATATGGGTGCGATAATCATTAGGTTGCTAAAAGACCTCAATCTCCTTCACCAAGAAGACACAAAACCTCATACAAGGAAGCTATAGAAACCATACTATATGCATCAATAATTGCCTTCGTAGTATGGTTATCTGATCGGAAGTCAAAAAAACCTTGTCTTCATAATCCTATAGGTTGTTGAACATGAAGCCTTTGAGATGTTACTCTTCATTATATTTGTAGCTAAAATGTCAGAAGAGAAATAATAGT
Organism: Alisma plantago-aquatica; assembly: GCA_963693085.1. NCBI lineage: Eukaryota > Viridiplantae > Streptophyta > Magnoliopsida > Alismatales > Alismataceae > Alisma > Alisma plantago-aquatica. The sequence continues at coordinate 1,766,532,233 of OY856409.1, forward strand.
ATCAAGTGGACAATATGGAAGAAGACATGAAGATTTAATATAAGTAGATTGGCTAGCTCCATTTCTTCAATCTCGTCAAATGATCATAGATAGTTGGATTTTAAGTGAGATTATTGATATTTCTTGCATATATTGAAGATTTAAAATGGGTTGAGTCAAGGATTACAGAATTCGGCAATTCAAAAGAAGCATTATTGCATATGCTCCATGACAATCGGAATGTTAAATGTAATTGGATAAATGCCCTGCTAGTTCAAGTCAAGGCCAGTTACTAGAAAAGAATCAATATTGCATATTAACGAAAGGTATACCATACGTCCATGACAACAATTGCATCAGAGCTAATGACCCATTTTCAATAACTTCTCTCGTTTCCCATTCTAAGTTCATGTAGAAACTTGTATAGTGTGCTTCCATGTCATCAGAAATTTAGCATCCTCCATAGATGAGAAGTAAATAATTTAGAAGATTTTATTTTTTGTATTTAATATAGTTGTGTATCCTCTACAAACTGTGATGGTATCTCCCATACTAGACAGAGAGGGTAATTCACTGCTATCACTGCAAACAAAATGGTGATAAAGACATGCATTGCAAGCCATAAAAATGAGCTATACATTCATCCAACTCAGAAATCCCTGCTAAGCTTGTACAAGTCAATCCCAGACTCCCTGTTTAAGTCATACATGCCTTGTTGCTTGGTCTAGTTAATCACCATTGCACATCATAATGGTGGTGCAATATCCATTGCCTCTCTTAATTCCCAGTTGAGAGGACCAATTGTTATAGTACGAATTCTAAAAGGCTAAACACTGAGTTGATAACTTTGATATTGCCACAACTTAAAGTGAATAGTAAATTGTCAAAATTACTGTACATGCTAATGTCAAAAACCACTGGTTTTCTTAACTTTTAGCTTCATGAAATGAATATTACACATTTAATCAAAATCTTAGATTCAGAAAGAATTCAAGGTGGTCAAAAATAATAATAGAAGGTGAATAGAGGGTAGTTTTACTCAATATTCATCAAGGCTGGTAGACACAAGCAAGCTACTATTTGACCGTCATGATTTTTACAAAGCATTTGTTTATGTAAAAACCAAATGATCTCACTTATTGGAAATGGTACTTCACCTGTTACGTTTACATGATATGCTATTTCTCTGAATGCAGCTTATTCTGAAGATACAATATAGACATTGTTATTTCATCATACTCTTGAACAATAAGTGAAAAAGAATGAATATCCAAAGCTACACTGAATCATTAAATTTGATTATACCATTATATGATGAAACTGATGCTTAATGTTGAATAGGCTATCTAAGCCATCCTCAATACCACAAAGGACGTGTGCACTACAAACAAATCACATGTTGTGGTGATGTTAGAACCTCATGTCATCTCTAACAAAGCACTAAGAACTATAAAGAAGATTGGCTTTTAAAATTTCCATTGAGTGGAGGCCTGAGGCTTATGAGGTGGAATCTAGGTTCTTTGGAACTCAAATAAAATGATATATACATCAGGGCTTGCAAGTAATGATCCCACTTTATCAAATGGGGGGGGGTTCCTTGAATGGATCAGATACACAATGGAAAGTCTCTTCATATTTTAAGCTTGAGGTATCAACAGATTATTTTTAGACAAGCTCTGCATATTTCAAGTTAGGTATCAACGATTGTTTCTAGCAAGAAATTGCTTAACTTTCGAACATGTTGTTATTCTATTGATTTTATAGAGCTGTTGATGAGCTAATAAAAACAAAGAATAGGTTCTGAGGTCAGGGCACTGGCAAACACCTCATGGACCAAGTGAAGAAGCTACTATGTGAATTTAAGATGCATTATTGAAGATGAGTTCAAGGAACTACTTTACAAATGTCAAGAAGGTTTGATGGTGCCTGATGCTGGTTCCACATTGTATCGAGAATGATGCATAGATGATGGGAGATTGGTTCAAGACTCATTGTTACTGTAAATTTTCTCCTTGACCTCATTTATTTATAGGTGAATGGTGGAAGTAGGTTCCCACATGGAGAAGCATGTGTATTTGAATACATTCTGTCTCACTTTCATTGAATGCATGGTCCCATTGATAGATTGGGCTTCCACATGTGGAGTGCTGAGGAAATACACAAGATGTTATGGGCTGAACTTAAGGAAGAAATTTTATAGTGGGATGATTTGATGTGGGTTTCCTTCAGTGCATTATTTCATAGAGAGCACCATTTGTGTTACAACATCTTCGGTAATTCCACATGTGTAGCGAACTATTCCTTTTTTATCATGTTTTTGGACAAGGCAATGGAGTTGTTAGAATTTGTAGGGGAAATATATTTTAATGTATCTTCTCCATAAACTTTGAGTTCACACATTTTTAGGTCTGAGAATTTATATTTTCTAGGTGCATAGAGTGAACTAATATACTTGTGAAGTGAAACTTATTATCATTTTCCTACTAGTTGAATTAAACTATCTATTTCTATGTTCTATGAAATGAATTAATTATTTCCCACATTAATTGACTCTAAAATCAGGCACTTTGTCTTTGTAGTAGTCCTGCTCAGTTGGTCATGTGGGAATTTACTTCTTTGGTACATGTTGTCAATGAACTTATATAGCAGATCTCACTATTGGAGGATCTTTCTTGATGTAAGGCTCATTTTTGTCGATAAGAGACATAATCTGAGGATGTTCACAAGTAATTATATCAATGCATAATGTTGGGTTGATGTTTACACATACATAGTCCATTGCATAAATAGGAGCTTTGGAAAAGTCTCATCAACATAATGGTGTTTCTAAGAAATAGACTCCAAACAATCTCCCCCTTATTAATTAGACTATATGATCAGCCTAGCCAACAAGGTTTACGAAGTACATCTATTGTTCCATGGTCCCCATATCCCTTCAATGTATATCTATCCATTGTTTTAGAAACTTGGTTTAATTCAAGGATTTATATATGTCATATGACTATGGTAGGGGCCTTGTTGACTATCCATGGTGCTATCTAGCTCTTGGTCTTCATTTTCATAGGTAAGTTACTCTTTACACCTAATTTCAAATAGAGAATTATTTCTATATCAGGGGGGCTCAGTGAACATATTAGAGGCCTCAATGTCAGAGGTCATAGGCCCTAGTGACCATGTAAGGGGCCTTGTTGACCATCTAGTGTGTATGATAGTTGAGCCATGGGCTTCAATGCTGATATATGAGAATATAAATTTTATACAATAGCAGAGGGAAACAAATAGAATAGCTGAAATCAAATTTTATGCAACTAAGTTTTTGATGAGAAATGACTATACCTCTATAGAAGCAAGTAATATAAGAAACTATCCATGGTCTGAACCAAAGCAAATTTTTATATCAGAAATAGAGGTATTATCTTATGCTCGAGTATCAGTTTTGTCAAGTACCACATAACAAAGTTTATGTGTTCTCTTCAGGGCATCACCATCTTTTATTAAGATGCCAATAGTAGTAGCAACACCAATAGGTGTAGCCAGTTCCATAGCACAAGAGCAGGCAATCACAACCATTAATATAGAATACACTAAGTAGAAAACAAAGCAGTTGCATTTTTTAAACATTCATGACTGGGGATTCGTGCCTATAGAACCACAAAGGAACATACATAAGAAAAAATAACTATGTGATAGAACTTAAAGACAATAATACTCATCCTTTGCATTAGACCTAAGTGTGTACCACCCTATGGAAGTCATGAATGATAGAGCAACAATGGTAGGTATAAAAAAATTTGCAACCTGCAATTGCAAACCAAATTATGCTATAATCAACTTAGTGGGTAGAGTTGTTGTCATACCTGTTTCAGAGGTAAAGGACCTCTGGAAAAATGAATTAGGCAAGTGCATACTTTTGAAAAGATGGTTCTTTGAATTCCCTTCAGGGAAATGTTCCTATATTAGTGACCTTTGCTCTTCCTCCATGCAAGACCCAACCGGTTTCCCATTTCTTGAATTGCTCACACATTTATGTCAGCTTACACATTTCCACCATTGCCACAAATTAGGTTTAGGATAAAGAAAATTTCTAGCCCTTAAAGAGATGCACAAAATGCATATGAACGTCTAAACCTATTTGTACCAATGTTACCCAGTAGTAACCAAAATTAACACAGTTCTATATCCTGAATAGTATAAAGACCAACATAGATAATCCCAAAGCCTTCCAATCTCGAAAAGTGGAAGAGGGCTTGTCAATATCCACAAGTACCACCTATGAACTTAACATAACTTAGAAAAACATCTGTTCTCGCATAACGACATTATAGACACCAAATAGTCATAAAAGAAACCTAAAATTTTGAAATGAAAACAAGGTGAAATCAATAAAAAGCTTTGGGACAAACATTGGCCCAAATGAGGTCCATAGTTTTTCGAGTGGCCATGCATAAAAGTAAAGGATATATCCAAGTACTAAGAACGTTACAGCCCACCTTGTAAGACCATCAATGATCTTGTTCTCAAAGTTTAATTAGTAGAAAATCATTACATAAGGCATGCCTACAGCTGCAAGCCTGTGGTATGGAAGTTGTAGTTTCTGCAAAAAACATATCTATTAAGATACCCTATGCGTTTAGTCATTTCCTCTTGTCCTTCAGCTATGATCATGTTAATATCCTCATTTGTTATGGACATTGACCATGATTCTTGAGCCCATAACATCAATCCCAACAACACAGTAGCCCAGTACAGTCCTACATAGAGATCATACAATCTCACACAAATGTACATGTTGATGATAACAAGGAACGAATCATCAAAATAAACCACCATATTTATACAAAACTTTAAATATTTAGGGACTCTCTGTCAAAGCCTTACTAATTATGGGTTAGACAGTTAGAGGAGTGACATTTGAGAACCCCAAAGATTTTCCACACTATCCAGATGATGGTGCACATTCCCATGGAGGTTGCTGATTCTATGATTAATTAGCAGCAATGATGTAGTAAGGCTGACGAGAGAGAAACAAGTATGATCTAGTTCTAGTAAAAAAAGGGTACATGAAGTATGTCTATTCATTAAAGGTCAAATCATGAGCAATAATGAATTTTTAACTCTTACCATTCCAGGACCATCAAGTGTAACCTTTCTCTCCATCAGTGTATCCTAAGAAGAAACACTTCTAGGATCTCTAGCTACACTATGAATCATCCCACATTGCAAATAGGAGAACTAGCTAATTGAATCAGTAAATTTCAAGTGACTGGGCAGAAAAGGACAAGCGATCAATTTAATGATAGCGTGTAGCACTTCCATGATGCATCTGTTCCAAAATAAGGTTTTATGGAGTTGGCAAAAACATTCATCGATTATATAGCTGATATAAGTTTCATTAGTTGGATTTCAAGGTCTAAATCATTTATCAACAGAACAGAGTTACAAATGCATGAATTTGCCATGTATACAACCAACAGAAATGCCAATTGCAATAGTGTATCTCATGGTACTGAAGATGAGTTACAAAGATCTATTTGAGATGTTTGCTTCTCTTTTCAGAAAAGATGAGTTGCAAAGCCAATCTTATGACAGAGGTAGCATCTAAAGCAAAAGAAGGATGAGAATCTGAAATCAAACGTATATGTACTTCTACAATTCCAATATCAGATATCTTCACCTAATATTTATGGGATTGATGTACTAAAGAAGCAATATGGCATACATGATTGGAAAAACAAATAATTTCTAGAAAATTAGGTACAAGTATAAATTAGGCACAACTATATCATAAACCGTGCACATGATAATCACTTAGTCCAAAAAAATGAAGATCATTATAACTCAAGGGTTTTTGGAGGGAAGAGAGCATCATCATTTGATTCTATCACATCAGCAAGATAAATGCATCAATTCAGTAATAAACAAACCTCCACACTAGCAAGATAAATGCTTGAAGATTTGCATAACAAATCCAAAGCAACATCAACCTCAAATTGGGATCTACATTTTTGATATGGGGCCCATGTCATTGGGTTGTGCCAGGTCATCTATTCTAAACCCTTGGCTTTTCAAAAAAAGTGTTTAGCCCCACCTGATCTGCTAGGCTACTGCTTGGTGGGTCACAAGTTCAACAGATGGGATTGGGTTTTAAAACCCTGTCTTTCTTGATAAATGAGTATGCATACACATAAATAACAAATAATACTACAACTACCATTATGCAGTAGCACATAGATAGAAATAGCCATATACCCTCTACCGTATTCCATAAAGAGGGCAGGCTAGAACCTGGGGCATGTTTAGTTGGATGCAATAGGATGTAAAAGTAGAAAAAATGTTTGACTTCAGTCATCATATCACTCTACTATTGCTCTAGTCAGTTAATATATGGGTCACTCTAAAAAATGTCACTAGTATGCTACATGTAATTTCCTGCCTTATCTGAAGGCTCTCACGAAAAAGGTTTTCTCTATTGAAGATAGGCAAAAATTCATTGAATTTTCAGATTCTATTATGCCAGGAGCCAAATTGATAGAAAACTTACTTTGGAGATTGTATTTACAAACATTCAACATTAAATTCAAGGCACACATGTAATGACACTCAAAGGATAATGGTATTATGCATAAAAAATCATTATATCAGATGCTGACCTGTTGCTTAAAGATGATTAGATCACTGAGGTTTCATAGAATAGAATGGATGATCAAGTTAAAAAAAAATCTATCAAAAGTCTGAGAAAATACCCTTGTCACCAGCACTTAAATTCTCATATCTTCCTAGGGGTATCATTTTTTATCAAAGCTTCAATTTGTTGGTTCTCCTTTGAGATATCCTCCAGCTGGATGATGGAGACTTATGAAGCGCGTATGCAATTTTTAGAGGATGAAAAATCATATCCGATAGATGAAAGAAGATCTCAAGAAAAATTATATCAAGAAAATAACTCGATGGGTGGGAACAACCTTTCTATCAAGAGAAACATCAAAAACCAAATCAACAAGATCCCAACTTTCAAGAAAATCAAAAGGCTCCATAAATAGTTATTATGTTGCATTAGTTGCAATACATTCACATTTCTATAGCCTACAAGCTTGATGAAATATAACACTACCTGAATTCAACATTAAGGACTTGGGAACTGAAAATACAACCTAGAGATGGGATTGTTCAAATCCAGCTGTGCTTTGCTTTGGCCCATTTTAAACTGAGTTAACCATATCATTCAAACTACGATCTGGATAACAGAACGTAATATGCAACTTCAAATGGATGGTGTTATAAGAAAAGCTAATAGCAGATGTCATATATGGTAAAATTTGAGGTTGGGCCGAGGTTTAGTTGGACAATACGTAAAAGGCTAAAACACAGTCATCAAATTCACCTTCTTGGCATATTTAACATATGCAATACAGAACCACCTTTATTGTTTAAATTGAATTCCCACATCACATATAAGATAATTTCTATTGTTACTCATAGAGAAAAGGAACTGAATATAGAACCTAAAAATATATAATACCACATGCATCATTGCTTACTAGAGAACATGCACATCAGTGTAAAATCAAGCCTTGACATTAAAGAGGTCTAATTATTAACAATACAAAAAAAGTATTGAACTTCATATCTTTCTTTGCATGAGAGAGACGCCTCTAGAATATTCATATCACGTCCTTGTGTAGCAAGAGAAATGGAAAACAAGGTCAGATTATTCAGATGACAAGCTTTACATCAATCTAAAAGAGAATTAAAAATTGCATAATCCGGATTGTTCAGATGACAATCCTTTCAATATCCTGTGAATTGACAAGCTTTACATCAATCAAAACCTTTATTTTAAACCTAAAAAAAGAGGAAAAATAGCCTCTAGAGAATTATGAATGAACTTTTTGTGGTTGCCTCGCTCCGAGCAGTTTACATATAATAATAAAAATAATCATATATAATTATTATGTAGACACATTACACTTATAGCACAATGAAAAAAAACCCGAACAATAAGTAACTTCTTTGGACACTCTATCATTGCCCCGGTTGCATCTTCAATCATTTGATATTTTGTGAAATGGCCTAACCAGTTGCTCTTCAGGTTTAATTGCCACACCAATGCAAACATCAACAAATGCATACCCTAACTTTCCTCCTATTACAAGGTCAAGATTCACACCCATCACTTGTACTTGAGCTACAATCGACGTTCCATCATCGAAACTTAACAACCTCATGACCTATAAGTTGGATGAATTACCATGTAATATATCAATTATCAAGAATTAAAATTATGAGGAGGAGGTCTTTTTCTTTTAATAACCTGTCTTTTTGTAATGGTGGTTCCACTACAAGACTTTTACAACATGGGTGTTCCTTCATCAGTAGTCATCTCCATATTCTACAATACAATAAATTTATCACATTAATGAAATTAGAACTTATAATAATTGCTATTTTTTTTGAAATAATTACTTGATTTGCTTGAAATGGAACACTCTGGCTGGAATTTCCCAAAATTAAGACTTCTAGATGTTCTTGTCTTTTTTTCATATATGATAATTCTATTTTTTGTGACTCACATTTGTGCTGCATGTCTTTGACTGTACCTTCAAACCCTTCCACATATGCATGATTAAACTCATTGGTCTCATGGTTCACGCGAGCCTTCTTTGCACTCAATATTTGATCAACAATTTCATCTTCATTGAAATTCACGTCATTGTTTTCAACAACTGGTTGTAACTTGTCCTACAAGTAACCATAATGATTAAAAAAAATTAAGCAAATAAAGCCAAATATTTCATAAATAATTTCATACTTACAACTAGTTCGGTTGATTTTACATCTACAGGAGTACCATCCTTCTTCTTATGGGTAGCAACAAACAACTACAGTCGACTGACAGTACCCCCTTTATTCTTTTTTTGCAACTATTATTAAAAGAGAAATAAAGTATAAGTAGAGTGTGAGTCTGTTATAATATTAATATCATTAAGAGGAATAATAACTCACATTCAATTTCACACAAGCATAGGGCATCGACCCTGATGTATTTCGTGTGGTAACAAACTTTCTACTCATACTATTCTTTGCACTCCTCAACTATAGTTTATGAACAATTAAGCTTATCAACAATGTAAACTTAGAAAACCCATAATATATAATTACTTATCTTAACTTTTCATCATTAGAGTCCCAGAAATTCACAAGAAAAGCCCACTGCTATGGATCAACACGGGAAGGACAATCATTAATCTTGTCTGTTTTGTCTTTGTGGTGCATATAATTTTTTCTTTTGATTTCAGATTTGAAGTCTCTTCAACAATCCCTGACTGTGCGTAGAACCGATTTCTTTCCCTTTGGATTGATAGTAAATTTCTTCTGTCATAAGAAAAATAAAATTTATTTAACAAATACACTCATAAATAACACTTTCTAAATATATATTACCAATACATAATTCCATATATCCGTTTTCTTTCCATCTAGTACTTTTCGCCAATCTAAGTAATCCAAGGGTGCCAATTGTGAAGTTCTAACAATTGTTCCCAAAAAAGAAGACAAGTCATTCTGATGAGGCTCAATGGGTTCACCATGTTCATCTAATATGATGGCAAATTTTGCATCCCCTGTCTTACTCCATAATCGGAGACACTTAGAATAGCCTCATTTTTTATAATGCATAACACCACCTAAAAATGAAAACAATATGAGGCAATTATTTAAAAAATACGTACACATATGCTAAAATATGAGGCAATTGTTTATTAGAGACTTATGTACCTTCCACTTCATCCTGATGAGTAGTAGTATTGTCATCAACAAATTGAAAATCCTCATAATTTACATGATTAGTTTCAATCTCATGATCTATATTGACATTATCAACAGAATGACCATCTTTCATGTCATTATTTGCCAAAGAATCCCTATGACCAGCTCCAACCTCATGATTGACATTGACATTATAAAATGAATGGCCAACTCTAGTAGCATTGTCTTCCAAAGATTCCCATCACCTATTGCAACCTTATGATTGATATTAACATTATCAACAACATGACCAACTCTCATGCCATTATTTGTCAAAGAATTCCTATGACCAGCTCGAATCTCATGCTTGATATTAGCATTGTCAACATAATGACTAGATCTTGTACCATTGTTTAACACAGACTTCCTACCACAGACTCTAAAATCATGATTTATCATAGATACATGGGGATGCTTCTCTTTTCTGAAGTTTACTTCAACATTTTTGCTGCTAAAAATAGATGATGCACCAACCTTTTTATTAATTTTATTACTCAGATCAACTTTTGAACTTCCAAAATCAGCATTTATTAAACCAAGATGTCCTCCCTTCATTCCCGAATTAGAATTAACTGAACCAAGATAGCCTCCATTCATTCCCAAATCAGCATTAACTGAACCAAGATAGCCTTCCTTCATTCTCAAATCAACATTGACTGAACCAAGATAGCCTCCATTCATTTGCAATCATTTGGACATTCCTACAAAGATAAACAATTAGGTCATATTTTATAACAATAAGTATTTAAAAAGTAGTATACAAATGATATGTAACCGTACCCACCATTTTTCCTTTAATTACTTCATTGTGTGCATCATCAGAATCTCGAGCAGACAACAATTGTGTACGTCTTTTCAACATCCTAAAAATAGAATGCATAAGAAATACTAATAAATTAAAATCATAACCATAAAAATATAAATAAATAATAATGGTTGTAGGATCTACCTGGTATAAATATTATAAGATAGTAGATGATTTGATTATTTAGAACAAAAAAAGTATGCGAATTTAAAGAGAAAAAGTATGCATATCAAAGGAAGAAAAAAAGTATTTGTAAATAATAATAAATGAAGAAAAGAATTCTTATAACACTAAATCGAGGTACAAAATGTAAAAGAAAATTAGATATGAGTAAATCAAAATGATCTTATTCAAGTTTCTCATCATCTTCCCCATCGTAAAAGGTTACACCCTCCATATCTTCTCTAACCAAATCAGATCCTTTGCAAACATTGCTAAAAATAGATTCCCAATCATCTGCATGAGAATCTTCAGGTACGCATGTCCCATCTATGAAATTTTCATTAAGCTTCTCCTCCATGTCATTAGTATCACGTGGCGTAGTCTTCACGACAAAGATCCACCCATGGTGATTGATGTCAGTCACATAAAAGACTTGTCGTACTTGATAGGCCAAAGCAAATGGGTTATCAATTAGTCAATGAGGTTTAATTTGACTATTGCAAATTCATTTTTATCTTTTTTGACAACCTTGTTTGCATTTACCCAATCACCTTTGAACAATACAACTTTCATTTGCTCATAGTAATTGATCTTATATATCTCTTTGAGTACCCCATAGTAGGTAACTTGACCCATTTTAGGCTTTTTGTCCTTGGACCTGGAAAAACTTTCTGTCTATGCATTCGCCATTATCCCACTATTCTAAGTTTTGTACGATGTTCCCACTCCTTGGTTCGAAATCTATATCCATTTGTTACATATCCATCGTATTTCTTTGCCATATTCTGTGGTCTTCGAGCCAGAGTTAGTAGATTTGATGACACATTTTCTGACTTAGCCTTCTCTTCAATATGTATAAATTATGAATTGAGCTATTAATATAATTTTCTAATTGTGTTAAATGAAATCAATTTATAGAATTACACGCTTCTTAAACCAATCACTAGAAGTGTTCATATGAATATTGTTGGTTTCCCACTATCTTGCACATGGATTCATTTTCTTCACGTGATAGATGTGCTCCCTGCTAACAAATACATAAGTCATGTGTGCATACATCTAACGGTAAACATGCATATTTCTTAATAATATAATGAACTCACTCCATGATAGATTCATCTGCAACACAATTGGATAAAATATATTGATGTGTAGTTTTCAACATTTGATACAATTTTATCAAAATAAATAGTAAACACATATTATCTTTCCACTGGATACATCCAATGATAAAATGTTGGTCCAACAATCTTAGCTTCTCGTGGAAGATGAATGACCACGTGCTCCATGATGTCAAAAATTGAGGGTGGAAAAATCTTTTCCATGTTGCACAGATCACTACAATTTGAGATTCTAGCTTCTCAATAGCATACAAATTTATCTCGTTTGAGCATATGTCTTTGAAAAACCTAGACAACTCAGTTATCATAGTTATAACATTTTTTCTCAGTAATGCTAGTCGTAAAGCCAATGGAAGAAATTGTTGCATTAATATATGATAGTCGTGACTCTTTAATGCCAACAATTTTTTTATGCGTGCATTTCAAGAGATATTAGAGGAATAACCATATGAAACCTTTACATACTTCAAAAACTTACATAATAATTCTTTTTCCTCCTTTTTCAAAGTAAAACAAGAAGGTGGAATAATATTTTTACTTCCGTTCTTGATAATGTGTAGTCTAGATCTTATTCCCATCTCTAAAACGGGATAACAAGATTTTTCATTATCCTTTGACTTGTCCATCCCAAGCAACTTGTGAATCAAACTCTCAGATATATTCTTTTCAATATGCATTACGTCAAGATTATGACAAATAAGGTTAACTTCCAGAACAAAAACTCTAAAAAAGATACTTTGTTTTTTCCAATTGTAAGGAAGATCGTCTGCATCTCTGGTTTGAACTAAAACTTGACTTCCAGACAACATCTTTGGAGTAGTACTTAATTCTTCTTTTCCATGAAATGATGACAGATCTCTATAGAACTTATGATCCATTGGAAGGAACCTCTTGTATCCCATGAAACATTGTTTCCTACTATGAGGTAGTCTAAAAGACCATGTGTCCTTATTACAAATAGGACATGCATCATACCCACTAGTTTTCCAACACGATAAATAACCGTAGGCAGGAAAGTCATTTGTCGTCTATAGTAGGGTGACATGCAACTTGAATACAGTTTTATGATCATCATTATAGGTATCAACACTAACTCCCCACAATTCTTTCAACTCTTCAATTAGAGGTAGTAAGTAGACATCTATATTCATGCTCGGTTGAGTTGGACTGGGAATAATCATAGAAAGAATAAAATTAGGTGTCTTCATGCATAACTATGGTGGCAAATTGTACGAGATCAATATGACCGGCCAAATACTGTATGATAGACTCACCATGCCAAAGGGATTAAATCTATTAGATGCTAAACCAAGATACATTATAAGAGTCAGATACAAAATAAGTATGCATGTTATCAAATGTCTTCCATGTATGTGAATCTGCTAGATGTCTTAAAAATCCATCCTTGGTGTGACTTTAATAATTCCATCACATTAGTGGAGAGACTCTAGAGGACATAAAAAATCTCTTCAACCTAGGAGTCAAGGGAAAGTAGAGAAGAACTTTACAAGGAACTCTTTTTTTTCATACCCATAATTTGTGCACCTTCTACGTCGCTTCCAATTTATTTATATCTAGAAGCATTACAACTTGGACATGAATTATTATCTACAAACTCTTTGTGATACAAAATGCAATCATTTATACAAGCATCAATTTTCTCTTAGTCAAGGCTAAGGTCCCTAATTATTATTTTTACTTCATAGTATGAGCCAGACAACATCTCACCCTCAGGAAGCAACTCCTTCAAAAGTTGGAGCAGCTCAGTAAATGATTTATTACTCTAATGATTGCTACATTTTATATGGAACAACCTCACAATGGTATACAACTTAGAATACTTCTTATTTCTAGGATACAACTTATATACAGTAATCTCTAACAATTTGTCGATTTGCTCAACTTCTTCATTGTCAATAAATACAAATCCATTATCGTTGTCGTCGTCGCAGTCTATAGTTTCTCTACAATTTTGGACTCCATATGCATCGTGCAAGATGTCTCTCATATCATCAAATGACATGTTGTCTTGCATAGAAGAATCTTCCTTGTCATCAAAAGAAGTCTCACCGTGAAAAATCCAATAAGTGTAGCTACTGAAAAAACCATTCCATAACAAGTGCTCGGTAGTCACTTGGCGATTATGTCTTTGTGTATTTAAACACTTTTTGCAAGGGAATAAGATAGTCTTATTCCTACTATATTTATCGAAAGCATGCTCTATGAATTTGATTACCCCAGTTAAGTATTTTGTGATGGTCCTATCTTCATCAATAATCCAGCTTTTGTCGATCATACTCTCCTAGGATAATGAAGCATAAATAGTAAAAAGAAATAATAAAGAAGTTAAAAAGTATACATAAGTTAAACAATGAAAAATTAAATATATAAATAAGTAGAATTTTATTACTTTATATATAAACAAAGTTAGACATTCAGGAAAGTAATTTTGAATGTCATACAAAATATCTAACAAGTATTTATAATATTTAATAAAAAAATATCATAGTGAACTTCACTATGTGGTGTGGCGTGAATCAGCAAGGTGGCGTTGAGGACATTATGGTAACGACCAAACCATTAAAATAGACTTCCTGAAGTTTTGCATGAACAATTTTTTCTAGTGTGGATACTAGAACAGATGAGGATAAAGAATCATCAGATGAAGGCATTGCATCATACAATTATAGAGAGAAACAACTTCATATATAATCATATATAGAATAAGCATTCCATCACAAGACATCATGTGTCTTTTCAATAGACTTCTACCCAACATACAATTCTTTGACATCTATAATCAGACATAATGCCTATATGAATATTTTAAAATAGAAAAGAAACATGACAAGCATGAGACTTGGATATCAAAATCAGTAGTAATCATTCCAGGAAGTTGGCACTCATATCTAAAAAGGAACATATGAGATTATTAAGGCACTATAGGGTCGATCCATATGAGATTATTAAGGCATAATGACAAACTTTAAATCCATAGTTGGACCACAAAAAACTGATCACCACAAAGAGTTATTCAAATGATTGTCCCTGCTCTCATCATCATAGTGGCTCTCATTTTATGTATATACACAACGACAACATGCTATACTAAAGGCCTCCTACCTACTTGTATTAGTCTTTATATAGATACATATTTAATTAACACCATAGTGACAAACACACACTCACAAAGACACCCTAGACACTAATCCATGCATACACCTACTTTTAGAAAACATCAGACTTCCCAAATTGTGTTGCTTCTTATGGTGCTTATAGTAACTAGAATGGTTATAGGATATGGGGTTTTGATCCCATCAATGTCAGGTAAAAATTAAACAAAATTTATTCACAACTGCATATCTAACTCTTTTATCTTAATGTTGGAATCCCAAATTGGTATATGAGCATATATTTCAACTTTCAATGATTTTTAACCAACAACAATAGTAGGGGTAAATGAATTTGTACAACTATAACATGTATGATATGTCACTAATCAGACAACTAAAATAGGTTATCTTCAAATTATGTGACTACACACATAATGCATCATGGTCCAGTTGAAAATTGTTAAATAACATGTTGAAAGTAAAGTTTGGATAGGGTCATTACATATCACTTCATCAAACATATTGTATTGTAAACTCTAATAGCTGGATCCACAGTGAAATTTTTGTTGAACGACCCTCACTTTATACTAGTATGAAAAATATAGACGGATAAATTAGCACCAGAGATTTTTTAAGGAAAATAATCGGAACAGAAAATGTACATGTTCTCAAGCTAATTTCTATCTAAGTCATCTAGTAATGTTAATTCCATATACAATTCTATGTATACAATATGAAAGTTAATCATAATAAAATTCCACAATATGTTTTTCTTGAATTATTGTTTCCCACTTTTACCTTCCAATCTAGCATGGATGCCAAAAAAAAATGACCCAGTCTATTATTTAGCTTATACTAACAATTAGTAATTGATTGTGATTTACCCCCAAGTTAATATTTTCAACATTAGTTTTCCATACCAAGAAAAATTAACCACATTGGTGAAGCATTGAATACGATTCTAACCTTGTTACTAAATAATAGATATATATTTGAAAGTTCAAAAAGAAGAATACAAATTGTACCCATGTAGTTTACTTAAAACTTGCTAATCAATGATATGCCTTAGGTCAAGGGTATCACTCTTTAACTAGCAACTTGAAGGAGGGATTGAAATTTCTGAATGGAAAATTGAGTGTCATGGTCCCGTTCTGGATTGAAAATAAGAAAGAACAGAACAAAAAGGTATACATGCCATTTAGGAGATAAGGTAAATGGAAGTATTGGATACTGTGGAAAGTTGTGTATGTACATGTTTTATTTCTCCACTCCCTATTTCAATCCAACAAGGTTTGATACTATTTAAAACAACAACATAGAAAAGGTAATTTATTGTACGACATTGTGTCAAGGTGATGCATTGTTCCTATCCTCCTCTGGATAATGATAGTGCCTCAATAATTAAAACACAAATGAAGTAGGTAATTATCATGATTTATTAGGAACTACATATATGCAGTGGTAATGAAGTTTGCACATGTGATCACTTGAAGACACTTCATTAGAGATTAAGGTTTCTCATTGATTCCTAAGGCTGAGCACTAGTATGTTGGACAATAGAAGAATTTGTATATGTGCTTTATCCTTGGAACAGGAAATAGTTGAACATAGTTGTTATTTGTCATCACTAGACAAGGAAAAACTTTACACAATAATTATAAAAAATAGATGCATGAACTACATCGGGAGTAAATGATTGAACCTTCTTTAGTCAATGCTTGAGGGTGTACCCCATTTTGAAGGTTGACTATAGTTTAAAAAAATAGTTGAGACACATTAAAGGGAGGGGGAGGGGGGGTCTCTATTATGGTTATCAAGGTATTCACTGAGGGGAACACTGGACAAGGGGCTCAAACCTCAATGTCAGGTGGTCATTAGGGCCTTTAGGGCCTCTGTAAGCCATTTTAAGGCCAAATCAAGATGCATAAAATATATAGAATTCTAGTTATTTTGTGAGTCGTATGAATGATCTTCACATACCCATAACCCATACTTGTTAAGGTGGAAAGACACTATGGTGCCCAGGCTAAGTACAAAAGGTATCCTACACGCTATGGAGTGGTTTAGTGAGACACTCTCTACCTTGACTAAAATTCTATTGCCAAAACTTTGACTAAATAAAATGTGTGAACTCTTGCACCTCAAAACTTAGTTACCATATCTGTCTTTGAAAGAACTTATTTAGTATCAAAATTAGAGATACTCTTACATCAATCACACAGAGGTAGATGTCCAGGTGGATGAGCTCTAAAGCATCAAAGCACATATCTACTAGAAGGGGAATTAGTAGAGATCCTATGGGGAATACAAAAAAGTCAATTAGAGAAATATAAAAATTATGTGATATCTTCCGACTCTAGAACTGAACTGGAGTATGTGAGAAGGCACATTAGCATGCCATGCATGCTAGAAAGCATGCCATGCATGCTAGAAACTATAGTAGAAATCATCAGGGCACTCATATCAGCACAAGAGAATTAATTATTCAAAGCTTTTTTATTCAAAGAGCAGAGCATTAGAAGAAAAATAGATTTTAATGATCATATTGGTGTAGAACCTAATAGCAACAAGAAAATTAGGTAGTTCAATACATGACAAAGTGTAACACATCACAAGATGCGAGACATGTATTCTATTATGAATCAAGTGTTCCCCTGAACTCAACATCAATTTTCAATGACATCACTTCTAATATGATTACAATCAACATTCTAACATTATCGCCTTGTGTTGCACTAAGTGAATTCTCTATTAGATATTCAGTGTACCAAATGTAGAGTTCTAAGTAAATAGGGATGATTGTATACATAGAAATGTATACATACCTAACATTTTCTGTTCCTAAATCAAATATCTAAATAATAAAGAGACAATGTCATGTATATAGAACTATAAGGCTAATATACATAAAATTTATCTAGCATGTTTTTGGTGCATTTAAGCAGTGCCAAGTTTTGATACATGTGCAATGTATGTTGAATAGTAGAAAGAATTCATATGGCATGGATGGAGTCTAAGAAGAAATTATGGTAAATATCTATTGGATAGTTATTGAGTAGGAGATTGAGTTCTTCTATATTTCTACTATAATGCTTTAGGTTATCGACATAACACTCAGTCATGTATCACTTGATGCAGTTCAAACCTATGGTATTACAAAAATAATGGTTGGCAGGTAGATTCATACCATTGATTAGATATTTGATCATGATTCCATCCTATAATATATATATATGTCATAAAATATACAAAACTGGTCAAAGATTGGAGGAGGAAAATGAATCCTACCGCGAGGAGGAGCAGTTGTGCCCTTACAGTTGATCCTTTGAGCTAATCAAGAGAAATACAACACTATTTGATGACTTTCGTGAGAGGGAGGAAGCCTCTAATGGTTGGGGGAGAGTAGGCAGTTGGGGGATGCCCTAATGTAGGAAAATATAGCTGGGAGGGGGACCATAGGCTAGGGAGAAGATCTATTGTTGTGGGTGACAACAATGGGAGTGGATGGGGGGCCTTGCGAGTGATTGGGAAGAGATATTCTTGGATGCATCTAGGATGAATCTTCACAGATGGCCATAGAATAATGGATCTAGAACCAAGAGAACTCAAAGTGACTGGCCGATTGGGAGGAAATGACCGCCTGCCTTGGTGGTTGATGAGCATTGATGCTGATTGGGGGTTCCTCAGACATAAGCTCAGTTCCTTGATGAGAGTCGACACCTGCCAATGTGTCTGACTATGGTTGGGGGAGCACAGTTGGAGAGGCCAGAGACGTGTGGATGACCAATTAGGGAAGATATAGAGTAAAGTCAATCACAAAAGAAAAAATCAGGACAACACAAGGTATCGCACACGGGTTGGATGAAAAGGGAGCGAATGTTGGCACCATCCAAAAATTAATGTGAAAAGTTAGATTGATAATTTTCAAAATGTATACATAAAGTTACATGTATTTTCAACTAGAAGGTAGGTGGGCAACAAGTTGCACCATCACCTGTGAAAAATAAAATGGTTATTTACAATGATGTCAAGAGGAAGGGAGATGAGTTGTAATAGAGTATTATTTATCTTCAAATGAGATTTGTAGTCAATTTTGTAGTCATTACCATTAACTATATTTTTATTACTTACATTTTTATAATTTATAAAGAAAAGTATCTATTAACTACAAATGGAACATACATAGTTAGAGAAATTGTAGCTAACTCATTTTTTTAAAGTGAGTCTTTCATAGAGAATGTATTTCCAAGCCATATCTTTACCTTTTATAAAGTAGGGATGTCATTTCCCATCAATAGTATGTCATCTACATACAATGTAGGGAATATCACTATGCTCCCACTAACCTTCTTGCATACAAAGGTTCATCTTCATTTTGAGCAAAGCCAAACCCTTTGATTGCTCATCATTTTGAGCAAAGCCAAACCCCAGAAGTAGATATCTCTATCCCTTGCTTCATCTTCTTGGGTTCCCTTATCCTTCTCCTTACTTTGAGAGCAGAAGATTGGTACTTTAACTTAGAAACAAAACACTTTTTGGTTTTTCCTTTGTCTTTAGACTCAACTCTGTCGATCACCATCACAGATTTGTCCATCTTCATTTGTGCTTTGACATTTATCAAGATGTCAGGCAACTCTGACAGCAGTCCAGCCATGTTGCTCAAGTGATAACACTTAATGAACCGACTATATGATTTAGGAAATGATTGCAAAATCATATTCGTGGCCAACTCTTGA